>JAWWEW010000006.1:6480010-6660070 GCA_035583185.1 Anabacerthia variegaticeps | reverse complement strand
TGCTGGAATGAGTCCAGAGAAGGGAATGGAGCTGGGGAAGGGGCTGGAGCACAAGTGTGATGGGGAGCAGCTGAGGGGCTCAGCCTGCAGAAAAGGAGGCTCAGGAGGGACCTTACTGCTCTCTACAATACCTGACAGGAGGGTGTAGCCAGGTGGGGGTCACTCTCTTCTCCCAGGTAACAAGTGACAGAACACTCAAGTCATACCAGGGGAAGTTCAGACTGGATAAAAAGCATCCCTCGAGTTATTTAAAAGACATGTAATGTGGCACTCAGGGACATGGTTTAGTAGCAGGCTTGTCAGTGCTGGCTTGATGGTTGAACTTTATGACCTTAAAGGTCTTTTCCAACCTAAACAATTCCATGATTCTATGATTTCAGTGTTGACCAATATTATCCTTCTTTAATCATATATATTAATTTTCATTTTTAAAAGGCAAAATGTTGTATGTTATGTCAGGTCGGACCAAACAGGCACTCAGAAGAGAATGCCAGATATCTTTTCAATTTTGAACTAAAATTATCAACTGCTGCATGTACATACAAACAAAACTTTAAATTAATGTAGTTTATTTACACATGTTGATGTAAATATATATGTTAACCAATGCACACACTGTAGCTTTGGATAATCAAAACACCCCTCTTAAGAGAACTACGAATAAAAGCCTTATTTAGCAGTGCAGCAATTTATCCTCTGAGCAACTTCACATAATTAGAAGGAATAAGGTAAAAAAGAAAGAAATATAAATTATATAAAGCTATTTGGTGTGATACTTCACCAGAAATGGAGATTATAAAGGCCAAGAAATTTCCAGTCAGGACAAAAGGCTTTTTTAATCTCTTAAATCTTTTGTTGTGCCTGTGATTACAGGTTGAAATGATTGATTTTCCTCTATGACAGTATCTTAAATTGTGTGTCACACAGTCAAAATTTAAAGCTTGATAGGTCCACTGTACAGTTTTAAAATCATTCAGAGAAGCTCAAAATTTAATTAAGAAAAACATTAGACCAATTAAGACAAAATGGTAGTATAAAATATTAAGGTAAAACATGTATTAGTGTGACATTTGCATTTTTATGAAGTATGAATCACAAAGAAATAAAAACTGCTGCTAAATTTCAGTTAAGTCCCTTTTAAAAATCTTGTTTCCATGGCAATGCTGAGAGTAAGTTTTCAGAGGATGTAAGATATGGATTTTTTATTTAAAAAAAACACACACACACACACCAGTTTAAATGAGAAATAGCAACATCATGGCCTCTTTTCAGTTTTCTAATATGCCCAAGAGGCACAGAAACTAAGTCACCAAGACATCAATGCCAGGATGAATGCAGGAGGACAGACCCCTGCTTATTTGATTGGTTTGCAGTATGCTTCTAAATAAACACATCTGCCTGTGCAGTTCTGCTGCAAACACACTAATTGTTAACAGACAACAGTATTTTTGCAATCTGAAGGCCTAGAAATGCCCATTCAATCAGGAAAGCTTAATAACAACACCACTCATTACCAAGATGAGCTGAAATTCCACTACAAAGGCGACCGAAGACAAAAGTAACCAAGTGATTCTTCTTTTACATTCCAGATCTAAGAAAAGTTGTTCAAGTCTCTAATGAGTAATCAGGGATTGAGGTTTCTAGGCTACAAAAATCCTGTTGTGGCAAAAAAGGCAGAAACCTAACACCCAAATCAATACTGTATTACTCTCTCCACAGGCAAGAGCTGCTGGGTCAGGAAAATCATGAAAAATTCATAGTGAAGGTGGTCAAGTCATCCATAAGATAGAGAAAATAATGCTATATCTAAAGATCCCTTGAGCAATCGAAGACATTTTATAGATTTCACCAAGGATAAGTGCTGGTTTGTCTCATCCATGTACCTTAATACTGTTCCTCTCTCATTTCTAACAGTGAATGAGGATGGTCTGGTCTATATTTACTGTCTTTCTTATTTACTTTATTAATTTTTCTGTCTTTGTGCTCCATTGTTGCAATAGCCACCCACAGCAGAAATCTGAGTCACTCTTGCTAGTAGAAAAGTGGGTAACACATCTTGGAGGAGTCCTTCACCTAAATTCATCAGCAGGGGTGAGCATAATTCAGGCTAAGAGGAAAAGTTAGAAATGGCCTGATCCCTTCTGTGACATCACTTCTCCAACGGGCCACAAGCAACAGGCCTTCATCCTTTATCAAGTCAAAACTCTCAAGCATAAAAAACACAGGTACAGTTTTATTCCATACAAGGGTAATAGAAGGAAAAGAAGTGTTCATACAACCACATGTGGAAAAGATTTGTGCACGATTAATAACTGGGTTTGCACATCTTTCTTCCTGCAGCATCGAATTCAGATCTAGCAAAGCAACAGTAAAAAAAAAGTAAAATGGTGAAGAAGGTCCCCCTGTACACAATAAAGTAATAAAAAGAAACTCTAACAATAGCAAGAAATTATAGAAATCTAACTGCCAGATAAAAGACACATTGCTTTCTAAGGCTTCATAAACATTTCTGAAAACTGGGGAAAGGTCCATTCTTCCACAATGCACAGAAATCCAAAGCTTTCCAGCAGGATGAGCTGCGCAGTTATCCCACACCTGTACAAGATTTAAACATTCCACAATTCAAGACATGAGACACTTTGTGGAAAATGGATATAGTCATGATTAAATCTGTTATGCCAAAATAAGATAAACAATGTTAGAAAGAGCGTACATCTCTCTGCCATAGAGGAAAAAGAATCAAATTAAGGATGAAAACCACTAGTCCATTTTGTCAATTGTCTGCAGGATGCAGCACTGTCTCCTGTTCTGTAATAGCAACCCCTATCTAGTGAGCTATTTAAGAAATGGTAGAGATTTTTTATTGTGTTTAAAAAATATTATTCACCTGTGAATGTAATTGTCCAAGTATATTGCCTCTCCAGATACACATTAGACTCAAACATACCCCAGTTCTTGGAATAATCTACAAAACATGAATACAGAGGCAAGACACATTCTCTCTTAGACTTGAATGTGCTGGACTCTCACCTAGAACATTTATGAACATCCCTGACCTTATTATATAATGTCAATCAAAAACTTGGGGAGCAATCCCATCGATCACCTGTATTTCAGGTTTTTTGGATGGTTTCTTTTTATTGATATAAATTAGGGAAGAATATTGGGAGCTTAAAAGGAGGAAAAAAAATCAATTTCGATAGTAGTCGGAAACTTAGCTCTGAAATTTTATGCAATCTTATTCGAAAGCACATGAGAGAATGTATAGAAATTGGTGCCAAGGAATATAAGGGCCAATTTTCCAAGGTGCTACTAGTACTGAAATGTCACTGAAGTTCAATGGAAACTCAGGCTATTTTGCACTTCTTAGAAAATGTTTGAAAAGTGAGGCCATAACAGGGACCTTGTGAAATCACTTGTGGCACCTGTATTCCCCTAGCAAAGTATACACCAGTGCAGAAAGCAGAGGTTATTTTGAAGTAGAGGTGTGAAATCAGCTGCAAGGGAAGAAAAGTTATTATTGGCACCAAGTAGCATGAGCAGGCATTCATGACAAGTGCCAGTGCCACAGAAGATAATATATGTTAATAGACATCACCAATATATTGCTGTACAAAAACCAGAGTTCAACCAAATTTACCAAATATTGCATTCAAACAATGGATCAGAATATTTAAAGGTTTTCTTCGAAAATTACATTGCTCAATGTCCAAATATATTAAGGCGTTTCCAAAACTGTTTTCTAAATTCAACCCATTATGATTCCGAAAGTTCAGAAAACAACAGCTTTCTAAGGAGCGACACAAAGTGTCAATAATGACAACATTTCTGGGGTTGCCACTATTTCACTATCCATGGATTAATCTTTTTACCTAAGTGAATGTAGAAAACTGTTACCTTGGACAGAAGAGAGCACTGAAAATGTTATCTTTGTGAAGCTCTGGTACTTCAGGGCTGAACCCCCCATTTTTCACAGTGCCCTCGTTACCCCCATCTGAAGTCTGCTGATTCCAGAGTGAACTGGCCCGGGGCACAGGAACTTTGCTGTGCCTGTTCTGACAACTTCATCTAGAACTTTCCATTTACATTGCTCAGGTTCTCTGGCTTAACATGCTTGCAAGAGCAGCACAAAGGATTGCCACTTACCTTATTTTAACCTGTGGGTGCTTATTATTACTTAGCACTGACATGGTTACTTGCACGGCAGACAGGGTTTTTTACTTTCTTCGTTTCCCCCCACAGAAGTTCCTGGAAATACTTTGTTCTAAGACATTCTTATCATAGCATGCAGGTACAAAAAATACAACAGTTTCATTGGAAAAGAATGAATTATTGGGAAAAGGAATACAGAAATTGAAATAAGCAAAATCAGTGTACCTTACACAAAGATAAGGATACTCCCTAGGAGAATGTTAAAAACTTTCCATTTATTCTTGTTAATTATACACTTCCTCATCAAAAACTGGCAAAAATGCAAAATATTTTTCATTCATTTTCCACATATATAGCACATCTTTTAATAAAATTATCATTGGGTTTAGAAGAATACATTTTACAGCCTGATAAGCCTAGCATTACACAGGGAAATAAAATGGCTGTATCATTTACTATGCTCCTCTCCTTTAATACAATATCTGTAACAGCCTGATGTTCTCACAATATTCTAACTTTACATTACTACAAAACACAATTTTATAAATTGTAAAGGTCTGTACAAACAGGAATGTATTTTAATACAGAAAACTTGAAACTATCACCGCACTTTTCTTCAAAAATATTCTTCTCTTTCTTTGACATTTTTTTGGCTTACGCAACAGGGTGCCAAACACTTGTGACAGCTTACAATAGAAAAACAATATTGCTTTTAGTTAACAATGTTAGCTATGAATATATATTGACAGCATTTTCACTGCAGATTTGCTGCCAACATAATACAAAGCAAATAGCATTCAATATGTTGGAACACTCAGGGGAATTAAAGAGTTTCAAAAACAAATTTATGGCATTAGGTGCTGAATGCTAAATCTAATGAAAATGCAAATTCGCAAGTATCTCCTGCACATACTTCATGCAAAGGAATACAGTTTGGCAAAGTGATAAAATTAAGATTGTTTAAGTCAGGAGAAAATTATGTTCAAGTCCCGCTGCTTGTTTGGCTTTTTATAAAGCCACTTTTGCCAAAAAGATTAATATTTTTCCCAATTTTTTTCTGCTTCTCTTCCCTGAAGCACATCAGAAGAGATCATAAAAAAACCCTCAATTCCAAATGCTCTCAAATGTTTTGAGAAAATACACATAGTTCCATAATTTTAATATCTGTAACTTTACTGCTAATCATATACAAACCCAAGATCACTGTTCCCTTGAAATAAAAGAAGCTGAGTTTGGCTTCCAAGTCTGTACATTTATTATTATCTATAAAACAAGCAAAGCAATGGACAGAAATTATGATTTAAATCTTATTAAGATACAGTAATGTACTGCAACATTGTAGTGTCACCTCCTATATATTAAAATGTATTTGTTAAACCAAACGTTTATTGACCGTACTTTATAACTGACGTGACACTAATAGTTTTTAAACCATTTACAAGGCAGATTACTGTAGGTTAACAATACCACACTGCCAAGGAAGCAAAAATTGATCAGATTTTGTAGCTGTTGAATATAATTTTTTATGAATTTTTAGATGAACTTGATATTTATCATCACTCAACTATAACAAGTAGTTCAACACATCCAACAGTGCTTGCAAGACATAAAAATATTATGTAGGTTTTAGAAGAACTTGTTTAAATAGCTATAAAATTATATTGTTGTGAAAACAAACTCTTCATAGGTTGCACTCTGCTCTGACTGAAGGTATTTTGTACTGTCTAAACAACAAGGAAAAAAAGAAAAAGAAAGAAAAAGCATTTGTAGAAAAATATTTGGTCTTAAGCACTCAAGTGTAAAGTTATCATAATCCATAATTATCAAACCCACTATAACATGCACCAATTTATGAATTTCAGGCTTATTAGAAAGCTGAATGAAGCATATTTTAGGATCAAACTTGGCCATCACACACAGTTTACCATGAGACTTGTGCTACTTGCATTATAGAGTAGTCTAAACTGCAAAATTATACAGTACTTCCTACAAGTCTACATTTAGATCCGCAAGGATTTGCTAAGCTATGAATTTGAAAACATACTTTCTAGCACATCAAGCACAATATGGACCAGTATTCCATAAGCATCAAACGAGTTAAGGTTTTAGAAGCTGAAAGACTCTTACACTGGTGAAGATGGAGTAAACACAGTTAATTTGTTAACATCTACTCTGTCTCTTTTCACCAACTGTCAAGGAAATCATATTTTACATTTTGTTTTTTTTTAGTATGTGCTTGGAAAGGATTTCCTAGTAACCTACACTAAATCTCACTGAAGGGTGACAACAGAAATCAATATGTGTCTCTGAAGAATAATCTAGCCAAACATTTACATTTAGAATATTCATTTGTATCTATGCATGAGAAAATCCTGAGGAAAAGAAAAAAAAAAAAAAAAAGAAAAAGAAAGAAATTCCCTTCCTGCATACACCCCATCTCTTTTTATAGGCTGATTTTTATAATGAACAGGCTCTAAATCAATAAAATAAATATATATTACTCATGTAAAATAACAATTGACCGAGGCAGGTAGCTGTGTTAACCCCTCCCTCAAAGACATTTGTTTGGTCCTTCTGCAGCCATAGGGAAGAGACAACCCACAAGGAACAGCTATTGTAGTTTCATCCTGGCAATTCCAAAGCCATGGAATTGCCATTCCACATGCCTGCCAGGAAGGATATTGAGTTTAATCTGGCTATTGATGCAATTCTAAATCTAACACTGGAGGTACTCAGCATCACTGTCGAATTTGCAGGGGCAAGCATGCCCTACCATGAAACCCACAATGCTCAGTAGTCCTCTGATTGTGGGAGATTGTGGGATTAGTTTTGCCCACAGAGTTCACAGGAGATCAGAACACGAACACACAACAAGCTGCAGTGCAAGCAGCTTTCCACTTCCCTGCATCACCCCTGAGCATGACATGGTCTTGCATTAAACTATGCAAAAGCAAAGGCAAACCTGCCAGGAGAATCTGCACATTGGGTTAATGGGTTACTTTTATTAAAATTTTAATCAATATTTTCTGTGCAGCTTCCTGTGAACTTTCAGAGGGTGATACGAGGACAATGAACACAACACCCTTCAAAAATTATGCTACACAACAAGGAAATCAAATAAGTGTTCTGTAGAGAATCATCAGTTCAAGAAAAAAAAAACCACAGTCAGAATTGGCATTCCGATAAAAGCCTGTTACAATGTTCAAGGTTAGGGCTCTGAATTCATGGACCTAGATGTTCAGTTGGAGGATATTTATATTAAACGGGCAAAAATGTTGATAAGAATGTTCTTCTCAAAGTTGAAAATTGTAATAAGGAAGTGGTTGTCCAATTTGCTGTCACTTAGCTTGCAAAATTATTAGGGAAAAAGGAGACTGATAAACAGAAGTGACAGCCCTGCTCAGTGACTGGCTTAGAGGAAACAAATGTTTTGGGGCAGATTATTTATATTGCTTATACCAAGCTACTAAAAGCTTCAGAAAGATTATCCTTTCAATGACAATGTAAACCCTATTCAACAACATGCACTAGATTTAGCAGAAATACGTGCAGTTGTTTTAAATCTGTACTGAATATGTTCCACTGTATATACATCCTCTAGTAAAAATAGTAATAAAAAACTCATTTCTACTTGAAAAACCTGCCGAGTTTTAGCTCCGACATAACATAATGCATATTTAGACTAGCACGTTATTCAGTAAAAGATGTCCAAACAAGATGATTTGATGTTGGAACAGTCATCTCAGAACAACCAGAGCAATGTAAGGTAAAATAATTGTCAAGTCAATCTCTAGCTTACACTTTATTGCAGAAATAAATTGAACTCTGCTCTAGCTTTTTGACACGTAATTCTGATACTAATGGGTTCAAATCCATTTCTCTTTGCTCTCCTTCCTAACAGGAAGCTTTATGTAATACTGTGTCAGAAATCTACCAGTTACTGGCTAATGTTTCCCTTAAATAAAAAGTCTCTGCCTGTAATAGTATTAACAGCTGCCATCAGTTTACAGTAATGAGCCACAGTTCATCATGGTAGTGCTCCTATGAAAATTAGAAGCTTCCATGGAGCTTCTCAATTCACAAAAAAAATGGTCAGAGCCATCATGAGCCGTGGTGTAAGAGCAGATATTGCCTATCCAAGGCTTACAGGTCAGATCCTAAACTGGTGGAACTGTGCTCAATCACTGCAATTGCACAGTTTATTATTCTGGGTGATGCATGAAGTACAGCAGTTCTATTTTGAGAGTCAATATATAAATCCAGGGTTATTTTTCTTAATTTCTCAAAGCAAAAAATTGCACAGTCGTTTTATAGAGTATTTCACAGCCTCTTCACTAGATAAATTAAAATATATTTTGCTGGAAGAAACATAACAATTTATACATAATGTGATATCTTGGATAACCTATACAGTTTTCCAGTTTCAATTAACAGTAAAACAAAGAAATCCAAAGCAAAATGAACAAAAAGTCAAAGATAAGTAGCTACAAATCATGGTATTTTAATTGTATTTGCTCCCTTAAAAAAAAATGAAAATGCATATCTTAATGCTTGATAGCTCCATAATTCTATAAACTAAGCACATACTTATAACCAGTATTGCAATGGAACAAAATATTTAATTGAGATCAGGATGGGATTTTTCTGCTGCATTTCACATTGTAGGAACTTTGCTTCCTATGAAATCAATGTGAGATAGAGAATATTCTGAATTTAAAAGATAAAAAAATCTAAAAGCAGGAAAGTTTAAAACATTTAGTCTTCACTTCTTCAATTTTTTTTTCTTTTACATTAGTTCTATGCTTCCACATTCTGATATAAAAACTTTTCAGTAATAAAAGAAGAATTAAACCAAATTTGTACGGAAGACAATTACTCTGGAACTAAAAAAGGGAGTATTTAATCAAAAATCAAGAAGTTTTTAAATTGAAGTAAAATTAAGCATGTCACATCACTGACATCCAGATCATCATAATGCTGATTTTGTTTATGGCACCTATAATGTATTTTTGACATTTTGAGTGACAGATGCCACCATAATAGGAAATTAAACACACCTGGCCATTAGCTGCCTGTAAGCAAGAGTGCGAAATCTGAAACATACAGTATGTGTGCAATAATTACTGAACACTGACATCTAAAACGTTCTTTAGAGACACCTGGAACAGAGAAAGTTTATGAATTTAACACTATCTTGCCAAGAGTGAGTATTTCACCAGGAGAGCCGTTGTTTTTCTCATGCTGAATATTGTCTCTGTTTACTCAGCTATCTGCACTCATTACTTTTTAAAGGATGATACATGTCATGACAGCTTTGGATAATTTCATGGAGATGCACATTATATTGCACTTACCAAAGCTTAGCATGCACCCTCAATCTATTCCAAGCACAACTGAATTATTGATCCAAAATAAAATTATATGTACTTGAAAGTATTCCAACTTGGAAGAATCATCATTTATAAATCTAATTTTATACATGACCAATATAGGCACAAGTTTCCAAAATGGTAAAATTATTTTTCTTCAAAACTGCAGTATGTTCAATTGATTTTTCTTTTTTAAAATGTTGAGACGCACATGCAATCTATTTTAAATGTCATCAGTTTGTTTCTTATTTAATTATCATTTCATATGGGTTCCTCAGCAAGTAAATGATTATTTCAACTGCTATACATATCATCTAACCCTTTGCACTTTTGACTTACAAAAAAATTGTATTACTTTCCAACACAGAGATCAGTGAAACTATTTTTAAAAAGTACAAAGGCTCCTTTGAAACAATCAATTTTGGTTTATAATCCACACTTCAGAGAATTCAAGCCCTTCCCTTATAAAAGCTAATGGATCCATCTTACCACATGATACGATACCACCAGATCTCACCACATTTGCATCATGAATTTGGCTCCACCATTTTTCCACCCATTTTTTTTTCAAGTTGAAGGGCATGTGGTATACAAAGAAATTACCTACTTACCCTGTGGTAACACCGTTACGTAAAAGATTTTGTCCAAATGCACTCACCTCAGCCTCTGGTGTTTTCAAGGCAGACAGATATATATGCATGCACATACGTATAAATAAAATATACATATACACTCAATTACAGCTTTAAGGAACATGGCCAGTGCAGTTTAATCAGTGCAACATTGTGGTGCACAATGATGCCACCAAACTAAACAAAAACTAACCAAAAGTTCAGCTCTGTGCTGCTTCTAGAATCTGAAAGGGATCCCAAAGGATACAAACACATAAATCTTATTTTGCTCAACTGTTGACATATTTGTTGGTAAACATTAGAGGATTTTCAGGGAATCCATTCTCTGAATGCAGATTAAATTTATTTACCTGCATAAGAAACTGATTTTTCCTGATGAAAATGTTTTCAGAGAACGTTGCTTTCTTTTTAATCTTTATTAGGAAAAAAATTATAACTTCAACACTTCTGCAGTACATGCTTTTCTCCAAAGGAAAATAAACCATGATATGATATGATAATGATGACTGATAATGACTAACAAACAAAGCAGACTTAGATGAATGTCAGAGTTTAAATCTTGACCAAGTTCATCCACAAGAACTGAAATCCACTATTTGGGAGCTAAGAAAAAAGGACAAACTTCACTCATAGATGAAATAAATAAAAATGGGATACAGCTCTACCTAAATCAACAGTAAAACTACAGTAAGCAGTGAATTAAAAGTTATAGCAGTGATGCTACTGACAGTTTCAGCTTAAAGTCAAAATGGCAATGTGAGCTGGAAATATGGGTTACTCAAACCCATTTAACCTCTTAAAATTAGATTTTAAAGAAAAGTATCAGAAGGAAAGAAACAAAATAAATTTTATACAACAAACCTGGTACATGAAAAAGATTAGGTTTTGTCTACCTGCGTAAAGGGCGAATAAAATACAAAAATACAGGAAGAATTAGGAGTATTTTTCTAGCATGCTAAAAATTAATAGTACACAAAGATGGGTAATAGCTGGGAGCTTCCTAAACAGGTAAAATTCAAATAATCTAGTGATTCTCCATGCAAATTATTATAAAGAGGTATTTAGAGAGATTGCAGGAGCTGGCCAGAAGAGGATTAATAAATTATTAAAAAATGAGTGGCATCTGCCTGATTTAGTAAGAATGTATATGTAACGAAACACACTACAGAAAATACATATTTAAGATCCGTTAGGAAATGTTGCAAAAAATGCTTTATCCATTCACTTCAATTTTATGCACTTCAGAATTTCAGAACAGTACTGTTTCATAAAAACATATGGACTTTTACACATGCATTTTCCAAAGGTAGGTAAATGCAACACAGCCTTTAATACACAGTGAGGAAAATAACTGCCTTGTAAAATAAGAACCTGAAACAACTATAAGATGTTGATACCAGTAACTAAAATACCCAAGTGACAGTAGAGTTAAGAGTGTCTGCTCGAGAAAAAGAAAGTAAAAAGGTAGCCTATTTCCAACTTCAGATGCTTTAGATGTCATCTTCACTCCACCTTACTTTGGATGCAGTTTCTGCACAAATTCACTGCAGAGACCAAGTTCTTAGGTCGGAAAAAGAGGTTGAGTGCCTCACCTCACACCTGCTTTTCGTTCCTCCCCCCCTGCTTCTCCAAAATGCATCAGCTGGTATAACGAGACATCACCTTTCCCTATACACATATCATTCATGCCTTTAAATAATCACAGCTGTAACATCACAAAGAAGCAGTTGTCTGCTAAGGATCATTGAGTTGCTTTAGGACAGTAATAAGAGGCCTGAACACACTATAAAATCCAATGTCAATAATAAATATTTCCTGAAAATCTAATTAATTAAAGACAACAGAGATCTAACAGCCTTTTATATTTTACAAAATAGTCTAGGACAAAAAAGAGAAAACTACAATGACAGCTTCACACGTTCATAGTAATGTCCAGCTACGATATTCTCTGTCTTACCTCGGCATCCTGTTTAGATTTCTGAAGAACGGGCTATCCTTTTTGATGATCCACATACAGAACAGAAAAACCCCAAAAAAATCATGAGTCAAAATTCTAGTTTCAGTCCAACTGCAACTGAAGTAACAGAGAGAATGCCTCTGAAGTAAATAACATTTGGTTCTTTGATTTTAACCTCAATCTGGATTGATTTATTAACTGCAAGTAATGATCAAATGGTAGCTGCCAAATATCCATTCTTCTCCTCTATCCCTCTTGCTATATTTTGTCAGTACCTTTGTGATGAAGAACTCCAAATGTGTTTATCAACACTTACAGAACAAAATTTGGCACTATTAGGAAACCCCTTCTGTTGGAAATTCTTTTTTTAATCTCAGTGAAAATACCATTTCTCAACATGATTCATCAGACAGCAGAGCTGTTCAGGGTACGTACACACATAGAATATTTCATAAGGCCTAGATGTGCATTAGTTATTGGTATAATATGGCTGATGTTTGTTAAACTAAAAGCTTCACAGATATTTTTAATCCTTTCCTCAGTTTGTTCTATTTAACTCATACCTCTTCTCAAATTGCTCAAAAGTCCAGGGCAGAGATCATCTTTTTCTAGTGTGGTTACAGCACCTGGAGCAGTGAGTGCCAGCTACTCGAGAAGAATTTCTGGCTATGGCCCTCAAGAGTAACAATCATTGCTTTTACCTGTAAAATCCTCCAGTATTGGTAAACCAACATATTTTTATAATTTATCACATGTATACATCTTTCTTTTTTTTTTTTTTCTCTTTCACAAAAAGCTCAAATGAATCACTGTTGCTACTAATAGAATTAAAGGCATTCTAGTTCAGAGGTAATCTTGTACCTGAAGTGCTGTCTATTTAAAATACTTGAAATGAAATTTGGAGATGAATTTTTTTCATCTGATTTCCAGTTCCATGGAGAAGACATTTTGTAAAATCATAGATGGTGTTGTAAGGGCTATGGCTGAAGTGAATAGGAGACAAATCCTATGCAATATAGAGCATTATCCAGAAATAGACAGCAGCCTGTGACACATATATAATTAGAGAAATTGGAGGCTTTGCCCATGAGACCATGTGTTCCACAGCAAATCCTATTTCCTTCATTCACCCTTTCATGGATGTGTGTAAATCATAAAAGTGTATTTGTTTTCCTTGCATATAACATATCAGTTTCTTTTTTTTTCCAATATTGGCGTTAATTGAATTCACAGAACAAATAACAAAAAATCCATAGCTCAGATCTTTTCAGACCAACTGAGTTACAAGTGAGAAACCATACAAAGAGACCAAAAGATCAGCTTTTACATCCTGTAGGTATCTTATATGATGGTTCGTTTTTCCCCACATGAATGTAAGGCAATAGATATTTCTTTTGATTTTTTTCCTTGCTAAAAAGTATTAAATAAAATGGACAACATAAAATGTCGGATGTAGAAGTCCAAGTCATAAGGAGGAAGAATTTAATTTACCAACTTCCAATAAAAAAAAATTCTTTTGGTTCTACTCCAGCATAGGGAAGTGAACATCAAATAAACCAAGTTTATAATAAAATCCTAAAAATAATTCTGAAAATATTAGGGCTGTTACTGGCATGCTGCAGCACTTGGCTCTATTACCTGCCCTTGGTGCTGAAGCACAACAGTAACCTCAGACATACGTCACAGGAGCAAGGAAGCAATCATTCTGAAAAAGACTTCTGTATGATAGGGAAAAACAAATTAGGCCTGAGTTTCCATAGTGATAGAGCAACAAAAGGCTGCTGCAATTTCCAGCTGTCTATACTGAGACAGTACAGAGCAAAGGGACTACAGGCCCTTCTCTGTAAGTTGGGATTAGCGTACTCAGAATTGTCCATTAAATTTTAGTTCCACACTATAAAGAAAATATTGAAGGAACTGGAAGAGGTAGAATAGTAATAAACGCAAGAAGTTCTGCAAGAAGCAAAATTACTCAATGCTATGGATTTGGATTTCATGGTTGGATTCTCTGGTATCTTAAAAATGCAAATTCCAATGAGTACTTTCTCCTATTCATCTCCTCTGTGGATCCTCTGATGTTTAATAAGAAATGATCTCATACTATAGCCTGTCTGCCAGTGGGAACACTAATGGGTCTCTTGCCCATCTGGCAGCCTGTTTTCCTGAAACTTACAGGAATTCCTGTCCAGTGGTGCTGAAACTGGCCAAGAGTTAAGAAGCTATTGAGGGAGAAAAGAGAGGAAAGAAACCAGCAGCCATACAAAAACCTAGGCTAGCAAGTAGACAGTGTGATCATATAAGCTTTGCTTCCTTGGGAAATGCCACTAATTATCCAAGGGCATTGAAAGATTCACTTATGATGAAAGTGCAAAGGCCCCAAAGCAGAAAAATACTTAAAAGGTAAAGTGGTCTATTGGATATAGGGCTTAAAGAACCAAACATGATAGCTGGGTTGAGACACAAATGATGAGGAATGTTATAATTTACAGAAATATAAATGTTAGCCAAGGATGATGAGGATTTATTTGTACCAAGAGGCGTTATTACTAAGCAGAATTGCAGCTGGGAATTGTGGGATTAAATAAAGGAAAGCTTTAGGCTAAAAATCAAGCAACACTGCAAGTGTGAGGAGTCTATAAAACAGTTTTGGGACATAGCAAATGGAGGCTCCATGGCTTAAGAAAATTAAAACCAGAATGCAAAAAAACTGTTCTCTGTGGAATGATAATGCATGGACAGTAAGGCTGGCAGGAATGCTTAATAGGTCTTCCTTTTCATTTATCACTAGATTAATAACACAAAATGCTGCACTAATAGACGATATATAAAACAAATAAAAGTAGCAAAATTCTTCATGAGTCCTCATCCAAAAGGCTGAAACCAGACCTAGTACATATAAATGTATCAATGTGCCTTCCTCACGCATTACCTGTATGATACATCAAAAATCAATACAACATTATACAGGTAATGATTTATAGACTGCTATTAAAATATCTACTTCTACACATAAAGTGGTCAGAGTCACTTGTGTATTAGTGCAACATTTTCAAGCAATACTGAATAGTTTGGATATCCCTGTTACTGTTTTCTCGTAAAACATAAAATCAAATACTCAAAATGCAGGAAACATATTACACAGTATGTTTGATGTAGCAACTTCTAACTTTCATTTAATATAGCTGAGCTGTAATGACTAATACTGCCCGTGGCTTCTAGTACAAAGACCTAAAAGGGGTTCCAGACTAGATTACGTCCATGCAGGTCTCATTTTAACGGAAATTGGAGAGATGGAAAAAAGATTATAGGAACACACATTATAAAAACAGACCTCACAAGTCAAACTTAATAGTGGAACCATTCTCTTTCATGTAGACAGCCATGAAAACAAATATCCTGTAAGCACTAGATATATATTGTATCTTTCTACCCGATCTCTTTGCCTCCTTGAGACAGATTCCCATTCATCTCATGACTATATAATTTGATCACAGTTGAGTAAGGCACAGCAGGGGAAAGGGTCTGTCTGATAAAGTATCAGGCTCCAGGAAGATAGATAAACAATTTTGTGATTTCTAGTTGTAACAGGAATGGTACAGTGGTGGATATTAAGATATTAGTCTCGTAGGAATACAAATATCAAGCTTCTGCAGTTTTTTTCTCTTACTAAATACATTTTATTTCCACTAAGTACGAATGACAGACCGATTCTGACAAAACTAAGGCAAGCCACCAAAATAAAATACAAGGCGCATGTGAAAAGTGAAATTAAATGTTTTCTGATTTGTCAGTGTGAAAGTTTGTATATAACTTTTACAAGTATATAAGCAAAAAATAGAGCAAGGAAGTTTCTTTCCCATGGGGCATTTTTACTGCAAAGAAACATTTAAAAGTAAGTAAAACAGTTGCCTCTGTCAGGCAGAGTTGACTCAGATTTCAACCTCCTCTTTCACGAGGGATGCGTTGGCAAGCAACTCCTCTGCTGCAAGTCACTAGAGAACACCTGCTTGCAAAGCTACCTCATTGTTCTACGTGTGTTAAATGAAGGCTTGAGTGATAATATTTGAACAGATATGATGGACTTCTTTTCCATATATTAACACACATATTTGGTTGGAATATAAACCCACAAATATATAGCACCCTTTACTAATACAAGTTCTGTTACACGGCAAACACTGTAATGCCTTTGCAATTACCTCCTGTCTTGGATAGCTGAAAAGCATAGTCATACCTAGTCATGCTGATACCTGCTTTAATTTATAAAAAATCAAAGAACAAAACCACATTTTCCAGCAATTTTTAGTTACAGACCCTGGATGTTACCTTTTGTGGTTAAGAAAATATATTCCCAAGTAAGCATTTTTTAAAGCTACCATACCATCTAATTTGGTACCACTTACCTGTGATTCTTTTACATTTTCAACAGTGAAGTTGAACCAGACTCGAAAGCGTGGGTTACAGGTGTCTGGTCTGATGAACAGGTCATACTCAAACTCTGTGATGTGGTCTACCCGTCCAAGGTTCCCTGCCAGGAACACATGAAAAAGGATGCATTTTAATGAATGGTTGATCAACGCTCCAGGAACTACACTGAGAAAAGTTTTAAAAATTTCTGTCTCTGTTGGTTAAAATATACAAGTATAATAAGCCCTACAGTAGTTCATACTTCTTTTTAAAAGGCCTGATCATAGTCAAAAAGTAAAATATCTACCAAAAAGAACACAACGCCGTTTTTTATTACTCAGTCAAATAGATCTTTTGTCTCCTCTTATCCCAGTGTTCAAATAATGTGTCATAACATCCTTGTAATTGTTCCCTTTCTCTTTTTTCCACTTTTCTGATGATGTCTCTGCACATAGTTTAGCCCCCACCCATATGGATTTCCTTCTTTCCAAATATTGCTCATGTTCAAGCCCGTCTAAGATTAAAAAGTCCCCCAATTTCTCTCTGGCCCCTCTGGCTCTGGTTGGTGCTTCGAGCATCCCTTTCCCCCCACAGATAGGCCATCCTTCCTCTCTTTTGTGATTCAAAAACTATCTCAATACTTTTCCTTTGCCATTTACAGCCACTACCACCTCCTTCCAAAGACACAAATGAGATTTTGCCTCAGCTTGTTCCTAGTGAATTTCATGGAATAATATTTTTAAATGTAGTCAGAGCGACATTGTCCCCTATGGCATTATTCAGCAGGCAACTATACTGGCTATAGAAATGAAGTTCAGCACTGGGAAAACCCACTAAGTGCTTTTAAATTGCTAAAATGGCATTTTTCCTTTGAAGTGTGCCAAGATTTCCAGAGATAGGGTTTAGACTGTCCATTTCATTTATACACTACAAAAATAAGAAGTTACATTTTCCCGATCCAATCTGAAACTCGTCTCACCAGGTCTTGTAAGACGGGGCCATGCTGTAGCTCACATGGAAAATTCTGTTTATTTTAAAAAATAAAAAAATTGCACTAAAACAAGGGTTACAAATACATTTTTGGGGTTAGACATATATTTTTGGGTTGGAAATACACTGGTGTGTTCAAATACCTATTTATAAGTCTATTTGAGCTAAACAATTCCCTCCTCAGCAAGTCCCATTGCAGTCAGTAGGACTGCTCTCTACTAAAACACTACTCAGTACCAAAACAAGCAGCAAAATTTGGCTGATCTGCTGCTCTGGGCTGGACAAGAAACCAGAATAAAAACGTTTTTAACTGTGTTCATCAATATATTTCTTCCTTATACTGAATTGTTTCTGGCTCTGCTAATGGAACATTTTTAATCTTCCCTATTTTTAATGCTATCCCCTGCTTTCCTACCCACATCCTTCTTTTCAGAAGAAAATTCTCTCCACTGCTTCCCTCTGCAAAGACTCACTCCACGCTCGCAATCTGTTCCTGAGCACTCGCCTCAAGGAGACACTTGGCATTGGAAATATTTCAAAAACAGCTCTATTGTACAGCCAGAAAGCCTCTGCCAAACAGAAGCAATGTCACCTGCCATTCCGGGTGTCCGTGCCCAGGTGCCGGCAGTGGGAGTGCGGGCTGAGATCTCGGGGCCCATTCCAGCCTGTTCCCGATGGCCCCAGCCAGCTCCGCAGCCAAGGTGGAGGCACCTCAGTGAAAATGTGTTTAGGGGAGGGAAAATCTCACACACAGGGGTGAAGGAGCCTGAGGACAAGTGGGGCTTGAGGAGGAAGAGGAGGACAAGGAGTGGGGTGCTCTGGCCGCCAGGGCAGAGACTCCCCTGTGCCCTGTGAGGAGAGGCTGGATGGAGCAGGTGGATATCTCCTGAAGCAGGAGTGACCCACAGAGGATCCACGCTGGACCTGGGGGAAGGGAAGGGCCCAGGCTGGAGCAGAGGAGCCCTGGAGTGCTGCCTTAGCACAGCACTGACCGCAGCCCCCATCCCCGTGCACTGCTCTCTGTGCGCAAGGTGAACCTCCTCCTGGGAAACAGGGAAGGCCAGGGGGAAGGCATTATTTGAATTTTTCATTATTTCTTACTATCCGAACCTATTTTAACTGTCAATAAATTAGTGTTCCCCCCAGTGGAGCCTGTTTTGCCTGTGAAGGACATTGGTGAGTGATCACCCTGTGTCTGTGTTCTATTCAAGAGCTTTTTCTCCTTATTTTCTCACCCCTGTCCTGTCGAGGAGTGTGGATGAGACAGTGCTGAATGGGCATCAAGCACCTGGCCAAGGCCAACCCACCACATCTCCTGGCTTTAGGTGAAGTCCCTGACACAACTAAGAGCACTTTCTGCCACAGGAGTCAAACCCATCACTTACTGACAACAAAAGAACCTGAATCTTCACATAAACCATGATTCTTATCCAAAGTAAATAGGAATAGTAAAACCAAGCTATTGCATTGTAATATCTTCAATTAAAGGTCTTTGGTTTTCTGTATTTTTCATTAAATGTCATGCAAAAATGGCATAGTTGGGATAATAATATTCCTTGAATGTTTTAGGTGGTCCAAGATTTTCAGGTCACAGTCTCTCTGGACAAAGCTTAGTGGGTGGATGCCCAGAGTCATTTCAGTCTAAGCTGTGCATGTGATGCTGTTGGATCCTCTAAGGTCAAGGCAGCAGGCTGGACAAACACAGACTGGGGACTAGGTCCAGCTTGTAAACTACTACGTATGCATGATTCCCAGTGATCCCAGCAATTCCAGACACAGATTAAGTTATCTGCAGCACAGACCAGAGGTGCAAATTTTGATTGAATTACTTCCAAAGAAGGACACAGAAGCAATTAAATTCATATTTTAAGTTCAAAGACCATTAAAAACTTGTACTGCAAGGCATAGGAAAATAAAAGATTATTAAGTGAGTAATTAAAACAGAGCAAAAGGAGACCTTGATTTTGACCTATTACACATTTCAGTTTCTCTTACAAAATCAGACTGAACTGAACTGTATAGGGGACAGATGACCCACTCAGAACTACTTTACTGAGTCCTCTCCAGAGGAGAATTGTACCAATGTCAGTGAAGTCACAGGTGGTGAAGAGCTGCTGTGCTGGAACCACTGCCATCCAGTCAGCTCTGGAAGACCTACCTACCCATCTCAAATTCAGCAGCCTTTAACAATTTAATCACTGTGTGCTCCATTTCCCAGGACTCCCAACACTGTGTTCTTTCCTGATTTGAGTACTCCCTTGCCTCCTAATGCAGTATTTTTTTACTTTTGCAAGTTCCATCTCACTTTATTATTCTGCCTACAGAACTGCCTCTTACCAAGCTCCTCGTAGCACACATCAGCTGCCATTGTCACCTGCAGCCATTTGCAGTTTAGTGTCATTTGTACATTTCATTAGCGCACTATTTCTTCTCTGTCTTCCAGATGCTAAATAGGCTGGACTGAACACTAATGCCTTCGGTAACTAATTCAACAAGTTCCTCGTGCTCAATAGACTATTGTTTGTAATATCACAGCCTTTGCTCACAATCTGTCAGCCTAATTTCAACCCACATAGCAATGTCATTAAACAAGACAGCAGTTTTGGTACAAAGAAGCCTAGAAATGTAGGAACAAAACACCTCCTCGCTTTAAGAGATGCTTTGAAGAAAAGTGATAATGCCACTATAAAAACATTTTTTGGTGTCCAAGGGAGGATATAAACTTCCCAATGTTCATCACATAAACAAACTGAACAGTTTTATGTACTGTCTTCACAGTGCTGTAGTCATGGGAAAGAGATTTATTCTAATGAATGAGAATTATATTCCAGTACCTCAGGCAACAGAGTGACGTGCATTAGAAACTACAAAACAGGAATTAAAACTTCAATTACAGCATTCCATTTAGACATTACACCATTTTAATATTTTAACATTGAAAATAAACATTTTTCTTCTTAAGTGCAAACCACTCCTAACCTGATATAAGGTTCCTTAAAACTTCTCCATGGCACAGGAGTGTCTGTGCAATTATGCAATATACACACTCTGCTTTGCAATACCTGTGGCAAACAATCTCTGTGCTGAAATGATGATAAATACAAGAGAGAACCAGAGAGCACCAATTCTGAATAACACTTTTCAGTCTTGACACAACCACTCTAAGACCCTTCCCATGCAGTTTTTATTCTGTGTACATTTCTAGTCTGGGAATTAGTGATATCTGTGAGAAAGTCTGTCCATAATCACATTGGGTAAGTAGGCTCTTCTAAAATTAAAGAAAAAAGTCTCACATTACTAAAACATCAGCTTTGCTCTGCTTCACTTTGAGTTCATGCCCACGAGAACTCATCACGACTCCATTCAATAAAGACAGAAGTTATATATATGAGATTATACAACATTTTTCAAAGCCTCATCATGCCACAATTTTTGATTAGCATTATATTTGGGTATTAACATTATAAAATATAATATACTAATATGTTATTCAAGATACATGTAAGATTAATGAACTGACCAAGTAACGTGACCTGCAAGGTTAAAAAGTCCAACATCATGAGCAGTAAAATCTGAACTGATTGGTATTCTTGTTTAATTTCATTATCAGTTTGGGTGCATGTCCAGTTGTCAAATGGCTTTCTGACTATATCTTAAAAGTAAACTAAACAATTTATTAGGGGAGCTAGCACTTTACAAAACATTATGGATTTTCTCTCCTATGCACTCTGAAATTAGTTGCAGAGTTTTCTTCTGTTATTATTTTACTTTATAGAAATACTGGCACAGATCTTTTTAAACTGATAGGAAGATGTGAACAAATCAAATTCCCAAATGTCTATAAACTGACTTTCACTTTAGCCCTGGGGTTTGTTTTTAAGACACGCTCAATTTTCAGTCACAGTTCTGTTCGATACTCTTAGCATACTGAGAAAAGAGGAGACATACTTTCCTTTAATCATTCAAGCTGAAATTCTTAATTATATTTGCTTAAATTGCTTTGCAGAGTAATGTTTAGTGCAATACTCTCAAAATGTGAATAGTGAAAGGGGTCAATAGCGTGTTTCAACTTTCTTTAAAAGTCAGAAAAAAAGCCCAATGATACTATTTTATTAATCATGCAACATACACTTAGTCCTCATAAAATATTAATGTATAGTGTTTCCTACATCAATAAAAAGTGTACTTTACACAAAGAAAGAAAACCTGCTTAAGAAAATGCTAGCTAAACTTACTAAACATTCTAACAATTATCATAAAAATGCTAGAAAGGAAAATATAGATATGTTAAGCAATCCTAAAATCTTCTTAAACCACACATTGTGCTTGCCTACAGAGAATTTTAAGATGAAAAATAGACCTTGAGGGTCTTAGACAAGCCTGAGGCAATATAAAGAAAAAGGTCAAACACTCTGCTAAAAAGGCCCGTTATCTTCAGAACAACAACTTATCAGCCAGCTTGCAGCCCTGCTTATTTACAGTTATTGGTCCCAGAGGAAGTGCACTTCAGCGCAGGGCGCGATTACTTTGTAATGAGTTTGCCAGAAATGGTAAAGGAAACTAATTTGTAACAATGTGCTGTTCCCTGCACATGAACTTTCTCAGACACTTTTTTTTTTTTTTTTTTTTGTCCGGCAATGAATAACTAACTTCAGGCTCCCTAATAAGCAGTGAAAACAGAAGTGCACTAAACCCGACTGAGTCGCAGGCAAAATGTGCTGAAATATCAGTGATTATCCCTCTCAGCTGTCCATTACAGTACTCATGATGACCACCAATTCCCCTGTGGTGGATACATAGAATGCAGGTTTCAGGGGGTGGATTTGCACATGAAAATTAACACCATTTGGAAGAAAATAGCCTGCACCTGTCACAGATTAGCAACAAAAGGTCAAATGCCTCCTTTTACACCTAGAGCACTTGCATATTGTATGCCTTGCTTATAGGAGCCTAATTCTAGTTTCTTAATTCAGAAAAGTGAGCACCATGGTGAACTGAGGAGAAAAAAATGAATTAAATCTTGGCTAAAAGCTATCAATAAATCTATTGATCAAGATACATATGAATGGAAGTAGCTGAGGCAATCTCTGTCTCTAAAAGAGGTAGTTTTTCAAAAGAGAATTACACAAAGTGCTCTTCTGTTTTTGTCAATATGCTGCCAGGTTTTGAAATGCTATTTTTCATCCACACAATAAAAATCTTGACAAGTAAGCAATAGAAAATCACTAATACACTTGCAGCTGCATTTCAATCTATACAAATTCTTTAAACAAAAACAACGAAGGAACAGATTGGAATATACATCATTTTCACCAGTTGAACCTGGGATCAAGTCCAAGATGGCCAAACAGTATTAATCTGTATTTCATGCAACTGTGTATTTCACAAAATAAGGTGAAATGTAGGATATGGAATACCCTCAATGGAGTTCATCCTTATGGATCATAAAACACATTGAGATGATAATGCAAAGAAATTTTATCAATATGTTCTAAATGGAACAGGAACTACAGGGACTGAGATCTGTAAAAACTTCTCTTGAGTGAAAGATTGGATATCTTCAGGAAGGAGTGCATCCAGGAATATCAGTTGTAAATTCCCACTTGCTTTATGGTCTTTGTCTGTCAAAAGAATAACATTTTATAAAAAATAGTTTGGTGAGAAGTCCTGAACAACTTCTAAATAGCATTTGATTTCTAAATAGGGAAAAAAAAATCTAATGAAATAGTGATGATCTCTGAAAACTGTGACAGTTTTTCCATCATGTCCTGGACTCCTGCCCAGAGCATATGTCAGACCCAGATTCCTGAAACCTCAAAGCACATGATTTGGAAAAAAAATACAGTTATCATAAAAAACACATCTACGACACCTGTAAATTATAGTTTCAATTATTAAAATTGCACATATCAAGCTCTGCAATACAAAGTAATACCTATACTGCCACATGGATGTTTTGCAAAAAAACCTCAATACTCCTCAGCAATAGAGTATTCTTTTAAACACTTGATGTTTCAGTTAAAACCATAGCAATGCTCATGACTGCTTTTGCTCAAGACCCAGATTGCCTTTGAATAATGGTCAAGGCTATCAAAGAGGCAAAGCATTTCAAAAGTCCACAGCAAGACTTGATTTGTAGTCTCGCTTCTATCTTCCCTCCTCAATTAAGCTGAAATTGTTATTTCCATTATGTTTTAAGTTTTTATCAATAATTACATCCAAAGGACAGTAAATCAGTAGTTTTCGTGAACAAGACTGTATGGGAACAATGACTATCTTAGCTCTCAGCAGCAGCTGGTAATAGGTCAGGTGCCATCCCTGGAAAGGGGGAACAGAGATGTACATATTAATGCACAACTTATAGAGGCTGAGTGATTCTCACTGAGCTTTTACTGTAAGTAGACAATGTAATAAAATCTAATGGTGAGAGCAGAGGAAAATTTTAGCTTTATACTCTTCTTGTTTACCTATGAATATAGCATTAAAATAAATTGTATTTATTTTTGGAGTACATAAGTTATGGGTCTCCATTTGATTGTTTGTCTCCTCTGGTGTAACAATGCTCATTTTAATGGTGTTGTTCCTAATGCATAACAATGAGAGATGGATCTGATTTTCCAAACCTTTTCAGGGTCACAGTCTGACTTCCACTCTTTGCAATATTTCTCCTCACAAGTAATATAAGGAAAGTACACTGGACCCATTTCCTGCCCATAGGATCTGGGAACACAGTTACTGCTTCACAGGCGTCCCAAACAAGTGTAATGAATAAATCTGTAATTCTTTTGTATTGAGTTAAACTGCAGAAATATTAATGATGTGTGGCCTAGACTGAAACACCCACAGGAGTTTCATAAATTAAAACTTTTATCTGAATTAGAGTAGGAGGCAGAATTTTCTTCCACACAGAAAATTAAGGGAATTGGAAACCTACAAGAAAAAGGGACCAGTTGAAAAAGGAGAGGGTCATAAACCATCCTACCTCTACTAGTTGAATATAAAAGAAAGGGAGGATGGGGCAGGAAATGCTGAGATTTATTTTACTGAAACCAGTTACAAAAAGATTCTCACATTTTAGTAGTCTGGACAGTGTTGCCAATGGAAAGTTTTAGGATCAGTTCTTCCTTTTAGAAAAAAATACTTTTCTTGGTCACAGGTGTTTGACTGATGTCTGGGCAAGGGGGAAGGGGATATACAGGGATTAAAATTTATTAAGCAGCAGCTTTAAGGCTCCTCCTGCAATGAGGATACTATTACAGATTTCACAATATAAAAATTGTAAAGCTCAAGCATGTGTTAATCCCTAAGGCCACCTACTTACATTACTTGTGACTTTCTTATAGAGATAATCCAGAAGAGTAAACAATGCCATTTGGAAAGACAACACAAGCAACTAGAACTGGAATATTTTCTGCCTACTTTGTTCCTTAAGCAGAGCAGTTTTAATGGTGATCCCAGTTTAGAACACAATGAAAAATAGCAACAAGTAATTCTGAAGATTTTGTGATCATGATTGCTCAAAAGCCATCATAAGCAAAATACAAGCAATAGATATCTCAAAATACTACAAATCTCATTGTGTAAGCAGCAGGCTTACATGTGTATTAAGAAATTATACAATAAAATCTTGCTGAAAGAATTCAATAGCTTTGATCAAATGAGACTGATATTTAATCACTTGCAGCCAAAGAGCCTAATTTCAAAATTGCCCTTATCAATAAATACTGATGCTTTCAGTTAAAGGACCTAAAAAACCTGGTGCTGCAAGGAATAAAATGTCAATGTTCACAGTGCAGGGAAATTGTAAAGGACAGATAAAACAGAGTCAGTCTCTTGCCTCCTTCTTCTGCATCTGGGAGATTCTTAGAAATTACAAAAATATCAGCAGAGCCCAGGAGAGCAGGACAAATTGTCCAAAGAGTCACAAAATCATGTAAATACAGAAACTGGCAGTGGTAAAGCAGCACCGCCTCAGCTTAGCAAGGAGTGTCAAGAGTGCTTAAAAATCAGAGGCCTGTGCCCTAAGATGGCCATTGCACACCCTCTACACCAAATCCACCAAATCCCCAGAAAAACAGATTTCTCTGCTCCCTCTTTATCAATTCCCCAAAGGCCTCCAATGACAGATGGGCAGTTATTTATCCACGGCAGTGAACCTTTGTTAAAGGAAAATCAGAATACAAAGAGGTTTTGCATTAGTGTCACGAAACTCAGCTTTCTTTAACAAAGCGTGTGCTCCCAAAATGGGTCTCTCACGGCTGTGCATGTATCACATCCTTCAAAGCAGAGCTCTTAAAGGAAAAGCATTTGGGGAAATTTCTGTTTGGAAGTCACTTAGCATATAATGGGTGCTATCCTAAATAAATAATTAATAAGTTGATAAATAAATTATAACAACGTCTGCAGCCTTAACCACGGAAGCAACCACCAAGGCAGCTCAGGGAATATGAACTGCTGCACCACAGTGGGATGTACCACTGCTGGTGTGTGGCACACAGAAAGCTGTCTCTAAACACTGCCTTTGTCAGGGCCTGATGCTCAAAGTCCAGCACTGAAATCTGTTGCTATCTCTAAACACTCTCTTATTTACCTGATGCCTAGACATCACACGTGTGCAAAAAAACATATTAAAAATGGTTAAATGTATTAAAAGCCGTATTTTCTTTATTCTTCAGTATATTACAGCACTCCTACTTATGTAATGCTTCCTACTCGATATACTTGTCATTTTGCAAAGACCCTGAAAATACTTGTAGTGCAAAAGGCAAGAAAAAGTTCTTTCATCCTAAAAAAGAGGATATTCTTGTTGATTTATTACTGCACAGTAGTGCTCTAATTCTGCATTTGGCCTAGTTTGGTGCCTGATACATGGAATCTCCACTTTTCCAGGGGAATCCTTCTATAGTATAACTACAGACTGACACCTGAGTAAAAATTAAGAGATGGAAATCTCAATCAGTTTAGAGACCTATAGTTAAATTACATTCTCAAGGACCTCTAAAAAGTCATCAGAGCTGTAAATAAATTTGAGAGTTTTTTATTAAAAAGAAAGAGTAATGGAAAGGCTCAAGGTATTGCCTGATAAAAGAATCTTGCTCTTTGTGATGGGTCCTGAATGAGAACCTTCTTTAATAAATTACTGGCTTTATATCTTAAACTTTCTTTATTTTATAAACAAAACAAAAAAAAAATTGAAAAAAGGTAAGGATAGACTTACAGCACAAATGAGTAACGAATAATCTGAATAATATCTGCCTTATATACAGTTTTTGCAGAAGAAACAGTCTTACTTTAGTTTATTATAAAACTGATTTTGATTCTCTATGCCATTATCAATCTAGTCACAAAACCAGTTTGGGTGCTAGAAATGTTATTCTTCCTCAATACATTAATCCCATTATTTCACTGCCTAAAATTGGTATCTTACCATACAATCTCCATGATAAAAATTACAGATAGACTTTCCTGGAGTTCAGGTACACTTTTAGCCATTTCCTCAGATTAGACTGATACACAACTTCCCTGCTCATCTCCTCCTCCTCTGTAGCTCCCAGTCTGACATTCTTTTGTAGAACAAGGTGATTTCTGTACTTTTCCCTTTATTATACAGCATTTTGATCCTTCTGTAGGTAATGGAACTTCTTCCTGTATTTTCACTTATATAATTTTCTGACTTCTGTACCTTGATATTTTCCTCTCCTCCAGACACCAGTCTGCTATGGAAGCCCCCCTGGTCTTTCAGCCTTAACAACAATTATGAAATACCAATACTGTTCCTACTCTAACTTTACTCCAGTGTACTATATATAATTATGTAGAAAGAAGGAACTACATTATGTTGGTTTGTTTTTATAATACTGATAGAGTTGATAGCAGACCTTCCTAACCATACCCGCATGGATGTAACAGAAAACTGCTTACCCTAATTTATCTTTGTTTAGTTAAAGCTTAAATTAGACCTTCAAAAACTGTCTAGTTGATGTTATTTTTTCAGTCAGAAGTGATAATTTAAATATTGACATTTTAGATGGCACCAGTGTGTTTTTGACTCCTGCTATAGCTACAATGTTTTTTATATCTGAATGTCTGTCTTAATTTTGTTGGGTTTTTTTTTTTCTTTTTGCCAAATCCAGAAGCATTTCCTTTTATTTCAAAGTATTTCTATGTTTGTAGTAAATTAAACATTAATCTTTCTCTGCAAATGTCAAGTGATATTTAAATGTTTTTTCTGGCAGATAAATGATTATTAATATTAATGCAATAAAATCACAGCTCTTTGTCCTTTCTTTGATATTTAAGAAAAAATTAAGAATGTCAAAACAGTTCTGCAAAAAAAGAATTCATTGGTCTACCATCCACTCTTCATTAGCCTGAGAGGTAAAAAATTACTGATCTTGTGAGACAATGTGTTTATAGAATCAGAAAGGGTTGAAAATGAATTACTCTATCAGTGGTAGAGTGTGTATCACTTCAATGTGAAAATGCCTTGTTAAAGTTCATTTTAATTTAAAGCCCCCTTTTGTCATTCAAAAAGCTTTAGCACAATGAAAGAATCTTTGTCACTTTCATAATTAGCCCCTCTTGCACTAAATGAGAATAAAATCTGATCAGAAGTCCATACAGGCAAGGTCATAAATCAAAGAGAAAAGCTCCACAAACAGTCCTGTAAGATGTCCAAAGGCATACACAGCTTGGAATTAAAGCACTGTAGTCAGGATCCACTCCCAGAAACACAGCACAAAAAAGCCCCAATAATATCTGTTTGACAGGCTAAATTTATCTCCATATTCTGTAGCCCTATAAACACATTTTGCTGTTTAGATACAAAAGCAATTTCAGCACCAAGGACAATCCAGGAAAGCAAACAGCTGTTAAAGTGCTGCTATCACCGTTTGCCAACCAAAGTCAAATTAATTTAACTTAATGCTCTCACTTCAAACTGTGGCAGTAAAACACACACACACAAAAAAAAATGCCATATATGATAATTGTCAGAAAGCAGGAACAAAAGTTGTATTAACAGAAAAAAAAAAAAAACTCCTTAGGAAATCTAGTTTAATTTTATACAAAGAAGGGAATTTGCAGCCCAGCTCAAATGTAAACTGGATTTTATTCAACTTATTTTCATTTTCAGATGAAAGTAAAAAGACATTTTGAAAGATATAATAAAATTCTCAACCTTGGACAGTTATGGAGAGAGTGACAGCACATCACTCTCTCTACTCAGGGATCATTGGAACACCAACTGATTTCCAAGACATCAACATATTATTTTACTCCCCATGTTAACACAAAATGAGGATTTCATCAGAAAATGATCCTTAAAACATGGGGAGAGAGGAGGGCAAGGAAAGGGCAAGGCAGAAAGTTGACAGAAGACTGTTATAAAGCAGCAGCAACAATGAAAATTTGTATTCTACACTAGATACACCTTTTACCATTTGATGTATTATGTTAACAATAAATGCTAATCTTAAATATTAATCAGCTGAGAGCAGTTTTAAAATAGTTACATCCATACAAACAGGAATCTTCATAAAAATGCACATTCATATCCATAAAGTATACATATATGTGTAGGTATTTGGATATATCTCTAACTTCAAATACATTGTTATGTACATTAAAAATGTGCAGCTTTCCTTGAACAGAACTTGGGTTTTAACAGTATATTTTCTCTCAGAACCAAGCTGTGAAAGACCTGTCTCTAGCCACACAAACACCAAACTGGTGGCTTGTTTGCAGGGTGTGGTTGGTTCCATGTCTGTCACATTCTCCAAATTTCAGGTTCCAATAATTATACAATGCTCATAAGTAATTTGATTCTACATATTTGGAGACATATAAAATTGGCCTGCTAAGCAACAGACTGGAGAGCATTAGTGTGACAAAAAGGGAACACTGCATTTTCTCCATCCTCACACAGCCTCAGACTTCTCATGTTGGCTCAGGGAGTGAGGCCTCAAGTGAGTGTCCAGTTGGACACGGCGCCTGTGCTTCAGTCACAAAAGAAACTTAATTTGCCTTGTCTGTCAAACAAACAGGTATCTAAAGAGTGCAAATTGCAAATACTGTACAAGGAAAGCAAGCCTGGGAGCTGTGATGAGGGCACGCAGGTGATTAGAGAAAGAAAATGGGTTTAAGATGGATGGGATGGGAATCTGAGTCAGACATATTATTGAAATTGAACTGCCTAGATCTTTTCCTTATAAGTGAGTATTCCAAAAAGCCAATAAAGGTTTTAAACAAAAAGCAGGTCTTTTTACTATATAAAAAAAAACTAGATTAATTGGGTTTTAAATAAAGAAAACTCAAAATGACTAAGCAAAAAGGAAGAAAAATCAAAAGAGAGCTCGCCTGTCCACCGTGCTCTTGCAAGCAGATACCGTTCCCACAATTTTTTTCAGTCTCCTACTTGGAAGAACTTGCTAGAATTGCAAAAAATTCTAAATAACCTCCCCAAGAAAATATTATAGCCAACCTTGCATCTGTTTCTGGCATTTCTGAACAGCTCCTGCCTCCAGGTGCTCCAGCCTCACCCTCAGGCTCCTCTTCGCGCCATTTTGTGCTCCCAAAGCCCCTCACGCCTCAGCAGCTCCCAGCGGACGGTGAAACCTCCCCCGTCTCTGGAATGTTCCACTTTGCTCTGTCATTCCCCTTTTAACGGGGCAAAAATGAAGCAAATAATACCTCTTTCGGCGGGTTTAAGCAGAAAACATCATCAAATCAACGTTGTAAAAAACATCCTCAAGCTCCCCTGTGATTGTCCCTGACATCTGATTCTCACACTGTGTATCCGTGTGGGGACGACTCAGGTGTGACCATCAATCAAATAACCCATAATGCCTCCTCGGCAGGCCCTGAGCGTTCAGCTCCTTCCCACCTCCTCAGGAAAGGGAGAGAGGGTACCAAGGGAGAGCCTTTGGCACCAAGCATTTCAGAGCTTCCCCCTTCCCTCATGCTGACAAAATCTCCTACCTTCTCTTTTACTTTTGTGTTCCTTTTCACCTTTATCTGAAACACACAAAACCTGAAGGACACTGATTTTAAAAGTCCTATGAAATAAGACTTTTAAGTCCCGTTTCTTCTTAACCGAATGCTGCTGCTACAGCGGACCAAGCACTGAACCTCTGCCAGCTGAGTCTCAATCCAACCAATGCTTTCCTGATGGTCAAAGCTGGGAATTGCACTCAAGCAGGACCCCAGAGAGGGGTGGAAGGGAATAGGACATGGAGCCAGGAGAAGGACAGCGTCCATGAAAGTGGGGCTGAAGGAAACCCAGAGCAACTGGAGGTTTGGTTCTCAGCTTCTCTTCCTGAGCCTCCCATCACACAGCAGGTCTGATCTCCATCCATCTGCTCAGACAGACAGGTGACTCTTGCTCTTAGTGACATCAGTTTGCTCCTAATGAGGAGGCACATACCTGAACCCTTCAGCAGGTCTCCAGCTGAGCTGCCTCCAGCTTTGGAATGCTTATTCTGCATTAAGAAACAATCATAAGACAAGAGCCGAGCAATTACTCCTGTATTACTCACAGCTATGAATAGGCTGAAGTGCAGGGTATAGTCAGAGGCACTTTGGAGTCAATAAGCTATTTGCAAAACTTTGGATGGTGAGTTAAGTGGGAAGTTTGGGCTATTTAAAGGCATGAGCTGTAGAAATGCTCCTGTATTAATAGACAAAGTCAATCACATCATATCACATACTGGCTTTTTCTGCTCTAGTAGTTTTTTGCTATCCAGAAGTTTCTAGACTATCAAGATGCCCACTTAAGCTTGATTTAGGATTCTAATTAAGAGGCTTAAAATTAAAATTCCTTCTATTTGACTGTATCTCCAAATTTTTCTCACTGGTTCTGTATTGGTAGGAACATATTTTTCCAATAAGAAAGATGTAGATTTTCAAAATAGACAGAATCTCGTGAATTATTTTACAAAACCAGAAGACAAATAAGTATTTTTAAAGCAGTTAGCACTTAAATTACCTTACACTGATTGTTGAGCTCCATTAATGTTTCAATTACAAACAACAATGGAACACACTAGGTTTTTTTAATACTGTATTTTACTTCTAATAGTATACCTTGTCAGTATATATAAGAAGTTGCTGAGACAAAAATATAACATTGAAATGTATATATTTTTACACACATATATATAATAAATAATATAATAATGAAATGTTTCTGCAAGGTTTGAAATAATTCATAAACTATATCTTTCAAATGTAGCATCCACAGTAAAATGACATTGGATTGCATTAGTCAGCCATCTGAATTTTCTCCACATTTTCTAATTCATACACTTTGGAATTTTATTTTGTTAAAATATACTAGCCTGTATTTGCTATCACCATGAAGCCGTGTAGATAAAAAAAGACTAAATCACAATTATCAAATTACAATTTTCTGATTTCAGTATTCTTCCTTTCTCATATGAATCAGCAATTTAACATATGTCTCCCAGTTATTATTATCAGTTAACAAAGCTTGTTGCAGTACTGTCAAAGAACACAATATTGCTTTTCTCCTCATCTTGGTTAAATCAGCCAAAACTGAATAGGTTGCAAAAGATAACGCTTGTTCTCGCTCCTCTTTCTCTACTCAGCTGGTTCGTTCTTCATTAGTCTGAGTCAGAGGAGATAACCTAACACAATTTTTCCAACAGTATTTAAGTTTTCCTGTACTGCTGAAATAATATCAGTTATTGTTACATTATATCTGAAATAGTATCTATTATTCCTAATATCTGTTGAAGCATGGCAGACTCTAAAATAGCATCCCTACAAAGGAAAGTCCGTCTTATCCACTGTGATTCAGGATGACACATACTTTGTTCAGTTTTAAAGAGTAATCAAAGGTGTGGGCTTAAATCCAATTAGTGTGCTTCAAAGAAGATAATGTCAAAATGCTTCAAATGGTGATTCTACTGTATAACACTGAAGCTCTGAACTTCTGTAAGCCTCAGATTTCTGGAACTATAAAACGAAAACAAAAGCACCTGGTAAAGCACACTGTGATCTCCTGCAGTAAAAGACCATAAGCATAAGTTATTATTAACCAGGCTAATATTCTAAAGAGAAAATAAAATTAGAGGTCTTGAAAGTCATGCATTCAGATCCTATGAAGTATCTAGATGCCATAATGGTTGTTACACCGCAGACATGTTGGACAGACACTTTTAACTGAACTTCTTGTAGTCACTCAGAATGTTCTTACTTTCCTGCCATCTAACTACTTCTCCTTCTTCTGGCATTTTCTCTTACTGACCTCAGACCCACCAAGTAACAGAATATCTGCCCCATTGCCACATGACTATTAATTCACAGAAAGTTTCAAAAGTTTATGGTCTGACCCAAAGCCAACTGAAATTATAGTTTTGCGGAGACTTTTTCCACTGATTTCTGCCCTGTACCAGGCACTGAAGATCTGGCATCAGCCATCACAGATCCCCTGTGCTGGAGAAAATATTTAGAGAGCACAGCCAAAATTGAAGTTTCGGCTAAGAAATATTTCCTGTCCAAAAGAACATGCAGATTGATTACGGACAGATGATTGCCAAACATCAGGACCCCCACTCCTTTAAATATCATTTTTTATATATCTATAATTTAAAAAAAAAAAAACAAATTGGAGGAATTTTATGAAGGCAGGTTTAAGAAAATCTTTCAAGGAAGGGATACTTGAGGAGGAAATCCTATAAAAAAGTGAAACCACAACAAATAAAAGCGAGAGAAATGTTTACTGATGAAAATGCAGATGCAAATATGAGGGAAGGAAATAAATAGATCCCTAAATCCAAAAGGATAAAGAAGAGCACACAGATGGGAATAATGAAAAACAAAACAAATGCTAATGGTAGACCGATAACATGGAGTCCTAGAGATGACGATGACAAGGTTTAATTTGATATAGCATTCAATGTACAGGCTCAAGAAGTGGGGCTCAACATTCTCTCAACATACAAAAGAAGACACTTCAGTAATAACATTTACACAAATGCAGAGAGGAAGGAAAAATAACAGGCAGGATAGCACAGTGATGATCAGCAAGTGAATGACAAGTGTTTGGGATGAGTGATAATGGATCAATCCTGAAGCTCCTGAAACAGAAGGAGCAGAGAAAATACAGGCAGTAATAACCAAAAGTCAAGTTTCAACTTGCTATCTGCTTTTATTTTATAGATGAAAGCATAAATTAATTATAACATTGCTGCCCCACTCCTTGTCTTTCAGTAAGGAGCACATCTACAATCCGTCACGCTACCCAGCTCCAACACAAAGCTCTGCTATTCTGACAGCAGTGTAACTGGAACAGCACAAAACTCAAGAGTGAACTCACCCTCTCAGGATTTATCCACTCTTGAGACATTCGGGGCTGTGCTAACACTGAGAAGCAATCTAATCTGCCTGTGCCTACACAAGTGGCAGCCAGCCCAGTACAGGTATATGTGCAATTTTATGTTCACGAGAGCACTGAAGGCATTTCATTATACAATTTAACATAATATATGTATGTAAAGTAATATATGTATGTAAAGCATTATAAAACTGCACCTTAACATAAGTAAATAGAAAACTACAAATAAGAAGAAAGACAAAAAAAAACCAGATGGCAAAAAGAAATTATTAGTCAATCATTTAAAAAACTGTGAACATAATTTCTTCAGCTGACTACCAAAATGCTGAAAGGAAAAAAGAAACCCAGATGTATTATTCCTTAGCTCTCTGTATTTCATATGGCATTCATGAAAAAGGCTGAAAAGTTTTTCACATCTGAAATTTTACATTCATTTACAATCTTAGAAAAGGCTACTAAAAATGAATTATTCATAACATAGTACAGTAGCAACAATAAACATTCAAACCCAATTTTTTGAAAAAAAAAAAAAAAAACCAGAATAAATCATCCTTCTTATGAAAAAGCTATCCTACACTTTCAGATGAGAGAAACAGAGATGTGATCCTACCAGAAATTGTTAGGACATAATAATGACCCTTAATATATTATGGTAATTTACCTTCACATTATGTTACTGTAGTAGATACTGGAATTCCAGTAGCTGTCTAAAGAATAGCTCCTGGATAATTTATGGTTTGTTCCCAGTTTGTTTTCAGAAATACAAACACTAAATCAAAATTAGCATGCCAAAGGCTGAGCCTAGAAGGCTATTAGGTTACTAAACAGAATCAATAAATGCAAAATGAAGCTCTGCATGAATCCAAAATAATGTGTTTCCCACCTAATAACTTGTATCCAAATTTCTGTTTGGCTGAGCAAAATACTGTAGAATGTTTTCTCCTAAAATCAGATAGTATCCATCCAAGAATGCAAATACTTCTCATTTATGCAGAAACACTTCTTCTGAAGTATGTTTTGTCACCAGTATTCTTTCAAAAGTACAGACCACTATGTATTTCACAGTGTTTTGTCTCTTCTTGCATTTGTGGCAGCTCAAACAAGCAAAGATCTTAATTTGGCTTGTTAACTTTGTAACAGCAGGCAGTTGAGAATTTTAAAATGATTTAGACAACAACAACAAGAGCAGAATCTATCTGAAGTGTATTCTAATTTCAGGGGCGGGGGGGGAAATAAAGTGTTCATCTTCTAAGGGATCTCTAAGGGATTTTTGGAGATTGTCTAGTCCTGGAGCAGGGTCAGCAAGAGGAGGCTGCTCTGTACTGCATCTACTCTGCTTTGGATGGAGACTCCACAGCCTCTCTGGGCTGCCTGTGACAGTGTCTTCAGCTCACTGAAAAAACATCAAATGTGATCATACAAAGATAGGATTTATGAGCAAAAGGCTGATGGAGCTGGGCCTGTTCACCCTCAAGAACTGAGTAGGGACCTCATGCTTGCCTGTCAGTACCTGAAGGGGGATGTCCAGAGGATGGACCAGGCTCTGCTTGGTGCTGCCAGGCAATAGGACAGGAGGCAACGGGCAGGAACTGATGCCCAGGAAGTTCCATGCAAATATAAGGAAGAACTTCCTTACTGTGCCATGCACTGGAGCAGATTGCCCAGAGAGGGTGTGGAGTCTCCCTCACTGGACATGTTCAAGAGCCGCCTGGATGCAATCCCGTGCCACGTGCTCTGGGATGATCCTGCTTGACCAGGGAGGTGGGACCAGATGACCCACCATGGTCCCCTCCACCCTTAGCCATTCTGAGATTCTGGGAAAGGTATTTGTGTATCTGGAGCTGAGAAGGAAGTTCAAGAAAGTACAAGAAATATTACTCATCCCTTCCCTTCTGTTCCTCTATTCTTTCGAGCATCACTGTTTGATCAAATCTAGTAGACTTAACATGAGATATGAAATTTCCTACATTCCGTTCAGCATTTGGCTCTCAGGGATCCAAAGCACTCTTAACATTTCTCAGCCATTTTGCACTCATTTCACACAGCTGAAATTCACTACAGAAGGTGCTAGGCAGTCAAGAACCAGGTCTTTTGTACAGCTGTCTTCTGCAAAACAAGGGTAATATTACGGGTTATTGAACTAACTGAACAAAATGCCGCTATTTACTCAAGCAGAATATTTCAATGTCCTCTCAGATGAAAATAAAGCCTTTCCAATATCTCATAGCTCCAAAATATTTACTGTTCCGATGCTACTTTCTCTTTTATTCTGAGTGCAACCATTCCTTGTGCCAGTCTACACAGCACCATCTGCATAAGTAGAATAAAGAACACTTTTCAATTTCTTCTAGTTCTGAAGGGCTCTGACTTAAAAAGGCAGAGGTTAAGCATATAAACAGGACAGTGACGGCAGAGAACTACTATGGGGAAATAGCAAAGAGAAGCATCCCTGACAAAACAAACAGTGCCAAAACTTTTCCCCTGGCACTGCTCTACATCATATTTTCCCTGAGTTTGAGAACCCAGCAAGATCAAATTCTGGAAGGGTGGTCGGCAGCTCTTTTAAAAGCTCAAAATCCGATAAAAACCCAAGGTAAAGTTAAGGTCTGCACTGTGCCCATCAGAAGAGATTGATCTAGACCTACCAATCACTCAAGACGGACACGATTCTCTATTTTAAGAACCAATTATTCAAAGTAATTATTTTCTTAGTCAGTAACTGAGGCAGAGGTCACCTGTGACTCTACAGAGTCACCACAGATTTATTCAAATCTAGGGATTTTATATGAGAAGAATTTTGCACCTCCTCACCAGTGACTTCTAATGCTGTTACAAAAATTTTAGGTAAAGTACAAGCTCATCTAGATTTTTTCTTCATACTTTCAACAGTCCCAGGCCTCTATTGTGTCACTATATATACATACCTCTGTACATTCCTGAGTGATTAACTGATGTCACATTCATGTTCATATTAACATGTGCAGTTTGAAATAAACACAGCTGCATTTATGTCAATGATTTTATATTCAAATATATCTGATTATGCTGAAATAAACACAGCTGCATTTATTTCAGTGATTGTACATTCAGATAAGGATATTTGTTCAGTGTAATGTAATGTTCCTTCACACTGGCAGGGACATTGCTATTCTTTCTTGCATTTCCCTCTATCATTTTTCCAGATGGAAAATGTTGAACAGAGCCAGAAAAATGGTAACTGAAAAATTTATCTCAGAACCTGGTATATACAAAAATCCTTTTGCTTTTCCCCCAAATTTACTCAACCATCTTTGTTGTTGAGGGGTTAGGGTTTTTATTTCCCCTGTCCAAGAGCAAGCTCACAAAAATCCCACCCAAACCTCAGAATCTGATGGGAATGCAAGTACCAGGAATGTATAGTGTAAAATCTTAAGAATGGATCTGCATCAGGTGCATTTCTGGACAACTGTTAATGTCAGCAGACCATCTTCAACCAGTGACCTCCAAAGAAATTAGTTTGAATGGAAACAGTAACTGCAACATTTTCCTATTAGCTGATCAAAGCAGATTTTTGCATTATGCTAATTTTGGCCTGCAACTGTAACCTCTAGTCTATTTTTGGAAAGTGACAGATTATCATAGGTACTAACAGTGATTAACCATTTAACCAGCTCTATCTATCAGGTGAGATAGCTAGTAGCTCTCAACTGATTTTTCCTTCCCAGCCTCGTAAGTAATTTTTTTTATTGAAAGCATGGCACATGTCAACTTTTAGCACCCACAATGTCCTGCAGGAAGAAGCTCCACAGCTTAATTAAACAATATGTGAGGAACCACTCTCCTTTGCTTTCAACATGTTAACTGCTAGTTTCATTTGATGGCCCTTAGTTTTTGTACAAAGAGAACAGACAGAAAACCACTGTTTCATATTCGTTGACATTTTGAGTAAGAGTCATGATTTTACAGACATCTAATATATTATTCCTCAGTTTTTTCTTTGCCTTACTAAGGATTCCTACTTTATTTGGTTGTTTCTTACACAGAGGCCATGGAAAATCTCCTCTGCACTCACAATTATCTGATCACAGACATTTCTGCTTTCATTTCCAGTTGCTTGTTGTGGTCCCTTTTGGGCCATTCAAATTGCAAATCAACACGTGTGCTTGCATTATACCAGCTGAGGAGATGCCAAGGCGTGGTAAGAGGCAGGAGGAAAGGCTGGGTCCTGAAGAAGGTGGCATGAGAATCAGATGGCAAACCCACTGTGAAGATTATAATCAGCACAACTACAATTAACATCCTAGTTCTTTACTCTTGTTATTACACTAATACTTCTTGCATCTTCATTAGCTCCAGAAGTCATTAATATCTTTTTCCCACAAGTTATGATATCTCACTAATGCCATATGTGTTAGCTGGTATCACATCGACACCAAGCACTCTCCCATTTGTAAAAATGTCTGCCATACTATATCTGTTTAGATATTTAAAAGGTTAATATTTAGTTCCATTTGCAATGCTGACCTAGCAAGAAAGAAATTAATTTGGCATTACAGCAGTAACATCAATTTCCCATGTAACTTTAGTAATGCATTTACTGGAAAGAGATTAATATCAATTCCATAAATCATTCACATGCTTTTTCCGGAGTTTGAGACATCTGAGTAATGTCATATATGTTAACTGATATCACTCTGTGCATGCTACATCCATTAATCTATGCCTAGGGTCACATTAAAACACACAAAAAATTAAAATCAATGTTCTGCTCTTAAGAGTTTTTGGGTCTCCTAACTTGCAGTATTGACACTCTGACAGAGTAATTCTGCTCTGAACTGGGAACAAACATGTTCAGAAATGCTAAATTATCCCTACTGGTAGCAGTAACCACTGAAATATGGCATAAATTACTGTCAACAAATAAGGAAATAACTAAAGTGTTTCGTTAATTGGACACACCTCAATGCCACAAAAACACAGGGAAAACAGACATTACTGAAATAACATATTGACATTCACTCCTTTGTTTCTGCTTTACAGATGAGCACTATCATAGAAGTGAAGGCCAAGAGTTCTACCTGACTTAGTGATTCCACCTATACATGACAGGAAATTTGGAATAACTAGTTTTTGCTCCAAAGCACAGTTTAGTCTACTACCAAAAGTTCTTACAGTGGAAGAAAGTAGCCTTAAACAGCTTTTGCACCTTTTATTTCTAGTGATGTGCCAGTACAACATTGGCCTGTATTGCTTTATTCCTGTTTTGGATGTCTTAGCAGTGCCACTGAAATCAAGGGGGGAAAGAGTATAGGGTATATTTAGATGGCCAAAATGCAACTCTTTCCTAGAGTGGATTTCAGTTTTTCTTTGAGCATCATTTTAACAGTATCATCTTCTGTATCATCTTCAATTTCATTTTCAAACTTTTGACAAACAAAAACGTCTGTTTCAGAAAACATTTTGCAACTCAAATTTTACAGTATTTTATTAATCACAACTAAGATTAATCTCCCCTAGCTTTTGCTGTCTAAAGTTACGTGTCAAGTCTTAACAACTGGGACACAGGCACTCCCAAAGGGCAATCCATCCTATATTATCTGTGCTTTTGTTCAAAAGATATCTTTCATGGTACACTCAATGGCCTATTTCACGCCTGTAAGTGGTTACAATGAGATCAGCGGAATTACAATCACTTACTGCAATTTTGAGTGTTGTGCAAAGTGTTTTATAAGTACATTATCCTATTTTTGAAACATAGAAAGATATTTAAAACCTTAACAAAAATGATACGAGGGTACTTCTCAGTCATATGAGATCTCTTAATACATTGTAAATCTTAACTTTTCCCAACTGATTAATATCATTTGCAATCCATCAGCAATGAATTTTTTATCAGGCTTCTGATGTAAAATATTTTATGAACCTGCTGCTGAAAAAGATAAACTAATGTTTGTCAATAATTATCCCTGCAAGGTGGTGGTACAGCAGTTAACATAATAATATGAGGTTTAGAGTAATTGAGATTGAATCTAAAATTTTACAAAACTTTAATTACAACCTTTTGAACACAAACCACAATACAGAAATTACCCAATCATAACATTTTTTCATAAAAAAATAAGAATTCATCCAAAGGATAGAAGATTTAATGACTCTTGGCGGAGTTCCACTTTTTGGTTGAAATGAGAATAAAAGCAGACAGCAGCTTCATTTCTAATTTCAAGAAACACAGTATTTTTTAACAGTTAAACTGCATTATAGTTGACTAACAAGCCAAAATATATATTTTCAAAGCCTTATTAAAAGCCCTTGCATTTACCACCAGTATGAATGCTGAGATTTACAAACCTCTGTGAGCCAACACTGCTCCTGCAATCCTCACAAGTGATTATAAAGCAAGCAATTTGAGCCACAAGCAGCAGAAACTGTCGAGCTTGGATTTTTTAACCATCCTCACAACCCATCACAGACTCCAGCCTGATTCCAGCTTCCTCCTGTGTTCCCTGTGACATCCCAAAGGCACTGGGATACATCCAGATATACAGGCCAGATCTGTGGTGACTGGCAACCCAGGTGACACCAAACAAAAAGAACAATATTTGAACTTCCCTTGCATTTTTCTGCAGTGTTGACACAAGTTTTCCATATGCCAGGTTTCTACATCAAGGACCTGGGGAGGCAAAAGCCACAGACATTTAGAGCCCACCCTGAAATCACCCTGTGATGGAGCCAGGAAGGCAACTTGTGGCTACACCCAGCAAACAGACTGCACAATGAGAAAAAAGGTGAGGCTTTTTAAGGGATGAGATGTTTGTTTTATGTTTTCCTTGTTCACTTTGCAAAACGCATGTAAAAAGCTTCTTGTGTATCATGTAAAATTAATTAATTAAAAAAATGTCACCTCATGCAGAAGCAAAGCTCCTGATGATGTGCAACTTCCCAGAAAAACAACTGGCTTCCAGCACTGGAGGTATCATCTCCAAAAACATCTCAGACAGGACAAAATGACTCAGCAAATAAAAACAACTCTTGGCCACAACAAAGAATAGGCCGTCGACTAAATGGATGCCATGAGAAATCACATGCACTAAGGTAACACAGGACAGCAGGGGCAGCTGCCTGAAGTAAACTCTGAAGTCCTTTAGATAAGATGTCTGAAATACCAATTCAACTTGAGCATGAGGTGACAGATTCCCTGAAGAACATTTTTGCATCAAAATCCGGGCCTGATTCAATCAGTAAGGACTTCTTTGTACATCAGAAGTGAATACATCCTTTGCCCCACAGCACTGTATTCTGCAAAATTGCCATTCTGTCAGAACAGGTAGCATAAGAGGTGAATATTTGTAAAGTCCTGCACTGCTGTTAAACTGAAACTGTGTTAATAATTTAATGCATAAATGAATATTAGGAAACAGAATTACAACTGATCGAATGTGTACATTTCAAATGTGACATTTATTTCCTTTAAATTTGTTCTGTGCATAGATAACTGCTTCAATTTTTCCCTGAAACTAACTCATGTTTCTTGTGAAAACTGACATTATCCAAAAATTTTTTTTGTGGTATGCAAGAAACCTGAATTTTCATCAGTTTCTTTTATGCTAATGATAAATCAGTGAAAAAAGTTTGTTTTGGCTGTACATAGTCTTAAGCAGTAATAAAGGTAACAAGGAAGATTCCAGTCAGAACACTAGCTACGGGAAACACAAATTCCTGACGTGCTTGCAAGCTGATAATTTTCTCTTTTCTTTACTCCTCTGTCTGTTATAAATAAGATATAGAATTCAGCAACCATTCTTTATTTCCAATAATTGTATTTCTTTTACAGCAATGATTTTTGTCACCAGTAATAGATTCATAAGGGTAAGTAAAGTGCAAGTCATCAAGGTAGCTCTCCTTCTGAAAAGGTCCTGGAGAGTATAAGGGATCACAAATTTGATAGAAGTCAACAGTGCCATGTTATTGTGAAAAGGAAGTAAATAGATGGCAAGGCATGTCATGTATTAAACTCTCCATAGTATTGGCACCAGCTTATCTGAGCACCATGCTCACCCTGGCCCAATGCCAACCAAGAAAGGCACAAAACAGCTGGAGATAGGCCAGAGGAAATAAAGAATGCTAGAAAATTTGGGAAATGTGAGCACTAAGGAACCATTGAAAAAAATAGCAGTTATTTAACCTGAGGAGGGAAAGGCCAAGGAAAGATATGATAGCAGCTTTCCATTAAGTCTAAGAAGAAAAAGAGTAATCTGCTTTCTGTGCCTATAGGACTGGACAAGAATTAATGCTTTTTTGGTAAGAACATTTCTACATAGAAAGCAAATGTTTCTTACTCTCAGAAAATTGCAGCATTAGAATGGATTGCTGCTTTCTCAATGGAATTCACCGAAAGTCTCTGAAAAAGATACAAAAACATCTGTCAGGAACAGCAAAAATAGGGTATTTTGCCTCTCAACAAGAGAGTGGAGTACAAAGAAATCCCAGTGCCCATTTCAATTCTATTTTCTATGATTTTTTGAAAGCAAGCCACTTCAAAATAGCAAGCTGGACATTAGTTTTCAGACTACATAAAAACACACCTCTCTGTCTCAAACAAATTCATACTTTTCAACACATTTTAATACAATAAGGATAGCCATTACAAAAGTGAAAACATTAAACAGCATTTCTTCTGTATGTGTTAATATTTTCCCTGATTTCCACAAGTTCTTCTCTATTCTGAAGGGTATTTATTTCTATTTCTACAATATAAAATCATAGTCATTGAAAAATAGGTCTCGAAGGGAATGTTCAGTTCTATCAACCAGATCTGTCAAGAAAATAGGAATGCAGCCAAAGAAAGGAAAGCCACTTATGGAATCGCACTTAACACAACTTCTATTTTAGAATCATAGAATGGCTTGGATTGGAAGGGACCTTAAAGCCAATCTTGCTCCAACCCCCCTGCCATGGGCAGGGACACCTTCCACTAGCCCAGGTTGCTCCAAGCCCTGTCCAACTGGCCTTGGACACTCCCAGGGATGGGGCAGCCACAGCTTCCCTGGGCACCCTGTGCCAGAGCCTGCCCACCCTCACTGGAAACAATTTCTTCCTTAGAGGCAACCTCAATCTTCCCTCTCTCAGATTAAAACCACTGCTCCTTGCCCTGTGCCCACAGGCCTTGGTAAAGCACCTTTATCTTGTTCCAGGCCCCCTTTACATACTGAGAGCCACAAGAAGGTCTCCCCAGAGCCTTCCCCTCTCCAGGCTGAGCAGCCCCAGCTCTCCCAGCCTCTCTCCACAGCAGAGGTGCTCCAGCACTTGGAGCATCTTCGTGGCCTCCTCGGGACTCCTCCAGAAGGTCCATGTCTTCCTTGCAGTGGGGACCCCAGAGCTGAGGGCAACGCTCCAGGTGGGATCAGTTTTATAATCTGTCCTTGGAAAAAGGCAATTTGCAATTTCAATTTCAATGGGATATTACCATTTCAAGGTGGTACTCACAGAGCATCAATACAGTTCTTATAAACGTTGTATATTATTGTTTGGATAACAGGAGGGGATAGATTTTTACCTTAATAACAATTTCATAAATTATCCAATAATCAGTTAATTTGCTTTGACCAGTAAAGGTACTCTAAGCAATTACTTGGCTGACATATAACAAAAGATAAAGTGAATTTACATATGGAGTGTACACAATATTACTCTCATTCTTGCTAATACATCATGATCATGAGAAAGTAAATGAAGATATTAATTTCATTCATATTTGTACTTTGGAAGTGTCTGAATACGCAAAGCAACATCACAGCCTCATCATGCTACAATGTAAATAAACAGAGTATTTCAAATAGCACCTGCCTCTATCTCATGCTATTATTGTCAAAGTATATAAAGTATGAACGTTACCTTTGAACCTATTAAATGTTTTCATTTAAAAATATAATTAATTCTATTGTTCAAAAACTGGAATTAAGTCATAATGCAATGATTCACAAAAAAATTTGATGGTTGCTACTGCTGTCTTTCATTGCAGAGCAGCTTAGCACAGCAAAGGAAATTTCTCAGACTGGCCAGCTGATTCATTCCATAAGCCATTTTCTGATACAAAAATGCAAAATACCACAGAACTATTAAAAAATAGCACCCAAACTATTTTTTAAAACACATACTATTGTCTGAACCTCCAGAGACACACCTTAGAAAGAAGATACTCATTATTATTCACTGCATCATTTGCACTTTTTTACATAATGTAATCACAGGATTTAAATAACTCAATTTAATATTTATCCAGGAACTGGCAGCCAGTATTCTACCCTGAGGGATGTAACTCTTCATAAAAAGCTCATTTTACAAGACACTCTAGCAGTTTTGGCATTACCAGCACCTCTCACATAAACCATGCTGAAAACTATAGTTTATCCTGCCAAATGCCTTCTGTACATATGGTGTTTAACAGTGCTCTGTAGGTATGAAAGCCACTAATAATAGATTTAAGCTAAAAATCTGGAAGCACACATGTATGTAACTTAAAAATGTATACAATGCTACATATCCATATATATATTTACCTACATACCCCACATGCATACAAACATACATGATTATACTTACCCTTTAAATTAATATGCTAACTATAACTCTTGTAAAAAATAATTTCTCTTTCAGCTTCCAGTAGCTTCCTGAAGTTTAATTCTGCTTCTACTGACAGCAGAGGCAGAACTTCCATTAACCTCAGCAGTATGGAATCAGGCCACAAGAAACCCCAAGAAATATGCTTAAAGACAGCACATATAACTTTGTAAAATCTTCCAACTATGCAAGGATGGCCTTGGCACTTTATGGCATTAACTGCCCCAGTAAGCTTCTAAATAAAATTTTAAAATAGCATATTATAAATAGTAGGTCTTGGATTAGTGATGTACAAAGACTGTATATAACAACAGAATAAAATCCAGTTATGTATCTAGATGTGGTTAAAGATGGACCTGATGAAATGTACATTGTAGGCTAACAGCAAACTTCACTACCCTCTTGGCATTTGAACAGTCTGATTTTGTCATGCTCTGACTGAAGTGAATCTGTTAACTTTTTAAGTAGTACTTAATGTAACTCTTCTTCAGAATTAAGACACTGTATATAAAGATGAGTGATAGAGGTAAAAGTGTTAATATATTGAAAACTAGGTAACATAAAACAATGCTGAGAATACTTACCACTTTCAAAGCAGGCATCAAACACAAGATGTCCTTTTTTAGGCTGTCCAGAATAAGCAGCTGGGAGAACCATGTACTTGCTCACGTTCCCTGCTATGATATCATCACTTCCAACAGCACTGCCTGTTGCAGTAAAAGTGAGAAGAAAAAAAAAAGGCATGAGAATAAAACTCACAAAAAACGAAAAGAAAAAAAACAACAACAACAAAAAAAAAAAAAACCACAAAAAAACTAAAACAGACTAGTTAAAGGCTATCCCCCCACTCAAAGGCTATTCCCCCACTAGTTTCTATATAACATAAGATTTGCACCATTTGCACCAGTAAATGAACTCATTTCTTTTAAAGTGCATTTCAGGATTTGGACAGAATAATGGCATCATATGTTAAAGCCTCTCTAAGTAACAAGCCACACAGCTTGGCTTCTTGCACAGGGCTGGCCTCTGGCTGAACGCTCTCATGTGCAATAGTCTGATATTTAGCCGGAGCCACTTCTTTTGGTGGGAGCTCACTAGGAAGTAAATCCTGTATAGATTCCCTGAAATTGAACTCCTCCCCGGCTTCTTACTTTATCACAATCCTCAGAAGCATCTTCCCTGCTATCGGCATTAATGGGATCTTTTTCCTCTATCCTAATGCCTATTTTCAAGCATCCTAAGTGAACTTAGAACCTTTGAAACTGTTCAGTCCCATTCATACTTGAAATTTTAGAATTATTAGAAGGAAGAGACATTCACCCATGGAGCCATGTGAATAGCTGAGCCTTGCTTGCTTAGGACACAAAACTCACAGAAAGAACTTAAAAAAAAAAAAAAAATACATTCTTTTTAAATGTGAAGTTTATTTCATTATAAAATATATGAGGACATAAATTTTCTATACAATGACATGATTTTTCTCAAAATACATCAGTAGCATATACATTGAAAGCTTTATCCTTACAGTAAAATTATACTAACAAATTGCAGTCTGCAAAAAATTTCTTTCCAAAAAGCTGTGGAAGGACACTAATTGTTTGTTCCATTTGAGAAATGTACAAGAAAGTAAGTTAATAATTGTATATTATATTATATGTTTATATTATAGTGAAAGAAACACATGGTAATATAACTACCTGATATTGACTCAGCATTTTCTTCACTATTTACTGTTTGGACAACAAATATTTAACAACAGCAAAACTATCTTCTGTGTTCCAGAGGACTAGAAGAAATGCATGTCTTCAAGTGCAGAAGGCATGTGATGGAATAATGGGATGATAATATCTTATTTCACTCTGATAAATAGGGCTACTAAGGCTTCTAGAAATAGACTTTTGGTCTGTACCGATTTTTTTGACATTTAAATGGGTTATGGGCGATGATAAATGTGACATAAAGCTCAATTTGTTTTATTTTTATATTGAAAACTATTTCACACAAATGTTACAAGCAATTCATATTGGCCCCGAATGATGAAAACAGGTTATTAATTAAAACTGACCTTTCCATACATAAAAGTATTCCACCTCTTGACGCAAAACACCTTAGCTGAAGTAACAAATCATATCAATGTATTAGTGACACCACAGTTAAAGGGTCTGTCGGGTTTTTTATTATATATATTCATAGGTATATAAATCCCAGATTAAAAAATATGTGTATCCAGGTCAACACTGAGAATATAAATCCCCACTCTTCCCAGGAAAGAAATTTGAAACTTACTCTGCTTGAGAAGTACTACAACAGAACAAAGAGAATTTAGAGCATGTCTTACTTTATCATAATCCAAAAATGTGGATATTAAATAATGCATGCTATTATTTTTTTAGCAAAATTATTATTTGCGACCTCTGGGTTATTTGTTTTAGACTGAAAAATTACCCACAGACAGCAATCTGTAGCATTTAAGCTGGTTTCTTTAAATGTGTAATTGCTACTTATGCTATTTCTAGCTGGATGTTTTTTACCAGCACGCTGATACAACTTGCTTAAAGCCTGGTCACACCAGGGGCAAACTCAGCCCTGGATGGGGCATTTGTGTACCTGCATGGCATGATGCTGTCACTTGCTAAAATCCATGTCTCTGCATCGTGCCACCTGAGGAAAATCATTTCCTCAGTTTCACTTGAGTGCCACTTTGATTCAGAGCCCCCATGTACCTGTTGCAGCTAAGATTAGTCAAGTTAATTGTTTGCAATCTGACGCATGGAGTCAACAAGGAAAAATTAATGGAAAACCTGCAGATCTCCAGCAAGAGTGCCTGAGCTGCCAGGGACCAGAGTGAGAGAATGGGAGGCAGGGAGTCAACCGAGTAGAGCAGTGAGAAGACTGAACTCCTCTTGGTAAATGTTCCCTTTTAAGTCTCAGCTAAAAGTAATAGGCTTCTAATAAATTACAAAAGCAAGCTGGGAAACACCACTTAAAGATGAAGAAACTAGCAAAGATTCCATTCATAACACTGCCACCATAAGACAGTGTAGGAAAAGTAGGCAGAAGAGAGAGCTTCATCTCCCTGGCAAATTAGAAAATCTGCCAGTGGAGTCTTTACACGATGCAGAAGGAAGCTGTCAAGTAACTGTGTCCCAGCAAAAAGTTTCCATCTGCTCCTCCTGACCTAATGTAGCCCTTCAGGAATGAGAATAAAATCATCAAATAGCCTGCAATTCATAGTCTTTGAACAATATTAATCTCTTCTTGCATGTTCTTTATTACACAGCGCTTTGAATATTCAGAATGTACTGTTGTTATTTTTTGAGTTATATTATCTTTAATCTCGAAACGTGCAAAGCTGCAGGCTTTGAACTTCATGTTATTATACAGCACAACAGCACTCTGTCCCTTCTGGCATGTTCTCCTTGGGTGATAAAGAAAAGGCCAGACCACTGCCCGAAAAAGAGCCTGCATTGCCGTATTGCTCGATTATAAAACATGGCTTCACGCTTGTCTGTTCAGCAGATGCGGAGAGCGTTGCTGAGAATACATTACCATCCTCAGAGGGAGGGAATGCCACCCTGGGCTTCAGCCCTCTGGCCAAGAAAGAGGTTCTGTCCTCACAACTGGAGAGCCCTAAGCTGATTTTCCTGACTGAAGGCAGAGATGTATGACAGAACCTTGTGGGGAAAGGAAATAGCTCCGCAATCTAAAACGAACCGAAAGAAGGGAATTAACTGGAGTGCATCCTGCACATTCCACTTAAGGAGAGCAGACTCTCCTTTGGAAAAAAAACATTAGATAGGACAAGCAAAGGCAAAACTTGGCAAAGAAATTGTCTCAGACTGTAGGTCTTACTTTGTCAATTATTTTTCTTATAGGTTGTAAGAAACATAGCTTTTTATTATAATTCTTCATGGCTTAAACTCCAGGAGGGCCCAGCAAATCCTTAGGATTTACTTTTACTGTCTTAAACAGTAAAACTGTTTAAGTGAAAATTAAACTTTGATGGTAACTTTCTATCAGGTATAAAATCTGTAGGTGCCTGAAATCTCTGCAAGTATATAAGGTATTCAAATACAACCTGGACAAAGTATTCTGGTATCTGCATTCATCACTATTGTCACTGTGGATATATCTCACATCAAACTAATGAAAATAAATAGAATCCATTACAGGAGACTGGGATTCATTCAGGAAAAGGTACAATAACTGCTAGTGAACTGTGTGGTAGTCTTTGTTTAACTATTACAAATGTAATCAAGACATCTCACATTCTGTTGCAAGATCCCTATTTTAGAATAAAATTAGGATGCATTTTGCTATTGAAATCATCTACGGTGTAAAGATCTGATAGCCAGATTCCCATCATCCCAGGGCCAAGAAACGCTTCCAAGTATCCTAATGAAGGGCTCCTTCAGCCTTGAGCAGTATTTTCAATGTAAACCCTTACAAAGAAGGGAATCTGAACTCTCAACTCAGTTTGCAACAAACAAAAATTCATTGATGTGACCAACAGCAATTCCTATGAGCTCCTAAACATAAAAAGTCTCTAGATGAACACTGCTCAACTCCTGTTTTGGCTAAGGAGCACATATGGAGGTTATGCCAGAAACAGGGTCTGCTCCACAAACATGAAAACTGAAACAAGTGTAATTTTAGCAGATAAATATGTAGTCTTAATAGCTCATTATGTTCTCCTAATCTTTTTTTTTTTTTTAATAACAGGTTTTATATCATTGTCCCTAGGCTTCAGCAACACTGATATTCAGGAAGATTCATTATTTCTGCTATGAGCTCTGAATTCTTTGTGGCCATTCTAAAAGTCCTACAGGCAGCAGCAGTCAGGAACCTGAAATTCCAGCTCCAATGATTTAAAAAATGCTCAGAAAAAGAAGAAAACACAACTGTCATTTTGATCTTCACAGCCATGTATCCTGAAGCAAGGCTTGGGCATGACCCTGCAAACCTAAACATACTGCAGAGTACCGTCAATCTGAAATATACTTAATTCACAGGCACTGTGATCTGAAAAGAAAAGGAGAAAATTATGTTAGGACTACAGATCCCAGAGTTGGAGACAATACCCAGCGTGGTACCAACCACACCTGCTGTCTGACATTTGGGGACTGTGCCCATTCTGTCACCATTATCTATTTCAAAGGTCCAGCAGAAGAAGGAAAATGTTGATTATCAAAAGGCATTCCCATACAGTTTGGTCTAGTTCTAAATAATAGTAATATCAAGTTGTTATTGAGAAACCAAATTTGAGATAAAGCATCTTCAAAGTAATTGTCTCTTCCTTTACTTTCCTCCTACGGTTTGACCAACAGACTGCTCGTCAAGTCTGTCTCCAAACTGAAATGACAGTCATATTCAAGAAAACAAGCAAAATAAAGATGAACTCTAGTTTAGCAGAGATGATCAGGTAAATTCTGAGCTTCGCAAAGGTTCTAAAGTACTCAGGAGAATAAACTGAAAGTTTCCTGCAATGGACTTGGAAAAGGTTGTGGTTGTTTGCATAACAGGAAGGAAACACTGCAGTTTATTGTTTGGGTTTTCACTTCTGTTGCACAAGTTACCCTTTCTGCAGAGGCTACCAGACAACGTATCCTTTCAGCCTTCCTAATATGACTCTTTAGCTAATGCATCATTAACTTTTTGTTTTGGGTTAGGAGGCATAAGTAGATCCAAATACCTCACATTTCTTTAGATCTGTGTACCCAAACTGCTTTATTCTACCAGAAGGTGTGGCATAGATGTCTCAGTCAAAGCTGAGAGTGGAAGAAGTCTTGTTCTTATATGCAAACATGTCAAAGCAAAATGATCACTAAAGATGTCACACGGGGTCCCTACGAAAGGCTCGGTGGTACCACAAAGAGCACTTTGCCTAAATGCTCATACTGAGCTGACAGCTCAAAGGTAAGCAGGGACAAAGAGGTTCATAAAGTGCTTAGACCAAAATGAAACCAGTGACCTACTGGTTGGCCAAGTGTGAAAACATGGTGAGAAATCTCCACTGCCCAGTCTGTTCCAAAAGACCAGATCCAGAGATACATCAATCCAAGGTCGGTTATAGCTCCTGTCCAAAAGCTACTGAAGGACATTGAACCGAAGATATCTAACAGAGAAATGCTGCTCTGCACCATGACTCCTGGCTCCCGGGGACTGACATTGTCTTATGAGTTTACAGGAGAAGGAAAAAAAAGTCAACTTTTGTGAACTTTCATTTGTTTCATCTTTATTTGTTTGCAATCTTTAAGCTAAAAGTGTAACTTCAAGACTCCAAGCTTTACTTCAAGACTATTCATTTATTATCTCAATGTAGGCTATCTCTAAGGATATACCTTCTTGTCAGAGACAAATGGCTATGGAATTTTTTGTATCACTTTAGTGAAACCCAAAATGTCCAAGAAGGTATTAAAAATTTTCCTAATGAAAATAAAAAAGCAGTTAATGCTTTGAACTCAGCAAGCAAGAAAAAAAAAATCAATTACTCTTTTTACTGTACTTATAATCTCTAACCAATCCACTAAATTACTCAGCAGAAATGAAAAAAAAAACACTGAAAAAAAATAACAGTAGTACCAAATGTGTTAACTGGTAAGACATTTATTTTAAAACATTGTAAGAATCAGTAAATTTCATCTAATATACTGATTTATTCTATAACAAGTATTTGGCATCTTGATAATATCAGAGATATCACATGATGCAACAGTTGCTATAGTAGCAATACTTTAAATACAAAACAGATCAAACAAAAGCATACAACATATAAACTGTAAACAAAAATATGGTACATAACATGCATCCCCAGCTAGAAGAGAAAAGAGAAAATAAAGCTACGGAGCTCAACTAGTCCTCAGAGTTGCATCTGCAAAAAAGTAACTTTATCAGCAAATATCCCCTTGCTGGGAAATAAGAGAGGGCTCAGAGAATTAGGTCTGCACGTGAATCAGGGGAGATGCTGAAACACCAGCTGAAGAGCGCACAGGAATTCTAGGTCAGCAAAAGATCTTTTTGGGGTGTTCCTGTCATGCCAGGGAAATTGTGTGTCTAGGGATTCTGGGCAGGAAAAGAAGTGAAGAGTTAAAGCTGATCTCTTGTGTAGTAGTACAGAACTTCAGGGGGTGAAACTCTTCTGCAGCAACTGATTTCCCAAAGACAAGGAGTGCATGTGACCTGCAAAAAATACCAAGTCAGAGCAGGCAGGCAATTGCAGGGTTTGGAATTGTGGAGAAAATTTAAGCCAACACAGTTAGTTTCTCTACTTATGAGTTAAACTCTTCTTAACTGCAATATACTTAAAATAATTGGGGGATTTTAGTACTACTTCTGGATTAATTTGTTCCCTAAGGTTGCTGAAGTCAATTACACTATTAATTACTGCCATAATTATAATTACTCATTGAAAAAAACCTCCTTTTATAGCATCGTTCCCCCTACTTTTCAAAACAGTCCATTCCAAAAAGTAGTATTCTAAACCACTGAGAATTTCTTCCGTCCAAGCATTGCCCGCTCACATTGCCGAATTTACCCTTTATTTGAGAAAGCTTTAACATAATCTAGCATTTCATATCAAATAATTAGATCACTGTAGTGTTTTATTTTATTCGCAAAGAAAAAAAATTCAAATATTGTTTCAGAATTCCTGTTTTCTAACATAAAAAATGTCAGCAAAACCAAACTTGATCTATTAACTCTCTTGCATCAGCAATGTAACAACAGGAATTAAAGTACAGAGAACACTACTAACTAATACAGCACATTCAGCAGTTTTTTAACTAAGCAAATACTAAGGTGATACAATATTTATGGGAACATGAAATGCATACAAAGTACTTGAAATATTCAGAACACAAGCCAAAATTCTACCTTCAAGAAGGCTTACATGGAGAAAGTTCTGAGATCAAATTACGGATCCTTTGTATTGCTCAGAAATAAAACAATCAGCAGCTAAACTGCTCTTGTGCCTAGTTACAAAACATCTGTGATTTTGGAGTACCACAGAGCCTGGGAATAGGTAAGTAGCACAGAGGCAAGTTTATCTCACAATCCTATTTTACATGGACAGTTCCCATGAAATAATGCCGCTGCCCTTGGATTTGTATAGGCCATTTCAGGAACTTTTCATTAATCAAATGCATCATCCTACCTTATCGGCATTGTATATGCATGAAAACGTGAGAGTCACTTGAGAGGTTACCCAGCACTGAAGTTTAGTGTAATCACACAGTAACTTTGCTGCTTATTGCAAATGAAAACACATCAGTAGCCCTGCAATGAATCCAAACGGGCTTTCTTTGGAATGGATTCCTGCTGCTCTGCTCTGGTGATTCAGGGGAACTGATGTTCCACTTGCTTTTGTGAAGATTGAAATTCAACACATTTTTCAAGGTCCTTATGAAACAAAATGTAAAAGAGAAATCTTGCCAGTCTTCACTCATGATTGTGAGATCTACTGCTAAGTAAATAGCTCTACAAATTAGTAAGTAAGTTAAATAGTTAGAGAGCTTATTCATCTAATAATAATGACAACTACTTTCTTGTCCCGCCCCCTTTTCTTTGCTTGATTTCTGACACAATGAAATTAATGAAATCAGACAGTTTACCATACTGAGAGAACAGGGACACATACTTATATTGGAAAACACGTGTACCAGAATGTGTAAGTTTTAATCTCTAACCTTAATAAATTGCTTTTCATAAAACAGAACCAATCACAAAAATCCTTTACTATACATATATATACATCAAATTCAATGTGAAACAATTGCAGGAGGAGAGCCCTATTTAATACTAAAGTCCACATCCTGAATTTGAGCACCTGTGACAAAATGAAATTGAAGTCATTACTATTATTATTTTGGTAGAACAGTTTTTCAAACCATTTCAATATTCAAACACTAAAATTACTTCAAAAAACATATGTAAAAATATAAGGTTAATAAGTATAGAACTTCTTAAGCGGCAGGCTTGGCCCCTGTGGAAAAGTCAAGAAAATGAGTTGTGGGGACAGAGTCACAAGGAAGCTGCAATATGGGACACATTGATGTGCGCCCATAACCAGCTCTCAATTAATTGTAAATGGGTTTACCTCTCTTATAGATTAATTGCAGACACAGCTTGAGCCTTGAAGAACTTATTATCTCAGGTACAATGCAATCTAAACATGGCAATTCTGCATCAGGGCTCTGCATGCCAACTACTTTAGGGGATTACTTGAGAAATCTAAGCTGGTTTCTGTAGAATCACATTGTTCTGGAAAAGGGCAGCACAATTAATCCTCCAGAAACAAGAGTGATGTAGCCCCATGTGCACACCCAGGTGGGTCTGCTGGAGCTGGGCTGCATCCAGCAGCACGCTGGGAGCAGAAGCAGCTGGATCTCAGGAACATCAGCAGTAAATGTCTGTACCCAACTCCTCTCCATGGTCTCTAGTACCTCGTGCATCTGGGGGTTGTTGCTTTCTGTCACCAGGACACCCCAGATCTTTACTGATGAAGTTAAAAAAAGCCAACGATGACTATACAGTCATTTCTCTCTGTGACTTTTGTCCCTAAACAGGTGCTGTTGGAGGAAAGAGGGAGAGGAGAAAGGCAAATGTCCCAGAGCAGACAAGTTGTCCATTTCTTCTGTGGAAGGTGACAGCTGTTGTATGAGATGTCCCACCTGGAAAGCAGGCTGGTGCTGCAGATCTAAATGTCCCAGTCCTGTTAGTGGCCCCATGTGGAGATCAAGCCGGTTCCATTTTAACACAGGAAGCTGACTTTAAAACCTTTTTTGTTGAGCATTAAATCTATAAAGCTCAAATTCCAAACCCAGAAATTCTATATAGGCCACACAAATGCATTCTGAGGTTAATCTGATTTTTTGCATGACACTTTTGCCTACTAAAAACAGTGACAGCCACACTAAAGAAACCTGCAGAAACTTGTTTTACAAATTTCAGTATAAAACCTATTAAAATTCTCAATATGTCTCATTTTACTTTTTACAAATTCAAAAACCTCCTCTCACAAGTGCTAATAATTAATAGGGTGCTTTGAACTTCACTGAAAGAAGAAACGTTGGGAGGCTTGAGGTAAGTAACTTTTCAAAGCTTTGATTATTCGTCAAAGAAAAAGCTGTTTGAAATGTGGCTAGGAAATGGTAAACCATTCAGAAATGGCAACTGGAACACCCAACACATTCCTGTTTCTTTCTTTTCCTGAAATTATATCTTCTGGCTGTATTAAGCCTTCATTAGTATTTCTCAGGTCTCCTTATATGGTAAATTATATAATAGAAATATGATCAAAGCTCTAAGTACCAAAAATATATTAGCAGCTCTTCTTCAGCGGATTTTTCTAGTGGGGATTGTTTCCACTTGATAACTGAAAAAAGTTGGAAATTAGTTGAATATCAGCCTACTGGCAATGGAGTCTAATGATTATTATTATATTTTTCTGCAGCAACTGGAGTTAATTTCTATATAGAACTTGAATGAGTATTTCAACTTAAGCAGTAAAAACTGAAGTAGTTAGTTTCTTACAAACTGCTTCAAATTTACTAACAAACCTTGTTCTAATGTCATGGGGACATTAAGTTTGCCTGGACGATCAGAAGTACCACTGATGTACAGTGTTATGTTAAAGACCAAGATTAAAAAATATTGTTAAAGTAATTATCTGATTTTTTCCTATTTTAAATTTCCTCATGATAAAGCCCATGAATTAGAAGTTCCAGTTATCAAAAAAAGCCTATAAAGACAAGTAAAATAGGATCTTTTTCAGTTCAGCTTTTTATTTAACAATTAAGGCTACCCTAAAAGAAAGCACTATGTTCCTGATACTACAATGTTTTCATATCATATGTGATTAGATATTTTTAAAGAATAACTATCCTTTTTCAAAAGAATAATGAAAAACCATCTTTAGAACAGTCCAGCTCAGCACTACCATATTAAAATCCATTAGAAAACACTGCAGAATTTACACAGCTGTTCTACTGGCCTCTCCACTTGCAGATCTCTGAAATAATGATCTCAACACTAAGTCTTTCAGATACACTAATTACAACCCAAATTTTGAGTGGGGCTTCAGCATTCACCGGTGGTTTGCAGCTTTCCTCCCAAAGCCAGGTCACAGCCCAGCTGTGAATGCCTTGAAAATTCCACCCATCCTTAATATGGACAGTGACTTAATATCACTCTGCAAGGTATCAATCACGACATGTAAATAAACATATTCAGATGGAAACCTGTTTATTCCAATAACAAGGATCTTTGGTCTAAAGACATATATTTATATCCTGTCCAGTGGTGTGAGTAAATGCCTTTTCTTGCTTTCACTATGATTTCAGTGACGATGACTCAATGAAATATCAGAAATACTAATATCCACAAAATGACTACCAACTGTGGAATAACACATATTAGAACTGTCAATCCAGGCTAATACGCAGTTGCCTCAGATGGAAAACTATTACAGAACTCAGAGATAACCTGCAGCCTTAGATCATTCAGGTCTCTAGAAGCAAGTCCTCTGAAGGTGATATAGATGCCTACAACAGAAACCTGGGGAGAATGAGATAATTAGTGCAATTCTAAATTTTACAATACTTTCATTTGGTTCATGGGTCAAAAATATTAGTTATTAGAGGAATTCTGTACTCACTTTGACCTAATCCTAAAGCTTCCTTAGTGAAGTTAATAATGCCCTGATTGCTACAGAACTGGAAAAATAACATTGATCTGGTTTTGAAAGAGCTTAACTAAACTGGTTGTCTTGCTGTATCCTGTATCTTCCAAAGGTTTAAGACACCAAGGTCAGCTAAGAAGAAAAACTGGAAGTAAAACCCAGAAGCTCCTGAAAGTAAGCAACTAATCACTTTCCTTCTCCTGCAGACCTCATTAGTGAAGATTTAAGTTGCTTTTAAGTTGGATTCTCAGCTGGAGACATGAAGCGCCTGGAAACCCAAACAGGAGAGCATAAAAATTATGAGTTTATTGCAAAAAGCTGGTTTGAGCTGCTTCAAGAAAGCCGGTAGGACTCAGGAGACAAGTGCAATGGGAAAATGATTGATTGATCCAGAGAAAGTGAGCTGATTTGCAGCACTCTAACCAAACATCAGAACACAGAAACTATTTTAATGGATTAGGCCAGATGTCTGCCTAGTTCAGCAAGGATAGCAGCAGAATGTGAACTCTGTAGTAGACAGGTGTGAGATAACCTACCTTCCCTACTAAGTGTCTATTTTACTTCAAATACACAGATTAGCTTAGACCATGGTACAGAAAATAGTGTCAATGTCAGCTGGCACTAAGGGGACAAAAGAGGTTCTTTGGGGGATTTCCCAAGGAAAGAATCTGCCTGTCACCTTAGTGACTGTCAGCTGACAGTCAGAATAAAAACCAAACCACCCCACCTTTTTTTTCCTCACAGCCTACTTTCCACGACCTTCCTTAAAAATGGGCCAAGATCACAAGCCTGCCTCCCCTTCTGTGAAAGTTTTGGGTCTTTTTCCTGTCTTTGTGCTTCTTCACATTTTTAATTCCTTATCTGTTTTTTCCAAAACAGAAGGACCTGCAAAATAAACTTGCAAAAGGGCCGGACAATCAGAGTAGACATTTATCAGGACATGCAACCAAACACGACTTCAGCACAAGCTGAAACACAACATTTATGAGAAAATAACTGACTGGTCAGCTGCAACAGTTAGAAGCAGGAAAAGTTCTGGGCAATATTAAAAAGAAAATATTGTAGGGCTGCAGATTCAAATAATACATCAGAGAAGGCAATGTAAGAGTAAGCTAATCTGGAAACACTATGGGAGTTACATGCTAAAGTTACTGACAAGGGCACAGGGAGTGGGCAGCAAAGCTGATCAAGTCAAAGGGCCCCTTGGAGATTTGTTGCCCAATTCACAGCTCAGGCAGAGCTGATCAGCTGCGTTTCATTGGGTTGCACAACACAGAGGATGAAAATGACCACCTGCCTCATGGACAAGTTAATGTACAATAAACTTTACAGTGTTGTTTCAGGGGTTCATAAACAGCATGACTAAACACAGAGAATTCAGGAACTGAATCTACATCCTTTTAGATGTAGATTTGGTAGTATCATTCATCATTTTTTTCACCTTAAGTGGCCCAAAAATCCAAAATCAGTTCTATGGATAACGCATATTCATTTGGAGCCACTTCTGAGGCTGAAAAGCAGAGGCACAGCAGCTAATATAGCAGGCTGGGAAAATGAACTTCTGGTCCAGGAATCCAGATAATTTATGTGTGGTGCTGTGGGATGTTAAATATTCAGCAGAACTAACATCTTTGTTTCATCCTCCAAATGTTAATATCTCTAACTTTCATAGCATATTTTGGGGGCTTTTGTTTTCACATGGGTTGGAAAAGACCTTAACTGTGCTTTGTTACAACAGGAAAGATCCCTGTACCTAGAGGGTCCTTGTCATTTATTAGGAAACACAAAACTTCAGTTTCACAAACAAACTTATCTTCACATACACAGTTAAAACCATTGTGAATACATGCCGAATGGGAAGAATAACATTTGCCGCCTTCCTTAAAGAAATCCTCAATAACAGGGTAAGTGATGGGAGCTGTCAGGTGTGCTCTGCAGCCTCCGGGTACTTTACACCTCCCGGACAGGTCAAGCAGCACCTGCAGGTCAACCCCCGAGCTACCAGCCTCGTGCTACTGTTTCACTTCCAGACCTGTGTCTTCGCGTATTATTTTTTCCATCCTAAATAAAGCAGGCGGTCGTTCCTTGTGTGGGGGGAGCTCCTCTGCACCACCGGTTTGCTCTGCTCTTCGCCACCGCCACCTTCGCCCCTGCGCGGGAGGATGGAGCGGGGTGCGGGAGGATGGAGGGGGTGAGGGAGGGTGGAGAGGGGTGCGGGAGGATGGAGCGGGGTGCGGGAGGATGGAGAAGGATGCAGGAGGATGGAGAAGGGCGCGGGAGGATGGAGCAGAGTGCGGGAGGATGGAGCAGGGCGCAGGCTGCCCCACCGTCACTCTCCCCCTCCTGCGCCCAGCCGGGCCCAGCTCGCAGCCCGGCCGGGTGAGGCGGCTCCGGCCCTCGCACCCTCCACCCCACACCGGGTCAGGCCCCCTCAGGCCGGGCTGGAGCGCCGGCGTCTCTCCACTCTCTCCCTGCCTGACGGGGCTTTCCCCATGACCACCTTTTCCCCGGGAAGACGCTGCTCGTGCCCCACGGGAAGGGGCCCTGCCCTTCGCCACAGCTCCCCGGGCAGGAGCCACTGCGGCGGCCCCTTCGCCACCTCAGTGCCCTCGGCCGGAGGGCTCTCCCCTCCCTGTCCCCTGAGAGAAGGGCTCTGTCTGCGCACTCCGCTGCGAGCCAGGCCCCCTCTACCGCCAGAAGCCCCTGGAGAAGGGGGGCTGCCCGTCTCCCCCCGCCCAGGCGACTGCGGCCGGCACTGACCCGTCTCTGCCGTCCTGCTCCTCTCCGCCATATTTGTTGTCATCCCGCCACCCCCCCCACGCCGCGCGGCCGTCGCCATGGCAACGCGCGTCACCGCCACCGGGGGAGCCCCGCGCGCCCCCGCGCGCCATGGCGGCTCTGCTGGCGGCGGGGACACGGCCCGGGACACGGCCCGGGACACGGGGACACAGGGACACAGCCTGACTGGGACACAGCCCGGGACACGGGGACACAGGGACACAGCCTGACCGGGGACACGGCCCGGGACACAGCCCGGCCCGAGGACACAGCAACCCCGCGGTCGCCCCGTCCAGCTGGGCGGGCGGGCCGTGAGGGGAGCCCCGCCGGGCCCGCCCCTCCGCAGCGCCGGGCCCGCCCCGCCGGGCATCGCGGACCCCAGCGGAGCGCAGCGGTCGCGGTTCGGGCCCCGGCGGTGCCGCCACCCCGGCGAGCTGCCCGGGGCACGGGGCGAGGGGCAGTGCCGGCACCGGAGCCCCTGAGTGCCCAGAGGGCGCCGGGGAGCAGAGAGGCGCCTTACCGCAGGGTCACCGGGGCTGGGGCAGACCTCTGGGATCACCAAACACCGTGTTCCCTAAACATCTCCAGGGACGGGGACACCGCCACCTCCCTGGGCAGCCCTTCCCAATGTCTAATGACCCTTTCTGTGAAGAAACTCTTCCTAGTGTCCAATGTCCCATGTTACGGAGGTGCGTGTTTCCCTCCACGCGGATCAGGGGAGCAGAGAGGTGTCTCTCACCCCGGGGAGGGGAGCGCATCCCTCCTGCTCCATTCCAGCCTCCTGTGCTGAAGAGCAGCACAGGCAGAGAGGGCAAATTCATGTGTGTGTGTGCCTGCCCCACCCTGCCCCGCAACTCAGCAGGTGAGTCTGGTCATGTGGCAGTTATGTCAACTTCTATTTTATTTTTTTTTAATTTCTTAAGGCAGCCCAGTGGGGAGTTTCATTATGTGAGCGAGTGTTGCCCGTCTGTCTCCTTGCCCCAGACCCAGCAGGTGAACCTGACCATATGGCAAATGCAGTGACGGGGACGGCAGGGCTTCTGTGCGCGCGTGTTCGCAGGCCCGCTGGGTGACACTCACCATGTGGCAAACACAGCGATGAAGGCTTTGGTGCAGAGGGGCTAATTATGTGTGTGAGTCCCAAGGGACCCGGCAGGCTGGGTGTGATCATGCGTGTCTCACTAATGCAAGGCTGAGGCGGAAGCTCCATTGTACATCCTCAACGCTGACAACTCGGAGCTCTCGGAAGAGAGGCTGGCCGTGGGACAATCACAGTGTTACAAGCACAAGCATCAAGCTTAGAATCACACATATATGTGCACACACGGGCAGACATGGGGGTGAATGCACCCCAAACTGGGTGGCTGCTAAAACCGTGAAACAGGGAGTACACATGCAGTGCTAAGCAATGGAAACAGGCAGGACTGTGTTATGGTTGTGTACACACTTAGGTGTTTGCTTCCTTAGATCTAGTAAATGGAACTGCTTCCTAGTGACCAATGACTAGTCAGTGAAACACTCCAAGCTTAAAAATCAAGGCAGATAAAATCATCTCTTTCTCCATCTAAGTTCTGTTCTTAAACATCACTTTACCTTTTTGTCTTCCTATCTAGTATGTGCCTTTTCTGCTCCAGTTCAACTCCTCTTAACAAGACTCACATGGATAATACCTGCAGGTTCTACATGCTTAGATTTTTCTGTAGGGTCAGTTGCTTCCTTTCTCCCTGGAAAAGAGAAATCCTGCTCCTTTTGCAGCCCTGTTCATTCTTCTTTCAGTTCATAGCTCTGTGGTTATTTTTGCAGCATCTATTTTTGTGGTTTCCCTTCTTTTGCCATTTCTTTTCTTTTTCAGTGGCACACAGGCCTCTTTCCTTTATCTACTTCTCTTCACTCTCAGTATCTTATTTTAGTATTATATAAGCTAATTTAATATTACTTGAGACACATTCCTGTGCCTTGATGAAATACCTGTCTGAAGTGGTGTACCAAGGGGGCTTTGTGATGAGGTTAGAAGATGCACACTTGCACAGAAGAATATTGGAGAGTAGATACTGTTCTTTGCTTAGCAAAGGCCATCTAGATCCAAGCTCTGAAAAAATATTTTCTAGACTTTTCCCTCTGCAGTCTTTATAAACTATAGGTGGTCACTCGCATACTAAAAAGGTTGATTTGTCTCACTGCTGACAGTGAAGTACACTAAGTGCACACACCCCCACAGACACATTCTCTCCCTTACACTCTTTCTCCAGGCCAGCAGATCATCCTTGTTTGTTGCTGGGGAAATGATCCTGGGACATCCCTCTTCAGAATATGCCACATATACTCTGATCTTTCTCTTCTTTCTTTTAGGTTCCATGATAGCCCTCCCTTATACCCCCATCCCAGCCCTCCTTCAGATAATTTCTCATATTACTTACCTCTTCGTTCCTTTATCTAGTATTTCCTCTTTTTTTTTTTCTTTTTTAGATCTTAAACAGTTCTGTCCAAGTTTGCAGCTCTAGTCTGGTTTCTTGTCATGTCCCCATGTCCCCTTATTCCCTTTGTTCTACTTGCTATTCCAGCTTTAGTGTCCCTTCATCCATATTTCATTCCTATCTATTAATACTCATATAGCATTTTTCATCTTTAAATTTCTAAGAATTAAGTGCCTGTGGAGAGACCTTCCATATCAGTGCTTCAGAAGACCTCTTTATTCACATTCTCTGAGACTCGCTTCTATGGTGACCACAAATACTAATCCAAAGGCCTTTTCCATCTAATTGCCAGTCGATTAACACAACTCAAATACCTGCTAGAAGGTCTATTGAAATCAAAGACATTTTGGAGAAAGAACTTTCTCCAGTCAAATTATCTCTTCTGAGCTAACACACTTGAAAAACCTAGAAATGCCACACTCATTTTTTTAGTCTGAGTTTAATGCTATGTTATAGTCACCTCACCAAGCAGAAGTGGTGTTAAATATAGATGATATGCAGTCTTTCCAAAAACAGTAAGATAATTTGACAAGAGAGAACTGGAAAGTTCATATAGAAAGTTCTTTTGGAAATAGAAAGATAACTGAATGGTGTAACTTGAATGAGGGCTGAAGAATGAGGGAAATGGTTTTTGGGAGAAGCAGTTGCTTATTTTTATTTGTGCATTTTTAGAGCACCTGAGCAAATGTTGGGAGCTCATTAGAAAAAAAGACATTTTTGGCCCGTGCCTTTTCAAAGCAAACAATCTGATTTTGGACATCACAAAACAACAAAGAACAACAGAACACTGTTGCAAAACACTGCTGCCCCGGTTATCCTCACATTCGCTGTTTCAGCCCTATTCCTTGTTCCAGCGTGTCCCCCGCCTCCTTCCACATCTTGGCAAGCAAAACCCGCTTCACTTCTGTGGCTCTTTGCAGCTTATTCCCACCCCATCATCTTTTAATAGCCTATGGAGAAACCAACGGCTTCCCCCCACACATTTCATTCAGTAATAACTCTCTACTTGTTACATTTTCAAACCAGCACCTTCATGCTTTCCCTCGCTGCTGCTTCTCACTCCCACTCACCTAATTTTCCTCCTTCAAATCCCTCCCTAAAAATCTCCTATGCTGTGCTGTCTACTGAAGGAATGATAATGAATCGTCAGCTGTGTGCCAAGATGACTGTCTGTCATGGAGACTGTTCTTGTCTTACTCTCATGTCGGGCATCCACTGCTTGTGTGGGACTGACAGCGACTTGAGGCGGGCCCCCTCTTTTTGCTGTGTTAGCTATGGGTCCTGGAATGGACCCTTGAAACTCATTATATAAACAAACAAAAATAAATTGAGGCGATGGAATAAAAATGGAAATGCTGGCCAAAACCAGGAAGATTAGACAATATTTCAGTTATGATTCATCAGCTTAGGTAAATTTACATGAAAATTAATGTGACTGACAACTCCCTTCATTACAAACATTGAGAAAGAAATTATTTTTCTAAATACGGATTTGTGCCATTTTTCTGTTTATTTATAACGTATAAGGACTTAAAGAGTATGTTTTACTTTTTTCATCTGTGCTTGTATTTGAAACATTAGGTATTCCATTGTTTATCTTTCGTTTGCAGCCTGCAAGACTGTGATGATTAAAGAATGTAACAAAGCATAACAGCATAAGAGCAAAGACTTGAAAGGAAAAAAGATTTCTGATCAGTTTTGTTTTAACATGAGGATAATTCAAATATGTTAAAGATCGAATGATTCCTGTTACACATTCAATACTTCTGATTCAGCTAGAGGTGGCTGCTGTCAATACATGTCTGTCGAAACCCCAAAGATCTTCCAAGAAAATCAATAAAAATCCAATTTTACAATCTTGATATTTTCAGAGTGTTTAAAAAATTGGCAAAAAACACCCTTTTTTTATTCCTTACAAAAAAGACAGTAAGGTACATTATTGATTTTTCACAAATCGTTTTTAAGTGACAGTTAAGGCTGGGTGAGAATGAGAAGATGGAGCATTAGCACAAGTTTTGCATGTGTTTCATGCACCACATCCACTGCGTATGGTGTAGGTCTTCAAAGTGGGGATTTAAAAATCCAGGTGTAATTGTGTAGAAATCATATTACCTTTTTTTTTTTTTTTGTCCCTTTCCCTGTGTAGAATAAAGTTGTGCAAGCATTCAAGTGTATATTCTGTTGGTACTTCAACTGTCAGAGAAAAGGCCATGACAATGGTTTTGCTACAGGCAGGCCATCGATGGTGGCTGTGCAAGCAAAGCAGGTACAATCCAAATATAAATAAGAAACAAGAAGAAAAAAAAAAAAAGAGGGAGAAAATCAAAAGTCTGGTCAGAAGTTTTTAGCCAAGATGTTATGGTCTGGTGGATTCAGACAGAAAATTAAATCTGATAAAGAAAGAAAGCGCCAAAATGAAAAACCAAAGCTCAGACTGAGGCAGCAAAATTTAAGTGAATTTTCAACAATGCACATATAGTGGAGGAATGCTATAATCTTATTATTGTAACCTTGATCCACTCGTTCTCCCAGCATTTATTGGTCTCATTAGTTATGTAATATCTAAAAGCACATTGGGGTTTTTTTGTGTCAGGACGGTATGTTTAATGTATTCTGAACATGCCTAGTATAACTGCAGAGGTTTATACAAAAATATTACCTCTTGGGGTTTTTTCTGTATTATTTCTAAGCATAGGAAAAATTAAAATGCATCAAGTCTGGAAAGGTCAAACTGTATCTCCCCTCATTCTGTGCATGATTTCAGAAATAATCTAAAAGTTATGCTGAGATAACTGATATGAAACCAGAGACACTGTCATCACAAAACTTGGATCAATTTGTGCCCATGCAGGCGAAGCATCATCTCATTTCACACCTGAAAATATTTTTGTTAATTTTACATTTTATAGATATTTTGAACTGTTTGTTCCTAATGGTTTCTCCTCACGGATGTGCATCAATATTGTGTAATTACACACAGAAACCATCAGCCCAAAGGAACCCAGCCTGTAAATGACAACCGTACTGCACAGAAGGTGAGCAGTTTGTGACTCTGGGATTTGGAATGCCACTTTGCTTTTCCACTCTTCCACTGTGGGCTTGTAAAAGCAGGAGATGGCCAACGTGGAGGGCTTTCTGACACACACCTCCTTGCTCTTTCACTGCCCCTCGAAGCCAGGCACAGCTGAGGAGGGTTTGGTCACCAGCGTGCACTTCTGCCCCTTGTCTCACTAGGAAAGGAAAGCAAGGTCAGTGCCAGCTGTCTGGGTGCAGAATGGATAAAGAAATGTTATCCAAGGACATGTGTAAACCCTTGCTATTACAAAACTGAGACTTTTAAATGAAGTAACCTTCATTTTTAAGTTCCCATCAGAAAGGTGTACACATGTACATGATAAAAGTGCACTTTATCTGGCAAAGGTGAAGGGCTAAGTCAGTTCTCCTGGGATGTGAGGATGTGGATTAAGACAATTTAGAATTTCAAACCTGAGGTATAATGCTAAGCTCCAATTCTGTGCCACTCAGAGACAGGTAGAATGGGTCCAAAGAACTCCTCTGCACTGGAACCCTGCCATTCCCTGGAAGGCTCCAGTGGGGAAAGCACTTTCCAGCAGTTTCTAATTGTGTAGCTGCTAAACATGCTCTGCTACTTTGTGGGTGTTCCCAAGGGACTTACATGATCCTGATCCACTCCTGGTGACTGAGATTACTACACCTATACTTAGAAATTAAATTATATGCTTGTGTGATGTTTTAATATATTTATTAAAAATTATTTAATCTCTAAGTATTAGTTTTTCATTAATATTTCCAATATTATTACGGAAATTTTCCAGGCTCAGTCCTATGTTTATGCAGACACATTTTATGCATTGCATTTTAATAATTTTTAAACTTTACAGTTCTTTGCTACCTTTTAATCCTTTTCAGCATCTACTCTGATGAAATTCTTTTAATGTAGATAGTGAACATCTGGAAAGATGAGAGAGGCACAACAAGAACTTAATTTCGGATTAACCGAACAATTGTCTGCTGTCTTGAAGCAGATTATTTGACCCTCAACTGAAATTTAATTCTTCAAAGGAAAGGATTCATAGTGGATTTAGGAACCACGTTAAGTTCCAAACTTTTAAAAGAAAGTCATGATTTGTTATTAGTTACAATTTCTCAAGGTACCAGTGGCACAGAAAAAGGAGCAGCAAATCACTGAGAGACAATCACTACATGTAGCAGCTGGGAGAGAGGAGGTAAACTGAAATGGCAGGAATTTACTTTAGACTGCAACAAGCTTATGTTAGCTAACACATGGCAACTAATACACGATAAAATCCCAGTGCAGAAAGGCCATTTTTAGTTTTCACATTTGTTAGCAGATCATGGTAAACAGTTGGCTCACCCTAATATGCACTTGTCTTCCCCAGCACTTTTTTCTCACACGAAGTGGCAAGGAACTCTCTTTTGCTCCTATTATATGCGAGTCCTATGAGTGCTCAGATAGAAGTTCAGTAGATCTATGCCAATGCCAGCCACATGGATCAACAACGATGTTTTTATCCCTTTTAGGAATCCAAGGAATGAACTCAGAAGCTGCAAGTAGATTGCCTTTGGTAGTTAAGTTCATGTGAGGGTTTGAGGTCAATGTACTTGATGGTTTGAGACTGTCAGCCCTTGAGGTCCCAGTTCACCTTTCGCCTTTCAGATTTGCATTGCACTTGCACAGGAACATTGCTGGCTTGCCAGTTATTCCTTAAGCCCTGCAGTGCCACCAAAACAAGTTCTTGTAGCACAAAATATCATCAGTATTAGCCTTTAATAATAACAGTACAGTAAGGAAGACTCAAGCCCATAGCAGCACTTCATCAGCTCAGAAAAGGGATAATAACATTAGAGCCATTTTCTGTGGAATCCAGGGTATAGAGTCAAGCAAAATTTGGGACCTGCCAAGGCCAACCACCTTCCCTCAAGAGTACAGGAAATGGTGTTGTTCGATGGATGTAGTCCTAAATGCTATCTTGCTATGGCAAAATAATGAGAACTCAAGAGAAGAAAGTCATTATGCCTCTAAGGACAATGTCGTATCTGGTGATGGTGCACAAGATGATCAGGGGATAGTGCTCCCCGTGCAAATTCCATCCTGACCCTCATGAGACAGGCAGAGACCAGATTTAGCAGCATTAGAGAATCATTACACCAAGGCCACATTGACAGTAACATTTTAAAACAACTACCTTATATATTTAAAGACAGGGAACACACAGCATCTTTAATTTCTCTGTTTTGTCCAAGTAATACCAACTTCTGGATATTCCTGAACACCATGTTTACCATAACTGTTTCCCTTAATATAATAGCAATGCTGAGAAGTGAATATTCAGCAAGATATAATTGCACACAATTATCTGTCCCCAAATTTGAACTTAAGAATCTGTAGAAAAATTACATGAACTTTTTTAAGTTTGTATCCATAACATCGTCTGCTGCATTCTAAAGCTTCAGTGACCCTCACTGCCTGCAAACTTTCTGCCCCTGCTTGCAAGAGTTAGTGGCCCTACAGATGAAAAAAAAAATCATTTAAATTAATATCTTAAGGAAATGAATGAGTAAAGATGTATTTGATCAGAATCTACAGAAATAATTTAAAGTAATTACTAACTAATCCATCTTGAAATCAAGGACAATTTAAAAATTAAGATATTAATATGAAATTAGAATCACTTGAAGTTTGGATGAAGGAAATGCACAGTAAAAATGTAGTTACATACCATGTTTATCTTCTAAATGAAGATATTTGGTGAAGCACAGATGGGCTACAGTATTCCTAATCCTCTGACCCATAAGGATTGGCAGTGAGACAGTGTTCCCGTTAATACATCTCCCACTCCTTACTTTTTCACATGGCATTGAAATACTACATTTAGGAACTCATTGACTCACTTAGGATGGCGGGTGCTGTACCAGAGAAAGGAAGCTGATTTCCTTTTCATATTTTGAGCACACACAAAAGTGGTGGAAACTTAGAAATCAGCTCTTAGAAAAAGCACCTGGAATAGAAAAGCTCTTAAAATCTTAGCTGCCAGAAAGTAATGGACCATTATACAGGAGAAGGGAAACTCAAGTATACTGAGGGTCTGATTAAGGAGTAGGCACAGCACTGTCCAGGACAGCTAACCTTGACCATTCCTGAAACTGTGCCAAAATTGTAATGGGGGGCAGAGCTGCTCACAAAATAGGCATGGTATCTGCAACTTTACAATGTCTGTAGAGGAAAGCTTCCTAGTAAATTCCACCTGTGCAGAAAATTCTGTGCTGGAAACTGCAGATTTGGACGCCAGAGCAGTGACCCCCTTGGCCACCTGAGGTTATACCATCCTGATGGGGTCATGTATGACTTAGCAATCACTTGAAAATCCCACTATAGAACAAGGAACTGATTTGGATTCCCAGGTCTCAAGGTTATCCATCAGGACCTTTTTCCCATACAGTAAGCAAGAACTTTTAAAGGGAACAGCTGCAATCAGCCAGTGAACCTGAAAGTGACATAAATATGGGTAAAGTGTCCCAGTATAGAATCACACTCTGACAGAGAGCCACATAAGAGGAAGGATTAAAGCAAACACAAGAATAGATGTTATTTAATTAGGACCTTCACAGAGAAACATCTGGTATAATTGGTTAAGGGGAAGTCTTCACTCAGGCAACATTTATTGGTATATAAACAATGTCCACTTGTAAATGCTAATTAAAGAGCAGGGCTAAGGTGACAGAGTTTTGCCTGCCTGACTAGGATATAAGGTTTATAATCCACGCTGTTATGGGACAATAGCAAGAACAAATAATTGTGTATCCAATAAGTCAATTATGCCCTCCTTTTTGCAATAATATGCTCCAGAGGTCAGAGAATACTTTGTCTTTATTGCTGTTCAGTATTTGTTAGGAAACTGGCAGCAGCAGGATGAGGCTGATGGATATTCCCCCTATCTAGCAGTACGTTATTTGCCCATCACCATGAAGGTCCAGACACCCTCATGACCTTTGGTTTCACAGAACAAATTCTCTTGATTTTGAGCCATCTGCCCGATAGCTGTTTTCTAGGAACTCATATCATTGACCATATATTATTTCAAAATGTCCTTTTAAAGACAGTTTAGTTACAAGTAATAGTGATACTAGAACTAATGCAAGTTCAATGGCAGGCACGCACATATCCATGTAGCTACAAATTCAGTGGCAAATCCATCTTGCAGATCTTCTTTAGACCTTTTGCAAGGGATGCAGCCTGGCTTTACCTAACCCTCCGGATTGCCTCTGGGTTAATCACAGGAAAGTCTCAACCTTCTGCAGCATCTCCAGCAGTATTTCTACTTGGCAGCATTATACCTGCCATTACAATCCCTTCAAAGGCAGCCTCCATAACAAAGAAAATTCCACTTTATTAACTTCCCTCTTGCTTATCTTGTACTGGTGCAGTAACATACCTCTGCCAACTGAAAGGACAATGAGAGGTTTAGAGGCTGGGCATATAGAATCAAACTGGGAGGTACCCATAAGGATCATCAAGTCCAACTCCCTGCTCCTTGCATGACTACTGAACACTAAGCCATACCACTAAGACTATGATCTTCTGTGAAGAGAGAGGGATGTTTTCCCTTGAATGCCATTACAGGCCCTACTATAATCGGTGGGGATTAAGAAGCACCATTTGTCACATACTATGAACAACTAAAATAGGGACTCTCTCAAGAAGTCCTCTTCCAAACCAATGATGCCCACAAAAGTTTTATGTCTTTCATGTGAACACTATTAAGGTGTTTTCTGTTTTTAATAGTTATCATGATGCAGTGTAGGCTACAGTGCATTTGCTGCACTTTGCAGATGTGGCCATCAAACCGCCTGAATTTTGTGAGAAGGCTGCAGGCTGAGCAGTCAGCTCGGCTAGACAGACAAATGCTAGACAGACAAATGAAATCTTAAGCTGGTTTATAGCCTTTTAAAGTGCACATAATTTTCTCACAAATGGAATACCTGCAGCAAATGGAAAAACTAACTTTAAAATCCTGTATTTTTTTTCTTTTTTTAATTCACAGCCTCTAGGAATATATTATAATGAGTATTAGGTCCAAAACTATACTCAAAACCTTAAATGTTTTCACAATAAGTTTTACTTTTAATAATTTAATTTATTGCATTTTAGATTTGAAAGTAGCAAGGACAATTTCAAACGAAAACTTCAAAAACAAGATACAACCAAAGACTTTTTCATGATGAAAGAACACATGTAAGGAGGATCAAGACCCTACAGTGAGATCAGCTATTAGCTAATTAAATATGTGACTAAAATTCATCATTTTAAATAGCAGCCGTATTGATGGTGAGCAATCTGGTAAGCAAACAAATGATAGTGGATTTTTTTTCATATCTTCAGAGAGAAACATTTATCTTAATAAGATTCACTGTGCCATAATACATGTGGAATAAGTCAATGTCTACTAATTAAAGGACATTGTCAACCTGATTTTCTAAACAGCTAATTAAAATATGTAGCATCTAATACAGCCCTTCTTGCAAAATATGCTCTGTTGAAAATATACGTCCCTGTAAAAGTTACTTGTTTTTCTATTCCCTTGTGTTTGCCTTTTTAATTGGTTTTTCAAGAAAGGAGGATCTGCTGAGCTGAGGTTCTATTTCTGTATCAAGTTCCATTGATGCACACCCTGTACTTACGCAGAAGCCCAACGATTTGTAGGTCTAAAAAGGCTGTACAAGAAAACAATTGCACTGATCTTAAGGCTTTGCTGTTGTTGATTTTTCAGGGATGACAAGATTTTCCCATCTCTGTTTTTTGGGGGGATTTAAATGCTACTTGAAACTGTAAAATTTTCAAAAATAAATGTAATTTTCATACTGATGAGAAATCTTTAACCTTCCATTTTATAGATTACATTAGTTTCTCAGAATAAGCAGGCTTCTCTCTGATTCTGTAAGTAGCTTTTTCAAGAGAAAGAAGTTGTTGTAGATCTGTCAGCAAGGCTCTGGGAGTAGGAGGATGTTTGGATTTCCGGCATATTGCAACGCAGTTCTTGGCCACCAGCAAAGCTATGTGTGTGAATCTCATTTTATACCCGTTGTTTGCAATACCACATATTTTAAGAGACATTTGAAATAGTCTCTGTACTCCTAATCACAAATCATTCCCTAAAAGAAGCTGAGAAGGCAAAATACATACCTTTACAGGCCTCACGTCATGGCAGACTGTGGATGAAATGATGCTGTCATAGAAATAAAAGAAAATCAGTCATTTGTTGAACGATTAAGTCTGTATTCAAAATTCTTAGCTCAAATCAGTTTGTTTGCTGTTTTTCTTTCCAGATTCAGACTGAAAAATATTTTCTATGACATACTTTTTGCATTAAAACACTATTAGCCAGATAATCTTATAAGCAAAATTTTTAATCTATTTTAAAATGTGTATTTTTGCAGTGCAGAAATCTGACACAGTAGATCATAAACTCTGTGACTGCTAATTATTTTCAAACCTGGAAGTATAGAGAGCTCATCTTCAATTCATACTTGCATTATTTTTTTTCTCTAAAGATCACTCGAGTCACCACTCCCACCATTTCCCCTTCTTTTCTATCCTAGACCAGTACAAAGAAAACATCATTTTCCCAGCCAAGGCATATGCAACATCCTTCAGAATGCGTCAGAGCAGATCCTTCATCAGCCGGAGGAATCACTGTGTTAACAACATGAAGTCCTTCCTGCCCCAAACAGCACAGAACAAGCTCGGCATTACCACATATTTTGAATTGTCCAGCAAGGAGGTGATTTTAGCACAGGTTACCTGACACGTTATAAACACATCTTTTTCTTTCATGTAACTGTGCCCTTTTGTAGGCAAGCACCCAATTCCTCCCAAATTATAATGAAAGCTCAGTGGCTGACCAGAGGCTTTTGCAATCTCTGGGACAATGACTTGAAACAAATCCCTTCCCATGCATGTATTTCCAGAAGAAAATGTAACTGAGAGTTGTGTTGACAATGACTTGGGAGGGCAAAACACTTTTTACTTTTCTATAACTCTCTGTATTCTGCAGTGTTAACAGGAGTTAAAACCTGGTTTAGTCATTAAAGTAATCAGGTATGAATCAAAGAAACCTCAGGAGATGCTGTTGTTGAAAAAGCAGATATTATTTTCACACAAACAAGCATTTTCCTCATCCTGACTTCATCTTAATGGGTATATATCTTTAATAAACAAACCCATTATTTTGAATTGTATCAAGAAATTTTCATCTGTAATACTGCTCGAGCAAAAAATACAAAAATGCTAAAAGCATTTTATTTTTTTTATACACATCTAGCATGTTCATTGCCATAATGCAATATTGTAAATGCCAAAAAAGCGAATCAGTGATCTATAATTTTAAAATGCCAGTGATTTCCCAGCTGTCACTGATCTTGGAAAATTTCCCCAGCAGCATGTGGAGATCAATAACTGTTTACAGACTTTTTAGTCCCAGTTTGTAGGGAGTGTATCACTATGGACTATGTCAAATCTCTTAACTGTGAAGTGAAAGACTGATTTCACACCTAAATCTATCCAAAAGCCCATAATACTAAAGAAAGGCAAGAAGGATGATCCAAAGAACCACTGCTTGTCCTCTGGGACAGTAACAATGCAAGTCTGCAGGAGCCATTCCTGAAGAAAGAAGGGTGATGAGAATCCGTATCCAGCATCTATTTTCCAAGGTTTGCCACACTTGACCAATCCCAATGACCTCCTGTGATGAGATGGCAAGATGTGCAAACAAAGGGAGAGCTGTAGATGTTGCCTGCCTTGACTTCAGGAAGGCTTTCAGCACAGTTTCCCACAGCACACTTGTATCCAAGCTGGAATATTACAGACTGCTGGATGGGTGAAAATCTAACTTGACAGGCCCAAGGGGCTAACGAGTCACACTCCACCTGACAGCTGGTTAGCAGTGGTGTTCCGTGGGACTGTACCCTTAGACCTACACCACGGAATGTCTTTATCGGTGGCCTGAAGGAGAACACGGAACACATTTTTCTTATTCCCTTTTATTCTTTTAGGATGTTTAAGCACTAAAACAGGTTGCCCAGAGAGGCTGGGGAATCTCCATCCTTGCAGGTTTTAAAACCCTCATTGCATCAAGTCATAAACAAACTGATGTGATTTCAGTGTTGACCCTGATCTGAGCGGGAGTTTGCACAAGAAAATCTCCTCATGTCCCTTCCCACTGAATGATACTATGACTCCAAGTCAGAGTCTTTTCCAAGTTAGACTTTGCCATCCATCCTATCCATAGGGTTGTCCCTATACATGAGTAGTTCCGGGCTGACGTCAAAAATAAGCAAATTAACAAGTCCTTCTCATCCTTGTAGCTCAGAGCAGGTTTAAGATCAATACCCTGTGCATGCTGATCCCAAATTCCATGGCAACGTTAATGTATCCCATTACCAGAAAATACCCTTCGTTCACTATTTTTCTTTCCTTGTACATGTACTTATGTGAAAAAGGGTAAAGGATCTGGCTCATAGAACATTTCTCTTCTGAATCCGGATGATTTTCTATTTGATATTTTTCAGGAAAGGTACTGAAATAATTTTATCTTTGTTTATGTTTCTTTACATCTTATTTATCAATGTTTCTAGTTACGGTAGATCAATTTTTTTGTATGCTCATCCATTTCTAAGTCTTTTGTCTGATTTTTCATCACCTGAATCTTTTCCTTGCATAACTGACATATGAGCTACACTTTCACACACATCGCTGTGTCCATAACTCTGAACATTAATTGGATAAGAAACTGTGATGCAAATTGGTAACAAGGCACGCTGTATCCCAACCCTGTAAAGAAATGTGAATTTTGAACTGTTCTCATGATAACCGATATTTAATTATGTTACTCCATTTAGTGAAGTCAGATACACTGGAACTAGTGTCCCTTACAACCTTAGGTGTCATCTCTTCACAGTTACATTCCTACTGCAAACTCCCTGGTTAGGAAATAAGACATAGCAGGCAATCCTCAAAATGTACAGTAACACTCCAGTGTAGTCATTTGTTACAGGATTGCACATTGTAAATGTAACAGTATTTAGCAAGTAGTAGAATTGTATACTGGAAATGAAATCTGTATTTTTCCCCTAATTCCTTTAGTAAGAGTGGTTAAACACATTAAATTGTGCAGTTTCATGCCCAGGGTCTTATTTCCAGCCTTATGAAAGACTGCCTGAAAGCATTTAAACCTTCTTTGTGTGTATCATCACGAAGAAAAAAAATCTAAACTGAAAGGAAAACTTACAAACATACAAAATGACAGTGGGCACTGGAATTCTCTAAGGTTGTGCAATTTTGGTGGCTTTGCTGAAGCCAAAGACCAACCTCTTTTGATCCCATGAGAAATTCAACACTCTTCCTGAGGTGCAGTACCATCCGCATCAATAGAGGAAGCACTTTAAACCTATTCAAACAGAAAAATATCTTAAAAGTCCAGAAAGGTAATAAATAAACAACATATTCTTCTTTATTGTTGTAATTTATTTAGTCCTGTCTGTGCGAATTAGAAAAAGTGAAGTTGGGATAGCAGTGGAAGACTTACCAAAATACATATCAAAAAGAAAAAATATTTAAATTGGTATAAAAGAAATCAATAGCGTTATAAATGTTATACTGGCTGTTGAAGGCAGAGTGGATATGAAGTCATGTGGCTCTGAGGCCTGATCTTTTAAGCTGCTCCTAATTAAATGCAGCTTTGCTCTTACAGGACGTTAAGATCTTTCCAGGTTACTGCCCATATTAAATGAAAATTAGATACTTATCTGTATGAATGTTCCAAAGTTGACTGAAAAAAGATAATGTGTGAAGACTGTGTCAAAAAATAATATTGCTGATTCATTCTAATGTGCTTAGACATTCCTGAACTCCGATCGTTCATCAGTGCCTCATAGTATGGGTCGTAATCCTTAGCAGATAAATGCTTAATCCAAGATAAATCGTAATAAATCCAAATGAGATTAGACCTTCACCAAAATACCCAACGAGTGGCGTTGGATAAAAAAACATATTTGAGTGACTGTGATACATCAGTGGGAGTCACCGACTGAATTCTGTACAGAATTGCAGGGAAGGTGCAATAATAGTTAAAAGCAAAGCAGCACTGTACTGATCAGCGCCACTCGGGGGCTGGTGTTGAGTGTTCTTCACCAGCCTCCCTTCTTAACAATATTCTTCTGATCTGTGAGGCTTCATGGTTTACATCAGTGTTCTGTCAAAGTCACCTACTTTCTGAAACAAATGTTTTATTTATCTCCTCCTTCCCACTCCTACTATTCTGAATCCAAATAAAACCTGCAGCAGCCTTAAGGCTAAATCATTCAGCAGGATCCACTGGCATTTTCATCCCCTCTGTATTTGATAGCTTATGATATTGGAATGATTTGTTATGCATTTACAGGAAAGGACATCTTTTTGTAATATTTTAAAAAAATCAAAAAGCCACATTTACTAAAATTCATAGTGCTATGATTGACTAAATGCCTTATGGGTAGAGCTGGACAAAAATATAAGAAAAACTGCTGCTAAAATCTCAGATTGCTACAAAAGTCTAGACTCTTTACCTGGAAGAAATTTCGCCCACCTTTGCTTGTGACACAAATACAACCTCTCAACCTGCCAGCTGTAAACAAAGAGCTCCTGTCTTGACACAGAAGTATTTCAGCTACATTTTAATAAGTTTTGTATTCTCTAATAATAAAACCTCCCAGAAATTCTACTGTAAAAAATTGTGTTTCCTTACATTCAGCAATTTGGAGAAAAAAAATCACTACAAGAAATCACTCCTCCATAATTTGTAACCTGAATTAAATTATTATAGTTGTGAACAAAGCTGCCCATGTAAGTGTGAGTTCCATTAGCATTGCAGAGCATACTCGGAGTCGTGATCCTGGGACATTGGCTTCATGGGAGTTTTTGACTGTGGAAGAATTAGGGTTTCTATCTGATGTCCTGAAAGCCTTTGATGTGTTTATAGCTTTTATAGGTCAGTTGCAAAGCTAAGCTTCATAATGGCTTTCTACACTTACCCTGGAAAAACACTTACACTCTCTTTCCATTGCTTAAAATACAGAACTATTTACTTCTGACAACATTTGCTATTAGTTCTAAACACTGTGGTGTGCATTACCCACGTATTGATTAAAAAATGCATCTTCTGAACAGGCAATTTCATCACCGTGCTCTGACAGCACAGCGAAGCCACCAGATGTTGTCACCGTCTGACTTTAGCTGGTCCTGCTGTTTCATCATCAAAGAGAGCACAGCTCTACACTGGCTGTTATGATTTTAGCAGTGACCTGGGAAAGCCTCTTATTGGCAACACCCCCTCCATTCAGCCCAGGTTTCCAAACTCCAGCAGATCTGATTGTTGGTTGCTTGGGTTAGACAAAGAAACGGGGCGGACTGTGGGAGGAGTAACATGGGTTAGATGCTCAGGTAGAGACAGATGCACACAAAGCAACACAGGTGCTTTTCCAGTGCATGTATAGAATGAGCACTCACATCCTCTGAGTTGAGACCTCACGTCACTTTCATTGCCTACAACATACAACTCATTTTTCTGAAGGAGAAACGTAAGTTCTTATTTTAGAAGTTTTTCTTGTGGTTTTGCCATGTGGCTAAGAAATGAAGTAACATGAAAATGAACTAAATCTTTTACTTTGTTTAGTGCATCTCTAAACCATGCATTAGTAGTATTCAGCTGTAAGAAAGATTCACATTTCCTCATATTTGAGCAGGTCTACCTAGAATTGTCTTTCCAGAATAACTATATCAGACTTTACACTTCTCAAGAGTACAGAAGACTTTCTTATAAGTATTTCTGGCCATATTTTTAAAGAACAGTTAGGAATATCATCTGAAACTTGCATCATCAAGCAAATGCCACACAGTGATCATTAGCTGCACAGCAGTGTAGACCTTTTGCTATGTCTGTGGAGAAATATTTCCACTGTAACCAGATCCAGTAGGAACTATAAAATGGTAGATGTGAGTTTTTGGAGTATTAAGTAGAATTTTTTGCTTTTTTCACAAAGAACTAAAACATCTAGGCAAATAACTAAAATATTGAACAGTGCAGACTTGGAATGCAGCAAATAAAAAAGCTGTGTAAGAGATGTCATTTTCTTTAGGTATACAGAGCTCAAAGTGAACTGCTTTTAGAAAAGCTGTTGTCTAATGGGGTGATACCTTATCATTTAATGGATTGATGCCCTTTTCCTGACTGTTGTTTGCAGCTAGACCTCTCAGTTTTTAAGAATATCAATACCTCTTCAAAAGAAAGTTGCAGAGGCTGTAAGTCAAGAAGGATTTCCATCACTCTGTCAAAATAAACAGAAGGAAAAGATCCAGTGCACCTACAAGTACAGCAACAGTACTTTGGGTTGGAAAGAAGTATTCTGAGCCCAGTACACTGTTTAGGGGCAGATGATTTTTAACGTAAGATAGAGTGCTCTGAGAAAGTCAAAATTGTTTACAAGAAAAAAAAAAATCTTACTTTTGCTTTGTCTGGATTTTTGACATTTCATATCTACGCTTTTTAGAATAATCTGTGTATTTTAGGGGATGCCTGCATAGAGTATTTCACAGGTCCCTTCCCCGTGTGATAGCGTGTCTCTAAAACAAGAGGATTTGGACCAAACTAATAGACAGATGAAGCCAAACAAACAAATTGCTGCTATGCTAATTCCTGAAACAGATGGCTCTGATCCAGCATTTGCTGGGAAATGCAATTCCTTGTCAATCTAACACAGAAGCATGTACGTCTTTCTGTTATCCTGTATGTATAGCATATAAGGAGAAATCTGGCTCAGGATACTCCACCCACACCTAGATTTATACATAAAGAACTGAAAATCAAAGTGCATAAACAAGTACAAATTCTGCTGTCCTTACTGGAAGTGGAGATTGGACCCTCTTTTAAAGTTTCAGGTACAGATCTTCAAAAGGCCTGAGATGTTCAGTCTTTCCTCGCTTTGTGCTAGAAATACCCTTGAAAATAATATAAGTTGTATACATGGCTTGCAGCACTAGAGTAAACCAGGCAATCCTATAAGCTTCTAATTTTGTAGACACAAGGTATTTTATTTAGATGTATGAGATTTTGTTACTTTTAACCATGTTCTCTGGGAAAAAAAGTCAGTAAAAATGTAAATAATTTTGCACCCATGTTCCTGGACAGGTTACAGCTGAGACTGTGGGCCTAACTCAGCTTCTTCAGACAGTCTGCCTTCACTGTTGGTGCATCTGCAGCTAAATTTAGCCTAATGTTAAGAATGACCTACACAGCAAGGAAATAAACTGTTTGAAAAAATATAGGACAAAGCTTATGTCTAAGAGAAAGCTTCCCACAATGTTCTATTTGTGGCACACGATCATACATTTGTGTCACATCATCTTATCCTTTCCTTGAGCACTGATTGAAAAAGAGGCTTTTTTAACCTACTCAAAAAAAAAAAAAACAAACAAAAAACCTTCGTACGTCTTTATGGGTGCGGGTCAGGGGGGAAGCACCTCCCAATTTCCGTCCCCACATCGGGAGGCACCTGTGAGGGAGCGGGAGCTGGGCAGGCCCCCCGGGTACGTTACCCACGGCTCCTGCGCTTCCCCCGGCCCACACAGGGCCCTGCTTCCCCGTCCCCAATCCCCCACAGGTGCGGGCAGTTCTGTGCGCCATTAAGAGCTCTCCGTGACCCACCTTCCCCCTCCCCGCGGCCCCCCGAGCTGCTGTGGGCGCTGAGGGCACCAACATGGCGGCGCTGCCGCCTCGCGCCGCCCCGTAGCGCCGCGCGGGAGGCCCCGTAGCCGCCACGTGCCGCCTCTGCGCGCGCGCCCGTGCTCGTGCCCGCACGCCCGCCCGTCCGTCGGTGGTGCCTCGTGCGCGCGTCCCCGCCCGGCGGCCGCGGAAGATGCGCGGGAGGAGCGCGGTGAGTGAGGGGCCCGCACACCCCGGGGATGGGGAATGGGGATGTGGGGACGGAGCGGCGGGGCAGGGAGCAGAGGTCGAACTTTCTTCCGCGCGGTCCGTTTCTGGCCGTCGGCGAGCGGCGCCGCGGCGCGGAGGTAAAGGCGGTGCGGTGGGGTGGGATTGGGGTGCGGTGGGATGAGACGCTGCTCGCCCCCCGCGCATCCCCCGCGTCGGGCGGGGAGTCCCCGCTCGGGGCGTCGAGTGCGGCCTGGAGCGGGTGGCGCTGCCTGCGGGGTAAAAAAACGAGAGGGGGGAAAAAAAAAGGAGATTTTGCGCGGTGTTTGCTAAACTGGCGTTTTTGGAAGGAAAACGTGTCCGCTGGGGCCTGGCGGGGCCGAGGGTGGGATCCGGGCGGGACCGCAGAGACCCGAGGGGTGCTTTTTCCTTCCTTCTGTGGCCCTGCCATGGCTCGGCCTTCCCCCTGGTGCCCCTGCCACGGTTTCTCCTTCCTTTTCTGCCTGTGCCCCCTACCACAGCTTGTCCTTTTCTGCCTGTGCCCCCTACTACGGCTTGTCCCTCCTTCCCTCTGTGCCCCTGCCATGGCTTCTCCTTCCCCCTCTCCCTGTGCCCCTGCCACGGCTTCTCCTTGTTCCTCTACACCTGGTGATGTATCTACGACTTCCAGGCTGGCTCCAGTTTGTGCTGATTAGCTCATTTAAGGTGTTTTTAATTAAAGTCCTCACCCGTGACTTGTGTGGTTTTAATTGCATAGTGCTTTCTTGTGGAAGCTGAAGCTGGTTGTGTGCCGATAGTATTTCTTCTCCCTGCAACAGGCTGGTGGTGTGAAGTATTCCCAGGTATTTGAAGGTGAAATTTCTGTCGAATTGTTATTCTATATAAAAGAAATATTTCAGAAGTAAGTTTTGCCAATGAACACGTGTTAAAAGAATATGTTTCCCTCAGTATTTTCCTTGAATTCTTCTAAGGCATGCCTTGAATAAAACTCATAAATGGCTGTGGAGGGTGTAAGACAGTAAGTCATCTTTTAAATGGTGATAAATCGTCTTTTAAATTTCACCAAAGCAAGGGTAGTAAGATCTGCTTATACTGCATTACTGGTTCAGTTTGTTTATTGGTTCTTAAGCAGGTCTCCCACTGACTTAGTTGGAAGGCCATTGTACACAATGGCACCCTTAGTGCCATTTAAGGCTTACATTGTCTCTTTGTATTAATAAAAGGTATTATTAATTAACGGGTACGTTGAAGGCTTAGTTTTGTGCCAACACTTGTCCTTCTCTTGTAAAAAGGGCCGGAGAGCAGTAGAGAATTGTTTTAACAAAAGTAAGGGAGTAATTCCCCTTTTTTTAAATTAAAAATTCTGGAACAATTTTGGAAGCCTTAAAAAAGAAAGTTCTAGTAGTTGAGAAGGAGAACCTGCAACACATTCAAAGCAAAAATGGAACTGATAGTCTAATTTTACTATCCACACTGAGTGACATCTGAAATAGTAAGGAAGCTTAAATGATGAAAAGTAAATTAGATTTTTAAATTAGGTAATGTTTGAAGATGTTAGAGTATTACTACATTTATTTCCTTGTTAATATTCTGAGATGTTTTAGGAAAAAGTAAGGAAAGATAAATCATACCAAAATAATTTAAATGACACTTTTAAAAAAATCAATTACAGTGTGAGGCTTATTGCTATGCAGAAGAAGAGGCCTTTCCACAGAAATAAGCCTTTTGCTTTATTCTACCTATTGAGCAGAAAAATGTAAACTAGGGAGAAAGTGCTGGTCTATGTTTGGCAGTAGAGAAGCCAGGGAATAGTCTGAGGAAATGGAGGTGCCATTCCATTTCAGCATTGCTGGTGAGAGACCTGGCACAGACATGTGTGTTTTTATCTAAAACCTAAAGGGGTTTTGAAACACACTTAACTTTTTTAACCATATACAGGAAGGACTTCTTATTTTTTTCTCAGTGTGAAGAAGAAAACACCTCAAATTTAGGAGCTTCAAATCAATGACTTTCAAGGATCATGTGTGCTATAGCATTAGTTAAGACAAGATGGCTTTACAGGGTCAGGATGCCCTGGTTTTGTGGAGGGGGAAAACATGACACCCCACAGCCATGATAGTCTAGAAGCTCCAGGCAGGACAGCAGTTGCCTGGAATTTGAAGTGTGGAATGAGGGAGGTACTGTGGTGGGCAGCCAGCTCTTCCTGGGTACTTTAAGGGATGCCTTGGGCCAAAGTGTAGTGATACACCGGAATAGAATTTTAAGAGGCCATCAGTTTCTGTTAGATGTAAGAATATTTTGAATAAGTAGAATTTTGCTTCCACATAGCTCCAGAAACAACTTTCTGGAAGGTGGTTCCTGCTCTTTTTGCGAAGCAGGAGGAGTTAACATGTATCTCAGTAGTGTTGGGTTTAGTGCCAGGACTTTGAGGGATGTTAATAGCAAATCATTTTGCTGTTCGTGTTCTGGGATTGTCGGTGGGAATTCCTTTTTTACCCATTTTTTTATTTTGCCTAGGTATACTTGGGGTTTTTACAGCTGGGGGTCAGCAACTTTTTATTAATTTTCTAGAAGTAGATGTGTAGCAAATAAGTTCTTAAATAACTCCAGGTTGTGTCAGCGCTTTTCTTTGCTTGTTTCTATCAGCATTAACTTAGTGTTACTGTTCAAATCAGCATGGTAACAGTTTTGAAAAATGGCAAAAGTAATGAGAATGGATGTATTTTCATGAAAGGGTAGTATATAAGAGGAAAGAAGTAAAACCTTAATATTGCCAGTTAGATTCCTATTATCTGTAACTGCTTTTTGGCCTTAAGGGAAGTTGATACCTAACAGTAAAATCTGTGTGTAGCAGTATCATATTCTTATACTGGTCTAGCTGCCTGGATAAAAGAAAAACACATGGAGTGCAGCATTATTGATGTGGCAGTTGTATCTGGATCCATGTGTAGTAACTGGATTTTTTCAGGATGAATAGGGGGAATGTAATAATTATAATTCTGGCCCGGCAAGAATTACAGTGTCTTAGGCAGAAAAGAGCATGTCTCAAAACTAGTGACAAAATGTGCCTGCCATACAAAGTTTAATTTCTATGGTATTTTCTTCACTTTTGCCCAGTTTTTAAAGAAATTGGATGGAAGAATTCTGCATTCAAGCAACAGAGGAGTGCAGACAAGATGTAGAATTAAAGAGCATGCTGAAAAATCATGACTAAACTCAATAACAGTGACAAAATAATTGCGGTCACTTCTAATTAGCATGTTTATTTCATGGTACCAATTCAGATTTTTCTAAGAAAGTATATAAGCTAGTGTTTTTTAATTAGCTCTCCTTGATTTTTCTTACATATCTTAATTAAAAGTTCGGTTGTAGTTGTTAATTATGATGTACTTGTTTAGCCTTTTGTTTAGTCTTTGTTCTGTTTATGAATGCTGCCTTCGAACAGCATTGCTCTTACTCAAACATCTTGCATGATAGTTTTCCTTGGGGGTTACGGAAATGATAATCAGCCTTATGCTTGCTGTGTTTCCAGGTGCCAGTAAGAGACTCTTTGGAAACGATAGCTCAACAAACAGACATTTTGTGTTCTACTGTGACTTAGTCCAGTTTGTCAAAGGTTGAATTTTAAAATATTAAGTCGCTTGTCACTAGCCCAATCTGCTAGAGAAATTTTCATGTTCGTGTTTTGGTTTCAAGGCCTTTTTTTTATTATATGAAAACAGAGTTATGGTGGAAGATCCAAAGGTGTGTTCTACTTCTTTCAGTCTTCTGTATCTTGTCAAGTTTTTTTCCTCCCCAGACTGTTTGCAGCAAGTATAGTGTAGAGGCACAGAAAACTCTTAACCTCTTGCAAAAAGAAATAACATGTCAAATATTACAGTGTATTACTGGATTCAGAAAGCAATTGACTTGTGAACCAGGCTTGGTGAACCATTTTATTCACAATGTCTTTTCATTACTTATTCAGATAATTGATGCAATGTTTGAAGTCCCTGAAGTGCACAGAAGCATCTGCAATTTCATTGACGCAGTAAACTATTTTTTTTAAAAAAAGTACTTCAGTATCCTCACAATAGACAAAATATGCAGCCTTTGTTTCCATAATGATTTAAAGTTAATGCATGGGAGATTGTGTTTGGGATTTCCATAAATTAAGGGTTGTTCTCACCTTTCAACAGTTGGGTTTTAGTACTGAAAAACAAGTGTGGTTTCTATGTGGATTTTGTATGACTTCAGTAAAAAATAAGTGTTCTGGTGCTTCCCCCTTCACTATAAAACCTAATAATAATAAATGGTGGTATTTGTAAAATCGCTGGTACTTCTGCAGTCTAAGAATACATTGAACAGATGCCTCCTGTTGCCCTCCACTTCAGTATGTTTACTGGTGCTTCGTGCAGCCTAGGTCATATTCTTGTTTTCGTGTTTCTAAGTGCTCCTATAGCCTCTTCCCTCTGAATGCAGTCAGCTGCTCCCTGATTTGGTTTACATGCTCTTAGTGTCTCCCTCGGGTTCTCTCCATTCACCCGTCTTTCACAACAGGCTCTGCAAGCTTTGTTAATCAGCTCATCCATTTGCATTAGAAGGTGGATATTTTTTTTCCAGTGCAAGAAAAATTGTTTTCACCCCTCACTGCTTGCTGTCATTCCTTAGTTTGAAGCTTTCTAGTTTATTATCAAATTTATCACTTGCTGTACTTAGAGACAGAGCTACATTTTTCTGTAGGTTTTTTTTGTATTCATGTCCATTGATGTTATCTGGCCCCTTGCCTGCCTTTATAAAAAAAAAAAAGCTTACTTTTTCTTCTTGATTGATTTCTTCCACTTGGCTCCTTTCATTTTCTTCACTGACGAGTAGTTTTGTCACTTCTGGGATTTCATGCACTATTTCCAACACAGTATTTGAACCATTGTCCTCCATACTTCCATCCAATGTATAGCTAGAGTGTCTTTGTATAGCTAAAGTCTTTGCTGTTGTTAGTTTGTCTTCCCTTGTTCTGTAGGCTTTTTTCAGTTAGGCACAGTAGTTTGATGTAAAATACGTGCCAATGATTTCTAACGGGTAATACATAAACAGTGGATTTCCTGACTTTCTCAACAGGCCTGTTCACTGTATATCCTTTTGTATTTACTTTCTTGTAAAAAATGGGAATTCCAAATTTCTTTTACTGAGTGCTTTTATCCCCCCAACTGATGCATTTTCACCTCCTTACCAGTTTCTTTAGTTGCAGTAGCCTGTGTGAAGACACCATTTGCCAAGCTCTTGCTCATTGCTTATGCAGGACTCCAGGTTCTTTAAGGTATATGGATGTTGTTCAATAGCAATACTTCTACTGGAGGAGCTTTCCAGGTCAAAAGGGAGGCCTGGCACCCTTGGGGCAAAGAAAGCTTGCCCAACTCCTGTGTACATTTCCCACTAAAATTACAAAACCTCATCTTTCTGGAAGGATTTGCCTACTAAATGCAGGATCCTAAAGCCCACCCTCTGCTGTAGACCTGTCTGTAGGTTCCAGGTTTACCTCATCTCCTGCTACCTGCCAGTTTATGGAAGGAGTAATCCTCAGGAAGCCTGTTTTCACTTGCCAGGAGGTGTGTTAGGAGCTGATGGTGGCTGTGTGTGGGCTCTGAGTTTGCAGAAGGGTGACTGCTGCACTGCTTAGGGACATGTGCAAACAGGGTTTGGTTGCTTCAGTTCAGACTGTGCTGTAGAGCTGTACTGAGGGCCCATGGCTTTGCTGGAGAGGTTATTTTACTGGTTCTTTATCTGAGATGATGAATTGTCATTTACAGAAGTTACGATATGAAGCTCATGTGATACCAAGCTAGATACTGACTCCTGGTTTCCAGGTCTGGCACTTGCCAACAGTTTTAATTGTTGCTCCTCATTCAAGTAACTGTGGTTTTGAATAACTTTTTGTTTGGTTTTGTTCCTGTTTTTCTAAGAGAAGTCATTACTCTATCCTGCTTGTCTGTTGGTCATGTATTCTGTGATTAATAGCTTTCTAACCCACTGGCAAGTTTTGAATGGATGGCAGAAAGGTGGAAATTTCAAAGATGCTAAACTACTACAGGCTTTGCAAAATCAAACATCTGAAAAAAAGCTTTCATTTGATCTCATCCCTTAGATGGAAAGGAGTTGCACAGCAGCAAAACTGAATGCTGAAACCTTAGAGGAGCATTGTTTCCACAGGACAAAGTTCCCACTAGCAGGCTTGATGTGCGGGAGATTATTTCTCCCATGCCACGATAAGAGATAAAGTACTTTGTATACACTTACTGACATCCTAGGTAGCATCTCAAAATCCAGACAATTTACTTTTGGTTGAATTGAGATGCCTGTTGCCTGTTGGTTGTTTGCAATACCAGCCTTTCTGTTAATGTACTCGCTGCTGAATTTCACGGCTCTAAAGAAAACATCAGCTTTAATTATGTCTTGGAAGAGTCATTCAAATCCCTCTCAGAGTTTCCTCTCACTCGGGGCTCCACACTGTGGTTTGTACTTGGCTCACTGGAGCTCTTCTCAGGCTCTCATGTAAGCAGAGAGCACGCGATAGCACTGGGTCTGCTCTCTGCATCTGTACTTTGACGTGGCAGCAGTCAGAGGAAGTTAATAAACACAATAGATGAAAGCAGTTAGGGAATCAAAGATGGAAAGAGGTTGGTAGGGAAGAAAAAATGTCATTTTCTGAAGTAAATAGCACATTAAGCAGACTGGTTTGGGTGGTTTGGTTTGCTTTTTTTTGCATCCTGAGAAGGGGGCATGATGTTTGTCGACAAGAAAAACAGATTCTGGAAGAATGGTATGCCTAGAAAGAGAGGCCTGATCTTGAATGTTCATAAAGATGTCTTGGACATGACTACATGTTTCACTCAGTGCTGGGATATATCCTTACTGTCTTGTAGTCCTTCTGAACCTCCATCAATCTGCTGTGTAGGTTGCTCCTGTAGTGGTCAGCTGAGGGATCTCAGGCTTGAGTGGTGCCTGTGTGCATGTAGGAGGACCACCCAGAAACGTCCACCAGGCACTGCAGCTTGTCTTAGCAGATGCATGATACAGATGTGTGCTACAGATGAAGGAGCAAGAAGCAACAAATACTGTATATTTACAATGTAATTCCATGTCATGCTGGGCACTTTCCAGTCCATCAAATAATTTACAGTGGCTGTGAATAATGTCAGGAGGTTTTATTCATTCACGTCATGTGTGATGCCCCTGTTTCCCCAGTAAGTCAGAGTCCTGTGATATCTAAACAGGACCTACCGTATCTTAAGAGGACAGCCAAATTTCCCACTTTACCAGTGGGACCTTAGAAGGAAGAGAAGTTTTCACTTCACATTTGCCACAGCTGGCAAAGTGGCTGGAGAGGTGAGAAACTTCCTTTCCAGGCCAGATATCTTCCTCTGGCAGCAGTAAAGACAGAAACCAATGCCAGATTTCCCTCCTCTTGTCCTCTGCTGGTGTGTGGGGGAAGATATTAAGGTCAGCCCCAGGCTCTGTGTGCTGTGACAGCGTAGGTTGTTCCCTTTACACAGATGGTCTGGCTAATGAGAGTACGTTGCTGAACAGAGTTCTGAATCAGGGTTATTAACACCCAGAACTAACTACCCTTTATGGAGCCACATACTTAAATCATCTGTAATACTAGGATGCTCTGTGTGGTACAGACACACTTTCTGGATCTGTGTGCCTCTCAGTGCATCTAACCACTCTTAGACTACAAATGTTTGTCTGACAAAAATCCCAACCCTATACCTGAGGTACGTTATTGGGGATTACAGCTGGAGCCATGCAGCCTATTGTCTGTTGTTCCTTCCACTTTCTCAAGGGTAAAATGGTCTACTTAGAAACGGAAAGGCTGGAGTTTTGCCCTCTGTGCCCCAGCCCTGAGCTTAAATGAAGTACCTGGAGCAGGGTGGTGGTGGAAGCTGCAGGTGGGACCCATCAGGGCACTGGAGCCTGGGAGCACATCTGGCAGTGGCCAGGTCTTCCTCCTTGCTTGACTCCCTGAATCTCATGCTGTTCCCTGCAGGTCACTCTACTGGAAACCTGTTTGAAATTTTGCCAGGTTATGTTGCTTTCTGTAGTGTTGAACAACGCTTTTGGGATCCTCTCGTGGTATGGGAATGTCCTCAGCTGATATACCTTTTTTCTCTCTTTCCTGTTAACCTCTCAGCTTTGATGCTCAGCAGTTGCCCTTTCACAGAATGGTGAGGCTGAGCTTTTGGACAGAATGAGGAAGTGCTGAGGAGGAAATTTGGTATACCACAGCATCTGGCCCGTTTGTCTTAATCTGAATCTTAAAAAAAAGTCTCTCGTGTAGAAATTGTGAGTTATTTTTTCTGGATTCTTAAGTAGCTAAATAAAGTAAAGCCTCCATTAAGGTTGATTGCAGTGTTTTGGAAGTCCTTTCGATCTGAATCTTGTGGAAGCATTTGGAGCAAGATTTTACTGTATATGCTTACATGTTGTTTTTTCCCAACATTCATTTTTAGTATCTGGTCTTATTTTGGTTTGTGTAGTTGATGTGACTGTATCTGCAATACAGTTTTTTCCCTCCTTCATTACTTAAAAGCTTATGAAATGTGCAATAGCATCTAGTTTTGACAGATTTTTTTTTTAATAAATTACTGTTATGATCCTAATGATACAGACGGAAAGGTTGGCTCTGCTTTCCACATGGAACAGCAAGTGATGAAATTCAGAGAGTTCATTACTAGAGGAAATCCTGTATCTGTCAGTAACGTGCAGAGCTGCAGCTTTTATCATGGCAGTGTTAGTAGTCTGGTGCTGTGGGCACAGGCCACATGCATGGGAGGCTCTTGATGATGATGACTGGGGTCTTGAACATACTAAGGCCTGACTGATACCAGTGGAAAGAGAAAACAAAACCTTTGTGTGTGTAAAGTAATCTGAGTTGCTGAGGAGTGTGCTGTGCTAGTAGAGGTTTCCCAAGCATCAGTTGCTGTGCCTGTGTAGCAGTTGAGAAGTGACAAAGGCAGGAATAGATAAAACCATGTCATCATCCTCCAGCCTGGGATAGTCTCCCAACCAGCTGAAGAGAGTGGCTTCCTGAGCAGATGATAGCACCTAAATAATTGGCCTCATTCTCAGTGTTGACAGTCTTCCTGTTACCAATGAGATCAGTGGGAGTAATTTGTTAATAGCTTCATTGTGTCCTAAATTGAAATAGTGCTGTGAACCTAGAAGGTCACAAGCTGAAATTTCCACTACCAAACTACAAAGAATTTTATGGTGTGCACCCATACAGTCTTGATATTTTGATGAAAAGCAAAAGATTATGGAAATAGTCTGCAGAAAGAAACAGTACAGACATGATGTAGGGGTTTTTGCAGTTTGTTGCCAGCAGCTGAAATTTTCTTTGTAAAATGCTTCACAGAATCGCTGATATCTGGTTTTCCTTTACACACAGAAGTGGGACCTTTACCACAGCAGAATAAAATCTTATCCTATGACATCTTTTTTAAAAAAGTAAATATATTTTTTTGCTCACTAGGTATATGTTGGCTATCTGTGCTCTCCTGAAACATTCCTAAGTGAATTTTTTTACTTGATAAACATTCCTGTAGACACTGGGGCTATGGAAAATGTTAAAAATAGAGGGCTGTTCTGTTTATTAGGTGAGTTTAAAGTTCCTTCATTGTAGGATGTTAGAAGAACAATTAAGTTTTATCTGAGCAGAGCAGGTTGTCCCTAGATGCAGGTTACAGTGCATCCAGTGATACTATTAAAAGAAAGATCATTTGTTGCTGCATTGGGGAATCCTTGCAAAACGTCAGGGAAACTGCCTGGAAGAATATAAATGTGTTCCAGCAATGGAGTGAAATAGTCTTAAACTGCATGCATGGGGTGGTGGCCTGTAGCTGTGGATAGGTTTTGAGTAGCTGTTTCCCTGTGGTTGTTGGTTTTCCCAACAATCATACATTGGACATACTAGAAGCCTTTTATTTTTTCTTAAGCCTTAACTGTTTGGAGGAAAAGAATCAAAGCTTCTGTTGCTCAAGTGAGAGCATCTTTTCTAGAGTTCCTGAAATAAACCTTGCTGGGTCTTTTCTTCTGATATGTTGCCTGCATGCTTCCAGAGATGCTAGGCTTTTTCCATGTACGGACCAACACAGTCTTGCAGGATTTGTTTTGTGTAGCTGTTACGGGTCCATTGAGTGTTGGCATTGTGTCTGGGTCTGTGATCTGTGTTTCTGGATGGTCTGAACCGTTTCTGGATTGTCTTGCTGGAACTGCTACTCACTTGAGTACTTCCTTGTGCTTATGAGCAGCTACGCTCAGTTACACTAAGGATTGCCCTGTGGTGTTAAGAAAACCCAGAGGTGGCTGAAGTTTGGGTAAATGTGCATCTAGGTGGGTATCAGATGGAGACCACCTGCCTTCCTCACCTGGTAAATCCGTGGTAAGGTTGGTCTGATCAAAGGTGGACTTTGTACCTGAGCGAGGTTTCTCTGCTTATCACTGGAGACCTCCTTAGTGCATAGCCAGTGAAGTCAAGACTGTGATTTATCTTGTTCTCAGAGCTTTGTAGAGCAGAACAGGTGGACTGTGCCTTGGGAATGACCATTTCCCATAACTGCCTGTCCAAAGGGGTTTGGAGAGACTTGCTCCCCAACAGATGTGTAACCAGTGAGGTAAATTCAGCTACTGGTAGAGCCATCCTCACACACAGCTTTTCTCCACAGACTGGAAAAAACAAAAGCTGCCTGTGTGCTGCCTCACCTCTTTTACCTTGCTGGTGAGTTAAAAGTCAGTCTGAAGTAGTGAGGAAAATCTATTACCTGTACTGTGGAAGATGTGGTTGAATGCACAAAGTGAAGTCACTCTTGGGTGCCAACCTGCCAGCTTCTCCTTCTGGGCTGCACAGATCCCTTGAAGCCTAAGCACCAAATATGTATTCCTTAGTAATTGTAACCAAAGTTACTTATTAAGATGCTTAGCCTTCAAAACAATTTTTCTACTTATTAGTGTATTTTAATTTTTTTTAAAAAGTACTAAAAATACCCTTTGTTCATCTGTCTTACTTTAAAGCAAGCTAAAAATCATCTGCTACGGTATATCTGACACTTTGCAAAGAGGAGTTTAAAGAGAACTATAAATGCACATGAAAATCTGTGAAAATTGGGTAGAAAAACCTTAGTGCTTCCTGGCCAGAGTCATCTTGATCCCAAGACACGAGCTTCATGAACTGCAGAGAGCAGGAAGAGGAGCCACAGATGATTCTTTCTCAGTTGCTTCTTTAGCCCCTTCCTGTTTGTGTGTCAGTATTGGCAGTTCAGTGTTAGCATTGGTGCTTTCTTAAAAACTGCACTCTGGGTTTTATACCTCTTACCCTCTTTATTTTACCTTTCTTTTCCTTATTGTTATAAAACTGTCATTTCTTTAATATAAATTATAGACTAAAGACTTAGGTGAGCCAGGTTCATAAGGGAGCTGTTTATCCCTGAGTTTTGGGTACCTTATTCAGGCAACTTACTTAATTGTTATTTCTCAAGGTGTACAGTAAAATAGATGTACACAGGAAGATTCTTGTAAGTCCTGGCACTTGTGCGTACAGATGTAAGCTTTGGAGCATGAAGTAACCTTAGTTTATGTACTAAAACAATTTTAAACCTTTTCTCCTTTCAAGCATCTTTGGTTTGGGGATAGGTTGCATGAAAGGGTTGACCCAGATGTGATTGTGAGATTTTTATATGTATGAAATTGTAATACTGAATTACATTCTGCCTACTGTTACTAAAATCCTCTATGTAAGTGCCAGCTGTTCTAATGAGAAGTAATTGGGACAATTAATAGCTCGTGACAGTTTTTATTGTCTTTCTTCTCTTTTGTATCTTCCCTGGTTCTGCATCCTTCCTGTGTAATTGCAAGTTGCAGGAGACAAGACAACCCTTTTGCACGCTGCTCACAGGTCTCCTTTGATTCCTCGTGTCCCTCTTTTCTGATCCAGCCACCCTGCACTCTTCCCCAGATCTCTTTCTGATCACTGTCTCAAAGCTTGGAAACATCAGCACATTAATCCCCTTTCAGGTTTTTATCTTTGTTCTTGTTATTGATATTATTTGGCCTGAGTGCAAGGTGTATTGCAAGCTGTATTACAGATAGGTTTAAAACAAATCCATCAACTGTTCTAAAATTAGGCAGTGCTGGTTGAAAGACCCTGTTCACATTTTTTATGAGGGTTTTTGTGCTTATACATAGGCACATTAAAAATGGCTGAACTCATGTAAATCTCCCTGGTAAGTCTGGAGTTCTTCAGTGTCTAGGTCCTTTCATTATTTACAAGTAAATACATTTTAAAAATGCAGTCATAAATCTTTGAAAACATCTTCATTTGTGCTCAGTTGAAACTTTGCTAACTGTATTATACAAAATAGACAGCAATGTAGAAATGTTTTAACTCTCCCTGTAGGTAGGATTGAATCCTGCTTGTAGTGATAGGATAGCAAGCTGTAGGATTTAGGGTGTCTGATGTTGAACACAAGTTTTAATATCTCTGAATTTAAAAGGAAGGAAACAAAATCAGGGGACTGAAAGCACTGAAATCTATATTCCTTAGGAAAAAAATAAAAGAACTGGGAAAGGAGGAAAATTATTACTGATATTATTGCTGTGCTAACATGTTTACCTACGATAAATGCTTCCTTTTCAGTCTTGCAGCACTGGCAGTGGGTTCTTTAAAATGTATTGAAAATTGGCCAGGCAAGACGTACTGTGAGGGGATGCTCTGTGTTGCAAAGCATTAGGAGTTGGGAGAGGAGTGTGGAGCCAAGGACATGCTGGGAAGGTGCTGAATCATCATCTCCAAATCCTTCTTGCACTGTAGCAGAGATGCTGGCCCACTTCCCTGGTTGGCCTGTACCCTCATAGTCCCAGGAAACCTTGGTTGAGGTTATTCACTGGCACCCATGCACACCTAAATCTGTGAGGATGCCCAGCTTTCAGTTCTGAAATTGAGGATGTGGTTCCTATCACTAAGACCTCTCCGGCCATCAGAGCTATTTACATCTATTCATTTGTTCCCTTTGTGCTCTGGTGTGCCCTGGGGAGTTTTGTTCCAGTCTCCCAGCGTTCAAACATAAGTATCCACAGTGGGCTTTGCAAATACACACATCTTCCAAAAACTGGCGTGTGATACTTAGAGCAGCTATGCAGCATCCAAATTACACATCTCATAAGGCATGGAAAAGAAAGTGGGCAAGCAACATTAAATAGCATATTTGTGCAAAAGCAGCTGAAGTGTGATTTCTGTGGGAACTGTGACTACTTGCCTAAGCTTTGTGCATCTAAATTCCTCATTTAGTGTTGTAAGTATATAGGAGGGATTTCTGTTTTGTTTTACATCTAATGTCTAGCTCTTTAAGGAGCTAGATATCTTGGTTTTTTTCTTTTCTGAGCACAGATCAAAAAGGTGATAGTCTTTCCAGGTAAGTCTGTGACATATTTCATCTCCCCAGCATCACAAGGAATCTCATTGCACCACACAGTACATTGCATCGGCAGCAGAGCTTGTACAGCTTGTCAGTGGGTTCCACAGCAGGGGCAGAACAGGAGGCAGGGACAGGTTCCTACATTTCTGAGAGGATCATCAAATATAAGCTCCAAGCCATGTCAGTCATCTCTTTCACCCACTGTTTTCTCAGAAATGGTATGCTTATTTTTTGTGGCTAGTGTTCAGCTATCATGACTTTTGTATTTTGCAGTGAAACCTTAAAAATTTGACTTTTCCTGAAATATTCCACTAACCTTTAAGAGCTGTTGCCTGAAGAACATTCTCAGTGTCATGTAACGTTACAGTCTCCATCACCCACTCCTGCTTGATTTCTGCAGGGCAGTTGGTGGTAGGGTGTTTTTCTTTTGCTTGGGTGTATTTTAAATCACTCGGTAGCTAAACAAATTAAGTCATTATGTATATATGCACTTGATTGTAAGCTGCTCAAGTAACAGTGGGAAAAAAGCCTAACTGTATAGGTGAATAACTTGTTCAGCCATTGTTTTTCTCTCTACCCCGCAGTCCTTCCTACCTCCTGCAGACGTGTACAGGAAAGGGCGGTCTGTTTAGCTGGGCTGGTTGCTCTCTTTTTGTTCTTTTTTATGAAGTTTGGCTTTGGGTTAGGTGCCATGAACAGTTCAGCCCTAGCTTTTCCACCTGAGTTTGTGACTTTCAGCATCACTGAATTGCATGTTTAGCTTTTCAGGTTTTTGTAATTTCATGGATGGTTTTAAGTTTTTCTTTGCGCACATTTGTAAGGGGTTTGCACCCCTTCAAGTTCTGTTTTTATTCTATTGCTCTTTTTGAGTCATGCAGCTAATTTGCATGGGGTTATAGGTGGTGGAGGATATTTTAAATTATTATGAGATCTGCTGATGAAAAGACTGAGCTCAGTGTTGTTAAAGATAGTGTTGATGTGGTATCTTGAACCAGAGGCTGTTTCCGCAGAGGTTCTTGAATTACTGCATAAGACAGACCAGGGTGCTTGCATTGTGTAATGTCCTTTCCCAGCCTGTTATCTTTATTAAATCACTTCATACTTGAGATCCATCTCTTGCTCTCACATGAATCTCTTTGGTTCCTCATCCACCTGCTCCCTCCCATCTGTCAAACAACAAAATACTCTTTGATCAGAATTAAATATTAACTTTATGATAGGAATGTCTTTTGGAAAGAGTAACGCTATTCTGGGGGTAAATTTTTAGTCCTTCAGGGGAGTAGAAAATGAGGTGATGGAAAATGCCAGGTTGTAGTTCGCAGGCAGCAGCATTTAAATGGTTTGCTATAATCATATTAGGATAGAATTAAATTGAATTCTTTATTTTGTACCGCTGTGGAATAGGACTGTTACTGATGATTTTCTCCTCCCTCTTGCTTTGATGATTACTGTGAAAACTCAAGCAGCAAAAATTACGGGAGTTCTGCAGCAGTGCACTGAGAAAGTGGTGTGAGGAGGTCTGAGTTGGAGTGTTGTCCTTGCACATGAGAGCTCTGGTGCTTCCCTAATAGACTGAAAATGAGACCACTGCTGCTTTATAAGAGGTCTGTTCCAGCCACATTGCTCTACAGCTTGGCAGATGGTGGCATGTGAATGGTTTCATATTGATTGGATGGATTTGCCTCAGGGTAAGAGGAGTGTGGGTCCTTAAAGATGCACTTGTAGATTTTTTTTTTCTTTGGGAAAAAACGCAACAACAAAAATGTGTATTTATAAAACATTTTTTTACATCAGCGTAGTGTGCAGTAATCAAAGCACTGAGGTTACCTGCAAATAAAATGTCCTTAAATAGATTATCACAAAGACCAAAAAGCCAAGAATACTTATTTAGTAAATGATTACGTTTTTACATTAGAAGAAAGTGACACTTTTAATTAGTGTTCAAGGCATATGGTGAATGAGAAAATAAGCTTATTTCATGCAAACAGAAATCAATGCAAATAACCTTTCTCATATAAAAAGGGATGACTTGAAACTCAATACATATTCAAGAAGGTTAAGTCTTTACTGCATCACTTTAATATTAGTTAAAGGCTAGCAAAGAAAATCACTACTCTGCATATACTTACCCAACGTGGACTGCTATAAATGAAAGAAATAGGTACTTTGTGGGTGATAAAGCCCTTGTCCATCTAATGCATTTTTTCTTTAATCTCAGTAAATGACCTTTTGGGTTCTGCCTCAGCACAGGGAGTTGCCAGAGATGCCTTATTTTTCCAGTGATTCATCCCAGTGTAAAGACATTTTGTGATGATCTTTGTTTATTGTTTTCTCACACCTCTGCTTTGTGCTCTCAGTCTTGTAAGTGTTGTGTGTAAATCCTTCAGTCTAAAATTACTTTTCAAATGTGTTTGTGTGTTACCTAACGCGAAGATCCCAATCTTATTCAAGCCTCTCCTCTGGGTGTTACTGTAGAGCTTTGAGTGAATTCATATTTTTTGTACTAATGGAAATATTTCTTGAATTATTTGACCTTAAATAAGGTGGGGGAAAGTACTTAACTAGCTTGCAGACATGATGGAATAAGGACAGTTGGATACCTTGGTGCTGTTGAAAACTGGATCCTTCCATGTGTTTTGGTCTTGCACTCTTATGCGTGCAACAGTGGTTTCATAAATGAATTTAAGCCAAAGTAAGTCATAACAGTATCTTATCAGTTGTCTCCAATTTGCTTGAAAGTATAGTTCATATTTTCTAACAAACTGTATTTTCTTGTGAATTATTTACGTGATGAATTTAGTGTTTCCACTAAAGAACACTCTTGTGCTGAACTTAATGCTGATCTTGTTTCTGCTGCAGTACAAACCACTTTGATGGGTGTGCTTTCCCTTTTAATTGCACTTTGTTCTCAGAACTGATTGGATTTTGTCATTGAGTTCATTTTTGCTGAATGAAAGCTCCTGTATAAATTTCAAGGTCCCTTTAAAAAAAAAAAAAAAAATCTGTGTTAGAAGTTAAGTCATGTTGGGGTGTTGTGTGTGGGCTCACTTCTTAGGAGGAAAGGGCATAAAATAGTGACAATATTTTTTTCCTCTTGCTTGATAAGTGTAGGGAGAATTTACACTTTATATCACAACCAGCAGCTATTCCAAGAAAAATCTTTAAGATGGTTACTTGAATCTGTGTACACTGCCCACCTGGTGGTTATGGAGTGAACTGTTACTTTAAAGAATAGTTTAAACAACAGCCATGTTTGGGGCAGGCTAATCTTGCAAAGAGAGCAGTACATATAACAGGAGTCTACAGTGTGATAAGGGGAAAATTCAGCTCACTGACTAGATGTTTTAATGTGCGAACTCTAGGGAAATAACATATTGACTATTCTGTTGTGCGCAAGAAAATTGAAGAACCCTTTGCAGACAGAGGGCTTGCAAAGGATTCTTTCTGTTTCTCTTAACCAAAATCTGTGGCAAGATGTTTGAAATCAGCAGGACGCTTAATGCTGCTTTGTTAAATAATGAGGTAATATTTTGTCACTTTTTCTGGGCAGCATCTGGGTTTTTTCTCCTTTTTCATATGTTTGTGAAGGATTCAGTTTAATCTTATGAAAGTAAGATTTATTTTTTAAAAAAAAAAGAAAATCATTATTCAATTTATCATTTTTTTCCTTCTGATGCTTTTGGAGAATTGGGTTGTCTTTTATTTGCGGTTTCAATCGGCTGCTGTTGCCTAGGACATTATGCCACGTAAGGCTTCTAAACTGCACAGAGTAGGTAGTTATTAACGCTGAATTGGCTTCTGGTATAGTCCATCTGGGCTCTGTATGAGAGAGCTTGCTAGCGGCTACTGATGCTAAGATACCCGCAACCTTTGGGATGTATGCGTGGTGGAGAGGGGCTCAGTGATATGAGATCACTTCTTTTAAGGGAAACTGTCATTAATGAGTCAAGAAACTGCTCATTTATGGTAAGGAGAGGGAGGGGGGGCTGGGAAACAACCCTGTGATTTCATTTTGATATTGGATTAGCTGTTTAAGACAAGTTTCTTTTTGTGGGGATGGAAGATTGCACTAAAAATATGCTTTGCTCAGGGGCTTGCTGGCTGATGCTGGAGAGACTGTGTAGAGAATCTGATGCTTTACAAATGTCACCACCGTGATGCGGTGGTCAGTCCCTTACCCTGAAAGATAAATGGTACTATTGGAAACACGAGAATAAGGTTGACTTTTTCAACAATAGAATTCTGCCTTTGTCTTTACAGAGAGAGGCCTCTGAGGATGTTGGAGCATTTGTTTTAGTGTTTCTCGGAAAGGCTGTGTGTGGGGGGGGTGCTTTTTGGGGAAGCGGTCAGTGTGCAGAGTACCTGGATTTATAGACGGATAAGATAGCTAATTTTTTAGAGGAGCGGCGTGCGATTATTGTTTCAGAAAAATGGCTGAATCTTTTGATATGCATAACGAATTTATAGTAACAAAGTAGGCTGAAGTTGAAAAGACTTAAAAATAATTTCTGGATGCCTTCTTGGGTGTTATTAGCCCCTGAAGAGACCCTAAGTAAAAAATTTGCATTACAAATTTAACTTTAATATTTGATGTATATTTGCACAAGAATGTATGATGATATACTAGCCGTGTAGCATTTTGATGCCTGTGTGTTCAGTCTATTGGTCATCTAAATTTGAGTTAGGAAATGTATCTTACGGGGTAGTTTAATCTATACTAGTTTTTACCAAGCTACAAATGTGCTCAGGAAGATGCGTGGTGAGAGAAATCCTCTGCAGCCTTTCACATTGTTCGTGTTTTAATTGAATTCAGTGCTCATTCCACAAATAGAGTGTGTGATGTTTTGTAAATGTGATTTTTCTCCTTGCTTGGTCTGTGTATAGCTAGATTTTATGAGCTTTACTATATTTCATGTTTTATTGGTGTGTTTAGTCTCTGTGTGTGTTTGAGTGTGAATATGGTTTAAAGAAATTTAAAATGTACTGAATGTCAGTTCAGAGCCTAGCATTTTGGAGGGCATGTTTATACTGGGGAAAAAAAATGAAACTTGTGTAACAGCGATTATTTGATTACATATTTTGAAAATGGTTTTGGTGATTTGTAGTCAGGATTCCTTTCTCTAAGAAAGAGCTAAGTGAGCTTACAACGTGGCCCATCCCAGCTTTCTCAGTTTTCAGTTCTTACATTTAAAAATGCTTGCCATGATACTGAATTTTTTAAAAAAACGTGTTTAGTTGCCGAAATGAATGTGTGGATAGTGAAATGAAGTGCTCCTGCATATGTTAATAGAGTAGCACTCGGTTGCTTTAGTTGAGATAAATGTAAATTCAAGGTTGGTTGCAATTACAGGTTGCCATGCCTTGTTACTTTGAACAAAACATGCTTTAGGAAAATAACTCTGGTAAGAGAAAGAAATGAATGCTTCCTAACTTGAGAGTTTTTCATAAACTTGCTGTGGTCAGAAGCGGGTAAAATAGTGCTGTTTGGAAGTGAAGTTTTGTTAGTTTGTCAGTGGCAGCAAGCGGAGGATTAATGAGTGTGCATTGTTAAGTTAAGCACGTTTCTCTAAGGCTGGAAAAGAGATTCTTTTAAGTGCCCAAAGTTCGCTGTCGTTTTATTTCCTGTAGAGCTGAAGAATAATGAAGTGAGGTGGCAAAATAATTCTGAAATACTACTGTCGTTCAGGGGGAGCGCCCTGATAAATAGTCTGCTGTGCCTTAGACAGCGTCAAGTGGCAGCAACATCAAATCCACTCCTTTAAAAATACGTAATTTTAAAAACCTCACCGGGCGGAAGGAAGGAGAGATGGGTTGATTATTAAAATCAATAGTACCTGAAAATAAATGCAGCTTTAAATGCACGTCAAAGTGCTTTTGTTGTGCCTTTAAGCCTAGAGGCAGATCATTAAATATGCATTTCTCCGGAAAGCAACTGTCGAAAAAGATAAGGTGGTTAAAATACGCCGGACCTGGGAGCGGGGCGCGCAGGAGGTAAGGAGATGTAGGCACTGGAGCATGGCCGAGGTACGGCACCGGGGTGGGGAGAGGGGGAACAGCACACACCACCAAAAAAAAATATATAAAAAAAATTATAAAAAATACAGGGCTGCGTGTTGTTTCTTCAACCGGGGGCCTTAATTACTAGACACAAGCAGCAGTTCAGAAATCTGCTCTCTGTTGTTGTAGAGGTCACCGCATCATTAACATTGTCAATCTGGCAGCGGCTAATTTCAATAGCACCTGATGTCGCAACGCCCCCCCCACCCCGCGCACCACACACCCCCCGCGCCCCCCGCGCGCGCGCGGCCCGGCGGGCCAATCAGCGCGCGGCGCCGCTGACAGATGGCCCCATAAATGGCGGCCGAGGGCGCCGCGGGCCGCCAGTCGCAGCAGGGCCCGCGCCGCTCCGCGCGCTCCGCTCCGCGCGCCCCGCCCCGCGCTCCGCCCGCCGCCGCCGCCCCGAGACCGCGACCACACAGACCTCACCTCCACTATTACCGCTATTATTATTATTCATTCGCGCCGCACAAACCTCCTAGCCACTCTGCTTTTGCCTTTTTTCCCTTCATTTTTTTCCTTCCTATTTTTCCCTTTATTTTTCCCTTTATTTTTTCCCTATTTTTCCCTTCATTTTTTCCCTTTATTTTTCCCTTTATTTTAACCTTTTTTTCCCCTTTCTATTTCCCCTTTATTTTTTCCTTTCTGTTCCCCTTTACTTCCCCCTTTATTTTTTCCTTTCTGTTCCCCTTCCCCCTTTATTTTTCCTTTATTTTTCCCCTTTTCATTTTTCCCTTTTTTTTCCTTTCTATTTTTTTCTTTATTTTTGGTGGATCTCTTTTTAAAAAAAAAGAGAAAAATTTTGAACAAAATAATAATAATAAAAATTAATCTCCCTGCAAAACCTTCATAGCGCGCAAAAAAAAATTAACCAAACAAACCATTAGAAGAGTTGAAGGCTTTCAAGACACCCAATATTTGCCATTAAGAATGGTTATGGTAGGTATTAGTAGATTTAAAATCTGATCGTAGCGGGTTTATGTAGAGGTAGATATAGAAGCTAACATACAGATTTTCCCCGGATCTGCATCATTCTCAGTCTGTGTTTTCCCATAAATTTAGTTTTCTTCTACTGATCTGTTTGTACATGATCTCTCCCTTTCCCCCCCCTCCCTTTCTCTCTCCCCCTCTCTCTCGCTCGCTCTCTTTCATATTTAATGTCTGCGTATCCTTTAATAAAGGATGTACTTTGTCATTTTAAGGTAATTGCGATTTCTCTCAGAATAAAGAAAAAAGCTCATTTCTAATGCAAGGCTGGTATGTGGCTAACTGAAATGCAAAAGGAAGCCGATGCTTTTTTTTAACGGGGGGGGGGAGTTAATTTCCACATTGACATTTTGGAGATACAAATGCAGAGCAAAATCCTGGGGGGGGGTAGTGAGGGGGGGGGATTGGTTAAAAAAAAAAAGCCTCGAGATTGGTAATTTTCTTTTTGGTGGACTGCGCAATAGGTATGGTAATTTTAAAAGAGGGTGATTTATATGAGCTTCAGTAAATGCTGCATATTGTATTTCAAAGAGTTTCCTGTCGTGACCTCATAAAAAGAGGAGGAGGCTTGTATGTGTTGCAGTGCCTAGTATATGTCGATTTTGTTGCATCGTTGGGCAGCAGCGCTGTAAGAAGGAATGTCAGCTTTTACATAACGCTCTTTTTGCTTTTGACTCTGTGAGGGGCTGTAAGGGTCCATCTTTGTGATCACAGATGGAGTGGAATGGCTTGAAAATGGTAAGTGAACGGGGAGAGCCTGCTCGTGGGGTTTTGTCTCGTTTCTCGTGTGCCTCGCGAATTTCTTTTGTTCAGGGCGGCGGACCGTGAGTCATAAAATAAAATTAGCGAGCCTTGTTTGTTTTTTTTTAATCATTATTATTTCATTTTTATTTTTTCATTATTGTGGGGGTATGCCTGCCTGCGTGTGTGTGTGTGCCTCTGTGTCTGTCGGTGCATTTAATGCGTGTGGCAGCGATGGCACTTGGCGGCGGCGGGGCTGAGCGCGGCGGTGCCCGCCGGCAGCCGCGGTGCCGTCCGCGGTACCGCCGTGCGGGGCACCCCCCGCGCCCGCACAGCCCCGGGCACCAGCCTCCCGCCGGCAGGTACCGCGTCCCCGCGCCGCGCTGCTGCCGGGGATGGGTGCATGGGTGGATGCATGGATGGATGGATGGATGCATGGGTGGATGGAGAGAAGGAAGGGTGTGTTTTTTTGTGTCGGGGTGGGGGCTGGGGGTGGGGTGGTGGTGCTGGTGGCGGGGAGGGGGGGAAGAGCCCTGTTGTTTTGTGCTTTTTTAAAATGCCGGGAGAAGTCAAAGCCATTTATGTGAAAAATAGTATTTCTATTTTTAGCCCATGTTCTCCTGGCGGAGGAGCCCGGACGTGCTCGTCTCGTCCCCTCTTTTGTGCGTTCCTTACAGATTGTGCAAAATGGCATGATCAGACACACAAGTGCGGGGACCGGGGCTGGGGGCTGGGGCCGCCCGCACAATGCCCGGCCCTGCTGCCAGCCCCGGGATGGGCTGCGATGGGATGGGATGGGATGGGAGGGCGGCGGGCACCCCCCTTCCCCTCCGGTTAGCGTTTTGCAGACTTTTGCCGCGGATATTTATTATAACCGGGGAAACAAAGCGACGGTCTTTTCCCATTCTTACAGGATTGTCTTTGTCTAGCTGCTTGTTTTGATGGGTGTAAAACAAATAAGATTAGACTGAGCAGCCGAACTGAAAGCGATAGCTGGGAGGAAAAGCCAATGAAAGGTTGCCGGGGAAACGAGCATAGGGGAAGCTGAGTGGGGGAGCAGGTGGCAATCATGTGGGAATACTGCAAACAGTGTAAAAAAAAAAAAAATCTAAAAAAAAGCAGAAGCAGGGGCTACCTCGATTATCTCTGCTGTTCTTTGTGGCAGTCACAACTTTAATTATTCTTTATAAATAGGTGTTAATTACATTTCTGGCTCAGGCTTACAGTGATTTCTAGAAATCTGGTTTTAAGCATCTGTTCTTTCTCCTCTGCAAAAGAGGGTTATCTTTCTTTTTTTTTCTTTCCCCCTCCCTGCTGTGAAATTGTACGTGCAAAAAATTGCAAGGAATCCTGTGAGGCAGTATAAAAAAAAATGTAAATTATATTGAATGAAGTTGACAGAGGTATAATAGTGAACTCCCACAGCTGATAGCTTCTGCAAATCATTTCTTAGAATTTTCCAGCAAATGTCCCTATGAGAACAGTAGGTAGAATGAATTTACCCTAAGCAGTGATTTTGTGTTAAGTGATATTGGTATTTTTACAAAATCAGATGGTTTTATGGCAGAATAATCAGTTCAGGGGAGTTCACCATATCTTAGGGTTTATGCGCTGTGTGAAATTTACGGAAATAATGATAGTATTCTTTTTTTCTTCTCCGGCCCCACCTTTAGCCACAATCTGTTATATATTTGCTGGAGCAATATCCACTTTCAATGTCAGGCTCCTTGTGGCAACTCTACTCATTAAACCACAGCTGAATCTTTTGCTAATTGTGATGGTCTCTTAATTGTAGTGGCAAACAATAATGGGAAATAGCTGGTGGTGCTAGAAGTGTTAAAAAAGCGTAGTAGACTAGTAAGTGATAGACAGCAGCGTAAAAGATATAAAAATGTGGTTGCCCAGAAAATGCTCATCTATCACACATCAGGAGGCTTAAGAGAAGCAAAGCAAGGATGTAGAACACGCCTTTCTTTATGTCTTTGGATTTTCAGATATTTTTTGGATACTTTATTCCTTTTCTCAGGTACAGGGTTACTTTGAATGCAGATTCATGTAGGAATGGTGGTGCTTAGTTTAAATAGGATAAAAAACCTAAATCCCCCTTCTAATTTGCTTTGTTTCAAGCATTGCTTCTCCTGCAGTGTTTTCTGTAAAAAAGTGATTGAATGGCCCTCTGAAAACTACACTGCTTTACAATGTAGAGGGGAGAGAAAATCTTGAGGGTGCGTGTGCATGTGTAAAATTCCGTATTTTCTAGTCTGTGCATGTGCAGAGATGCATTCTGACATGCATTGTAGTTGTACGTGAGAGTAAAATAATTTTTCCTCTGTCCAAAACAGAGATACTGTGTTCTAAATCTGTTAACTTAGTCATGACAATAAATAAGGGTGCCTTTTATTATACACAGCTGCATTGTTTGTTTTAAGAGTCATCAGCTAGTAGTTACATTTTCATTTTCTGTTCAGTTTGGTGTTTCTACAAAGATTTAAAAATAATGTAATCCTTGTTGTATGGCGCACGTGTTCCTGCCCCGATCTTCCTCTTTTCTTTGTTTTAAGATTATATTAATGAATACAGCCTGCATGTACATAGTGAGATTTTCTTTCTGCATGTAAAAGATTGCATTGTAAATCCTCCTATAGAAAAATAGCTGCTAAGTTAGTGAAACAGAATTGAGATTGCTACTGCTATTAAAAGATGAAAATGTAAACCCTCTTTCTCTTAAGACAAAAAGGTAGAGAAAATGTAGCTGTCTTTAGACATGACATTTTGCTTTTTTTTTTTTTTTTTAAATTGTCTTGGTGAACTACTAGTCAGAAAGGAAATCCTACCATTGGATATTGATGCAATGTGAATACCAGCCATCAGTTTAAAATCCTGTCCCCGAGTACTCTGCTAATCAAGTTCTCGTATTAGATACAGGGCTGCCTTTCCACTGGTGACTGGCTTGGTTGCCTTCTTTGCTTTCTTCTTCTTTATTAATTTTACCTTTTTGAGCTCTCTCAAAGTGAGCCCGAGCTGTTGTGACAAAGGATGGTTACAATGAGCTGGAAGGGGTATACTTAAAAATCCCATTTGAATGGGTTTGGAATAGTCATCATCTTTATTTGGTCCTGTTAAATATTGTGACTCTAGTGAAAGAAAACCCAGTTGTATTAATCTTACGTGTATTTAATGCGTTAATTTTTTGGAAATAGTATCTTCTAGGTTACAGGGGATTTTTTTTTTTCCCTCAACCTTCCCAGTGTGTATGCTGGGAGTGTACTAATTAAATGCAGGTTATTTTCTGTGTGTAATTGTCATACTGTTGGTACATAACCTGGAGCCACTCTACACCCGAGTATTTTTCAAAAGAAATAAGGTATGATTGCGTCCCATGTTCTGGCAGGGGAATTTGTTGTCATCTTTTGGAACTTGCACTTTAAAAATAATTTCAGCAAACACCCCAGGCAAGAAATGGACAGTGGCAGAGAATATTAGAGTGAGAGGAAGAGAGATGCAGATAACTTGACAAATCCACTTGTCTGTTTTGGCAATCTGTGTCCACTAGACACCTCTTTTACATTCCCGGACACATTAAAATGTACATTTGTTTGTCTGTGGGACAGCTAACTGGATACACTCCGATGCACTGGCAAATACTGCAATGCAGTATTTTTTCAATGTCATTGGGGTTTTGGGGGAGAAGTGGGCGCAGACAGTCTTTTTGCAAGTGAGGTGATGTTAAAAGCCATGGTACCTCTGTAAGGGATAGGCCAGATTTTGCAAAATTGGATGTGATGGAAAGTCACCCCTCCCCCTCGCACTCTTCTCCCTCTCTTGGTCTTTCTCTTTTTCTTTCCAAGCAGGATGGAGGGAAGAGATGGGTACACATGTATATTTGTGTGTGTGTGTATTCATGCATGTGTATCTTCCCCTCTCACTTGAATAGGTGTTAAGGAAAATGCTGGGACTTGGATGAGAAGGGAAAGGGCATTTGTGTAATGTAATGCTTTTCAATTGTTGCCTGTCAATGTCCAGTGACCAACAGTGTAGGACTTGAGGCAACTTTAAAAGCAAGGCGCATTTTTAATTTTGTAAAGAATTTTGCAACGAGGAGGGTAATGCTTTGATTCAACAAGTACAGTAGATTTAATACTAATAAAAGTACTGTTTAAAGGGTACTTGTACCTCACCTTACCTTTTAAATATGTTTAACCATTTGAGTTAATGTAAAGTGGAGATATTGGAGAAAGAGATATTCAGGGACTGCTTGCTTCCTTTTTCCTCTCAAGTGATCACTTTACTTTCAAAAATACTGGAATATTTTAGGTGCAGGGGGCTTTTGTAGGTCACTAGCTTTACAGCAAGAAGAAGAAAGGAGGGAGAAAAGGTCTCAATGTGTCAGAGGCAGTAATTGTCTAAAATTAGCCTTCTAGAAAAGGCAGGAAAGGCTTGGAGGAAAGGAGGAGGCACTAATACGTGAAACAGCACTGTGCTAGTTGGGGAGATAATGAGTGATAAATTTGAACTGGTGCGGTGGTGTGATGCCCATTAATTTCTCAGAACCTTGACTTTGCAGGTTTGTTACTCTGTTGTTCACACCTTTAATTATAACTAGTTTTGGATGATAGCTTGGGGCACTGAAGATGAGACCTTTTGTTTGTTGTTTACCGATTTAAGTATTCAGACAGAGTTTGCAATAGCATTGGAACATCGGTGTTAGAAATTAAATACTTTCAGATGAGACTATAATAAGAATGCTATTAATTCTTGCAACTACCTAACGTTGTCTGATTTGTAGCATTTATATTGCTTGCACAAATTCATTAAAAATTAGTTCAGCGGTATTAGGTTGGTCTTTTTCTGTCACTGTAATCTGTTCTCCCCAATGGTTTTGGAGCTCCTGATGCATTATTGCTGCTTTAGGGCCCCAAAAAGTAGAGAGGAAGATGAGTTGGTCTTACCTATTGTTCTACCCTTGACAGTGTCTTTCATGAGGACTTTCACTTCAATGGCTGAGAAAATCTGTGCAAATCAGGAAATGCTGAGAACCAGTTAGGAATTGTTAATTAAATGGGAAGGACAGAACGTTAAGAAAAAGACTTAACTAAAACAAAGGATAGCTAAACCTTCATGTGTCCTCTCTGGAAATGGTACAGTTGCAGAGTAAAATACAAACCTGGCTTTGACAATATTTAGAGGCATGATGTATATAAAATGCTGTAGTACGCCTTTGTTGCTAAGGCACGCGCAATTGCGTCAGCAATGCTGTTGTGGTGGGAAATTATTTGTCCTTGAATTCTGGAAAAAAAAGCTTTCTTTATTTTAGTCTTTTAAAGTTCAACTTCTTTAATTGATATAAAAATTCTGGGGCGCTACTGTTGGTATTTCTCCCAGTCTGGAGACATGCGCTGCCAGTATTTTTCAGTCGGGGCGGTCGTGTACGTGGTGGCTTTGGAGCATTCAGAACTCTTGGAGGTAAAGGTGATATGATAATGTATGTTTGTCTCAAAACAGAAACAAATGACTGTGGGAGGTGGCTCTTACTTGCAGTGCTTCGAGAAGGTTCCACGGGTAATGCGTCTGTCCACGTAAGTGATTTCGGTGTTGGCAGAGGGCAGCAATGCCACTGGAGCCTTTCCAGTAGCGTAAGTCCTTCAGATCCAGCCACTCTGCTGCGTGCCCGGGTGTGGCCACCGAGCCGTGGAAGGAAAACCAAGCCTCATCCTCTGGTTTTCGCTTCCTGGGGGACGTTTGGTTGAGAACGTCCCATCTGACCCTTCCATGTAGAGACCAAAAAGATTGCTGCTGGAGCAGGTAACTGCACTGTGCTTGGGCACTACCTGTTGGCTTGTAATTGCATGTGCGCTTGTTGGAGTAGTTGCTTGTTTTCCTGAGCACTGAGAAGTGTTTTCTCCCAGGTTGAGTGCTGTTGAAAAGCTTTTGTAGGGACATGAGGGGTGAAGGAAGCTTGTCCTTCCTTTTCCTCCCTCTAAGACTTTCTCATTATTGCATTCTGAAAAACTAGCAAAGACAGCAATACTCACAATTTGTAACTGTCCAGCAAGGATGTGCAGTTTCAGGAACTGACTCTGCCCCTTGGATTCTCCTGCTGCAGGTCACGACAGTTGCCAGAAGTCCATGTTTCTCTGCTGCTATTAAAATCAAAACTGGTCTTTGTGACTTGGAGAATTATTATTGCTAGACTGAACTTCCTTGGAAGGTTTAGCATTTAATACGTAGGTTAATTTCGACTCTGGATGTTTATGGTGCGCTTAAGACTGTGGAAGTCGACCTGTTCACGGTCTTGCTGGTTTGACAGGGTCAAGAAATAAATGACAAGGGCAAGATAATAAAAAGCCTTTTTAATGAGTTGAATGTTAATCTGGGGAGGAGGCTGTGCCTTTTCTCAGTCCTCTTCAGCTGACATGTAGACTCCCATAGTCATCAGCAGTTTGATGTTAGAGAACACAAAATTCATGACTCAACAGTGTGAAATAACCCATGTTTAAGTCAGTACCCTGTGGTGGAGCATTAAGGTATTTGGCTTTTGGGATCAGAGGTATTTGTGGGTGTTTGGCTTTTTTACCTACTTGAAGGGCTTAAAAATGTGACTGTTAATTGTAATACTTGTATTAATCTTCTATTGGTCTTCCTTGGTCTTTGAATGGTGGTCAGTGACTTTTTGCTTTACTACGTGCAGAAAAATTTGTTGGGCAAAGATGGTATTTCTGTAGAGCAGAAGGTACAGTCACGACACTGGAAGTAAGAATGCATGTAAATAAATGCTTCTGAAATAAAAATAGTTTTAATACCATTCCCTGTATGTCTTTGTTCCAAATGAAGTTACTGGCAGTAGATGAGTAGGGGGAAGTTGATTTTTAGCAGAAAGCGTGAATGCTGGAAATTCTTCCTAATATGTGTGTGCCAGCTATACTGTGACAATGTTGCTGTCGATTCCCTTCCTGTGAGAGCAGCTGTTCAGGGAATTAAACTCTTTGCTTGATGGAGAGAGTCCTGAAAAATTCAGTGTGCAGCTACAGTGGTGGCTGTGGCCATTTTTAGTGTGCTCGTTGATGGGAACTAACTCCATGATCTAGCACAGTAGCATATTGTTCTTTAGACTAACTGGGCCAGGACAAAATTATCATTCTGTATTTCGTGTGCTATGTGAGAGATTCTGGAGAGCACTTCAGAATTTGACATTGTGTTTGATAATTTATAGAGCACAGTTTATATTTAACTGTAGACACACTAATCCACGGAAAAAGAGTAGTATATTTTTAGAATTCTCTTTTTATTGTCTGTGCTTGTCATCACCCAACTACTGAAAGAAGTGTTCACAAATGTAGGTGCTCACTGGGATAGAAATTGTTGAGTTTAATTTTCATTATTAGTCTCTGCTAAATGCAAAAGTGAACATTATTTGTGTGATGTTCTATGAGCCACGTTGTTCTACATCGTTTCAGTGCTAGGCTGGACCAGGACACCTGGACTGAACGTCTCTATGTTCGGGGTGCTTATGTGATGTACTGGTGTTAATGACAGTCTTGTTTCTGTCACCAGCTTCGAGGTGAAACACGTGGATGGGGTAGATCCAGCTCTTAAGTTTAAAGAGTCTACCTATGGCTTCTGAGCTTTGTAATGAAAGCCTAACCAGGAAAAAGGACAGTAGCTTGGTTGGTTTGGCTCTGCTAATACTCAAGCTGTTCTTATGTGCTTAAGCTCTTTAAGACAATTCTGCCTGCTAATCTCTGTTAATGCTGCCATACTCCCAGCTGCCTTTTGGCTTCCAAGCAGAATGTTCTGTGTGGGTTTTGACTCAGGACAGCTGGGGTTGCCTGGGTGCCTCCCTGTCCCCAAACACCTGTACCTGAGCTGGGGCTGAGCTCACCGGGGCTCCTGTCGGATGCTTGAGCACAGAATTGTGTTTTAACCATGACTTAGTTATCTGTGAGGTCTGCTCACCTCTTTAAGAGGAGTTTTGATGCATATTTTAATTTCTTGGTGTTCAGGGGATGGTTTTTATTTGAATAAGAATTTGGTGAATTTGAATATTTCAGTTGGAAATTTTAAGAGGCATCTTAGTAGTTAAAATAATGAAGGATTTGGTGTGGCATTTTTTTTTTCTTGGTACAGAGATGAATAGTTTGTCTAGGAAAAAGCATTATGATCTGTTAGCCTGACCTGTGACAGGTACATGCATATGTATTTGAAATTTTGTCCTTTATTGATGAATAATATATTATTGTTCTATGGTCATTGGTCTTTGAGGTTAGCAGAGATGCTTTCATGCATGATTGTTTGAATTTAAGTATTACTGAGATATTTATCCCATACAGTATGTTAAAACACTCTCATTTAAACCATTTTCTGGCTTTTTCCTTTTGTGAGACCATCACAGTAAGCATCTGCCTCTGCTTACTAGGAGGCAATTTCTGATTGTTTTTCCATCAGAAATTTAAGTCTTCAGTTTCTTATCTGTTCATTACTTTTAAGATTGTGATGGCCGTATTACTTTCAGTAATTTATTGTAATTGTCTACTGAAGGTATGTTACAGAAGCAATAAGGTCTGTATTTCATGGCAAGTTTTATTTCTATAAGCAATGTTAATGTGGTACAGGGCTGTAGACTAACAGGTGAATTGCAGAAAAGATGTAAAATTATTTTTTTATTACTAATCTAGCTAAGTTTTAAGAGAAATACACTGTTGGTTTGCAGCAAGCAAACATTTCTAATGATGGAGATAGGACTTAGCTGAACATCATAGTTTCTATTTTGGGGTCTGTGTCGCTTAGACCTGCAAGCAGCAGTATCCATAGAGATGCTGTTGCCAGCAGTCGAGATGTACACATGTTGATTAGTGTTTCCTAATTGCATTTACTGATGTGTCTTCATTAAGGTCCTGTTGAGGACAGAGCCTTGAAACATCTTGGTTGGGGGCATGTGTTTTGCAAAGCCATCCATTCCTGTCTAATATAAGCCTGTCTTTGCATGAAAAACACATGGGCAGCATTTTCAGAAGAGCTTATGGCTTAGGAGCTGAAATCCTATTGCAGTGAACATTAATGAATTTTAAATCGCTTAAGGGCTTCTAAAATTTGTAGCTTTTTGTTTCTAGAACTTCAGTAGAAATAACAGCAGTGGGGGGTTGCATGTTCCTAGGCTTCACGGAGAGCCTGTGCTGTCCTTGCTTTGCTTTGCCTTCTGGTAAGTAGATGTTTTTAGGTTTTGCTGTGGCTTGCAATACAGCTTTCACTGTCTAAACTCTTGGGTTGCGAATGATTCTAGATTATTTTTCTTAAAGGGAAAAAACATAAAGTGGAATTGTGACAGGTCTACAGCAGCTGAAGACTTGCAGCTGTCTGCTTCTTACATGAACATGTACGTACCCGTGGGAATCTTTGCGTCAGTACACAGTGCAACATGCATATTCCCAAGTCAGTAATACAATTCAGTTACAGATTAGCAATATATAACTCAGTAATATAGTCAGTAAACCAAACAAGTAAGTAGTGATTAGGAAACAAAACAGAGCTAAAAATAAAATGCAGAAAGTAACCAGAAATATAAAAAGACTTTCTCAATTTCCTTGGCTTTCATTTCAGTGTATTTTTAGGCTGTATGTCCTTTAGAGTGAGGATCTGTCTTAGATGTTGATCTCTGCCATGCTCTCGTCTTGTTGTCGAGTACCTAGGCTTTTGAGACCCTCTTCAGTCGTTCAGGGTTTGCCTCCTGTACTTAATGCTTTTGGTGTTGTATCTTTATCACCCTGTTAGCGCAGATTTTAAATATGGGTTTTATTAGTCACCATCTCTTTCAAGAGGGACAATGCAGTCACTGGGAGACCTCTACTCTTTGTGGTATCTGTCTAATAAGCTGCAGTCTGTGGAGAAAGAGGATGTTTTCTTTGAATTTTGGCTTGGAGCATCAAGCAAAGAAAGATCTTTTTGCTGAGATTTGTTTTTTTCAAGTTCCTTTGGCCTTTCTATGTATCTTGAGAGAACAAGTAGTAACTTCAGTGAAAAGCCAGGAGGGAAGAAGTAATCCAGAATTATGAAATAAATAAAATAAAGCCCTTGTAAAAGTTTAGGTACAGACTCACCTGGTAAGAATTTGGCAGCAGTAGGAGGGTGGTGGAAGAGGAAATAGATGTTCCTTCAGAATTTAGAGCCTGACCACATTGCCTTTATTCCAGTTGAAACAGTACAGACCTTTAAGCACAGGCAGCTTGTGACCCCCAGAGACGCAGGTGGGCAGGAGCCTTTGATGGCTGTGTCCCAATACAGAAGTAGGACACCTCCCTGCCACCAGCCTTTGTTGTGGTCTGTGGCCTGTGGGACACAAGGAGTTGCAGGGGATTTTAACCTGAGCTAATTGGGTAACCTATCTAACAGACAGGACACATTGATTTTCCTCTGGGGGTGTTTTTGATGATGGCTTTCTCCAAAGCTGTGTTTCACAGCAGCACTTGAATGCTGTGAAATCAAGGCTGTGTTCTCCCATATTTTCCTATGTAAGTTGTTGAATGGCAAAATGATTACAAGCACATTCTGGTGTAACCATTCTAAAGAAAGAGGATAGCTGGCTGCCATTCTGGAAGTCAGTTTGTCTTACTGAAAAAAATGACCCTGATACAGGGACAGCAGGAAACTTCTGTCCCCCATCACCTACTGCAGTTTTCCTCACCATTTCAGTAGTGCTGTTGCTGTAGACTCTGATAAGGTATTTGGAGAACACTGAAGAACAGAGCCAAACACCTCTGAGGTTTTCAACATAGTTTCTCCTCAGTATTTGCCAGAGGTGTAGAAGCTGGAAACAATGGTGGGAACTGAAGATGTGGTAGATGTTCACAAAGAACCTCAAATTCTTTGAGTTGAGGTAATACATAAGATAGTTACAGCTATATTCTGTTTCTGAAGGAGTAGACTTGTCCTTAAAATGCGGTCTGCAGCACATTGCCATGCTTCATAGAAATCACTGTGCACGTTGTCCACCTATCTGCTCTCCAGTCCTGAGTGTTTCCTCTGTGCTTTGCAGAGTGCAGAGCTGTATGCACAGTTATAGTTCTCCTCCTCCTCCAGTTTCTTAGCCCCCGAGTACCTATAGGAAAACAGTAAAAAGCCATAGGAAGTCTGTGATATGGTGCCTTTATTCCTACCTTGTGTGTGTTTATTGGACATATAGTTCCAAGAGGGGTTTCCTCTCCAGTTGGTAGTTATTGATGTCAAAATAGTTGTGACTTACTTTGGTGTCTCCTTTTTCTCCCCACTCATTCATTTTTGTCCTTGAAATTAAATGCTAGAGTCCATATTTCATGGAAACAGAAGACATTTTATTTGAAACTCTCAAAAAAAAAAGTGATTTGGTTTACTTTCTGAGAAAGTTGTTAGGAGTTGCAGAGAGGACCTTATCGCTGGTCCAGGTTTGAGGCTATGGTGGTATGTTGTGGCGCTGTCACAGCTTACTGTGTAACTTGAGCAGTTTGCCTAGATACTTTCCCCTGGTTTGATTTTCTACTTCTGCAAAACATGGAATAAAAATAACAGATTTTTGCCTTTCTGCTTTTTGTCACTGTGTTGGTACAGCAGCAGTCCCTGCCCTTACCACCCATTTGTATGGCACAACTTGGAGCTGCTGTCGGTTATATCCTTCAGGCACTGCTGTGATAGCAAGTAATATTGCCAATCAACTTTGCATTTGCTTCAGTGCAGATTGGGGATAGAATATTTTGTTTTAGCATATTCACACAAAGCCTATAATGGACTGGTTCAGGATAAACTTAGCTATTAAAGAAAATAATTTCCTCCTTTATTTGAACTGAAACTTGCCTCTTAAAATGAATGCATTTGTTGTCTTCTCCATTTGGATCATTTGTGTGCTCTATACAATTATTGTGGCACTCATAAATGTGAATTTGCTGAAAATGTTTGAAAGGCATTTCAACCTGAATGTGGCACACTAAAGCAAGCAAAACAGCTGTATCTGTGCCATGAGAGCCACAGAGTGCTAGTTTCCTGAGCTGATGCTTTCAGCTATATCTATATTTAAAATATTTAATAAGACTTTGACTTGAAGGAAGGTAAAGATGGAGCATGTAAAAGTGCATGAGTGGGGAACATGTCAAAATATGGAGAGTTAGATTATGATTTGTTTCTGGGATATTGGATTTGCCTCCAGGCAGATTTACTCAAAAGCTTCCTTTTCCTACTTTATTTCATGTTTATGATGTATTTATTAGGTAAATAATAGCAAAGTCTAGTTGTGCCGTACATAAGCTTTAATAAAAATGTAATTGACAGTGAAATTTGACAGTTGTTACAGTTAAGAAAATCTGTACTGGAGCTGCACACACAGCATCATTTGTCTCTCCTAAGGTCGCTTTGGGAAGAAGCCAATATAGGGTCTGCGAGAGGTTCAGGTGCACCTACTTCTTGCTCTGGGTGGTTTTGAACCAATGAGAACTTAAAATCACTGTGTTCTCTTCCTTTAAAGCTCCTAAGGGAAGGTGGCGTGATGTGTCCTGAACGCTTTATGACCAGTGTCTGTGCTGGAAATATGTGCTAAATCCCCATGGAGTGAGTAGCAGTGGGTGCATCCAGAAGTGGGGTGTGGAGTACAGGGCTGAGGAACCTGGTCTTTGGATGTATTTGCATGTTCCACTCCATACCCATGGACCAACCTTCTGGCTTTGGCATGGCTGTTCATGGCTCAGCAGATGGGAAGGCTGAGGGATGGATTGATCGGGCAGCTCCTGTAATTGGGGTTTTTCTTACCTGCAGAAGAGTTCTAGAGGAGCAGAGACTTGTACTGTGCTGACTGATGTCCATTCAAAAGAGCAGATTTGTTGGGAGTTGGAGCCAGTTTCTCACTGTAGAAGGGAAACCTTTGTGAATCTATGTTTATTTTCTTTGAGAGGTTTTGTTTGTTTCTTCTTTTGTCATCATTTTTCAGGAGATGGCTGTGGGACCTCTGCCATGGCACCATTTGTTTTCACTTGTAAAAGCAAACAACTTGCAATGCTAATTAAAGAGCTTTCTTAGATAAAGTAAGAGCTTTGCATTATTTATCTAAACTCTTTTTTTATGGGAGAATGTTCTGAGTTTGTTCATTAATGAACACTTAGAAATAATATAAAATTAGACCTCATGAATTCTTCATGAGGTGTAATTTGCCATGATCATTTTTCTTGGCATTTAGGTGCTGTGAACAGTTCATTATTCATAGCTAACTTTTTTGACTTCTGAGTCCTCAAAATGGATATGTCTGCATGAATTTTCTGGAGTTTAATTTTTTTTCAGATTTTGATGGTGGGAAAAGGTTTTTTTCGTGGTATGTTTTAAAACACTTCTCTTTAGTGCCTATAATAACACTTAAGGTTCTTAATTGTGACTTTTTTTTATACATCCCAAATCAATTTCTGTTTATTGTGGAATATGGGCAGTGGAGTATACCTAATTCAGATAACAAGAATGGGTGCTGATTATTTGCTGAACGCAAGCTCCTTTCAGTGTACGTGTGTGGCAGTCTCAGTTCAACGTGCAGACCTTCTTTTAGACTGCTGAGAACAAATTCTGTAAATACAAAAAATGTATATTTACATTTATCGAGCCATTGGCTATTGCTTATGCATGCAATAGGGAGATAAGGCTGTCTTAGTCTGTGGGTAGTTTTCTAAATGATTCATTAACTGTGCTTTGTAATGGTAGATGGATGTCACACATTTACTGTAATAACTGAAGATTAGTGTCAGTTACTCTAGCCTGTAATAGTTTGTAATTGTAATAGTTGTGTTTATACATGCAGGTATTCTTTGCATTATTGTTGGAGCTAATATTTCAGTAGAAATAAATTGAAATGGAACTAATTGGAAAAAAAAACCAAGATATGATGGAAGTATTTCTGAAACATTAGTCATGTAGGAGTTGCTCTAATGGATATTTGTGGCTGCTACTCTGGGGGAGGGGTTATACCAAGCCTTTTGGTAAGCAGTGTTTTGCAAAACACTGGCAAAGCTTAGGTTGTCTTCCCCAAAGCATTTCTTTGTGAAATCTGTCAAACTAAAATACCTTGTACTTTGCTGATGCATTGCCATAGTGAGGAAAAGTAGTACACCGGGAAGTCGTCATTTTTAAAAGCAGCAGTCTGATGAAGTACATGAAGAATTTGAAATACAGGTTACCTTTAACTTACAAAATTGCAGTCTTGAAATTCTGTCACTGACAGTATTTTTCGGTGTTATAGAGTATTCAAGTTATTGGTGGCTAAATGATCAAGTGTTTATTAGCAGTAACTGTAGTTTATTCTTCCCCTGTATATGATTAGTGTATTGCAGTATTGGAAGTCTAGCAAGTTATTGCCCAAAAAAGAAAAGAAACTCTCTTTATGTCAGTAGCATGTGAATGTCATCACACATGACATTTGCATTGTAATATTTCCAGACCAGTAGTAGCTGCCCAAATTGGGTCAGAGAAGGTCCACAGAAAGATGTTGCTCAGTGCACGGAGGTATTGCTAATTTTGCATGGGTCTAGAGGCTTGTTTTCAAGGATGACAGTGTATTTTATTTTTTAAAAAAATAATGTTGGGGTTAAGTCACAGTTGAAATGTCCATATTGGTTTTACCTGTATCCAGATAAGCCCTTGCTGAGTTAAACAGACTTAAAGTCTCCTTGGATATTTTGGTAGAATTGATTTGGAACCCAATAATTTCCTGTATTTAAAAAAGTTATTACCACTAATTAAAACATAGTAAGTGAACTGTGTGCCCCAGAAACTGGAGTATCAATTTCAAAAATGTTCATATTGTGATACAGGTATTGAATTAAAAATGCAGATGTTAGCATTGTGGATAGAAAAAACCATACAGTCAATGTCATGTTGAAATCTATTTGAATAAATAATGTTACTCTTATGTAATATGCTGACTGATGTGGAATCAACAGCTACTTAATATTAAAAACAGTCATCGACAATAAATGTCCCAGTGCATGCACACTGAACTCTGAGCTTCAGACATGCTGGGGAGAGGACCGAATGTTTGGAAAGGAGAGCTAGGACTTACCTTTTTGTTCCCATTAATAATTTAAGTGTTTAGTCATCACGGGAACCAGTATGTACATCTAAAGTAAGTATTATTCCTTTGTGTCTGTAAGAACTTGGAATGCAAGCTGTGGTATATAACTGCTTTTGCACAGAAATCACTCTGCAAATGGAGACTTAAAATTAGGCAGTAATAAGAAAAAAAATTCTTTATCAGAAAGGCTTTTAATTCTTCAAGATTTGTGTCCATTATCTCTCTTTTTAATATATATGTATAGCAAATCCATTTTCGGTAACCTATGACTTGGCAATAATTTGAAGGGCAAATAAGTGCCTTGATTTTCCTGTCTGCTATTGAAAAATCAGGAAAACCTAATTGGAGCTGAGAGTAACTAGGAAGAAAACCTGGCACCTGGTGCAAAATTAGTTTATGCCAAGATACTTTGAAGTATATGAGGAAATGTACTTGTTCAAGAACAGATTTTTATCGAGCAGCTTACTCTTAATGTTCTGAATGTGTTAAATGTCTGAGTTGAATTCTGTTCCTTTGCTTGGTGTGGAAGGTGGTATGCATGCTGAAAATGAACTAAAAAGCATTGCAAAATGCCTAAGTAGGACACCAACCAGTTCCGAGTTTTGTTTTCTTTCACATTTTTTAAAAGATCCAGGGTTATTGTCTACCGTGGGGAACTATAGATAGCTTTTGTGTCTGTTGCTAATAATAGATGATGTACCTTGCTCGGTATGTTGTGCTGAAGTCCTTCTTCTGCTGTAAGTGAAACCAGTGGTGTGGGATTGCTGACGGCTTCCAAAGGGCAGGATCAGTCCCTAAAACTGCCCTTTATCCTGTGAGGTTTTTATGTTGGGAAGAATATGGTCCAGCGATGTAAAGGCGTATGGAAAGCTGCAGTAAACCATGTCAGCTGCTTCAGTCGTCTTCTGACTATGTGTTAGTGTCAGAAGTGGAATTTTTACCCCCCATTTTAATCAAGCTGGTGCAGATCCAGCCTGTGTGAGCAGGCAGTGCTGAGCTGAGGTGCATTCGGTGTGGGGTGTGAACCCCGACCCCGCAGCAAAGCTTAGAGCCGGTGTCTGCCGTGGGGTCACGGAGGTGCAGAGATCAAAGGATGATCTTCCAGCTGGAATCCCCAGCTAAACAGATTTAGCAACATCTGAAGCATTTAGTAGGACATGTGAGTAAATACATGTATGAAATTGGATTGAAGAAGGGGTGTATGGCCGATACGGGGTAAAAAGGGAAATGTTGAAGGAAGAGCATGTGGGGCTGGCACAGCTTGGCCAAGGATGTCAGCAGTGCTTGGTGCCACGTGGCTGGTAAAATTGGCAGGGGGATTCTGGTTTGGATGTGCCCATGTCTTTCAAGAAGGGACTATTTCTGTGCAGTTTATTTTCAAAATGATTCTGCTGTATGGTGTAAGGCATTTCTGTTTAAGCACAATGTGGCAAGGCTTCTTTTTATTTAAAAGCTGTTAAACAGAGTAGCTATTCCTGGGCTTGATAATAAAAAATAATGGTAATTCAAAACTTATTTCCATTGATAAAAAGGAGGGTTATTTCCTAAATGAGACATTAAACTAACACTGAAGCATTTCAATTAAAAAAAGAAAGACATGACCAGAATATAACCTATTTAGACTCTGAGCCACCCTCATGCAGTTAATTTTAGAATAGACACCCTTTTTTGGTGTGTGTTTCTCCATCCTCCTGAATTACAGGCCTAATTTGTCACAACATGTACCTCCCTGGATTTAAAAAAGAAAGCAAATTAAGTCTTGAGTAATTATAATAATTACAGGATCGGAAGAATACCAGGTTCAGAGTGTGTGATGCCTTAGCCCTCTGTTCTCCTGTGTTCGTCCCTGTCCCTGGGCAGTGGAATCTCCCGCCTGGGGCGGCAGTTTGCATCCCTGGCTTTGAGTCTTTGACGGAGGGAGGCTGAGCCAGTCTGAGGGATGATCTTCGATATGAGATGGCAGTGAAGCTGCACATCACGAACTTCACAGTAGGCAGCAAAAACTACCATTTGCTTTAATTTATCCGTATTTGAGACTAAGATGATGTCCTTTCTTTGTCAGCACTGGTGGCAGTAAAGACAGGCTGGAAGCCACAGTAGAGCAAATTATATAGAAAAAGCTTGAAGTACTCAGGTTTTTCTGCTTCCTTTGTCTGGCTGTGCAGTATTTGGATGAAAACTTGTGTTCTGCAGATAAACATGCAGGCAGCTTTACTCACGTGATGGGTGGCACTGGTGACAATGGGGCTACTGTCCTGCAACACACTTTGCTGAGCTGGGTTCTTATTTGTTGTTTTTTTGGAAAGGTCTGTTTGAGTTTCTTCTGTGAAAATTGGAGTTTCACGTTTCAAGATAGATGTGCTCGTTATAATTCCAGCCTGCACCTGTGCCTTATAAGCCTTTCTCTGATTAAACCTTTTTGATTCCAGTAAATATCTGCTGACCTTTGTATCTCTGAAGATTGCAAATCTAGGGCTTTATTATTTAAAGAGATGTCATTTCGTTAGTAGAAAATATAGGTGGAGAATATAGGTCATCACTGGAACCAGTAAATGGTATATCTTGGGACACTGAGTTTATTAATTGAAGGCAGTCTGAATGATGACACGGTGCAGATTGACTGTGCCTAGTTAATGTTGTTGTCATTGCACTCTGTGATACAGTTATTAAATAGGTAAAATATTTTACCTTTTCATATAAAGCCATACACTTAGTTCATCTGATTTAATGGAACTATAATTTTAATTATGATTATTACCTTAAATTATAATTAAATTTGTGGTTTAAATTTACATTTGTGAAAATGGCTGCGTGATGAAAGCAGAAATCAGCTTCGCATTAACAAAAAAAGGAGGTTTTTTAACTGCATCTTAGTATATGCTCACAGCCAAAGACTAGCATGACCTACTTTGCAACAATAACAGAGGAATCAAGCCGGGTTTTTTTGTTGAAGTATCTAAATTGGCCACAAATGCTACCTACTCATTCGTTTGTGTGTATCTTTAAAAATAGCTATTGTATCTATGAAACTTAAGGGTGTGTTTTTTCCCCTTTCTCTCTTTCTGCTGTAGATAATTAGCACCATGGAGCCTCAGGTGTCGAATGGCCCTACTTCCAATACAACCAATGGACCCTCCAGCAACAGTAGAAACTGCCCTTCCCCCATGCAGACAGGGGCTGCTACAGATGACAGCAAAACCAACCTCATAGTCAACTATTTACCCCAGAACATGACCCAGGAGGAGTTCAGGAGTCTCTTTGGGAGCATTGGTGAAATCGAATCCTGCAAGCTCGTGAGAGACAAAATCACAGGTAAGCGTTTCGTGTTGTGGACTTCACCCACATTAGGGTCAGTTTACACTTGGAGTCAGCAAAACCTTGGTGCTTGTGTTTCAAGGGCTTAGCACAGGGAGTGCTGCAGATACAGTGCTAAACTGCTTCAAAATGGCAAGCCTTTAGTTTTCAGTGCTGCACATTGGATCTAGAGCAGCAAGACCCTTGTCTTTCAGCCTCTGTACAGATCTGAGGGCAAGTCTGAACATTGCCAGCCTTCAAGTGTGTAACACGCTAAGCAGCCTCTTGCAGGAGAGCTCAGGTAATGGCCTTACTTGCCTGATCATTCTCACTTTTATTTAACTTTGATGTGTAGTTGGAATGGCTTGAACCAGCTGACCCTTCCTAGTTCTGACTCTTGTTGGAGTTTCACTTACACCTTCATTAAATTTTGGCCTGTTTAAGAACACTGTAACCAAAGATTGTTCTGCATGACCATCGCAGCTTATTGACCATGGTGTTCTGGAACAGCAGCGGACTGTAGTTGGGACACACTGCTCTGGATTTCATTTTGGACATTTGGAGATACCGGCTAATCAACTCGGATCCCAAAAAACATTTTTGATTTGCTGTGATCTTTTTTGCATGAGGTGGCACCCGTTGGTAGGTGCTTTCAGAACAGAAGCCTCCCATTACAGATGCTGCCTCAAAGAGGAGAGGTGCCTGCACTGTCACTCGGGAGGTGTGGATGGGTGCGGATGCACCTTGCCTACTCCGTATCCTTGTTGCCGCAGCCAGGAATTCACTGATGCACAAGATGATGGGATGAGCCATCAGCTTTTATAGCTTGCTTTGTAGGTTAGTTTTATAGGTTGTGTGTCTACTCACACCGTAGGTGGGGAGCAGCTGAAATTTCACTGCTGTTTAGTGCATCACCAGCACTGTTATGTTTAGCACAGAGCGCGGCAGCCTTGGGAACCAAAGGGTTCCAGCAAAAGGAGCCGGCTCCTCTCAGGTGCACTTCTGGCAATTTGGGGGCGTGCTCTGTGCGAAGAGGTACCATGGAAAGATGAGGAATTAAAATGCAAATCTTCATACCGATTTCCAAAACATCCTGGCAGCCATTATATTGGCAGTATAGGATGATCTGCTTAGTGCTTTTCAACATGCAGTGCTTTTTAATTTATTTCCTGACATACAGCAATGCTCTGGTTGAACACAAGGCACATAACAAATGGCAGTAGCTGCAGGGCAGCTCAAGCCCTCACAAGGGTAGTCCAGCAGAGCTTTCTTTAGCACGTTGACCATGATTTATCTATTGCAATTTATCTTCTGATTTGTCCACAGCTTTGGGCATTTTAAAAGGAAGAGGATTGCAAAATAGAATTGACTTCTTTATTCTTTGTTCTTTTTCTACAGACTGTTGTTTTTCTTCTGCAAAATTTAATTGCATGTTAGTTCAGTTATTTCAGACAGAAGTGAATACCTAACCCTCATCTACAGGAGTCCAGTGTGGGTAACTAGGATTTTGACCATGGCAGGTCTTGTGTTTCATGAGCTTTTGTTCCTTGCCATATCCCTCAAATTCGTGGTGATTTCCTAGCAATGTAATTTCAAGACTTCAGATCTTCAGTGTTGTTTTCGTAGGGAATTGGCTGTCTTTAGATGGAGAGCCATTACTTCATCAACTAGGAACAATATTCTTTTTCTTTCATTCCATTTCCTGACTCTTGTCTCTTTTTGTATTTGAAGATGTGAGAAATTTGCTATATGATCTTCTGACATATTTTTGGATGGTTTTTTAGAGAGTGCTCTCTCTTCTGTACAAAGTCCATAAATCTTTGATCACTAAAATATTTTAAAGGAACCATTCTTTTAAAAAAAACTTGCACAGAGACCTTGAGGACATCAGCCCTACATGTTGTTTTAAGCAATGGTACAAGTACAAAAGAACCTAATTTGCAAAATAAAAAAAAAATCCTTCAAATTATCTGTGCCAGTTTTGAAAACATAATTTCATCTGCCAAGGTTTCAGGCCTGTTATCAAGGCATTGTGCAGCATTACCAAATTTGAGGGTGCTTGTTAATTCCTCACACTGAAGTCCAGGTTAGTAAATCGGATGCAGTTCTCTGCCAGAAGCAGTTTATGGTTTTTAAAGGTTCTTAGAACATGAAGGATAATAAAATGGCAATGCACTGAGGTCATACTCAGCTCATCTTGCTGGATCATCACTAAGTGTGTTCTTCATTAGTTGTCTTTGGGGTTTTTTTGGGACAGGAGGGGTGGAAGTATGGCAGTAGGCTGTTACAGGGATGACTGGCTTTTCAGGCGTTCTTGGCTCTTTCCTTATTAAAAATCAATAGAGCTTTTTTTTTAACAGAGAAAAATAGTGATTTTTTAGGCTATTGCTGAAACTGAAGATTTGAAACAGTTCAGGTTTTGTCTGCTTTTGGGTTTTTCATTGTTTCTGTTGAAAATTTTTGCTTTTTTTAATAACATCTAAACATGCTCCATTTAGTTATGTTTCTAAGCAAATGTGGTGTTCTTTCTGTTAAAAATCTGGTTTGTCTTCCTGTATATAGTAAGTTTGCCTCCTCCTTGCTGAGTTAAGATATCAGGTAAATCAGAGAAAGTCAGGAAAAAAGTTGCCTGTAGAGAGAAGTTGCTTCAAGAAAAATAGAAAAGGTCATAAACTGAAATATGATTAAATAGTTATCCCGGCAAAACCATAGTAGAAGACTTGAAATGTATTTCTGAGGCTAGATAGGATTGAATTGGTTCATGTAAAAGATTCCATTTCCGCTGTCAAGGAACTGCAGAGATTTTTGTGGAATACTGTTGAGTCTGCCAGAATGTTTTTCGTTTTGGTTTTTTCCAAGGAGTTTAAGGTAAAGCAAGTCTGTTAAACACACAGAATCTCTGATAGAATTCATAGCCTGACCTCCTTTATTAAAAATGGGTTAAACAATATATGTCAGGAATAGTCACCTGTGCAGTCTTCGGAGTTTTTAATAAAATTGGTTTGTGATGTTACCCTTTCACTTTGCAAAGACACATGTTTAAACAAGCATATTCCTTTACTAAAAAACTATGCTAATTTGGTAGTGCACTGTACTGAGTTGAATAGAAGTGACAGCTTCTAAGACAGCCTTTAATTTGGTATTCAAAACCAAAATTGTAAACTTCGGTTTTGTTTGGTAGCTTCTCAGAACAGGCAGGATATACAGTAGGATTTTTTAAAGATGCTAATGACTTGAGAGAGGAGATGGAAGTCAGGCATACATTTTAATTATGGGGGAGGGGTTGCAATAGGAAAAATGTGGTTTTTTCACTGCAGAGATTTTAAGGGGATGAGACAAGGAAAAACAGACTGAAGATAGTTGCCTTCATTTGGCAGGGGTGTTTAATAAAAGCAGAACTTGTGGTTGTAAAGTGTGCTTATTAAATTCTTCATTTACACTACCTAATTAATTCTAGCATTTTAAATTAACAGTGAAACTGGTCCCTGCTGTACCATTTCATAGCTACAGCATATTTCGTCCAACAACCCAGTTGTTCAGGTTTAATCAGCTGCACTCAAAAAATGAGAAGGAACTTCAGTTCAAAAAAAAAATAAATAAACCCAACTCAGTGTCATAAACATTTTAGAGCAGCATTAGGTGAAGGGACGTGACTGGATGGAGGCAGAGCACAGCTCTAGGTGGATGCGAGACAGCACTAGCCAGTGATGCTAAGCTATATAGTGGTGCAGGTGCTCTTTATTTCTTACTTTGTATGAAGAAAACCAGTGACAAATATCTTCTTGAATCCAAGGAGAGGGCTTGAATTCATGAAAATTTTCAGAGAAGAAATGCTGAACTTGTTTTGTCCTGTGTTTGAAAACAAAAGATCCAGTCAGCGTAGTGTCTGTCAGACACTGTAAGTGCTGCTGGCCAAGTGAGCTGTCCTTGTTGACATAGTTTGCGTGTGGGAGAAGGGGATGCTTGTTAATTTTTTTAATTGATTTGGTGGCCTTAGCTGAGCTTTTAAGAATTGTATTTTTGTTTCTCTGTAACCTATGCAGGATTTACATTTCTGAATCCTCAGGCTATCAGTCTCTAAAAATCTTTGGACCTCAAATAATCTTTGGTATTTTCAAATGATCTGGGAACATTAAAGCAGAATATTTATTGATACAAGATTTCTGTGCATCCCTTAAATTATGATGGAGTTTGCTCATTCTGCTGTGTGGTACTATTTGATAATCTGTCCATGTATCATCAGGGACTTCCTTGCTTCTTTGCCCAAAATGCAGCTCTGGGGTTTTTGTTTTTTTGTTGTTTAGTTTGGTTTTTTAATCATTCCTTTTGAATTTTCAATTCCTTTAAGGTTATGCCCAAAGACAAATCTTTCACTTTAATTTCAGGAATTTATTACAGGACTGATGCAGACTTAAATTAAAACTGCAGTTCAGAAATAACCATGGCGTTGTATGTAAAATATAAAGAGTGATGATCCCAGTGAAAATCCAGGACGGACAAGCTGTTGACTCAAAATGTAACATCTTTGTGTTGTTGCATGTTAGGAGAAAAAGAAATATTGACTGCTTTACCTACAGTCTTCTCTAAAAGTTGTGGATTGTCCACTCCTCAGATGTTTGAACGCATGATCCAAGAACCAAAAGCTAGTAAAATGGCAGTCAGAAACAATGCAGTATTGAGATTTCAGTAAAGTGCTTTTTGTGTGAGCCATGTTCAGTGCTTATTCCTCCATAGAAATGAGTACGTTCCTGACCTGGGAAGGGTGTTCCACCTGTGCTTTGAGCAAGCCACCATGAACCCCTTCTGATTCAGAAGCATGTCCACACTGTTAGGCTGGAATCGTGTGCCCTCTATAAAAATCAAGTTTTTCCTACTTTACTGTAAAACAAGCAGCTCACCAGCACATACTGAAAAGGTGCTGCTGTAAAAAGCCAAGACCCAGATTTTATTTAACCAAGTGTGTTTCCACCTAGAACATGCTGTTCAGAGCTGCATGCTTGGAGTTCCCTGAAATTTGGGGCTTAATTAAGCAGCCTGAATTTCAGCAGCATCTGAAATTGGTAGCTGCTTTGAAAGCAGTGGATGGAGAAGGTCTGTATCCTCAGGAGCAGAAGCCATTCATTGCACACTGTGGTGATGGCCCTGGGAGGCAGGAGGGAGGGCAGGCAGGTAGTCCATGTTCCCCAGCAGTCCAGCTCTCCAGGAGGGAGGCTCTTGGATCTAATGGCAAGTGTGCAGTAGCAGGAAAACACTCCTTAAGCTTTCCTTGATAAGCAGACATCTTTAAGTATTGGCTCAGTGTTTGCAGCAGGCAGCTGCTAAGTGTTATTGTGTATTTTAATCTGAGGTTTTGATGCCAGATAGAGTAGATGACTGAGAGGTCACAGTGTCCATCTTGGGATTGGAGGAGGACTCTGAAAGCTCATCATAATGTTAAGACACAAAGAAAAAATAGGATTAATGGCGAAATTTAATTATGAGGAAGAGGCCTTTTGCTAATGGAGTTCATGACAATAGGTAACCATTGTGTGGTTAAGTCTGCATTTGAAACACTTAGGCTGGAAATTGCAGAGATATTAGTAAAATTGTGCTGCTTTGTCAAGGGGAGAAAAAAATTTATTTTTATTCAAGGGAAATAGTTGACAGCTAGTCATGTTTAGAAACTGCAGATAGAACACCTATTGACTGAAAAATTCTCATACTAAAGACTACCAGTGTTTTTTGTATCTTCTCTAAGAATTTTGTAAAAGAGCATGGCAAAAGTGTTCTATAGGAATAAAAAAATGACCCGTATGCAGATAAATATAGCTTACAGTGAAACCCAGCATTAAGTTACCTGATCCTAAATGACTGAAACTCTAATCTGAACATAAACTACTTCTGCATTTGATGTCCATTTCACTGATTGTGCTTTGAAAGTGCCTTCCATTTTGAGCTATTACTGGTTTCCAGCGGTTTCCCCCCTTTAAAATACACTAAACAGATAGGATTATAGAATGCAGGGATTATGTTAGATAAGACTTATAAACTCTTTAGAAAGTATGTAAACACTCATGCCTCATGGCATAAGCCCACCTAATAACAGGGTTTAGGAGAAAAATACCTTGTAGAGGTAGTTTATTCCTTTGTTGACTTGGAAGGGTTTTTTAGTAATTCTCTGTAAAGCAGTGGTAACTAGTCACTGATCTCTGATCATTTATTTGGCACAGATCTTCCTGCCCGGGACTGAGCAGTAGCAGCAGTTTCTTTGCTCTAGTAGAAGAGGAAAAAAACCTTCAGTACTGTGGTGTTCACCATACAGAGGAATATATAATTCATGTATTTGGCTTGATTGCATTTAAAGGCCATATTTAGTAGTGCCCCCTTCAATTGGCTGTATAGGCAGTCTCTGTAAGAAGCCATGGAGTTTTTGCATTTGACTTCCTTGAAAGCAAAAACTTGGTATTCGCTGAAATAGGAAAAATATTTACGCAGCAGAGTACTCTGCTAGAGTTCTTTTGTCTGAAAAATAATACTGAATTAAGTGAATTGACTTAGGTTTTTCAGGAAGTGACTGTAGATTGGCATCACTGTATTTTAGTAGGCACAGGAGATTTGTATGGGAGTTACTTCTTTGTGTTGAGTCAAAATGCAGTGAGGAAAGAGTGGTCAGATAGAACAGTATAACTGCAGCTGAAAGTGAAGTGCCCAGAGAAGCAGAAATCTAAAATAATGTGACTTAGAGCTGAAAAGATAAAATTCTTTCTGTGAAAGAGATGCTTTAAATTTTGGTTATAATCTTTGGTACATCCATTTCCATGTGGAGAATAAAATATTAGAAGATACAGGAAAACAGATATGTTCCAGGGTCTCTTAAACCTAAAATCTAAAATTATTTTTGAAGGACTAAATATATAGCTCTGGATGTTATTAAAGACTTTTGATAAATTGATCTTAATTTCGTAGCCTAGTTATTTTTATGGCTTATTTTCTGAACTGTACTCTGCTCTTGAGCAGAGATAAACTGAATTTCCATGTTGCATATCCTATTTTAAGGGCTGCAGATTCAAGACAATCCCCAAATATTGATTATTTAAATGAACATTTGCATTAAGTATCTGAACTTAGCACTGTGGAGGAAGGAACACAGAAATGGCAGCGAGTGTCTTAGTGCTGGATTTCTGAAATGTTTTTTGTGTGGTTTGATGTCTGTGCTAAACGCTGAGGAAAACGGTCAAATTAGCATCCATCATTTTCTTTATCGCTTCTCTGCAGTTGCCTGGTGCCTACTCTGCACGGGTGAACAAAAGAATTTTGATTTCTTGATTATTGGAAAAAAGCAATTGAAACAAGCGTTGGGGCAAATAGGCAGAAAGCAAGTGGGCATGACCCGTGTGCTGTGAAAGGGCTTTCTAATTAACTTCACCAGTTTCAATCCTGAGCTGCTTCTGAAGTGTATTAAATGCCACTAATGCATGTTTAGTGTATTCTTCAGTTTTTACTGCTTGGTTTGAGTAACGTCACCTTCCCATCAAGTCTAGTGTGGAAGGATTATCAGTATGGTTTTCCTCAACAGCACAAGCACACTTACAGCTCTGAAATCATGACTTCAGATACAAGGTTATTTTATGAGGCTTTTCAGTGTGTCTGCTGATCTTCTGCTCTGAAATGTTTTTTTTCTATCCTTAATATCACTTGCATTGAATATAACTGTGTACCAGGGAACAGCCAGGTGAAATGACTCTGGAACCCTCCATTTGATGACAGTCCATCCTTAACTTGCAAGGTTGTTTGTCCTTTTTTCAGAATGTCCTCATCCTGTCCTCCCTTCTAGAAGCTCGGACCCTCTGCTTCAGCACTTGTGCACAGCTCTGTGTAACCTTTTTGCTTTTCTTTTAGCCTAAAGAGAAAGGGAAGGACATGAATGAGTGGCAGGAAAGCTCTGGGAGACTGGCAGCAGTGTCTGGTAGTGTTGCACTATCTTGCAGTTGTGGCAGAGTCTTTTGGAGCAGCTGTAGACAGCCCACCTGGATACGTGTCAGGGTTCCAAGACTGACTTTCCCAGCATTCATCCATTCCCTGCTGCTCAAGAAGTTCTGTCCTTCAGCCACACCAATGAGCAGGACAGCCTCTGACTGCCTGCCCAGTTCTCTTGCTGGACAACTTGCCCAAGAACAGAAGCAACCCCTGTAAAACCAGTTTAAATGGTTTTGAAAGTGGTCTGCCTCCTGCTCTCCCTTCTCACAAGGCTGCTTTTCACCAACGCTGCATTAGGAGTTTCTTCCTTGCTTTTAGATCATGTTTAGTCAACTTGTGACCAGGACTACTTGACCTGCCTGCAGTAGCTGATTATGGGAATTAGTGAGCCAGGAAGTCCTTGCCTCTTGTCTGGTCTTATCTGATCTATCATCATTTGACTTTCTAGCAAGTTTTTCTCTACAGGCAGAAGAGTTCTGCCAAGGTCTTCACCCTGACTTTTGGGAGTGGTCAGCCTGAGACCTTCAGACCAATATTGGGATCTGCTGCCTGTGGGAGTATGTACATCCTCAGCAATTCTGTCATTCCTCTCTTTTCTGCTACCTCAATTTAAGTGCAGTCCCTAAACTGATCCAAGTAGTTCTTCAGGTCCCATCCATTCAGACCCCATCCTTCAGATCGTCTTTGCTTTTGGAGTTTAATCTGTGACTTGAGCAAGAACCCATTTTATATTATCAAGCCAGCCTGTTTATATCTGTTCAAGTGGGATGCCATCTGCAGAGGGCAGAGTTCCTTTTGGGGTATCTGCTGCTGGGAGATTTTTCCTGGCCTTAAATCCTTCCCTTCTCCTTTGCCCCCAGAAAACTTCAAAGGCTCAATCCACATGCATGTAAACTTAGGCTGTATCTTAAATTAATTTATGGTTTAAAGATGTTAATTTCTAATTATGTTGCTATGCACAGGGATATTTGGGAGGGGTTTCTGCACCTGTGCACCCTTAACACTGCTCAGCACTTACTCTTTTCTCCCACTTAAAGCGTAGTTTCTCTTGCTTGCCTGAACTGGGAGTCCAGCAGCCTTTGTATGTGGCTCACTGGCAATTGTGGGCTTATAGTCAGCACAGATAACCATCTCAGGAATCTGGGCTGCTGGAAGTTGCTCTGATGCACAGTGTTTGCCAACGAATCTCTGGATTTCAGCAGTATTCTCTTTGTGTCCTGTGCTTCATTCCTGGAACTATCATCGATAGGATACTGCAGCCTCTGACTTTTTAAACCATTTATGGTACAGCCTGAGTTTATTTGGGCCCTTCTGCATCTCTGTGTATTAAGACAGGTTTTGCTCAGATGCCATGTTTCCCATTTTTCTGATGCCATAGTTTTGTCGTTCCTCTCATGCCTGTGAGATTTTTATGCTAGAAAGAGGGGAAGAAAGCATTATGGCTGTGGGGTCCAAGTCCATTTCTTTGGCTGCTCTTGTCTGTTCTTGTTGAGCAGTCACTGACATTGCAAATGTCCCTGATAGGAATTTCAGTGCAAGTTACTGACTTGCAGGTGCTGCTGAAGACAGGGTATTGGACCAGACAGACTTCTGCTCTCACCCAGTAGTGCTGTTCTTATGATACTCAGCATCTGTTTAATCAGTGGAATATATCAGCTTGAGGGGGGGAAAAAAAAACCCTGGACATTAATATTTTTATTCATAAGAGCCCAAACAGCTTTTTTGTCTTTTTTGCTCCATTAGATGGTTTTTAAGGGGTGTTGCAAAAGCAGATGGACAAAAAGCTGCGTCATACTCACCTGCAAGCAAGCAAATGGCAGCATTGCCAGTGTGATTAATTGTTGCTGTACTAGAGGGGCTGCTGTTCCTGCAGTACAAGGTCTAATCTCCCTGCTGCCCTATTCAGATAATGATGCTCACACACATTTTAAAGCACCTTAAATTAGGTATCAACAAGCTACCTCCCTCTTGCTGCAGCATTCTAGGACCCACAAAATGAGGCTGTCTTGCTCTTCCCAAGGGTTCTGTTGGCTGAATGGAGGGGGTGTTTTGACTTTCCCTGCTGTGAGGACAGTAGGTAGGGCATGAGAAGATAGGACATGTAACAAGGAAGAAGTATTCTCCAGCAGTTCCTTTTTTAGACTCCTCTGTTCTCCTACTTGCTGTATCTGTGTCATTTCTATTTACCAGTGCATCTCTTTTCTCAATTCTTTAACTATTTTCCTGCTCTGGAAGCCACTTTGTCTCAAACAAAAAAAAATAAAAAACAGCCACCAGCCCCAAACATGAACAGCTTGGGAGCTTGACTGGTAACATATTTTTCCCTTATGCTTTCTACTGCATTCAAATAGTTTCTCTGCTACCTTGGTTTTGTTTGTTGGTAGGATTGTGGTACTGATGTGCTCCATGTTAGGTATGTTTAGGTACTTTGCCAAACTGGAAACAAAAGGAAAAATGTGTATTTACCTTTTCTGTTTACCACCTACACGTTTAATGTTGTGAAAAGCCTTTTACAAGAGTTGTGCGTCATAGAACCTGCTGTTTTCAGTGGTGGTTGGCCAACAGGAATGGCTTGCACTCATGACATCAACCCATGGTATCTCCAATGCTATCCCTGCGGATAACGTCATAGCAAAAGGTGTTGGCTGATAGGGATGAAATCTGCCACCCTGAAAATAAAAAAGACTTTCAGTCAGGAGAAAATTCTTCAAGGAGCTTATTCTTGCTAATATTCTTCTCAACAAAATTATCAAGAATTTTAAGTGATAGAACTAAGTAGTACGTGCACACAACAAAGTCATAATATTTTCTCCTTAAAGCAGTTTTCATTACTTCTATTACCTGCAAGTACCTAAGAGGAATATTATGAACATTTGAAACATACTGAGATTACTATTCTTGCGAGTTCTGTCCTAAAGGTGAAACCAATTTGTGAAGGAGGCTCCCTGCAGTTTATGTATCAGTGGATAGCAAAATTTTTATAGGTAGTGCATTTTGCAATACGATAAAGTGGCTTTACCTTTCTCAGCATCTTTCCAGATGCTGTGCAAAGTAATCTACGTAAATCTAACTATTACAGATTAACCTTCTTAGCTGTCCGGTAGCAGCTTTTATTTATGTTTCTGCCGATCAGATTAAAAATGCTGCGTTCATGGGTTGTGTTGTTAATATTGAATTTTGTATTCCAGTCCGTAATAAATTACTTTCCTCTGTGCATTGGAAAAACTGGTTAGTAGAGCTCAGAGTTTAATTAGTAGGCTGTTGATGAGACAGAACAGGTATTCCGAGTCATTGTTCCAAATTACTGTGAAATTTGTTGGTATTGTGGTGGCTTTTGTTTTTTGTTGTCTGACGGAGGCTGAGGTACAAAACCTTAACTGTTGCTGAATTAAGTTATTTAATGACAAAATTACCAGGGCTTTTTGAATTTGCAGTCAACCAGGTTTCAGATATTGCTGCTGCAGTATATTATGTCCTGTTTAATATTCTTGTTTTGCAAAACAAACTCTTGTTTTCCTCCAGTTTTATATTCCTCTGCCATTTCCTTTAGACCGGAAGCGTTACTGCCACTATTGCCATATGAAATGATTCTAGGTTTGAGGGTGCACTGGATTTTCATATCTTGGCTGTGTCTTTGCTTTCCCAATTCCTCTGCTTGCATAGTTCTTATTGAGAGAGCATGTTCTTGGCCTTCTAATAAAAATCTCTTTCCCACAAACCAAGTTGGGAGTTACTTTGTTGAGCTGTGAGTGACTTTTCACTGTACTCACTCAGTTCTCTGACCCTTCATGAGAGTGGGGGCCTTTGTGAAAAGATTCTGTCCGGGTTCTGTCCTTCTGCCTTTCTTCATCACTCCACCACTCACTACCATCGTCTTCTGGAGTAGTGAGGTTTCTCATAAACTTGGACTTTGCGGCCTGACATTACTCTTTTTTTTATATATATAAGTTTGGTACATTTGCACTGAACCTGTGTGTATGGTACAGTGTGGGCTCACTTTGATCCAAACTTACCATCCTTTTTTTTGATTGAAGCCTGACCATTGAAAAAACACTCTTTCATTTGTCTGGCCTTCAGTTTCTGCTCCATTGTTCACTGTAAAATTTTAGTTGTTTTCCCCTTTCATCTAAATTTCAGAAGTGGCAGCATTTGGATGGTGTGTGGGAGGGAAGGTAGATGTGCTGTAATGAAGCTTGTACCTTTTCTGTGACCCGCTGGTTCGTGCAGTTGGAGGGCCTTTGCACTTTGGTTTCAGATCATGTAACTTTTTTTACCCTCTTTTAGTTTCATCTTTTCTTGTGAGTAACAGTGTTAAGTAGCATGCTTTTATATTGCATTTGAAGTATCTGTAGGCTTTTGTATCTTCTTTTAGTCACAGTTTAACCAAAGGATTTTAGTGTTTTAACACTGGGTACTTCTGAGCTTTTATCTTAAGTCACTCTTGAGCCTTAGGTCTTGCTTAATTTCAAAACCTGGTGGTGACGGAAATTTGCCTTTGGTTTGTTGCTTTTCTTGTCTCCAGTATATACATTTCTTGTTAGTTGAGTGTGGTCTTTACCATTCCTTATATCCTTGTTGCTGATCCAACAATGCTGTATCCTTTGTCCTTGATGTGACATCCCCTACTTGGGATGAGAAAGGTTTCCTACAACACATTTATTTCCTGTTGCAGATTTCTTTCCACACTGCTGCTTACCATTTTTATGTGCTGATGTCCTTCAAATTTTTTCTAGTTCTATTTGTTTCACATTTTCTTACTGAGTCTTGCTTGAACTTAGCCTGTTTGTTTCTAGTGTCTACATTCTTGTGTTTAATTAATTTCTTCAGCATTGAATTTACTGTTCAGGATAGACAAGTCATGGCTGTTTCTTGTCCATTCATGCCTGTGCCCAGAACACTGGATTTTTATAGTACAGTCCCTGTTCTGTTCTGGGACAAAGCGGGGAGGAGTGCAGCCTTGCTCTTCTCAGAACAGCTGCTAATTCAGAGGCTGTGTGCTCCTTGAAGGAAGGGGGAGAAGATGAAAAGAAGGGAAGCAAGAGATGTCAGCTGAGGGGAGCAAAATCCAAATATTTGTTCAGAAATGGAACTCACTCGTCTTGTGTATGTCAGGAGCAGTAGCTTTTGAAAATGTACTTAATCAGTTGCTTGCAGTAGTAGGAACACGCTCATGCTGAAAATCCAGTTTTACGTTTAAAGAAACTTGATAAAAGCAGGAAAACAAAAAAGGAAAAGGAGGATAATATATTCTGCAGCATGAAATGTGTGTGTTGTTTCCAAGATATCTCCAGCCCAGCACAACTCACAATGGGCCAATGATAAGGTTCCAGCCTTGGATTGGGGGAGATGCAGTTTTAGTTCCCTGTTCTAGTGACTGTGTTACTCTGTCCAAGTTCACCCTGGAAATTGTGATGCCTTTGAGTTTCTCCTCATAGTAGGAATGAAAGTGCTTTCCTCAGTGGTGTTTGTGAGGAAAGGTGCGTTTCAGAGATAAAATGCTTCCATGCTACGTTAATGGGAACAGCAGAAGACTCCAGCCAAGTCAGCAACATCTGTCTCAAACTGCCACTTAAGCTTTGCATGCAGATTAGTCCATGTCCTCAAGCACAGCAGTCACACAGCTGACTTGGTTGAACTCTCTGTAGTATGCAGGTAAGAGCAGAGTCTTGTTTCAGGTGAGATGCAGAACACTTGCAATGGTAGAAGCCTTTGGAGACTAAGGCACTGTTTTCAAGAGCAGGCACATCTTGCATTGTTGGTGTAGTCAAGCTTAAAACTTGAGTAATTGCATGTTTTTGAAAGTCCTCTTGAAATTTTTGTGGCAGTAGGGTTTTTTGAAGGTTCTCGTGGTGCTGGGCAGCATCAACCTGTCAAAGGATGCTCCATCTTGTTCTGTTTTCTGTGTGGATATATGGGGCCATTCTGGACTGAGAATCATTACTGTGCCTAATTCTGAGCAATGGCAGCTACTGTCAATTAGTATTTATTTTACATTAGAACTGCTACTGCCTGAGCATCTCTGAAAATCAAGACATTAAATTACACTGTCTTGCATTAAGAGATTTGTCAAAACTACAGAAGAGGACAAAATTCATGTAATCTCCTCTGACACTGCTTGGCAAAATCAGACTTTCTAACTCAACAAGGTGCTGGTTGAATGATGTTTTCTGCTGTGGGTAGCTTGCAGATGGGGTTTGGGAGTCTTGCTTTGTTTTTGAGGTCACTGTCTTCAGGTCCTGGTGCTTGTCTTCCAAAGAGAGATGTGGAGGTCCAGGAGTTGCAGTTACCTCACTAGCACTAATCACTTGATTGCTTTAGCTACATTTATAGGATTTGTTTCACATTTTGGGCAACACTTTTTATTCCCCTTTTATTTTTCTAGGCTTGTTGTCATGGTATCTGGCACTTCCCATTCAGATATTAAAATTGAGTGAGCGGTGTCTGTATGTCTGGTTCATTTTCCCTCTCTTATCCTCTCCCCAAGGGAGAGGTTTACGTGGGATGTAGCACACTGTTTGCAAGGGCTTCCTTTGGGGGATTTTTTAATCATGTAGCAGCGTCTCTGCTGGAGAAGGCCTGGTGCAAAGAAGCCCCTTCCACTTGGACTGGAGTTTATTAAATCCTATATCGCATAGAGCTCCCATGGGACCTCATTGTGCAACTCGTGTCTCCCCTCGAGCTCCCCAAAAAAGGCCTGTCTCCTGCCTGAATGAGCTTTTATCTCTGGCATTGCCAGGATTAAGGCAGCCATAGGAATTTTCTCCCTGCAGATACCTGATAGGGAGGGTTCAACCTTTGTTATTTGAGTCTCAGGGCTCTGATTCCTTGGGAGAAGGTTTGCTTGAGGGATCCTGTCTCATCTGAGGATCTTCGTGTCCTTTTGTAGCCTTTGCAGGTGCTGTAGCTGTGGAACATGGAGAGCTTTTCCTTGATATTTGGCTTTAGTGTTGCTTTTTTACTTGCCACGGAACTACAAGCATGTTTCTTAGGAAGGGATCTTTTATAAGGGCATCTCTTTGAGTCTGGAACCTGGCTTTACTCTACAGAAGTATCTTAAGAAGAACCTGCTGAACTCAAAATTTGCTGATGGCTGTTTTTAACCAGGGATAAGTCATGCTGCTCAATTGTAGGTGCACTGTAGCATCACAGTATATCTGGGGCTCTAGACACTTAAATGTGTTGCATGTAAATACTGCTGTTTTTTCCAGATGTAGAAGTGGGGTCTTCTGAAAAGAAGTAATAAAGGCACCCCAGAGTACAGTAATTTGATGGAAGATTCCCAAACTAAACTTGGGTCCAGTCACCTTCCTGCAAGAAGTGAAAAACAAGTCTTGGATTTGCTTGGAGAAGGCTATGCATTTTTCCCTAAATTCTTGTAAAAATAAGTTACAGTGTAATAGGACAATGCTTTCTTGCTATTCATGGGCAACATGTATTAGATAAATCCTAGTCTGTACAAATGTAAGGAGTCTTTATTGTAAATAAGCTATAGACTAAATGGGTACTGTGATAAAGAGCTGCACTAAGCACACAAGTTACCCTTCATAGTTGGATTGCATTGAATTGTGACAGTGACAGCCTCAGCTTAATTGTTGTGTCCTGGGAACACTGCATGCGGGAGGTTCTTCCTTCCTGGTTTACTTCTCTGAGACTGCAGTGTGTATTGCTGGGGTAACAGCAGGTGCTTCTGCTTGCTAAAGGGGTGGAGGATGAATGAGACTGACATTACTGGTATAAAAAGCATCAGACAAGGAGCAGGGTTTGAACTGGTCTCATGATGAGATCTCATTTTCCCTTGATCTCAATCTTCTCTCCATAGCTTACCTCCTTTTTTAGGTGAACAGCTCTATTTATTGGTAACTGTTGTAGAAACAACAACAACAAAAATACACAGCAGTCAATTCACTTGACCCTCTCGGTACATTTTGAATGTATCTTCTCAAGGGTATTTATGTAACCTTCTCCAAAAGCCCCTACTTCATAGAGCTTTTCATATGAATTGTAGTCATTCTTTGTCCTCCCAGGAACATGTTTAAAACACTTGTGAAATGGCTTGGAGGCTCACAGGGTGGTGCTGTGAAATGGGCCTGCCAGCTGGGGCAGGACTTGCCTTGAATGTCACTGTCTGGTTATCCTTGTTTACAACATAGAAAGCACCACGAGTCTCTTGCCAATCTGCCTGCCATCCATAGGTGCTATTTATTAGGAACATCTCCAGTTAGAGAAACACTGAGGAAGGTGGAAGATGATGTGCAGGTCTGCTTGGAAGAGCCACAGGTGGATAGCAAGTTGCACTCAGCTTTTTCGATAGAGAGAAGCTCACCCTGTCACAGGTTTCTTCCCTCAGTTTCACTGAGGTTGGAACGGGCAAAAATGGAGCTGGGAGGTCTGGAGGATTCATGGTGAGCATTATTTGCCTTTTTGGTCCCAAACGCAGAGTGACTGAAGGCTGTTTAGTGTCTGACGGCTTCTGCCCGGCTAATGCGAGATGAGCTGTCAGACGTGCCCTACTTGTGAAGGGAGGGATTGTGTCAGGAAAGCATCGGCGCTCGCTGGCATTTGTGTTCTGGCTGTCAGGCGGGCAGCTTTAATTAGGTTTTACATTTGGGCAGGGGACAACAAAAACCACAGTTTAAGGCAGCGTACATCTCTGCTGTCCTGCTCTGTGCTTGTTTTCATGAGTGACTGTGGAGAGTAGGGACTGTGGTCCTTTAATGTGATGTTGCATTTCACAGTTGTTTTTTTTTAAATGAAAAAGGATGGTTTTAAACATTTCTTTAACCTGCCTGGGCACAGGTGAGCAATTAAAGTTGTGCTCTTAAGTTGTTATTTAGAATAGTTTCTTGTAATACAAAGGCTTCAGACTTTGAGGAAGGACTTTGCTTCTGCTTTGCTTGTGGCAATGAATGTTCTTGATACAGTTCCTACTACAGCTGGCAGGAACAGTGTTATTTGTAGAGCTTCAGAGTAGAAGAGATTACAGAACACTTATTGCATCTTGCCTAAACCTCCCTGGATTAATTCCTACTCGAGCAAGAAGAGTGTAAATTTCAGAAAATCCAAACTTTCAGAATTTCCAGTGGTAGAAGAAATGACAAAATGGTTGGTAGGTACTTAAATTGATGTTACCTTCAGTATCAAAACCAGAGCAAATGGCTTCCCCAGGGAACAGCATTTTCTGTATTGTTTCTAGTCTGGTTTCACCTGCCGAGCAATGGGACTTGGGATAAATAACTCCATGGACAGATTACTATTAAGAAAATAAAAATGAATCTGTATTTCCAGTGAATAGTAATGTAGTACTGTTAGGGTTCAGCTTCTTTTTTTTTTTTTATCAGATGGGCAGATTGACCCCCATATCGCAGTTGAAAGTTTTTTAGTGCTGTAGCCAATTCTCATGGCACCATCACCAAGGCACCTGTGTCTTGTGTGAAGCACCTACACTGGGCTGGACAAGGCTCTTTGCCAGTGAAGCACAGAGTCAGATCAGAAACAGTGAGTTTTCTTCCCATTTTTAATTGTGTATGGGTTTTATACCAAGAGGAATTCTTTTACCCCTTTTTGTCAGCATTGCAGGCTTGATGTGGCCTCTATCAGTCTTTGATTTCAGCATTTCTAAAGTCTGCCACAGTTAACTTGGTTTGTCAAAATGTAATCTTTGTGCTATCTGAGTGTATGTATTTGTGGTTTATTGAGGAGCTTAAATTGCTTTGCACCTTCATTCTGTCCTTTTTGTTCTTATCTTCGCATCCTGTCTTTCTGCACTTGGTCTTTGTGAACAAGGAGCTTGGGTTTTTTCCACTTACTGGTGGAAATAAACAATTTAGGGCCAAGCTCTGTAGGCAAACATCTTTCTGGTGATTTGCTGTTCACAATTCCCAGTCAGAGGTCTGCTGACTTTTTTTAATCCATTTAATGTGTGCCATGTTAATTTTGTTTTAGTCAATTAATAAGCAGTACCAAATCAAGTGCTTTAGAGAAAACCAAGTATATCAATGCCATTAAATCAACGTTCTTAAAATTTATAGGTCAAACTTGTAATCTCATCAAGAGGGTTGTCAGTTTAGTTTGACAGAATCTGTTTTCCATAGACCTAATTTGATTGACATAGATTTTATTACCCCATACTAATTCATTATTATTAGAGTCCAGTATTGAATATTCTGTATTTCTGCCTTGCTCAGCACTAGTCTGATGGACCGGTAATTACTTGGGTCATCCAGTCCTCCCTTTTTGAATTTCAGTGCAAAATTGTCTTTCCTCCAGGCTCCTGGAATTTGTTAGTCACAAGAGAGCCTTTGGCCCTTGTTATTTTTTTTTTAATCTCTTCTATGCAAGTAATTCAGATCATCTCATTTAAACACAGATAATTTTAGGAGCTCCTGTTCAGCATCCACCTGGGTTTCTAGTTAGTACTTCATGTAGCTTCTTCAGGTGTACATAATGTCTGTTGTCTCTGTACTGTTACTATTAGTATCTGCTGATGAGTCAGGATGACTGTGAAGGGATCTTTTTGCTGTAATCTAAAAATTCTTTGTTCTTCTGACCTTTACTAGCCAGAGATTTCTTTTTTTTTTTTCTTAATGATATTTCTATTCTAACTTAGGTTTGTTTCTGTTTTCCCTTTATCTTCTAATTTCAATATGGAATTGGCCTAAGCAGACTGGCCAGCAAAGGAAGTAAAGAAAGGTACAGGTCTTTGCCGCTGCCTTTTTCACAGTTGAATGTTTTTGGATGTGTGAATAAATGTTGCAGGGCAAATAGAACTTAGAATAAAGAATCATACTCGTGATTTGTTTTAATCTTGCTGATTTTCAGCTCTGAAAATGGAACTCTCCAAAATGCAATATATGTACATTATGAGTGTGGGCTTGACTTTGCCTGTTTGCCTTAAAACTCTCAAGCCCTTGATAATTTCTAACCCTGTTACTACTCCCTTTTAGACCTATTGCTTACCAGATCATAGGAGGGCCACTATGTGTGCTCTGCAGCTAGGTAAAACATTCAGGAAGAGCAGTGGTAATAGCGATACAAGGTGTTGTTTTAGGATCATCTAGAAATATCTCTTTCCTGACCTACTGAATCACAGCATGCGATGAACTATTGGATTCCAAATCACAGAAAATATTTACTATTTACGGTGCTGTTCCTGGGAAGTGTAGCATGGGAATGAACTACAGTATCTGTGTGGGATCCCACTGAGAGGTCCAGCTGCCTGCTTTGTGCTGCCAGATTGTGTCCAAAGAAGTGTTACCCTTTTGGAGTACATGCAATAAGAGTACATGATGGAGAAAATAGCAAAGTTCATACTGTTTACTGTATTCTGGAATAAATCCTTTGCGTTCTTTACTGGGAACAGTTTTTGGTTCTTTCATATCTACAGTCTGTATTTTGTCTGGCATAAGGTGTGTTGCTCTTGAGAGGAATTTGGAAATAATATTTTTAGCTACATGTATAAATTTTTTTCTTGGCTTCTGAACTGTAGATGGTTAGCACACTAAAACTTTATGATGTTTGCTACAGTCATAAAGCTTTTCACAAATTTGCTTCGTGTCTGGGTTTTACTTTCTTTTCAGTTGCCTGAGAATGGGGGGGTATCAATCTTCATTTGCATGATAGTGTTCGTGGGAGATGGCTGAAAATACAAAGCAACCAAACAAAATACACCTGAAGTGGAAAGCTCTTAATTGAAAGATTTTTCTGCCTTCAGCTTCACTGATAGAGTGAAGCATATGGCAGGAAGCAGCTGATGGAAAGAACTGCACCAAGATTTCAGTGGGCTGCAGAAGGTGCAGGTTTGAGTTTTAAGATAAAATGGGGTTTTATTGAATGAACAGAATTCACTGCTCAGAATGCTGAGTAGACCCATCCTTTTTTGTGAGACTACTATATAGGCAATATAGCAATTATTGGGTATGACTTCATAGCTTCTGAGTAACAGGCCTTAAGTCTTCTTACAAGTTTCATATATTTCATGATGTTCAGGAGTATATACATCAGCAAGAAGAAATCGTGTTTCTTCAGGCCCATTATTCTAAGGAAAATGGTATGACAGTATAAGAGTTTTCTTTAAGCCAGGTTCTGCAGTCCTGCATGCAGGCAAGACAGTTTTATTAGTGTTGGTGTTCATTATCCTTCACCTTGGAGAAAATATATTTATCTGCTTCCAGTTGGTAACGAGAATCAGAGATGATGTCTAAATAACTTGAATGTTACTGGGAGAACTCAGAGGAAGGCAGTGAATGGTTTGTGGAATTGTATTATTCTTTTCATGTATTGCCATTATTTTCCTTCCCTGCTGCTAGTGCTGTCTGTGGGTTTGCTATCCGTGGTCTCTTTCCTTGCACAACTACTTAGAGAAGTGAGAACACTTGTCTGAGAGAGAATTAAAAAGCACTGTGTAGATCGTAGAGGTCGGTCAGTCTGTGTGCCTTGAGAATAGCAGTGGCTGGACATGGAAGGCCATGGTCAGAGAGACTGACCTAAGTTACAGGGCCTTGCACAGGCTACTCCTGCTCTCTGTGTACCTCTGGATGGCCATAGAGGATCAATGGGGAAAAAAAAAGAAATGCAAGTTATCGAAGTTGTGATCCTTGAGTCTCCCCTAAAAAGCGGCTTGTTTCCTAGAGAATGGCTTCCTTCTACCTAATTAATTGCATTCTAATTGAATGTGTTAAAGATTTGAAGTATTCAGAGGCACAGGGGTTGGGACTGTATAAAGTATCACAGGTAGGTAAGAAGAGAAGGAAGGCATGGCAGGGAAGGCATCTTCACAGTATTTTTTCTCTGGGCTTTGTGCTCAGCCAGACTTCAGCTTGTTCTTGGTTAATGTCGTGTAACTCGGTTAAGAATATTTTTGTTGAGATTGTTCAGCTCTCCAGGAAGACTGGATGTTTTTATGTCTTTTTTCTGAAGTTAATTTGATTGGAGGGAATTGCTCCCTGGATGTATTGTAGGTTAAAACAGCCATTTCTTATCCTTATGCCTGCATGTGGGCATTTCAGGCATGAACTGCAGTGTTTCCATGGATTTTTAAAGTCTTCCATTGCATAGTTATCAGCTTTTAGGGCTTTGATCTGATTTCGTAAGACAGAAGCGCTCACTGTATTTGTGTTACAGCAAACACTGTATTTTTGGTGGCGTCCGACTTTGAGAAACACACAGATGCTTTTTTGTAGTCCAGGAGACAAAGAAACAAAGCTTTGTGCTGGGAGGCAGGATCTGTGCCTCCAGGGGACATCAAGGCACTTGGTGTGCAGCTGCCTTCCCGACCTCCCCTTCTCCTGGTGAGCAGGAGCTGGGTCGCTGCTTGCTGCTCCCGTGGATAGAAATCTCCACAAATGCTCTTCTCCTTGGGAGGGATTTTCACAGGTTTCCTTTCTCACTGCCTGTGAGCAGAAGCATTTCAATGCCCTGCCCATCAGCACCGAGGGACAGGTTGGGTTTTTTTGGCTTCCTGTGCTCCAGATACACTGAAGGGTGTACGAGGAGGAGCGTGGTTGGAATACAGGACTGCTAGCCTGCCTGCTTGGGCTCACCAATTCTTCAATTGTGATTATCTGTGTGTGTTTCTAAGTACGTGTGCCTTAACAAAAAAAATGAAATTGCTCTGTTTTCCAAACACAAAAAGTAAGTTCAGTAGGAGGCTCAGAGGAAGGAATCTGGAAGCGGCTGTCTGTCACGTTGCATTTCTAGAATTGCTGCTGCAAAGCCGCTCCTTGGGAATGGGGAAGAGCTGCCTGCGGAGCAGGTTCAGCCCTCTGCAGCCCCTTAGTTCTGTCTGTGTGTGCACCGCACCTTAGTGCTGACAGCACAGCCGCTCCAGCGCCCTGCCACTTACCCCACTTATTAACCAGGTCTCTTTCCCCTGCGAAGGCAAACACAGATCTCGCTAGTAAAACAGAAGCTGTTGAAATGATTTTGGCTGCTAAAGTGGGCTCCTGCCATCCCATGTGCAGCAGCAGTTGTACTGTTTGGGTTTGTTGTCATCTCTAATACTCAGAGGGGAGCTTTAATGTGGTCCCTGGCCCTGCTGCAATTTGGGCTGTCCTTTCTCCTATTTACTGGCTGTTCACTGAGCAGTAAAACCAGGCGTAAGGGTGGTGTCTGTTCCTCAGTCAGCTCCTTCAAGGTTAGTGTAAAAATGCTGTTTCTTAAACACTTAAACTTGTTTATAAACAGTAGCAAAATTAAGCCTGTGTGTTCATAATTTTTAAGAGGTGGCTTCCTTACTGGCAGGTCAGCCAGTTCCATTTATTAGGACCGCAAAGCTATTACACAATTCTGTTGCTGTCAAGCCTCATACATGCTTTTCAGTAAATTCCTGGGGAAGGCAGCGTGGGGAGGCTGCTGCTTCTCCTGGAAGTAGGATCTTCAGAGCAGCAATTTAAAGTTACGTTGCCTTCCACCGTATTCAGGAGATAAAATGGTGAAGAACAGCATAGAGACCATACGGGAAAGCAGGGATGAAATGAACAGTGTAAGAAAATTGTGTTCCTGCTCTTGGAAGTTGCTCCTGTGCTGAAAAACACTGAGTCCTTTTTTTTCTTTCTTTCCCGTCTTTTAACAGGGCAGAGTTTAGGGTATGGATTCGTTAACTACATTGATCCAAAGGATGCAGAGAAAGCCATTAACACTTTAAATGGACTCAGACTCCAGACCAAAACCATAAAGGTAAGATAATATAAAATGTCTTTTGCTTAATTCAGGAAGGGGAGGAAGTAGCTGAAGTAGTTTCTGGCAATTTCATCACTATTTTATTCTCCGTTATGAGTGAGCTAATGAGCTCCTCCTTGGAACAATGGGAGGACTCGTAGAAGATAAAATCTCTCTTCTCCGAAATTGCTGCTATTATTAAAGGGAGGGGAAAGTAACAGGAAGCTCTGTAAAGCATGACAGTGAGGCTTAAATAAAACAGCCAGAGTGATACCATTATCCATAAACAGGTAAAATATGTGACAGTGTATTCATAAGTTACATGTTTTCTTATGTTTTAATGGGAAATACCTTGACATGGAACTCTTTTAGTGATGCTCCTGTCATAGTCAGGTGTTGAAAGTATGTTTCTCTCAAGTAAGAATATGTCATTCTCAAAAAAATTTTTTTTCCTCAGTTTCTATGTCCTTAATTTGATTGATTCTTTTAAAAGCTGGAGGCTTCCCACTAAAGTCTCTTATTTCATTGTTGTAATAGGCCATTAGTTATTCAATGACCTTCTTTAGTGGTCTCACAAGAAAAGCAAGCTTCTACACTGTCACGGTTTTTGCTGCATGGCTGATAAAGCTATTCTGAAACAGCTTACAGAAGATTTCTACATCCCAAATTCTGACGAATAATACAGCTTAAGGGATGTGAAGCAAAAAATGGAAGGGGAACAAACAGCAGATCAGATTCAAATTATCTGAAACTGCTTTGATCATATTTGAATGCTAGCTTTTGATTTGCACCATTTTCTTAATTTTTCTTCTGTACTTAATTTGTATTTCAAAGCCAAAAACGTTAAAGAATATAAAAATAGAATTTTTACTTTAGTGGATATTGGTATGAGCACCATCAGTGATTTCACATCTTGTGAAAAAGATAATGTGGTCAATACTTATTTGCACATACCCGTTCGTCCTAAAGGTTGTGGTTTGGGCAAAGTGGTGTTCCCTAAAGCAGAAATATTTGCTGGATTCCACTGTATCTCTAAGGATTGCTTCAAGCAAGTTTTTCCCTGGTCTGTTTGATCAGTGAAGAGCAGAAGTCCTGGGCTGAGGGTTATGAAAGTGGTGGAGTAACTGCACGGATTACGTAGGGAAAGCTACTTCCAAACCTCCCCTAAACCATCCACGTTCCATCCAACATATGTGGGTCATATATCAAAATGCTCACAGCATGGTTTTGTAGAGTTAAATAGAAAAACTTTTAGGAATATATATAAGGCAAGGCAGCAAAATCTACCATCTTATCAACTGCTGCAGGTGGAACTGCAGGCTTGGACTCAGCAGTTTCCGCTTACTGTGAAAAGTTGCTCTCCAAATTGCTTTTAAAGGCACATTATCAGGAAAAATGTTTTGAAAATATTTTATTAAAAACTCAGTAGGACTTGAAAAATCTAGATCACTTTTTAACACAGCACATACATTTTTGAACATTATTAAGCCTTAGCAAAGGTGCTATGTTTATTGTCCTAACTACTTATGTTGCTTTGCCTCTGTGTATTTGTGAACCAGAGCAATGCTATTGCATTCGTAATATTCCAGTGTTATAGAAAACACGAGCTGCAAAAAGGTCTCCAAAAAACCCACACTAATTATACATTTTTCACATGGAAAATTAGACCATTAGGCCTTCCTTTTTTTATCATCTTTAGTAAAATTTTTATCTGAGAACTTCCCATGCAAAAACATTGTATAATGTGTTTTCCTTTTTTTTTTAATTGAGTACAAATTTTGGAAATGCGTTGGTTTGGTTGGTTTGGGTTTTTCATGTTTATTAATAGCTAGTAGACTTTATAAAATACAGGACATGTTGTTGAGCTCTTGACAGCTCTTAATATTTAACAGTAAGGAGAGATTGACCTAACCTTATACGTACAGGAGCTGCATAAGTTTCTCAATGACTGGGAGGGTATGTAGGGTCGTGTTTGGGGCTTTTTAATGAAATTGGGTTTATGAAGTTGTCTAAAACCAACCCAAGGGAGCCTTGTATTCCAGTAGCCAAGCTCTGGCCACAAGGACATCTAATCAGCAGTCTCCAGCCCTGTTTTTTTTATTGCAGAATTGCATGTGATTACCTCACCTTACCCTCTTGGTTTTTTTGTATTTTTTTAATTATGCTTTGCTTCTAGAAATGCTAATGATTAGGTCTGCTTCCCTGGTGCTGTGTGATGGAGAAGGTTTCCCAGTGTTCATGCTGAGTGGTAAATCATGTGTGTTTACTGCTGCCAGCAGCACCTGTGTCACTGGAGACATCCCTGATTTCCAAAGGCTTGCAAGGCAATGAGAAAGGGTACTCAGCACTGCTGAAACCTCCTCACTTGCCTATTGCCCCTACATGCCACTTTCCAGCATCTCACCATCATTCATTATGAAGTTGAAGTGCTTTAACTGGTGGAATTACTATATTTAATTATCAGACCCGATTACTTTAGCTGTAGATGCCCTTTGCAGTTACTAAAAATGTGCTGTTGATGCATTAAAAAAGCCTGTCTCGAAAGAACATCTAGAAAGGAATTTGGTGGCATATACTTTTGTCAGCTAAAAAATATTTATAGTAGGATTAACATCAAGCTGAAAAAGTACTGAGCATTATTTTATTCTGCTTCCTTCATGAATGTGGTTGGTTTTTATGTCCCAGAATGAATCTGTAGGTGTCCTGTTGATGGATGGGCTCAACGTTGGCCCCTGCCTATGTACGTTGTGTAGCTGCAGCCTTGCAGGTAGCATTTCTCTGGCTGCCTTTTGGGAGCTGTTTTGATGGAAAGAAAGTTGAAATTAATAATCTGTGAAAGCCCTTTTACACTGGGAGATCACTTCTGCTTGCCAAGGTCACCATGGTCCTGCTGGCTCTGTCCCCTCTCTTTGCTCAGTCATGGTCTCTGCTATTCCTTGCACCTACACTGGCTCTGAGGGGTTGTATTTGCACACATTTTTTGACCCCACGAGGCTTAATTCCTGTTTAAAAATAATGTATTGTCTGTATATGGCCCCAAATGCTGTCCTTTTCACTTCTGTAACATTTTTGTGGCAGCTTAATGTTCTCTCTCTCCTGATGGCTTGCAAAACAGCCATGCAGTCATCAGGAGGAACTGGCTTTATAGCAGGATCAGCAGAACAGCCAGGCGCAGTCGGCTCTGCGTGGACTAAAATAACTGAAAAAATGTTCTTTTTATTCTTTCATTGTTATGATAAATAATCCCTTTTCACTGTAGCAGCTAAAATATTTATGTGCATTTTATTTAAGTCAACGATGCCATTTCAAGTCAGAGTGGAGAGGTGACGATTTACAGAATATCTCTTTGGGGAAAGCATTGGAGGAAGTGTTATGTGTTTGGTGGTAATAGGTTATACACGTTGTGTTCCTCCTCAGCTTATCATAGTGCATATTTTATTTACGCCATTTTGTAGCAGCATCATTCTCTTGTGAAGGAGAAAGGCTTCACTTTATTTTTACAGCTAAACCTTGACATAATTCCACAAAACAGCTTAGAATAAGGGAAGATAGTGTGTGTTGAAATAAATATATATTCCAGAAATTGAATCTATTTTTAGAAATTAAATTTGCCCATCCATAAAAGCATATGAAAGGTCACTGCTGCTGTTGAAGATTGCCTGGCAATTCAGTTGCATCAAATATCAGAAGGAAAATAAGATGTGTGATGCATGGGGTTACAGATTGTTTAAACTGCTGCTTTGCCCTGGAAAAAGGACGTCTGAAAGGATGCGAAAGAACTTTTACAATTTACTTGGGGATTCAGGTGACCTGGCTCCATTGGAACAAGGGCAGAACAGAGTTTTGAAAGGAAGTTTGAAATCAAAAGAGCCGGTGACCCCCTGAAGTGCAGTCCTGTGCCCCCTCTCCTTCCTTTTCTCTGGTGCCTATGAAATAGGCTTGCTGCTTCCTTCTCTGGCAGGAGCAGGTACACGATGTGATGCTGCTGGAGCAAAGGGAGATGTCTCATATGAGGGGAGAAGGAATCTGGGTTCCTGGAGCCCTTGATAACCTCTGGTTTTTAAATCCATCAGATGATAAAATACCCAATGGATAAGATCATTCCTCTGTGGGCAGAGGCTTTTTCTAGTTATTTTAATTTTCAGTTAAATGGACAAATGACATGAAATTTTATTTCTGTTTTACTCTCCAGTTTTACTCAATAGGTCTGGATGGTTCTAGTTTAAAATACAGTGTTTAAGGCTGTAGGAGAAAGTAATCCTGAGTTTTTTGAAAATATGGTAGCAACATCGCTGCCCAAAGATCTTCCTATTTATCTTGGTTGTCTGGCATTTTTCAAAATGCCAGCTATTTCCACAAAACTCAGGCTCTAAATCTGTCCATGTTAATTCTTGTAATTGTCCGCAAAACTACAAACCATCCTGTCACTGTAGGGAACCAAATAACAGCAGCCTCAGACTTCTCTGTCCTACAAAGTCATTTGTCAAAAAGATTGCCTTCCAGCCGTGCTCAGCGGAGAAGGAGGTGTGGGAAGCACAAGGCAGGGGATGAGGCAGCTGCAGCAGAGACCGATGGGGAAGAGCTGCATCTTCTGCACTCCGTCCTGAACTGCTCGGGAGGCAGGGGGAGAGTTAAACACAAGTTAGGGCTGCAGCCAGAAAATGATTGCTGATAATGGTGGTAGCGAAGCTCTGGTGTTGGGTGCCTTTGGTGCAATACTCCGCTGAAAACCCTGCCTTTTCCCACTATATTCTTCCATAGCTTCCCTGGGGCCACCTTCACCAAGCCTGCCAGGTACTGTCTGCAGCCTCTTACCCAGTGGAGAAATGGGATGTTGTGCAAGACTGGGTGGTAAGGAGATGGTGTGTGGAGAAATCTGGGCAAGGCACAGGGTGGGCTTAGATGCTCTGCAAGGAAGAGGGGATAGGTTGGGACTCTGGAAGATAATGGGAGTAACTGAGCGAATCGGACTGTGGCAAGGAAGGATTTGCATTTTCAGGTGTTTCATGTGCAGTTGCATTGGGCTCCCTTTTTTTCCTTCCCTGAAAAGTCACATTACAGGCACTTGCGAGCTGCAGATTTGAGATGTAGCTGTTCTGTAGCTCCTTTTAAAATCAAGGTAGTTGCTTGTCTTGTTTTATGGTAGGTCAGAGTTAGGCAGGGGAGTCTTCTGCTGCACCCTGGGACAAAGCCTCAAACAAGAAAGGTGCTGCAGACTTGGAAAACCTCAACTAAGTTTGCTCTGGTTTTGCACTCAAGGAGTCTGTCTCCATAACCCTTTGGACTTTGTAGTGCTTATTAACAGACCTCCTTCACCTTTTGTGTCCCTAATAATGCTGCTGCTCAAAGGACCTCTCAGTGCTGTGTTTGAAGGTTCAGCTTTGGCTCTGCTGCTTTCAGGAGGCATCAGAAAGTCTTTACCTCTTAATTTTGTGCATCTTCTCTTAATCGCAATTTCTGTTTTAACTGCTTCAGTTTCGCCAGTGAGTCCTTTTCATTCCGCAGAGCTGGAGCAATTATTTCTCTTAGCCTTGCTCTTGATACAACCAGAGTGCTTCTAGGTTATTATCTATGGATGTGTTTGCTGAAATGATGGGATAGACTATTGTACCTGCAATCATAATTAATCCTGTTAAAATGGCATTGAATTGCTCAACAGCAAAGTGCATCGTCACTGCCCTGCATCCCCCAGCCAAAGGCTTAGGGAAGAGAAAGGACAAAGCAGTGCAAGCATCAGATGTGATCCTGCTCTCCAGCCTCTGGACCAGAGGGCTTTCGTGTTTGTTCTGACAAAGTATGCAGCTTTCACAGGAAAGTTTCTAAAGTCTGGGTTTGCACAAAATTAGGACGCAGATGAGGGTCTGGAAGTGGCTGTGGGCAAGTGTCTCTTTCTGCCATAGCCCGTTCCCTGGCATTGAGCAGATTTTACTTCTGGTTCTGTATGTGCAAGAAACGAGTGAGATTGGGCTTATTTACTTGTGTGAAGCTCTTTGAGCAGTTATGTTAAAGCACCTCCAGCGTGTGCCAGGGGAATAAGGGGCAGCAAGTGAGGCAGGGGTTGTGCCCATTCTCCACTGGACCTCAGGCAGAAAAAAACCAAGTGACTCAGCCCAGAAGTTGTACAAGAAATCCTGTATCTCAGAGCATGTCACAGAAGAACACAAAGCCAAGTCTCTGAATTAAGGTGCCCAGGAAGTCTGGATTTTTGAATGTTACTCAGACATTATTGAAAGCTGCCCAGGGAGTCCTTGAAGAGTGACTGCGCCTCACCTGTTTGTGGCCAGAGAAGTCCCAGGGACTGCAGATACTGTGGGTGGGTGATTTGGTGGCCTGTGGGTGCCTGTAGTGCCACAATTCAAGGCTTCTGATTAGCCTCACATTCCCCAGGGGAGTGATGGTAGATGCAGAGCAAGACGCATCTCCAGAGAAGGTTGGTGTTTACAAGATGGGAGCTGCTTCGATATTGTCTCAGATGCTGTGTCCAGGGCAGGGTGGCTCTGCTGGCAGAGTACATCATTCCAGAAAGGACAGTGTGCTTCCTCTTCAGAGCAGACTGAGTTAACTGGAGTTAAATTTTTCAAGGAGGCTTCTAGAAATGGACTTCATGTTTGGGAAGTCTGGGATTAGCATGCGAGCTGAAGGCTTCTCTTGTGGTGAGCAGCAGCAAAGTGGTTAAGTGTCAGTGTTTCAGTGGCTACTGTTCCATGTTCTGTAAGACAAATGGGATGCGTTCATGCCTCTGGGTGCCTTTGCTGTGGGCTCTGGCTTGGAAAGGCCAGACAGCTTCAATTGATGTTCTGAGAAGTCTTGAGGTTAGAAATTCTTCAAAAAGTTTTTTATGTGGGAAAATGGTAGGAAATCAATAGGGAAGATAATTACTTGAACTCAGATATTTTCTGTGTAACTGCACAAAAATGTGCTTTGCTGTGGAAGATATGAAATGCTGGACCTTCTGACACTGCAGTAGTGTTTGGAGACAGTGGTGCAGACTCTGGAGATGGCTGTTTGTACTGACGAGAAGCCCTTATGCAGGCTAATGCTCAATGTCAGAAGAGAAATGTCCTAGTAAATATTTTTCACAGTTAGTATATATATATTTATAGAAACTAACATCTGAGGCCAGCAAGCCATAAAATAAATTGTACAATATTTTATTATCTTCCTTGCAAATTTGAGCACACAACTCCTAAATGATCTTATGCAATGAAATACAACACCATGGTTCGACCTTCAACTGTCATACAAGCAGACAAACATTTTAATGCTGAGAAATGCCTGGGTCAAGCAGTAGTTTGATGTTCTCCAGCTCATTATTTGAGTTCTTTGTGATGGCTAGGATTCCATATTCTTTTCTTTTTCAACACACTGTTTCATTACAGGGTGCTAACACTGCCGTGAGCCAAAAAAAAAAAATCATTCTTAAGTGTGAATATAAAGAATTAATGCAGCATCCTCACACAGTGCTTTGTAGCTTTCTGTGATAAAATGGGAGCTGGTTTTTGCTCCCATTTTAACTCGCACAGCATAAGGAGCTTCTGGTGTGATGGAGGGTCAGGGTGGGTGATTTCTTCCTTTGATAGCTAACACATGGGAAGACATCCCATCCTCAGCACTAACTGAATAATAGCTTGAAAGCAGGATGGCACACTCTAACCGATCGATTTGTCATTGGCTGACCTGAGAGGGAAGATGAAAAAGATTCAAAAGCAGATAAATAATTGACATTACTAGCCTTGAGTCCATTCAGCTCACAACCTTTTCTCCTTGATATTAAAGATGGCTGAGTTGCTGTTGGCAGCTTCTTTCTTTGGCTCAGGCTCCCCTGCAGCCTGAATGTTTGATTGAGGGAGGAAATAAAAACTAGACCTGAGCGGTGATAGGTGTTCACATGGAGGGCTTGGGAATGTGTGCAGCCTCTCTTTCCACTGCCTGTCTGTGAGGCCCACGAGAGCACAGCATTTTCTGTGAGTAGAAGTGTATATATAAAATATCAGGCATTCGGTGCTGTGGGAAGTAGTGTTTTTGTGCATATCCCAATACTTTTCATCCTCCCTGTAATGTGGCATTTGGTTAATGAATGTGCCAGAGTGAGAAACCCAAAGGAAACCCCTGGCTGTTTTCCCAGGAACTTTAATAATTTCACTGTTCTCAATTTTGAGGAATAGGTAAGGTCCCTACCCCCACTCCAGGGAGGCTCTTAAGTATTTTTTAAACTGTTATTATAAAGTAGGTTAAACTGTAGGTGCCTGAACCTTTACAGAATCCTCTCAAGGTAAGGCATTTACAGAGTGGGGTGGGAGAGTCTGCTTTTTGAAATGCCCCAGCGTGGGATATAAATGGGAAGCAACCAACGTGAGATCGCTGAACCAAGCTGTAGGTGAACGCACCACGCTCTAAGTGGGAGTGTCCCTGATGTTCCCGAGGACCTGGCTTGAGCTTTGTTACATAAAAGCCAAGCATGTGTATTCTGGTCCTGGCATGTCAGACGGGTGTTCAGGAACAGCACTTCAGTGATGGAAATGCTGCACCCCATCAGGAGCTCATGGGCTGTGATGTCCTGAATCACCGAGGCACAAAGTAGTTTCCACCCCAATATCCTTCTCCCTTCCAGCACTGAAGGTTTTTCTGCTCCTTATGTCTGCTTGTGCCTTTGTGCTGTGTGCCTGAGCTTGCCTCCATTGATGCAAATGTTTTATTGAACCGCTTCGTGTTTCTTTCTCTAAATTTTTCCACCTCCTCTCTCCAGCCTTCTCTGTAAATGTTAGATTTAAAAGGTTATGTACAAACATGTAAGTTATAAAGAAATTGCCAAAAAAACCTTAAAATCTAGAATCTAGTTTGTCTGCTATTATGCAGAGAAGATTGTGGAAGCAAATATTAGTCATTAACATAATTTTCTGTGTTGAGTCAACATCTATTTTTAGGTGTGGAGCACATAAAGACAACTCTTTGACACATAAAACACATAGACATCCATTTGACATCATCTGTGTTCAGGCTGAGGCTGAGGAACAGGGGAAGACAATTGCTGAATGTATTGTATTCATGATGGGAACCCCCCACTTCCTTCCAAGACACATTTTAAGACATAATGCGGGAGTGTACTGATCTGTTTATATTGAAAGAAATGAAAAAGAAGTGCAGAATATTCAGATTTGGTTCCAGTGCTATTTCAGATGTGCTGTAAAGTAATTCATGATCTGTGCTGAATACTTGCCATTAGGTTTCATCCAGCAAGTGTTTTTATGATGTTAAACGTGTGTATTCTAAACGTATGTATTAGTTTAAAAGTGCAGAAGGCTTTTTATGCACATATTATAATTATAAATCTGATTCATAGGTAGAAGAGCAGTTAAGTCTTGATTTAGTAATTTTCCAGCAGCGTACATGCAGTGCCACAGCTAGATTTTCTTGTTTGCTTGGTCATAATATTTTATGGTCTGGTTCTGGGCTTATAGTGCAGGGGAACTTCTCATGATAAATTGCAGATACGACAATGAGTGTCAGTATACAGCTCCCTGAGCAGATGTTCATTTAGTCTAATTTCACCAGTACTTTACTGTTCATCCAGAACAGATCTTGCCAGCTCAGGATGCAAACACAAAGAGAGAGAGCACAAAAGATCACTCTGCAAATAACCTGATCTGTTTCAGACACTTGAAGGGGAAAAAGAAAAACATGCTGGAACTTCAGTGTGAGGTTGGCTACAGCAAATCATCCATACGCCCACACCCATGGGGGTAAATTTACAAAGCCATGCGTGGGAAGTTGCACATTAATCTACCTCTGAACAATAGTTATTTTATGATTGCGCTTAAAGAACTCTTGTGTCTGTTTCTGAGGTCTCTGTAGTTCTTCCTTAATTCTTTCAGCCTCTCCTGGCTTTGTTGGTTTTGGAGAACAAGTCACATCTGAACTCATTAGACTTGTACAAGAACAGAAAATTACCTGTCTAAAATGCCAGGGGTTGCTCCGTCTCACTAACACCGTGTTCCTTTTCTCTCCATAGGTGTCATATGCCCGTCCAAGTTCAGCATCCATCAGAGATGCGAACTTGTATGTCAGCGGCCTTCCGAAAACCATGACCCAGAAAGAATTAGAGCAGTTATTCTCACAATATGGGCGCATCATCACCTCACGGATTCTGGTTGATCAAGTCACAGGTTAAAAGAAAACTTTTCTTGATACGTGCATGGTTTTTTTGGAAATGGCAAAATTATAGGTGCTTGCTGGAAGCTGGATTTTAGGGCAGTATGACTTCTAGTGTAAAATGCAGTATCTGGTTCTTCACAAACATAACTGGAGGTATAACTGCTGCCTCTTTAATGAGGGAATCTCAAAATGCAGCATGTTGTTTACTTAAAATCATTGTTAAATATGGTAGGGGCTGATTTGGGAGGTTACAGAGTGGAAAGAGGATTTTTCTTTACAGCACTCTCCTTAATTTGCAAACCACACATTTTGTGAAGTCAAAACCACCATTCGGTTTGTTTGTCATATAGATGAGGCTCTTCCTGCAAATACTCATCTCTTCACATGTTTTTACTTCCCAGGGGTTTCTCGAGGTGTGGGATTTATCCGTTTTGATAAGAGAATAGAGGCAGAAGAAGCCATAAAGGGACTAAATGGCCAGAAGCCTAGTGGTGCTACAGAACCAATTACTGTGAAGTTTGCCAATAACCCCAGCCAGAAAACAAGCCAGGCACTCCTTTCACAGCTGTATCAGTCTCCCAACAGACGCTACCCTGGACCACTTCACCACCAGGCTCAGAGATTCAGGTAATTACCTGGAAAAGAACTGAAGTTCCACCAGCGACGACAATGTGGGGCAGGTGCTGTGCAGGAAAATATGCTTTAGTTGCGTAGGCTGACCTGATTTTCTTTGTAAAATTAAATATTCTTTCCTGGAGAATGAGGAGGAAAATCTGCTGACAGCAGTAGTCATGTTGTATTTACTAAAACAGCTGAAGTACTGTACAATCAGATCTCATGAAGGCTCATAGAAAAATGGAGGACAGAATAGAGTTACACGGATAATCAAATGAGCAGTGACTATCCTGTTCTTTCGGTTTTGGTAATGCTTTTATTTTCTGCTATATTACTACAGTTTTGATGCAGCTTAGACTTTGATGTTAATGACAGTGGATTGGTAGCAGGAAAAAAGCTGAGTCTGTTCCAGTCAGCAGCAGTATCATTAAATTTATTAGCCTGAGATATCTGCTCTTAGTATAAAGAGACCTTGTATTAGTCTTTGGTGTGATTCTTCAGAGGCTTTTGGGGATGTTTTATGCTTTGCATTTGGAATATACTGTTTGCATCTGATGGGTAAGCCAGAGTTAGCAATACATGATGTTCCCATTACTTTTATACCTAATAGTTTTCAGGCAACCTAGCTTTCAAATAAAAAGTCTGCCTTCAAAAAAGAAAACTTGAGCATATTTGCATAACTGACTGAGTTGCATGCTGGCTTTAGAGAATTATTCAAAAGTAATTTTAGTTTGTCAGTGATGAAAAGTGCTAATGAATTAAAGATCATAAAAAGTCAGTCATTGGATACATTAAATTTACACTTGTTTTTGTGTCTTTGGCACGCAGCTGTGTCCATTGAGGTTATCACTGAATCATTCCATGGATAGAAGGACTTTATTGTGCTGCCATGGAAAGCAGATGATTATATTCTGCAAAATGTGGTGGTCATTTAGGTTCATATATCGTGAAGGATTAATACTAAAGATATGTAATAAAAGAGGAAACATGTATTATGTTAAAACAGAGTCGAAAATTTTTCTGGTCCCTGCAATTTGGGACTCAACATTTTATTTCCGAGTTACTGTAAATATAAGGTAAGCAGTTGAATTTGCAAAAATTTCATACTAATACTGTTTAAAAAAAAGACAAATCCTAAGGGTATTTTTTTAAAATCAAACTCTGGAGATTCAGGTTTGCTCTAAGACTGTAGACAAGTTAAAAAAGCCTTTTAAATGCTGTAGTGGAAATTTAAGCACAACCTCAGACTTAACAAAGCAGGCCGGGAGTTGTTAGGCTCCTTAGATGTGTGGGAAACTTGTTGAACGTTTCTTCTTTGAAAATGGAACGCTATTAATAATAGTTCCATTGAGCGATCTTGCCATCTGTGAGACATTAACCCAAAGACCCTCCTTCTCTTTTCAGGCTGGACAATTTGCTTAATATGGCCTATGGCGTAAAGAGGTAATTAGAATTCCACAGATTGCCAGATGTCCGTGTTGGCACAGATTGGTGCTACAATTTATTTTTTTTTAATTCACTAACTTTATTTTTTTTATTCCTTCTTTTCTTCCACCAGCATGTCAAATTCTTTTTAAGTTTGGACTTCAGTTGGTTTTGTTACTTTAAAGGCCTCACGCACAAGTTCTGTGGGGCTTTTCAACCTTTTCTTTTATTTACAGGTGGGCTTCTCAAATGGTTTAGGTGCAACAGCTACAAGCATTCAAACTGCAGTTGCTCTGCTAAAGGATTCTTTTTCCAGAATCAAAACTATTAACTTGAATTGTTAACAAATCTCAGATCGGATAATTGAAAACTGAAGTAAAAATCAGAATTAGGCTGCTGTTGTCTCAAGACCACCTTTCTCCCACATCTGGCATCATAAGTTTAACTTGAAAATACAGCTGTGTGCACCTCAATCAGCCCGAAGTTTCTTTTGTTACAGGTTTAATACTTTGAATTTTTTTTTGCTCCTTGAAATTTTTCTTTTTTTGTTTAAAATAGCCGTGTGTTTGTATGTGCACGCATGTGTGAAAGCTCAGCTGATTTGTAAACACTTATGCTGTTTGATGAGTATGTTTGATCTGATAGCTACAATGAGTTGTGTTGTTAGTGTTTCTTCTAATGGCACATATCAACGTGAGCGACCCTTACAGCAAAATAAAGGTGTAGTCTTATTCCTGATGTTACCGTAAGATGTCCAGCCATCCCCCACAATTAAGATGAGAAAATACTACTTAAGCTTCTGAAATGGTCTACTCACCAAACTTGAAAATTATTTGAGCTTTTATTTGAAGCTCACCCTGTACAAAGGTATGGTAAGTATATCTCTACACTAGCTAGTAGTAGACAGCAATGTGGTTTTCAACTCCTGCCGCAGTAGTGATGGTACAGATCTCAAATCTTGAGAGTACTTAAAAAAGCAATAGTCAAAACAGAGCACCACTGCTGGCGTTCATTTGTGCATTTGCTACATCTGCAGTGTCCTTAGTGGTGATGGGGATACAGTGAGTCAGAACTTACCACTTGATTGCATCACACGCTGCTTCTCCTGTGTCCTCCCATCTCCTTTGTTCCTTGATACGTTGTCAAAAGCGTGGTATGACTCTTGGCCTCTGGTGTCTGTCAGGTACAGGTCAGTGTCAGAAGGATGGGTTTGTTCTGGGAGGTTTCCCTGAGTTTTTGCTACTTCCCTGGAATTGCATTGGCAGTGACATTTTGCACTGGTGTGCAGTGCAGGACAAACAGGGCTTAGACTGGACCGGTGAGACTTTACATTTGGGTTTCATGTGACTGCAGAGGGAAAGAGTTAGTTGCTTGCCTTCATAGGTTAGGTATCAGCTTTCTTAACATTCAGTCTGCAATGTTAGTCTGAAATCACAACAGTGTTCGTGGTTTTGTAGGCATCTTAAATTAGTTCTTATCTCCTCTCAGCAAACCTTGGCAACTTGTACCTGCACTAGCAGCAAATGCTGAATTTGTAGGTGCAGGGTCACAAAAAATACCGTATTGGTAATTTCTGAAACTGCTTCTGAAACAGGAGATTGGCTCCTTCTTTCCCTGTGCTAACTGTGTGGTACTGATGGAAAACAAGATGTGCTGATGTGGAAAAAAGGTTTTATTGAGGCTAATTTCAGATCACTTGCTAGTAGCAAAGCTACTTATGCAATAGGTGATCTTGTATTTGTGTCAATATGCTTGCACCAGTTCTGTGCATGTTTTGTTGGATTTACAGCAGCTGCTGTGTTCATGGCACATAAATAGTTGAAAGCTGCATAGCTCCTAAAGGTTTCCGGGGGAAAGCTGCTCTCTGTGAACTGTAGGAAACTTTAACCCTTTACATCAGTGCAGCATTTCTTAAAAATGCAAAGCCTTATAGCACACTGTGACACACACAGCTTTGCATTGTACAGGTTTTGCAACACCCTTACTTGCGGGGTAATGTATCCCCTAGTGTTGTACTTCATGTTAAATTTAAACATTGCAGAAAAGCAGTGTTTGCTGGTTTGTGTGTGTTATTGGCACAGTCAGCACTGGCCAGCGATGGGCTTCATGTCCCCCTTCCAGATTTCAAAATGAGTTGAAGCTGTTGGCTTGTACAAGCCCTGGCCACTTTATTTATGATCCCACCTGCAGTGGAAGGAGCAGCACACACTGGCCTTGTCCACCCATCTTTCCATGCTGAACCATAATGGTAATGTTACTGGTTTCAGTATGTGGGAGAGAAACTAAAAGATGTTGAGATGAGGATTTGCAAAAGTGAAGTTGAGTTGGAAAATTGCCACGTATTTTTAATAAACTGTCTGCAAACCTTTCTAAGGATCGGATGCTGTGAGCATTTGTGAGCTGCTCATTTACAGCGTAGCTACACCCCAGTGATGATCCTCAGCTTAAGATCTATATTCCAAGTGTCTTTTTTTCCCTGAATGTACATAAAAAGTGCCATCAGGAGTCAACAGAACGGTGAGCAGCCGTCAAGTGTGTAGTTTCTTTTACGGTTATTTAATATACACTGCATAATATCGTGCAGATTGTTAAATGTGTGGAAATTATTACAAGTATAAAAAGTTTTGGAGAGCACAAGAGCTCACTCAGCAACAGAGTTCCTCCTTCTGCTCCCTCAGTCATCACTCAAAATCCTGAGGAATTATTATTCTGTTCTGGTATTAAAATTCGTCATATTGAAGGTACATGTGAAACTGGGTTTTTATTAAGACATTTCCTCTGTGCAGTTGTTATTTTAAAACATATCCCAAAGTGTAGCTTCAGAAAGCGTGTCATTTTTTTTTCACACTGATGAAAGGAAAATTATGTTGATCCTGAGGGCTGATACTGCTTAACATCTTCATTAATAACCTGAGTCATGGGCTGCGCTGCACCCTCCTCGCATTAGCGGGTTCACTGAATTGGTGAGGGAGCAGGGGCAGTCACTGTGCCCCTGGCCATGGCTGCCACTGGGGAGACCTTGAAAAGCTGAAGGAACGTGGTAGGACTTGGGAAAGGCAAATGTAGAGTTTAGCCCCTCACTGCTGCCTTCAGCTGCCTACAAGGGGCATTTAGAACAGATGAAGCCGAACTTTTCTCAGAGGTCAGCTCTGAGAGGACGAGAGTCAGCGGTGACAAGTCGCAGCAGGGGAAATTCATCTTGAGGATAAGGGAAAACCACGCACAGTGAGGACGGAGCCCTGGAGCGGGGGCTGCAGGAGTGGAGTTCATATCCGTGGAGACTTCCTAAGCTTCCCTCTGCAGGGCCATGAGTAGACCTCATTGGAGAAGTTTGCCTCACTGGGAGCAGGAGGCTGATCAGATGATCCCCACGGTTCCTGCTCAGTCTTTGTTATTCCGTGATGGTCCTGTGTTCATAAACGTACCACCTGGCTTTAGCTGCTCAATTTGGATGCTAAAGTTGAAGAAAATGAGTCCCAAAGGACAATGGAGGAAAGTTAGGATGCTTTACTGCATTCTAGGAGCTTGTCTGTCTATATTGACTACTTGAAGAACCTAAGAGTCTGTCATGGACATGAAGCCTCATGTTATGAAGGTATTAGTTGATGTGTTTGTTAATTGTGTTTATGTTCTATTTACTCTGCAGTTGCTGCGTAAACCTCCTTTAATATGTGGCCAGTTTTAGGGCTTTTGTTACCTGGATTTTTTCCCAGTATATGTCAATTAAGACCATGTTAGGAGAGACGTTTCTCTAATAGTATTTTTAGGTGTAGAGGCTACTGTTATAGCTGAATCCTGACAAAGGCATTTCATATTAATCTTTAAAATAGGTCTTGAAGTTTGCTCGGGTTTTTTTCTCTGCAAACTAGTAGGAGGTGAAGCATTAGATCTCCGTTGTCCTGGAACTTATTTAGGTGATGAAAGTAAGCAGCAAATTCCTACAGGCCTTTTTAAATGACCTCTTGTTTATCGCAGCATGTGCAGGCCCTCCTTGACTCAGGTTGTCCTTAAGCATTTCTTTTGAGGTCTTTGTACACATCTAAGCAGGGCTTATCCTTGGAGGGAGAGGCTTTTCTGCCCAGATTTGGTGTGTTTGTTTAGTACAGCTCCCCTCTACTTTAGTAGGAGTTAGAGAGCAAGGGTGGCTCTGTGGTCATCTTGCAGGGACAGGATCCAGAACCTTCCTTAACATCAGCTTATTTATTTTAAAGTCTTGGATCCGTATAGCTTGTGCCAAGAGATATATTTAGAATAGACCCCTGTTTTTACTCGGTAGGTTTTCTCCGATCACAATTGATGGTATGACGAGCCTTGTCGGAATGAACATCCCTGGTCACACCGGGACTGGATGGTGCATCTTCGTCTACAACTTGTCTCCCGACTCAGATGAGAGCGTGCTGTGGCAGTTGTTTGGTCCCTTTGGAGCAGTCAATAATGTCAAGGTGATCCGTGATTTCAACACCAACAAGTGCAAGGGATTTGGCTTTGTCACCATGACCAACTACGACGAAGCTGCCATGGCGATTGCCAGCCTTAATGGATACCGTTTAGGAGACAGAGTATTGCAAGTTTCCTTTAAAACCAATAAAACCCACAAATCCTGAATTTCATATCCTTACTTACTAAAATATATATATATAAATATATATACGAACAAAACAAAACAAAAAAAAAAAACTCTTCAAGGCTTATATTCAACCATGGACTTTATAAGCCAGTGTTGCCTAAGTATTAAAACATTGGATATCCTGTGAGGAACAGGAAAGGATTTTATAATGCTTAGAAAAAAAAAAAACCTTTGATGCATTGAATGTTCTTTCATAGCTGTCGTTGTTGAATATAATATACATAGATAACAATGTGCAGGGATTTTTACCCGGCCAGCTAGTTTTACTACCTTCCTTGAAGGTGGGTCTTTTTAAGATGACCATTCACTCATTTGAAAAAATAATAAAACAAAAAACAATTTTTACGAACTAATGGGATTAAAAGCGAGAAAAAAAAAGATTTTTGTTTTCTTTTCAGTTTTTTCAAAACATTGATTGAATCAGATTGGTAAACCCCCCACACAAATTAAAGAGGAACAATAAAAATTGCAAAAAGAAGAACATAATTTTGCAACTTTTTTTATTTTTCCTTTTTTCTTTTGTATCATGTGAACTAAACAGTCTTCTGTTAGGGAATGGGGTAACGGGGGATACCTGATGACATAACAATTTAAATAACATTAACAATGTTGCCAAAGAGGTGGTCTCTTTGCTGAAAATGGGTTTCAAGAAAAATCTATTTTTATAAAATATAAAGAATTTTTACAAGAGAATCTGGATTTGAGAAAAAATATTTTGACTGGCTAATTTAGGGGAAATTGACAACTTTGTCATGTTCATACTGCACTGGTAACTTTTTAGAGATCAAGATGTGTGTTTTAAACTGGATTAGTAGATTGTTTTTTGAAGGATGGGCTACAAACAGATGATCTTCGTATCTTTTCATAGCATGTAATAAAAATATTAAATACAGTACGGGAGAGTGTTCTTCCCAGGCACGCAGTTACCCACAGTCAAAACCCAAAAGCAAGGAGATGAGTTGCAAGACGGTTTTTCTTTAAGTCATCAGTATGGGATATCAGCAGAACAAAAGTTAAAAAAATTAATTTTTTGATCAAAAACTTCCTTGGTTTGAGCAGTAGGTGCTACAAAATTATTTACATATCTTAGTATCATAGTTAAATGTAATGTGTTTAGAAAAAAATACATTTGCTTTAAATTTGTTAAGAATTTTCAAATTCACTTTATAGCCCAAGCTAATATAATTGGGCTGTGTTGGCACATTTGGAACACTGTTTATGTTGCTTGAAACACTTATTTATTTAATTGCCGATGTGATGCATATGGCCAAAATCAAATATAGCTAGTTTGGCTAGTCTACTTATTTGTTTACTTAAACTATGGGAAGAAGCATATTATTGTGTCATTTTGTTGTGTGTGTATGTGTATATATAATATAAATATATATATATATAAAGTTATTTTTTCTTTTGGTTAATTTATTATAAGTTGTAACACTTTGCTAGTTTTGTTTGTATATGTCTTAAAATGTTTTCTTATGATACTTAAGTGACAGAGGTATCAAGGTAACTTGTGTAGAAATATTGTTTGATATATTGTCATGTTTGTTGTGAATATTTTTTCTTACTGCACAGTAGAAAAGAAAACAACTGGGTCTTTATTTTAATGTAATTCAGATTGGGGAAAACAGAGCTAAGGGAACAAAATGACTGAGGGGGTGCTCTCCCATGTCCAGTGCACTGATCATTTTAGTATGTTTGTGCTTTGTACGGTTATATATTTAAAACAAAAAAGGGTCATGCTCTTCCCTGAGTACTAGAAACAGTTACTCGCTATGCATAATCTAGTTGATAGTTAAATTTGCTATTGCTTTTCTTGTCTTGTTATATAAAATCTTTTCAATACAAGTTTAGTCTTAATGGTAATAAAACGTTATGGTTATTTATAACTTGTGCTTATTTTGTGCATTTTTTCCATGCTATACCCACTAACTGCATGTAGACTAAGTATTGTTTTTTCACACTGAAGAGGCAAACTTTTGTAGTAGACAAATAACTAAAAGCAAAGGCTGCATCATAATTTTATCAGTTTTTTACTTTAACAATGTTAGATTTTAGTTTAAAGGAACACTCATTCAATGTTCAGGGAAACCTTTATACATCATCTGCTATGAATGAGCGCAGTTTGCTGGGAAAGTTTTGATGCATTTGCTAAGCATTAGTGGGGAAGGCATGTCAGAATCTTTTCTCTACGATGTGTTTTACTATCTGAATAATAATAATAATTTAAAAAATCTTTCTTAGGACCAGGCAGTTGTATACTTTAGTTATAATGAATGACTTCATGTTAACCTTGCTAGTTTAGATCATTTCTGAGGGAAAGTATTGTAAATGTTTTTTTCATAACCTTGTTGTGTTTGAATTATTTGTACTTTAATTGTCCAGACAATAAATGAAAGTGTGTAGAATGGCTATGGACTTTCCACCTTTTTAACTGTGTTCAGATGTTTTAGTATTCCCAGCCGCACCTCAGACGAGGTAGATGTTAGTCTCTGATGCCAGAAGCAAGGTCTTCAAGAGAGAAATGTTCTAGTCAAACCAGATTGAGCATATTCATTATTTGCTTTTTTTCCTTCGGAAAGCTAGAAAGAATTGGCTGTTTAATTTAAGATGTTGAACACCAAATACCAAACTGTAACTTTCGTTTATTTGAATGTGGAAGATGCTGAAGGGTTTCTACTATATACAGTATTTTTACACAATGAAAATATTAACTCAGTCAATATAAACACTTTAAAATGTAGTGAGCAAATTTCAGTGATAATAAGTTTTTAAGCCATCATTTAGTTTGACTTTTCTATGAATATGCTATGAATGTCATGCAATATGAAACAGTGTACATATTGTCTGATGTACAACAGTATATATGATCACATTCCAAATTTGATTCTTTTCACCATGTGTTATAACTAGAGTTGATACTTCTTTCAGTTGACTTGTTTGAATCTCATTAATACAAATATTCACTTCATGTTTATGTTCTGTAACATTCACTAATTGAGAATATGTACCTTGTAAAACTGCAGCATTGAATTTCGTAACTGAGATTAGGAAACTCTATCAGAGGGCTGGATGGACTGTGTGGTTCTTCAGCTCCTTCACCTATTAATAAACTCGTGTTTTTGTGAGATTAAGTTACCATGTTGGTTATAATAATTAATTCCAGGCCACAGAATGAGTTTGTTCTTAAATTTACAGCTTGCTTAATTCATCCTTAAATCCACCTGACCACACCAGAGTAAAATGCAGAAGTGATTAATATCCTCTGTTTGAAGACTTGGCTCTGAAAAACATCATCCTTCCATTTACCTATATATGTATATACACATATTTTGATGATATACATATATACATACACTTTACAACATCATTGTAACATGCACCAGCCCATTTTTAAAAACGTGCACTCTCCATTTAAGAAAAAAACATAGTAAATAGTGTTGGTTATAAAATAACACTATCTACTTTATAGCATTTGTTAGGGTTGTCACCTAATTTTTCTGCACTCCTTTCTTCTGTGTACCTTAGACTGTCAGAAAAGTAGAGAGACAAAAAAATCACTGTATGGGCGAGTTGTTCTTAAGACAGAGCTCAACTGTACTACTGGCACGTTGCTGTTGACTTGAGACAGGAGGCCAGTTTTGATTATTTCCCCAGTTAAAGGTGGGCTGCTGGTCTTTCAATCTCTTTCAGGTGAGGTCCTGTGAGCTGGAGCACAGCCCCCCTACACAGGTAACACGAGAGAAGGGACTCTGCCAGCTTTAAGGATCTGGGATGCAGAGTTCAGTCCCCTTTTGAGAGTATCACAAATAATAACAAAATCACTGCTGGATAAAAGCAGTCACAGACAGGCCCGTAGTTCCCTATGCTGATCCTATGGGAGCATTTTTAGAAAGTCTTGCTGAAACACAATTTCTGCCCAGCTGGGATCAGAACCACATTTCACTAACACTCATTCAAAGTAATCAAGTTTTATATTTCTTTCCTGAAAGGGTAATCACTCTTTCTGCAATTACTGAGCCTGCTGCATAAATGGAAAATCACCTGGGGGAGGGTGTTTCAAGTGCATTCACTTTACGTTCCACTTCGGCTTACCTTGGACACAGAGCTGGGCTTGGAATGCAGGGGAGAGGGGAGTGGATGTCGGAAATGATGGCTGCCATATTCAGGACAGCAGAGTGCTACCCTTAAATGTGTACTGGGGGCACTCAGCTTTCCTAGTGCCACTGAACCCGTGACAGCCACACACACAAGTCCTCTGGTGCTGCTGGTTTCCACTGGGAGGGATGGGCAGGGGGGCCTGGATACACAGCATCAGACAGAGGATGCTGCCTGCGCCCTTGCATCAGCCTCAGGGTAGAAGGGAAGAGGCACACCCAGAGGTGTTCCAAGGAAGTCTCCATCCCCAGAAGCCAGGTGGGGCTGTTAACTTGCACATCCCACTTACATGACTACAGCTAGATGAGGTAAAGCCAGGTCAGCATGTGATGACAGTAAAGATTTGCTCCCTGCCCTAGAGATCTTGCAGACTGAGCTCACTGCACAGAAGTAATTCGTTGTGCATACAAAGCAAAATGAAACGAGATCAAATCCAGCATAACTTTACGAAAGCTCTGACATCTCAGACTAATCCTGTATCTCTGCTAAAAATAACTGACTTCTTAAACCCAGGAGATGTGATGGAGCCAATCCAGCTGAGCTTCAGTAACTCATGAGGGAGCAAATCACCTGGGCACAAACAGGAAGGAAACACAAAGCAACAACCACATACAAACACCCCTCCAGTGGGAAGTATTGCTGCTGTGCAACCCTTGGCCTCATGCTCAGGAGATTGCTTTCATCCCAGGTGCATCAGGAGTACCTTCAACACCCAGGAGAAGGTGTATGGTGGTGCAGCAATCAGTTCTGAGGCCCTCCCCAGAAACACTGTGTGCTCCAGAAATTCCAGGGGGATCAGGAAAGTGGAAACTTACTCGGCAAAAAAGTCACCGAGCTTGAATTATTTCTACTCCCATAAACCCAAAACCTGTGTTTTAAAAAGCCTGTTCCTGTAAATCTGCCAGATTTACATTAGAGCATTAGAAAGGGCTGTAGGAAGGAAAGTGCCCAAAAGGATGAGTCATACAAAGGCACCCTAATTTGACTCACCCACAGCTGAAGACAAGAAATCAGACTGGTTCTTTCTGATGACCAGAGCAGCAATTTTCTGAAATACTCTTTCTACTCACAATAGAAAGAACTTAAAAGGTGGATACACAATAGCTATTTTTCAGACAAGGTTTGGAGTTTTGTTTACAACACCCCTAAGGTATCACTGATACTTTTAAACACCAGTCCAGCATATTTTTAAAATATGCTGAATTTCATTTTTAAAATAACTGAATTTCATTCAGATTTTAAATGTTAGAGAGCTGCAAATTGTTTCTTGTGCAGTAGCAAAAAATAAAATCCTAAAACCTCTATTCTGTTCATTCCACAATAGACTCCCATTCTTAAATCAGTAGGGTTTGGAGCTGCCAGCAAGCAAAACCCAGCTGCTGCTACTTACAGGCAAATACACTCCAAAGCAGGTTCCTATTCCCTCCTCCAGCCAGAAAGCAAACCAGTGTGTTAAGGGGAGCATTGCTCTGCCAACAAGTCCAGAAGTCCCCAACATTGCACACTGCTTTGGGATGGATATGAGGACTTGGTCACCAAAACAAGTGTCTTGTCCCCAAACCCTCCAGCCACCAGCCTGGGCTGATCCTTGGGGGGAGCCCAGCCTTGCTCCAGCATCTGTAGGACAAGCGGGATGGGTTTTACTTAGTACTCTGTTAACATTCCCTGTGGCACAGGTCCCCCACGCTGGGGACCCTCCATCCAGCCCATGGTCCTGCCTGGCCCAGAGGGGCACAGCACCCACTCCATCAATGCCTTACGTAAGGTAAGGAAGCAGATTTCCTAAATTCCATTCCTGATTAGCCAGCCCCTGTGTCACAGCAGCTGCCACTCGGCAGGAGGAGCAGGTGAACAGTCACCTCTGGCCTTATTTTATCCATCCTGATCACGTTAACATCACAACCATTCAGGCCCTGGGTTCTCTCCTTTCCAAGGACACCAGTGTGGCCCCTGCCCTGGACAAAGCCCCATTTTTGATGCCACACAAGGCTGCTGGAGCAGTCAGTGACGTGGGGCTGGTGAGTCTGGCAGTGCCTGACCTCTGTGAAACGCTCTGTTCAGCCTCACATTTTCCCTTTCTCCAAGATCCAGGCAGGAGCCTGGGATGCTGCATGGCTGGGGCGTGAGTGTTTCATAAAGACACAAGACTTTGCCGTTAGACGAAACAAAAAACAAAAATCCCCTAAACTTCACAACTGAACATAAGCAATGCCAGTGAAAGAGCAATCATTTACAAATAAATCACTGCTCAGGAAAGAAACACCCCACAAAGAAAAAGGGGCTTAATTCGGACACGTTGGCTGTGCTGTGGATCACTGAGTGTGGCTGAACTGCCCCACAAACCTTCTCTGGGCAACATCGAGGCAACCTGACACCAAAACCCAAAATACTTAATTTCATTTAGTGACTCTTAAACACACAAGGTCAGCAGCTCTTCAGTCTGCATGTCAGGACTGACTGTAGTTGCCACCCTCCCTTTGTTTTAAAGCAGCACTTAGACTTTTCTTCCCTTACATTTTATTGGAATTGCACAGGTCCCAACAAAATGATATGCAAGAATTAGCTTTTTACGAACAATACAATTCTGATTTTAAATCAGCACATGAGACAATTAATTTTGTAGGATAAGGAATCTGTTGCAAATATACAGCAGTACACCCACACATCACCATCTGCTGTGGAGAATTAAATGTACAACTCACAAATTAAATCCTGCAAAGTTGGTGCAAAAAGGTCCTTGCTTGAATTTAAACAAGGCTGTGGAAACCTGCAAACACATTGCAAAAGATCATGAAAACAATAACAAATTTGTCCATCTGTGAGTCAGTTCTAGCAGGGTTGGGGTTTTGTTTTGTTTTTTATATTGGTGCATTTGCAATAATTGTTGCAGCTCATAATGCGAATTGTGTAAACTGGATTTGAGCTCTCCTGGCCAGGAAAAGTCACTCACGGAGGTGCTCTCTGTGGACTCTGTAACTTTACACCACATCTTCTATGCTTATGAGGGGAAAAAAAAAAAGCAACAAAACCCACAAGAAATTCCTTGTAAGTCATACTCAGTTTAGCCTCAATTTTGAAAAAATTGGCAAATCTGGCAATTGTTGTGGATGTTTTATTATTAGATTTATTAACAAACACTGTTCCACTGAAGTGAGGAAAAATAAATATCAACAACTACTGCTGCCATGAAAAAACTGACAAATATCAGCATCCCTTTGACTCCCCTGAAGCCAAAACTTCATTCTCTGATTTTGCCTCCGATATTTTTCTAACAGACTGATTTGAAATGTGCTCTTAATTTTACACCTGGCAGAACCACCTGATACCAAGTCATGTCTCCCAACCTCCTGCACTGAGGAAATGGCTACGAAACCTTTGTAGCCAAGAAAGGCGGTGAAGCCTCTTGACCTAAAGAAGCCAGTAGAACACATGGCTAGGAACGAGGAGGCTGGAGCAGCCTGGGAGCCAAGTTCTTTGTACCCCTGCCTTTTCCCTGCTCCGCTTTGACCCCCCAGGACAGCTGGGACTGCTGGGTCCTCGCTGGCAGCCACGGGCTGTAAATGAGCCTGGGACCTGCTCCTCACACTCACCAGCTGTGCACCTCCAAAAAGCTGTCTTCTGCAGCATTAGGATGAACAAAGCCATGCCAGTGATCCCTGAAAAACAGTTGCCCTTCTCCTTCTTTTTTTTTAATAAGATGCCAGGAAAACATAATGACATTTTCTCTGGTTATTACTTCATTTTATCAATGAAGGAGCTATAAACATGTCTCAAAGGATGCACTTATGCTATCAAGCCCATCAGCATCTGGAATTCTACCGGCACATCCCCAAAACTGAGGGCATGTGGGAAGTACAAGATGCAGCATCCCTCTGCCGCGGACAAAAATTGCTCTGGGTTGGTGTTAGGGATTCCAGCAGGGCTTGGGGTTTTTTTTAAAATGAAAAGTTCCTAAACCTTTTCTGAGACGCATGAGAGAGAGACGCTGCTTTAACATGCACTTATCCTCTCACACACCTGGGAAGTGCTCTGGGTACACACACACCGAGTATAATTTATGCTGAGGGGCCTGTTACATGTTTAACTCAGATAAAGTGTATCCGTAATTAAAAAATGCAGCATCAGAGGTACAACGTGCATGTAAATTTGCGGAAAGGATCCTATCAACGGAGCGAATGCCGTGAAAGGCTATTTAAAACCACAGCCTAATCAGAAAAATACGCATCTATATATATTCCTATCAATATCACAAACCCCTTTGACATCCTCCGCACTGCTAGCACTCTGCCTAGAAGCCAACTTATCACAGCTGCCTTGGGCACACTCACATGCATAAAAAAATCAAGTGACTTGATTAATCAGCTGAAGTTGCTGAATCATGGGCTTGCAGCCCTGCCTGTGTAGCCTTGGCTATCGACAGGGAACCGTCAGCCTGGGATTGAGATTAATCCTATCAGCTGGTCCACAGACCTGTATGGCCCTTTGCCAGCATTTTTATGAGAAATAGAATCTCCAAAATTTCAGTCCTGAAAAACAGCTCTGTCAAAGGGGTGTGTATGAGAAGGGACTCCAATGGTAAGTGTCAAAAGGGAAGTGGGTCTTAGAAAGAGAGGCAGGAATGCTGTGGGCAAGGAAATCCTGACTCCTCTTGGAAGCTGCTTCCAACAAACACTGGCTGCCTGGTCAAACCAAGCAGCAGCTGCAGGTGGATCCCAACTCGAGCAAACCCTGTCTGAGGTTCAGCAGCCAAAGGACCAGTAGGAAGAAATAAGGAACAGGTGATATGGGTGGGGATGGGAAAAAAAGCAGCTGTACCAGGAAAATGGGAATGCTTCTGGGTCTCTAGTGCATAAACTACCTTACCATGAGTTTTCAGAAGTCAAAGAGGGGAAAATAATGTTTTTCCTTAACAAATAAAGAGCAATTTGTCCAGGAAAAAAAAAAAAAAAAGATAAATGTCATGGGGATGTGTTTTATGTGATACTCCCTGTGGAACCTCCAGCAAGCTTCACCTCCTCTCAGGAGGGCTGGAGGCTTTGGGAGAAGGAGCTTCCTTCTTGTGCCAGCAGAAAAGAAAAACCTCCAAAACAATGCCCTGAGCAATGCAGGGACCACGTGCAGCAGCCCTGCTGTCTGGCCATGGTGTTTCTCATCATGGAGTTCTAACCCTCCCATCCAAAGATGGTTGGATCTTCAGGTGAGACAAACAGCCACTGCTCCTCTGAAGGACCCTGACCCAGCTAGGAAATAAGGAAAGTTTTGTTTAGAGAAACAAACAAATAAAATCATATGAGGCTTTGGTGAGAGCTGGAGAGGCAGCTGCTGCCTTCTTCAGCTCCTTTCTCCCACCTGCCCACACTGGCCAGGAGATCGAGGCTGCAGTGGAGAGCAAAGGCTTTAAGGGAACCGGTTCAGGCATGAGGCTCTTCCTCAGTTGCTGGTGCCTCCTTGCCCAGCAGACCACAACAGAGAGAACCATGATGACACATTTGCCAAATCTTTCCTGCCAGGCAGCTGGTCGAGGCTTTTGCTTTGCTTTTTCAGAGCATGAGCTAAGTGCCCTTGAATGAGGGTGTAGAATAAAAGGGAAAGGAGGGCGAGCAGCCTTTGTGCCAAACCTCTTATGCTTCCTCCAAGTGTGACTCTGCTGCACTTGTGCATTATCATATTAACATATATTAGAGGAGTTGTGTGCCAGGAGTGGAAGGGATTGTGAAACCACAGTATCTTATCTATTAAAATAGCCAGAGTAATAATATCATGTCAGCTAAATTAAAGAGAAGACACTGATCAGGTTGATCACTGTCTAAACCCAGTGTATCTGTGGCTGCACATAAATATATTTCAATATGAACTGACTGTGTGTGTATTTTCAATATTAAAAGATAAAATGTGTTCTTTGTCATGTTATAAACTAAGTTTGTGCAGTGGAACAGATTTTTAAAGCTAAGTTGAAACCTCTTGAGAATAAGGGGTTTATAATGGAAATGCTGACAGACTCCTAACTATAGCACTGGGATCTCTCTTGCTATTATGACCAGATAAACCAACAAGGTAATTCAATGTAGTGTTGCAGCTCTGAGACACTAACACACTCCTTCTGGTCCCAGATGCTGAGGGAAAGTTAAATATAAAACTTAATGAAACTACAGTGACTGACTACAGGGCTGGATGGTTCCCCTGCACCAGGGGAAGGTGAATTTCTCCCCTGGGAAGGTGTCTGAAAAGCAGGCAGTGACCAGCTGGTTCAAGCGTGAGCTCTGGCTGGAGCCTTCTGAAGTTCTCAGAAGTCAAATGGCTGCTCAAGTCAGAAAGCTGTGACAATCAAACACAGTCACTGCACATAAGAAATGACCAGAAGTGCAGAGGAGGGTCAACACTCCCCCACACCTCCACACTACAGGTGCTGAGGGCAGGATTTGTGCTCACACGGGCTGGGGGGCACAGACCTGCCCTCCCTCCCTGCAAAATCACCCCACTAATCTTCAGTTTAGCAGCTGAAGTGGTGGGGAATCCACTCACAAGGCAACAGCTGGAGAGAAGCTGAGGCGTGGATGGGTATTCAGTCCTTGCTCCCTTTCCAGAGCCTTTCCCTGGCCTCAGAGGCAGGAGGTAGCAGTGGGATTGTTCTGAGCCAGCAGAAGTTCTCCAGCTTGTGTCCAAAGAGATGGCAAAGCTGCCAGCAAGTAGGAGTGCAGTTCATGCTGTGCTCGAAGCCCCAGAAAACTTTGCTACTCCTTTTCCTGCCACTTATAAAATTACTGAGACTACTAAGAGGTGCACAAGCTGCCTCTACCTACACATAAAATCCTGAGCAAACTTCCCGAGGTTGGTGGGCTGGTAGCACTGCCTTCTGTCAAGACCGTCTGACATTTCCAATTACAAGACTCTATTTTCAGCTGCTTATAACTGTCATATTTTGACCAGTAACTTGTCATTTTCCATCCTGGGCATCTGCCGCAGGCGGAATTTTTTTGGAAAGCTTCAGCCAAAACAATATAGCTATTCCCAAGGGCAAGGCCAGGGAACAATGCACTGTTTTGTAATGGTAAAAAAGAAAAAGAACTGACATCCTCTTCTTTAAGATGCACCACAGCTCCCCACGGTTTGGATAGGGAAGTAGAAATTTAGTCGACTTGTGACCTTTGTATTAAGGATGTGCCTTTTTGTTACTGCTGTGAAAATCTATGTTAGTGTGACCAAGTAAAAGCATTTGGAAAAAATCCAAGCTGACTTTCTCAGCAAAGGCTTTTTTTCAATGAGAATCCTAAAAACTCTGAGGATCCTGTCCTGCTGGGCTCGTCTTGCCCTCCAGCTTGTCCAGAAGGGAATATCCCCATCCCAACAGCAAATAGGTAGGGAGAGAAAAGATAGAACTGGGGAAAGCAGGAGATAGTGGGGAGCAGGCAGAGTGATTTGCACCCACCAGAGCTGCTGTCTTTCCAGGACCAGGAATGGGATCCAGAATCCTGGGTCTCGCCATCAGGAGGCTGCCAGGGAGTGCTGTGAGATCCCACCGTGCCCGGTGGGAAGTGGCAGGTTTTACAGCTCCGAGCTCGGCGTGGCTTTTCCTGGGTTCACAGCCCACCAGCAGGAGTTGCAGCTGGAAGTGCTCCACACTCTGGAAATCAGATGCCAAAATGAACAGCACACGTTTAGCAACCCCGTGCAAAATGCCAGGTTAAACGACCTTCCCAGGCCCGCCGAGCAGGCTTTTGGCAGGGGCCAGGTCTGCAGGGCACCGTTCAGATGGCTGAACGGGGACAGCAGCCTGTGCCCAGCTGCATTCCCACAGCCCTCCCAGCCTCCACTGCATATGGAGCAGTGGAAAACACTCACCTGTGCTCCTAAACCTGTCCTGAGCACCAGCCTCTCCTGGACCCAGGGCGGCAGAGGGAATGTGTGGCACTAAAACCACGCATGATTCGCATGCTCGAGTGGTGCAGGCAGCTTCTCTTCATGGATTCCCTAAATTTTGAGTGTAGGAACACGATCGTGCATTGTGTCCTTTGAATATGGAAATCTGGGAGAGAGAAAATGGAGGGTGTTTTCCTTCTTGAAAGTTGTCTTTGAGTGGCACATCCTGCCTTGACAGAAAGCTGATGTTTACTACTGCGATACATTTATTTTGAAACTCAGTTCATCTGCTGTAAGAAATTACTCAGACCATTAATTTTGGAAGGCAATACTGAGAGATCATGAATGTTAAGAATTCTAATTATGTTGGGTCTGGAAAATTTAATGAATAAAAGAGACTTTTCATAAGCATCTCAAGCCATAATATTTTAATGCTATTGGCATTAATTAAAATATCTGGAATTTTTAAAGGAACCTTCTCCTTCTCCCTTTAAATATTTTACTTCTACCATTAGAAAATAAGCAAATTTTTGCTAAAGCCACAACAAAAAATGTTCTTTGTGGCTGATCATCTCATTTATAATCGTGTCATGGTGGGAACAACCTTTTGCTGAAATTTTGTTTATGCTTCAAAAATTTCCTCCTAATAACTTTTTCCCCACACCCCCCCCCCCCTTCCCAAGCACTAGCAGGCATGGATTTGTCTTCTGTGCAGGGCTGGGAAGATAAAAGTCCAGATGATTTGGCATCATACAAGGGACTGAACTCTCAGTGTCTGATTAATGATACTATCCGTCTCAGAAGGTAGTGATTCCCTCCTTTAGAGCTTAGGGGAGAAAACAGCCTAACCTTTGAATTCATATTTCATCATCTTCCACTGGCATTTGTGGCTTTGTGCAGGACTCAGGGCTGTGGCTCTCGGCAGTCCCATGGCTCAGTGGCAGCAGAGCTGCTTCTCTTCCCTTCCCACACCAACCAGCACAGAAAGAGCTCTGGGAAAGAGGGGGGCACCTGCCCTTCTGCATCTGCTTTGCAGGTGAGGTGGGTTCCCACAGACTCAGTGCCACGTCCTGTGTGCTTGGCAAAAGCCCTGGCTTTTCTAGGGAACTCCCTTGCACTGTGGGGCAGGCAGATCACGACTGCCAAGGTCTCTGCTGCTTGTGCTGGGAATGCAGAGGCCAGAGACAGCCCTGGCATGGCTCTGAGCTCTTGGGAAGTGGGGTCATTCCCTGACTTGGGCGCTCAGATGAACTCAGAAAGATAAAAGGGATTTTTTGTCTCTGATCTTAGGCTCACAGGTTTTTATTTGGATTTTTCTATCTAAATACACAGACACTTGCTAGTTAATAATAGTGGGACCTCGCCTTATTTGATGGTGTTCTCACATTTTGGAGTGCCTAATTAAAGGAGAGACACAGGAACTGCCGTGTCCTGCTCAGCCATTGAGAAAATGGAGCCAGTGGGTTTTCCAAGTGCCAAATGTGCCAGTAACTGTTTGGGATGAAACCAGTGCTGTGCCATTGCCTGGGCAAGGCAGGGTCAGATGAATGGAACACCAGGCACAGCGAAGAAGCTGCCATGCCCTCAGAGGCACTCAGACACTGTCTCTTGAAAAGGCCACAACTGTAGCCACCTGAGAAGTGAAAACAGCATTTTGCGCTGGATCAGGAGAGACAGAGCTCCCCCAAGAACAGCACACAACAGGAAGAGGAGGCTGAGCTTTATTTCTGCCAGATTGGGCACAGCCTTCTCTGTCTCAGAGGTGCTTGGCACGAAGCAAAGCCGCTCCTGGTGGGATGCTGCACACCGGAGCAGAGAGGCAGGGCGCTGCTGCCTGGCAGTGTTTGCTCCTCCAGTGCAAATGTGCTGATTCAGCAGGCTGCCAAGCTCGCCTGTGCTTGGTTCTGTGCTGGGCACAGCCAGGTGTCACACAGGTGAGGTTGCACATAGACATGCAGGAGGCCCAGAGGGCTTTTATCTCTTTTCTCCATGTGGCTGAGAGAGCACTCAAAGGCACCTGCTGATTTTGTATGTTCGGTGCCGCGGAGAGGAAAATCGATGTGGGAACTACAGATGGCTTCAGAGTTACAGAGCAATCCAGGCTGCTTTCCGAGGGAAACAGAACTGATTTCCTCTTAATGGCTTAACTTTACTGGCCACTGTATTTTGTTTCATTATTCAAAGGCAAACACTGAAGAAGCATGTTGTGAACACGCCCGCTTCTTTCAGGTGGAAGGAGGTGAGAACCATTTGTGTAGCATTTCAGACACTTGTTTTAGTGACTTCACATGGTTTCACGAAGCTTTTCTTCTAATACTGAGCTGCCTTTAGCAGGTCTTTTTTTTTTCCTATGCCTTGGGATCCAGGATCACTTCCTTGTTTATTCTGCACTTCAGTGCTATCAGCCCTCCTCAAGTGTTTGTCTCATCACTTTCGAGACTGCACCCCTACCCAGGAAAACAGCGAGGGACCAACTTTCTGCTCTCTGCAGGTTTTTCTCCCAATAAGCTGGAAAATAATGTTTGTTTGGCTCATATTCTTAGCTAGCTGTGGACTCCCCACCGATACCCCCTGCCCTGTCGATTGCTGACTAATCGTGCCTGCAGTAAAAGTAATCCAGACTGGGGAGTTATTCAGCAGCAGCAGAAGGACCCATTAAAACAGATTATGCTCTCTGCTCGGTTTCTGTCCTTATTTTACGGGATCACCCTGCCTAGGCACTGCCCTAGGGCACGAGCACCCAGCGCTCTGCAAAGTCACCCTGCAGTGTCCCCTCTCTGCAAAGTCACCCTGGAGTGTCCCCTTGGCAGGGCTGCAAGGATAGTCTCAAGGGGCCAGGAAAATCCAGGCCAGCGGGGTCTGTGCCCCGAGGGACCTGCTGGGAGGTGATGTTAACAGGCAGGCTGTCCAGGAATGCTTGCAGGCAGCAAGCTGTCCAGGAAGCTGCTGTGATGGTTTTTCGGCTTTCTTCTCCTTGATACACAGGCAGCAAAGCAGATCTCGATTTGGTTTGACTGAGCCTTCCTCTGAGGCTTCGAGGGGAGCACACCCCTGCAGCATTAAGGCCCTAGGGAGAAAAACAAAATGCACAGTAGTGATGTCCTGGAGTTAATTCAGCCTTGAAATGCAGTGGTTGCTTGGCATCAGGAAACACCCCAGCCCAGGGAGAGGAGAAGGGTTCCTGGAGGCCATCGGAACAAGTCTTTGGTATTTCAGAGAATCAGAGAATGCTTTGGGTTAGAAGGGACCTTAAAGATCATCTCATTCCAACGCCCTGCAATGGGCAGGGACACCTTCCACTAGACCAAGTTGCTCAGAGCTCCATCCAATCTGTCCTTGAACACTTCCAGGGATGGGGCATCCACAAATTCTCTGGGCAAGCTGTTCCAGTGCCTCACCACCCTCACAGTGAAGAATTTCTTCCTAATAGCTAATCTAAACCTACTGACTTTTGGTTTAAAGCCATTCCCCATCGTCCTGTCACTACGAGCCCTTGTAAAAAGTCTCCCTCCATATTTACATCCCTTCCCCTTAGAGCAGCTTGGTTACAAGGCCTTTATGTCTGTCCCTGTGGGTTTCTGTGCTGCTTTGAAGACCCCACCTCCAGCTCAGTGCCTTGCTTCTAGCCTTGGCTTTCTGGAGGTCCTACGCCTCTGTCTCTCCACCAGCTGTGCCAGATGTGGACTCTGTGGCAAGGTCTGCTGCTCCAGCTTTCACTCTGATCCTGTGCCTGCCGTTTCCCCCCTCGAGGTGCCCACCTCTTTCCAAGTTGCCCGTACTCTTCGTACTCTTCCGTTCAGTGCCCACGTGTGTCTCTGGAAGTCATTTGCCCTGGGCACACTAAGCCAGTCTGACTGCAAGGACCATCATCCTCCCTCCAACCTGCTGTGGAGAATAATGTATACAATCCTGTTACACCCGTGGGCTTAACACAGCTGCCTCTGGCTGAGCTGTGGCCGCTGCTGACAACACACGAGCTGCAGTGTGGGGTGGCAGAGAGCCCTGTAGCTGGAGGGTGAGGGACACGGGTAAAATGGAGTTACCTCAACTGGGTGGTGAATCAACCACCCCTCCTGCTCTGGCAAGCACTGTGCATGGTTAATGCCACATGGCTGGACCTTGCTGGGCTTCCTCTCCCCACTTTGTTTAATTGTGTGACATTAAAGCTACCCCTAAGCCAGTAGGACAGAAGTGTGCAGAATGTACCTATTTACCTTGCAGGTTTTTAAGCCGACTGAATTCAAATAGGTTATGTAAAGCAGCACAATCTACACAATTTAAATTGGCCTGACTTCTGAAAGCTGCAGGTTCCAGGACCTGAAAGAAAGCCTGCAGCTAGGCTGAGTATCCAAGGGAGGTCCTCTTGGCATACAAAGATCAAGCACAATCTGAAATTCAAACATACCTTTACGCCTAGTTTTTATCTTATTTCAGTTTCACGCAAAATAATGTTGCCCTAGAAATGAAATTTCCCCGTACGTCTGCCACAGCCCTACAATGGCCATTTAGTGGAGCAGTAAAGCAAAGCACCAGGTACTTGACAGCTCTTTTTGTGTCACTCACAACATGCCTTCTAATTCTAGAGAGCTACTGCCATGTACTCCAACAGGGTTTCTTTGCTTTCCTGAAGCAGTTACATGACTTAAGAGTTTGGTCATCTTTTCCGCTAATAAGAATTGTATATAGGAACAGGACACAGGTAGAAAGCTGTGCATATTAAAATCTGGCTTGCTCAAGACACCAGTAATATGATCTATGCAGCTCTGCAAAATGAATTTTTATTATTTTCCCATCTTAACACGGTAGCATTAATATTTCATTACTAGATTTCACTATGATTTTGGTCCTGTTACTGTCTCAACCAATTTATTGCTTGAGAAGGTTATTTTTAATCTTCAGCAGTAACTGAGAATATACCCTCAGAAAACCTTTCTCAGTGTGGAATTTCTTTGCTGTTTCATTATAATTGAGGTGATGCTGTATCCCAACAGCTCTTTATAACAAAATTTATACATCAACTTTAAGAGAGGAGGGAGGCTTATCAGTTTCTAGCTCAAAAGTCTGTGTTCTCCATTTGCCTTAATTTGCAATTATAGAGTTTCAGACATTAAGAATGGGAGAATGAGCTATCTGATACAGAAAGGCTGGGTTTAGCATTGAGCGCTCAGTCCAACTCGCTTCTGCAGAACTACAGCACTGGTGCTCAGGCAGTTTCCCTTTGAAAAATGAAGATGTTTATTTGGGCTCTGATTCAAATAAGGTTGAGAGTGTGAAAGCACAGGCAGCTTTAGGCCAGATTTGTTCCTCTCTAGGCTTGTGATTTAGGGCCCTGTGTCTCAGAGCCAGTCCTGGCAGCCAGAGAATAAGAAAGGGCCAAAGACGGCAAGGAGAGTCAGGTCTTAACCTCATCTCTCACCAGCCTCGAGGCACCAGAACAGGGTTTAGCACACAGGGTGTGCACTAACTGTAAATGGAAAAAACAAGTCTCAAAAAAAAGTCTCTCCAAATCTGCTTCACAGTTACAAAATGTTTCTCAGTGTCAAACACAAGCAATTAGTGTTATTTATTCGTCCCCTTATCAACGTGAAAAACATCTCACTGCCCAGTTCCAATTCCCTCCAGCCAGGTACTGCCAGTGATGTTGTATCTCCCCTTAATTCCAGCCTGACGGATGTAGGACAGGATGTGCCATTTTTGTCCCTTATCCTACCCTGGGGAGTCTGCTCTCTTTGCTTTGTGGACAACTTCCTTGTCCTCTCTTAGCGCACGGTTATTTTCCCAGCTATTATGGGCATATACAAGGTGGGAGAGGTGCTGGCAGTTCTCTACCAACCACTGACATGAAGCTTAACTGACCCTTCACCACGTTGGAAACCAGCCTGTTTCCAAAGGTACAGAGAGAGGCACAGGGATGCTGGCCCAGATCCACAACTAGCAGATTATTTGCCTGGTTTTCCCCTTGGATATAAAATAAAAATGTTCCCCTGCATGTTACCATATTTCCTGAGGGACCCTTCCTTCCTCAGCTGCCCAAACCCTTCCCTATATTCTACCTGGAGCAATACTGTTACGTACCACCCTTCATGTGTGCCAAAATGCCCATGCATGGGTTCCACTGGAATGCCTTGTACCTCTCCGGAGTGCATCCCATCAGCTCCATCCAAAGGAAACTGTGGGTCTGACACACTGTCCCTTGATGTGTAACACAGCACAGCGTTAACATTCAAAGACACTCCCTCACGATGCAAACTCTACTCATTGCAGCAGTGACCCCACAGTGGTGTCTCTGTGAACTACCTTCTCCTCCTCTTCCAACCTGTGTGGGAGTCCAAAGGATGGCTTCATTTCTCCCCCCTGATCGGTTTATCTAGAAAATGTCTCTAACCCAAAGACAGCCTGAAAGGGTCCCTGAGGTACAAATCACCAAACCAGCCCAATGTCCCAGTGCAGTCTATATACTGGTAGTCACACGTGTCGGCAGCTCTCCAGCAGACCTCAGCATGGTTCAGGTACTGCATTTTGAGGGCTTTTACTGTTCAAGTGCTTTTTCTAAAACCCCTTCTGGGGTCATCATAGCTCTTCTAATTTGGGGACTTAAAACCAATTCAAAGCAGAACCAAAGGACACGAGTTTTTCACTCTGACATATCATGTGTCTCAAACCTACCTCCCCCCGCCTGCAGGTGAGTGGCCCCAAACAGAATAGACTCAATGAGTGCATCAGTATTAAAGCAAGTATGTTTTGGGGAGAAACCAGGAGATGGGCTCACACTTATCCCCTTAAAAGAAGCCAAAAATGGTGTCAATCCAAATCAAATGGTCCATCTTTGACACAGCATCAAAAAACTCATAAAAGCCTTCCTAGATTCTAAATATTAGGTACATTCTTCACTGGAAAAATGAGCAGCAGAGCAGATTTTCCATTGAAAACATTTTCTCCTGTGATTCTTCCTGATCTGAGAATTGTAACGAGTGCATGGAAATTACAAGCTGCTATAAAAATTACAGAGACTAAAACTACCATTTTATCCTGCATTGGAACAATTTTAACATTGTTAGAGGAATACATCTCTGCAATTTTAAAATTATTTGAGTCATGACAGAAAGACTCACAACTGCAATATTTATCTTTCAGATTCATCTTAGGATGTTCCTGAAGACTTGTGAGATGTCACATTATATAGCGCTTTGTGGGGACTGGAGAAAGTCACTTTGACAAGCAACGCATGTAAATTGGAGCCATTGATTATGGAGGATTTAATTTTATCTATTCTGTATTCATGGTACAATAAATAAAAAGACTTCAGTGGTCACTGTAGGACTGCAACAACTTCTAGAGAAATGCAATTTATAGTTGCATATTTTTAACAGCGAGCTTTGGCATACATTTGATTAAATTCTGCTTTCCAGTGCACTTAATGAGAATTCTAATTCTCTAGAGATTTCTATAGGCATGCCAGGTAAAGAGGAGTCTATCAAGTCGGAGCTGTGGTTGTTAGTATAAGGAGCTGGTTCCTTTGAAGAGAAATAAAATTCATAAGCATGCATGCATATATTTTAATATTGCCAAGATACATATTGGCAGAGTAATAAATAGTAAGAAGATTTATTACCCACTCTATTTCCCAATGTATACAAATGCAAGTGATACTTGTGAGGTATAACATCTTTCAGGCTTCTGTTTGAACTGAGCAAAGCTTATTTATTTTGGGTCCTCAGAAAATTTGAGATTGATTCAGTCTCTAAATTTCAACAAGTTATCCCATTGATTTCCCTGCCTGCCTGACGAGGAAGGCGAAAGACTTTCTCTAAGGGATGCAAAGTCAACTCCTGACCGAGGGCCATCCACTTCTCTCAATAAACATTAAAAAACAAAATAACTTTTTCTTACCTGCTCCTTTTTGGTATCTCTCTGCCTCAGCTCTCAGATTACAATCATTGTTATAAGGACTATCTCACTACCACAATCATCTTCTCACAGCAGCTTGGAAAATGAGTTCATCCTTCCTTGTAGGAATATTGGGGGTGTCCAGAGAGGGCGGTTCCTTCCTATGTAAGTCTGTAGCCACAACCTCACCTCAAGAAAATTCTACAAGAGGTAGTTTAGTTTTGGCAAGTGTTTTATGCTTGGCTGCAGAGCTGGGAGAAGCACAAACCTTGTCACCACATAACCTGTTAGGGGAAATTCCTTGGAGCTGATAAAATCCATCCCTAATTCTGTCAAAGGTGGAGCAAGTGGTGAATGAGGGTAGGACCACACTGGGACTGAAGGCACAAGTCAGTCCTGTAGGCAGTCCTGAGCTGTCTTTACTGCATTTCCACTGAACACAAGTTTCCCTTGTTCCAGGCTGCCTTGCTCACCCCTGGATATTGAGAAGTGTGAGTGAAACCCTGCCCATGCTCATCTCAGTGGTAAAACCCCGTTCACAGGAATGAAACCAGGATTTCTTCAAGGCAGATAGAGGGGTATCAGTCAGGTCTGTAAAAAGTACAACAGTTGTTCATCTCCACACTGGTTCTGGTTTCTGGGAGCTACAGAGTTTATTGATTCCTGAGGTTTTAAGTAATTTTTGGTGTGAAAGCATTAACAAGAATATCGAGTCACGTAACACTTTTAATCTGCAGATTTCAAGTTAACTAAGGAGTTTAGCAAGTTTGTAGCCACCTTTCTGGTGGGGACCCAGAGGCATGCAGGAGAGATCTGCTGTTCAAGGTAAGAGCAGGGGACACTGACGAGACTAGTGATAGAGCACAGAGTTTGAAGCTGTACCCCTAACTGCATCCTTCAGGTCACAGCATTATTTTCCAGGTGAGTATACTTTTCTTGCTGTCATCACCATTAGTCCTGGAACTAAACTACAATCAGTCTCCCCTAAAAAAATATAAAAAAACCTAATAAACCTTAGTTTTTCTCATTTCAGTTGTCACTATCTGAACCAGTGGGGTTTTTTTAATGCTGACCCATGCTCAGTTCTAATTCTTACAGTGGAATTAAAAACAAAACACATTAAAAAAACCCAACCAAACCCAAAGCACATGAAAAGAACAAATTAAATATAGCTTGTGCTTATGCTGATTTTCAGAAATAGGTTAATAAACATTGCTTAGATGAAAGGAGCCTCAAGCGTTAAAGAAGGTCTCACTTAAGTGATTTTTTGGCAGGAATCAAATTAACGAATATAATATGGATTGCTGACAAGGTGCTTGATCATTCTCTGCAGTGAGGGAGTTTTTATGTATATATTATATTTATTTATATAGATATATATATATGCATGAGTTTGTGTTTGAGTTGATTCCCTTAACACTTCATTTGATAATGATAAATAGCATTTTTATTGAAAAGGAAAATATCAAGAAGTCCTGATTTGCAAGAGCAAGTTAGAATGTGTGACATTATTATGTCCTACTGCATTTTCCTCTCCTTTAAAAATACAAGCCTTCAATGCTAGTACAAAAGAATTCAAACATTTTATTTAGCCCATAGACAATTTTCCTCTAATTCAATCTCCAAATAACACAAAGTTTTTAGGTTTGTTTTTTTTTGGTGAGAGGGTGGAGGATAAAATAAGAGAAAAAAAGGAGACATAAAAGAGACTTAATTAGCTCATGGAACTCTTTCTTAAGCAGTGCAGCGTCTTAATTTCTGATAAATTCAAGCAACATCCATCGGGGGGTTGATTCTGTCAGTCTGTATCTATGTCTGTCTGCCTTTATCCATCTCTCTGGGCATCCATGGCTGTGGCTTCAGAGCAGCACTGGAGGAACGGGAGCCCTGCACGCCGCGGAGCTGCACGATCCAGCCCCCCTTTGACAATGATTGCGGCTGACATTGACAAGCACTGACACCCCATTCCCAGGCTCTTTTTGTTTGGCCTTAGATACGCGTGTTGTCTGGCGAAAGTTAAAAATAAAGCGTTTAGGGCTAGGCTGTGGTCAGTTTTCGTGCGGCTCCGCAGTGCGAGGGGGAGGAAGGGGAGGGAGGAGGCGGCTCCGCGTTCTGCACCACTCGCATCAAGGTCAGCCAGAACTGCTGCGAGAGCAAAGCCGCGGCCACCCAGAGCACGTGGTGTGCCAGAAAAGATGTGTTCCTCTAAGAAGGAATCACCTGAAGGTCCGGAGGGTCTGAGAGATGCTCAGGCTTTGCCCCCACCGATTCAGGCAGCAGATTTAGCTGGCCACACCCCGATGCAACCAGCTCCTGAGCCCTCAGGGCTCTTGGAAAATTTTCCATCAAAACTTTCATGGGGAGTAGCTGATTTCCTTGAAAATGTCAGCACGGTTTTATTTCATTCTGCTAGACAAATTAAATATGGAAAATGGGAAAGATATTAGCAGAAACCCAGAAAATTTAAAGGCTGGGGGAGGGCACGGTATATGCATTTTGTCAAAGAGAAGGTGATATTTTCAGCTGAACGCTTTGGATTAGAATAGTGATGTCCTGACCAGGCAAAAGAACAACTGGAGATACCCACCTCTTATTTATGATCAGTTCTATTTCAGGTGTTTACGCAGTAAAGTTGACTGCTTCCCCCTACCCTCTTTCCCCTCCATTTCTCACAGTAAAACATTTCCCCATCCTTCAGTTTCCTAAGGCTGGAGAATGCCTTTGCTACCTCTGTCTGCCAAAGCTGCAGAA
>JAWWEW010000006.1:6395038-6479910 GCA_035583185.1 Anabacerthia variegaticeps | reverse complement strand
GTAAAACATTTCCCCATCCTTCAGTTTCCTAAGGCTGGAGAATGCCTTTGCTACCTCTGTCTGCCAAAGCTGCAGAAGTGTCATAACCCTGCTCTGGATCAGTGGTGCTGGGGGCTCACCTGAGGGGACTTCAGGGTTAAAAGCTGAATTGGATTTGTATGTATGCAAAGGGACCAGAATGGATGAGAAGAGGAGGATGGGACAGAGCCCCCTGGTTGCAGAGCCCAGAGTGCTGCTACAGCAGGCAGACATGCTGTTGAAACCCTCAGACATGTACCCATCCCCATCACAGAAATATCTACAGGGGTTTTCTCCACTGCCACTGTGGGAGGCTTTTTCAAAAACTCGTATCCTTCATCAGAAAACCTCTTCTGAAATACAGGGTAACTTACTGATGGCTAGTTTACAGTTATTTATGTAACAATATTGTCAAAGCTTAAAAAGATCCTCTTCATTCCCATCGTGTTTATGGGTGATTCTTTGCAGGCTTTAGTATGCTGCGGCACAATCCCTATTCCCCCAACCAACTATTCACCTCTCTCTGCTCCTGCTCTAGGTTGAATTTCTTTCTTTCAAACACAAGGGGCTACAATTGGTCACTACATTCCTGAAAAAGTCTTACTAAAGCCTTCTAAAGGGCATTCATTTTTTCCTAGCTCAACTGGAAATGCTTCTTTTGATATAGTGCCAAATGTATGCTCCATTCTTCTGTATCAGTCCAGCCGACAAGCCTTACCTTATATTAGAAATTGTCATTAGTTCCCAGCTACCTGACCTTGCAGCTTGAACTGTTCAATGTAATCCCATTTATATCTCTCCAGTCCCTGAGGATATTCTGTTTTTCTGTATGCTGTCGGCCTCCTTGCTATTGACAAACCCTCACACCTCCAGCCATCAGCACATTTCTCTAGCAGGTTCTTTTTGTGCCTAGTTGATTAATGAAAATATTAAGCGATATTGGTCCCCAGACTGTGCCTTCAGAAACTCCACTTTTAGCTCCCTCTAACCTGGCATTTCCTCTTTCAGCATCATCTGTTATTATCTCTTATAGCCAGTTTCTACTTTTTTTTACAATCCTGGGCTTAATCTTCATCATTCCCAATCAAACAATTCTCCATGTAGCTCTGTGTCAGATGTTTCTCTCATAGTGTATATATATCACATCTATTGCCATTTGCTTTGTCTAAAAAGATCAGGATAATCTAAAGATTATCAAGTTAATCTCGTAAATCTGCTTTCGGTAAACCTATTCTGTGTGTTATCCTGCTCCTTCCATTTGCTATGCTCTCTGTTACTCTGCTTTCCAAAAGCACTCTAATGCCTTGTGTGCTACTGATGTCACATTAATATGCCCACATTTAACTAGATCACAGGTTTTTTTGTATCTTCAATATGGGAATCATGTTTGAAATTTCTCATACCACCCCTGTTTTAACACAGTCCTAAATACGCTCCCAGTAGGAGTGCAGTTTCAAATGCCTATTTCTTCAGACTACTGTGACACAGATCCTCGGAAACTGCTTCTTGAATTTTACTTCTGCCTCAAAGGCATCTTTTTCAGGTTTCCAAATTCACTGCCATAAAGTCAGTTTTCTCCCACCCAAGTCCAGAATCATTGTCCAGATTGAACACCGAGCCACAAAATCATCTCAATTTTGGAAAGCCTCTATGCCAACCTTAAACCCATCCTCCCCCAAGTCAATCTCTCTGTTATTTTCCTTGCTGTCTTCTAATTTTGATGGCTAAAAAACCCTACTGTTTGTTTTAATTTGTTTTGCAGCTTCTGGGTGGACTTCAATTCTCATTTTACCTCCATGATTTTGGATGTCACGCTTCCTGTTGATCACTGTTTCCATTCCTGGGAGAGTTTACCATTTTGAAATTTCAGAATTTCCTCTCAGTAAAAATACCTGCAATGGAAAAATATCAAAAGAACATTTATTCTAAAGCATTGCCAAAATTCGTTGTTATCCTTTTTACACTATAACACAATTTCTTCATATTTATTGACTTCAATAGTGCCTTATATTTGAAAAGCATTGCTTCACAGATTCGGAACAGCAGATTCACTGAAGCTAAACATGAATGTCTGATCAGAAGGCAAACTTGTAGTCCTGTGAGCAGTGGGTATCAGGGTTCTGTATGGACCACCCACTACGCATATTGATTTGGCTAAAACCTAACCATGCCAAGTATTGCTGCAGCTGGAAATGTCCCCCAGTCAAAACAAAGCTCCTGGATTTAATCTTTCTCTAACTCTATATCAAGTTTGCAAGTCAAAAGAGGGTTTCTCTAAAGTCACCTTTGAAAGCTCACTTTGAGACCCGCAGTCAAACCCTGCCTTTATTTCCTCCTCCCTAATCACCACCACCAGGCTGCATGATTAGCAAGTGAATGACAATTCAGGACCCGCTGCAAAGCCCAAAGTGCGAGCTCATTTGATGATCAGGCCTTTTAATTCAAACTGCAGAAGGGATATGGCAATCCATCCACTTCTCCACGGTGATTTTGACTTTGTAGGGCTCAGCGCTTAAAACTGTATTGTGGAGTCCAATGGGGATTGTGTTGACAGAGGGAAAAACAACTCTCTAGAATATACACTTGTCAAACTTTCAAGTTAAACACGAGGCTCCACATTTGCAGAGCCCTCTCTCTGGACAGAAGCATCCCCAGCAAGATGCAGAGTTCTGGAACTTTACAGGTTTGGGGATTGGAAATGCCTGTGCAATACACAAAGAACCACCCTGTTGTTCCCACCATACAGTTCAACCTCCAAAGCAATCCCACGAATTCACAGCTTATTTCTATCAAATCAAAAGCTGCAATAAAACATTTCAAGTGGTCTTGGCCAAGTAGTGATCTTGTTCCATAGAGAAATAGATGTATTTCAAATATATCTGTTCGTAATATAAATTCAGTCTATTCCTAATATTTGGTATATTAGATATACTCTGGGATACTGTACCTCTTGCCATTCATTCCTCTGGACTATACATGAAAAAGCCAAGCTGTTGCATCTTTCCTAGAAGGTAGATTGGCTTCTGTCTGCTTAAATGCGAGTCTACCGCTGAACTCCATCATGTTAAGCCCACAATTAAATGCTGTGACAAAGCAGGGTCTAGACCTCCAAAGGACCACGTAGAAGGTGAGATCCTGCCTGCAAAGCAAAATTGGCATGGCTGTTGTGCTTGGGGGTGTTAGAGACTTTGTTGAACAGCTATCAAGATCATCTCCCACAGTAGATTCTATATAAGGATCGGTGTCAGAATAAAGTCACATTTGGGTTTATTTAAATTATTTTGGTCTCTTATTTTTATATTAACATTGATACAGTATACTGAAAAGCCTGTACAGTTCAAATTCTTACGCAGATGAGGTTTGATTGTAACTGTTAGTACCTTCTGGAAGACAAGCATCATACCCAGGTTTCTTATAGGAGAATTGAAACATACGGGTTCAATGGCTTCCCTAATGACAGGTCTGAGATACAGCTGCCAAGTCCAGACTGAATTCACCACTTCAGCCTCATGCACATGGTCAGCTCACTTCAATATGAGATATGTCTGGAAGGTATTTTAAAACTAACCAAAGTCCTACCCTTCTTGGTAAATCAGATTATAGTTTCTCTGTGCAATAGGAATTAATTACTAAACATGAGTCCAGTCTTAATTTGAAGTATCTCTCTGTTAGTGTGCAGCTATATCCTGGGCTTGGTACTACTGAAAAGGCTATTCCTGGCTTAACATCCAGAAAATATTATTAATGCCCTATATCTGTGATTCTGTGGTATTGATTTGCTGCCCCAGTTAACAGGAATATGTTGCTAAGATAAGTGACGTATTTCTACCCCTTTCTTTATTGAATTGTCCTCTAAGTGAAGAAATCTGGCTCCTCTATACTGAGAATTATCTTGTTTCCATTAACAAGATGGCAAGAAATAATACAATATCTCATGCTTTGACATTTCAAGTAAACATTTCCATTTTGTTCACTGGCACACAAAGTAGAATATTTATTCAGATAACCACAAGGCCACATGCAATAAATGGATAATATTTAAAAAATACAAAATAATGCTTGGATAATGTGACTTTTAGCAGTAACTTTTTTCTATCATGAATTTTGTTTGATACTTGTCTTCTGTTCCATTTAGAATTCCCAGCCCTTCATTATTAAATTATAGCCTACAACCTATTAAAATTTACCAATTAGAACTGACAGATATTTTTTTCAAAGTGAAGAGTTAAGTGTTGATTTATTGCAAAAAATATTCACATCCCTCTCTTCAAGCACAAGCAGCATCTGCCCAGTATATCTGCTCACAGTAGCTGCTGGATTTCCCAGCCCACGCTCCCCCATGACTGCAGGTACTGTGAGGTGTCAGAAAGACAAACGCAACTTTAGGATGCATCCAGGAAGGCATTTCCAAATGCAAAGACCTTACACCACTGCACAAAGAACTTGTACCAGCTCTTTGAAATAGCCTGGATAATTCTGCTCCTCGGAATCAGGAATGAACACTCAAACCGGTGCAAGGACAGCTGAGACAGGAGGGATGAGGGGTGAAAGCAAGAAAAAGAGGGATGAACAGTTTAACACAGAAAAACCTTGGAGAGAAAAAAAATCTCTGCTACAGGGGACTTCTGGCACTAAAGTAAAAAGTATAAATGGCATAAATTCTGGCTACAGTAGGTCTCTAGTCATAAGAGGAAAGATGTTCTAGAACAGGCTCCCATAAGAGTAACGCAACAAAAGAAAGTCCAACTGCCTGCAAGATGGAACTTGATACAAATGTAAGGGATTATGTGATTTGAGCACCAGTAACAACTGGGGATTTGACTTCCTGCTTGTTTCCATTGTGAATTAACAATGCAACAATCAGAATTTTACTTGAAGGATATTATCAATCACAATGTGTAATTTTATGTGGTTCACATATTGTTAGAGCTCAGGTCCTCTTCCAAACTCCCCAAAGGAAATGCAATGAAGTACAAAAGCAGCTAATAAGCTGGTGAGTTTGAAAATGTGGCTGAAGTCGAATGTGTTAAAAAGGAATGAGGTAGAAAGTGATTGGATCACAGTTCAGTCCAGGTCCAAGCTATAGCAGGTCCAGACTTGTCTGGGAAAGCAAAAGATGTCCAACCACAGCAAAGCAAAGTTCTGAAATAGCTCCTAACTAAGGAGATTAAAGAGAACTATCTTCACACATAATCAAGAAGAAAGTCAGAGCTCTTCCAGAGGAACTATCACAGAACTGGGCTGACAAGGAGGGAGCTCCCTGGTCACAAAACAACCTTCTGCAGGTGAAGCCCACCCGTGAAGTCAGGTACCTGAGAGGGAGAAAGGGAGGTGAAGGAATTGTGAAATAAGGTTTGCTTCTATGAGTATAGGATTGCACTCTGAGGGAGGATGGGAGCAAGAGGCTTAGCACCCAGATCATTGCTGGGAGCTCTGTATCTTGGGTAACAGCACTGTCACCCAAACACAGCTGGGGCTCTGTGTGACAACTCTGAAAAAGAATCAGCCCAGGTATTTATCTTCTGAATTTACAGCTGAATATTTTGAAATCCTGAAAGTGACCCATTAAGACCCTTCCAGTTTTAACCTTATCTCTATGACAAGATTCTTTTGAAATGTTCTGAAACCTAGAGGGAAGGAACTAAATATGTTTCAATGCAATATAACGCCTGGTGGCATTAATCTACACTTCTACTGTAGTATATGTATTGTATTAAACAAAAATTTATTAATACTTTTTTAAATATAATTTCTAAGTGAAAGGTGACACAAATCAATATTCTTTTCACTGTGATACAGAAGGCTAGGACTACCTAAATCTGTGTTCCAAGCAGAAGTGGAAAAGGCACTGCTTCTCTCATTGTGTAGGTCTGGAAAATGAGAAAGTTTGTCACTGAGATAATGTTATATTTCAGCCATGTGTAATATTGGTAGCAGGCTAATTAGGAGGGATGTACTGGTGCAGCAGCATCCTGGTGCAGATCAGCATCTGTTGCCACTGTTGATGACACCAAAAAGTCAAAAGTGCATTAGAAAGCAGATGCTTCTGGCTCCCTATTCTTGTGATCAAGGTTTGTCTCCATCCTGGTATCAAATTAAAGGAGTCCATTAGTTTTTAGGTCTTTCCTGTATCCATAGGGTTTTGTTTTCTCTAGAAAACTATTTCTGTTGTCAACCACTGTGTTTAGTGTAAATGGAAAAGCCATTTTCTAGAGCAAGGTCACTTCTGCAGATGTTTCCACCCAGGAGATAAAAGTTTCCTCTTGTTTCAGACTGGTATTACAGTGCACCACGAAACCCAACAACTACAGTCAGAGCAAAATTGCCAGCTATAAGTTTGTTGGTAATTAATTATTTTGAGAAAAGCCGTTAGGACAAAAGAAAATCCATATATAAAATCTATTTCTCATGCCAGGCATGAATTTTTTAACTAAAAGTGACAATCCTCATACTCCAGAAAATGTGCACCGAGGTAATAAATCCAGTATTAAATAATAATTTCACTATGCCTTTGGCCATACAGTGGTTTCAACTGGCTTTCTTTTCCACATTATAACCAGTCACTAATATGTGTTCTTTAGATCCATAAAGATGGCAAATTTAGGAAATATAAGGAGTAGTTCTTCATGATACTTTTTTTGACCACAAGACTGTAAGGAAAGTTATCTTGCATTTCACTGTGACAATGTTTTCCTATCATTTCACTCAAATTATCATTCATGTACAGTATTTATTTTTAATTTAAAATTAAAACACTGAATAATTAAGTACCATAGAGAATACTAATGTGTGGAACAAAGTGGGACAAATAGACTCTGTCTACAAGATTTCTATGATCCTCTCTCCATTAACATAAGCATGAGTTCTACTGGGTATTTACATATTAGATTTGGCAAGCAATAATACAATGAGAAGTAATTTCTGCATTAATATTTTTTCTTTCAAATAAGACAAGTTCTTGAACTTGTCAAACATAAATGCAAAATTATGAAAAACAATCCTAACCAAAAACTCGTTATTAAAATGCATGGCAACTAATTATTGATCTGATGCTATTCTGCATAAAGAAGACATGCTTGAATGAACAGAAATATTTTAAAATCATTAATATACATGTGTTTATTTTACTGAGTCTAAATTGGAAGTGGTAGATTATTCTTATTGTCTAACGAATTAGGAAGTGTGACAATACCGCTGTACAGCGCTGATGTATGATATCTTTCTCCTTATACTTATTAATTTCTGTCAAATTAAAACTGAAACACTTCTGGAAACCTTGAACAGCCACAGTATGAAAATCAAATGTGAATTGCTATTAGAAAAGCCATAGTACCTTAGATCGCTCGAGGCAAACACACAGAGATACAATACTAAACACTGTCTTTGTATAAGAAAGGAAAGGGAAAAATCTCTTATGGGACGTGCTGCCAGTTGAAGCTGAAGCCCTGTCAAAACTGCAGTTCTTCTGTGGGAACATGGTGAAATCGAAAAATCTTTGTGCAGCTGGGGTTTCTCCTCCCTTCAGTTTTCCACTTAAAACAAAAACCTAAGTGAAATTCAGTTCGCTGCAGATTTGCCAATGCATCATTTCACTCTAAGGACAGATTAATAATTTCTGAACTTATTTCAACTGAATTTCATGGCCAGGATATCCAGTAATTTTACACCTCCCTACAATGACCTTTATACTGTACTTATTTTACAAAATATCACTGGTAACATTTTTTCCATTCCAACAGGCTTCAGGATACATATATCTTGATATTACTTTGGAATTACTATGGTGTGGAGTGCTCTGTAAATAATCAATGACATGTAGCTCGTTCACTGTAAAATTCTGAGGAGCATGGTCCCGAAGACTGTTCATCTTTAATGCATTTTGTACAAGTCAAAGTTAACCTTTATGGAAGGTACAAGCTCATTTCAATTCCTAAATCAGCCCTACTAGTCTAACTCTGGCTAATCACAAATATATAATGTAACAATAGCAATGCACCTGCTGCACAGTGCGACTTCCCCACAGAAAGTGCCGTGACAGAACAACTCATCTCCACAGCCTGAACACCCTCAATTTTGTGGATAATCTCTCCAAAAGCAGGTTCTGACACCCTTGGCACGTTTCCCTTCAGTTATTCAAGGAGGCAAAGAGGCAAATGCTGCTGTCACAGCTGAAAGTTTTCATAAGTTTACATCCCACTGCCAAGAACACACGAGGCACCCAAATGGTATGTGATGTACCCAGAGGCATCAAGTAGTTAAACAAATTCCCCAGAGCCTCCCCTTCCAGAGAATACTAACACATTGATACATTGCCTGCATATGGATATCCTATCTGAAAGAGCAGTGTTACATTACTGGAAAAAAGATTTCAACATTCAGGCTCCTGCACATCCCTGATTTTAGGAAGAACTGGTTACCACCTGGGAGCAGTTGTTGTGTTGCACTGGTGGGGACAATCAGGAAAGTTAGGACCATTGGTTCTTCTGGAAGGTAGAAGATAGTCTGAGTTATGCTGGTGGTTCAGGGGCCAGCTGCATGAAGTCACATCCACTGTCTCCATGGGCACTCGACTTCCAAGCCTTCCTTTCGCCAGCACACAGCGCTGCTCTGGAGAACATGAGTAATGAGTGCCCTACAGAAAACATACAGCTTACGTCATTCATTAACTCCTGCTTATGTCATTCATTAACTCCTGCTTGAACACCTCTATTGGCAAGGTATTTATAGCTCTACGCCTGGCTCCTCTTTGCAAAGCAGGCCTGTTACCCTGCTCTGTGCCCTGTTCCTGCTCTGTCACTGCTGGGGGGGTGATACTGTGCTGCTGCGATCCACTGCTCCTCACCAAGTTTTGTGTTGCCAAAGGCTCTCCTGGCAGGGGCAAATTGCTCTGGAATTGCACTTGCTGTTCTTCTGCTGAGGTGTTTTATTGCTTTTGTAGGTATTGATCTGCTTTTGGAGTTGTTGGAACCAAACATCTCTTTCCATGAAAATGTCCAAGAGAAGAATTTCTTCAGGAATGATAAACTCCAAAATTCTTCTCTGACAAACTTCCCCTAAGCCACAGTTTTCAGAAGTAGAGGAATGATTCATATGGAACAGGCTACCAATAAAGATTGGAACAAGCAATAGTTCCTCACTATAACGCGCTATGAAAAGGGATATTCAGAGTTCTAAACCAATATCTTTACAGCCAGGAGCCTCTAGGCTATCTCTGGGACCGGTATCTCCCATCTGCTCTCTGCCAGTAAAGCTCTGTTAGAGCAGAGGGGTGACAGGCACTACAGTGATGTTCTTATTTTGGTGAAGTCACTTTGCCATGTCAAACATAAAATCAGATTTCCCTGAAAACTGCTCACTGGATCTGAGCACAATTTCCTAACTTTCAGTGTAACAGGAGGCTCAGTGCAATAGGAAACACCAACCACCTTGAAGGGAATTGCTTCATTTCATTTACCCAACAAGACTATACTAAGATTTTCCCCGTTTACTCAGTAGAATATACTTTTGGTTTTGCCATACAGAGTTCGTTCAAACCACAACAAAACTCTGTTGCAAATACAAAGTACTCAACAAAAGAGAGCTGATACAAACACATCACCCCAGCCCTTGGGATTTGGGTAACTGTCCAAACTCTTTGTTTCCCTTCTCCCCTGTATAGTAATTCTTTCACCTTTATTCTCCACCACTGCTAGATGAGAAAAACAAGCATTTTATTGTGTTGTGGTAGCACATAAGAGCTCATTTCGTAAATGGACCCCACTGTGTTATGTTATATAAACCTCGCAGTAACACATTATTTCTGCAAATGAACGCAGTTAAAATTTTAACAATTGGTCTCACATTGATCTACTCCTTCATCTCAACCTTTCCCATCACTGAAGATTGACTGGGATATAAAGATGCCAAAGCAAAAATAAGGATTTTTAATAGGCCAGATGTCTATGAATTGGAGTAGCTTGGAGGAGGTCAATAGAACTGTACTGATTTACAGCAGCTGGATATGCATCTGCTGTGGCATACTGGCCCCATATGTATATTTGGGAAGGAAAATTACTACCAAATAAAAAAATCAGCAATACTTTTATAATGTTTAACGTGAATCCCTAATAGCAGCAGCTCAATAAATGTTTTGAGCTGCTACTGTAAGAACATAATGAATTGTGAAAATTGTGGTGTTCTTTTGATGTAGTAAGTTGAGAGCTCTTAGTGAATCAACTTTATAATGAATTCTTTGAGATACTGATGAAAATGGTTCACTTACTAAGGAATTTAGCTTGATTTTGAAATTAATGTGGTAATTTAAAACTACTTTGGTAAAAAAAAAGGTTTAATGACAGCTGAAACCTGAAAAGTATAAAAGATGGAGGTTCAGTGAATAAAGCATTTGCTCCTTGCACTCTCCAGGTTTAGCTGATGGCTAACATGAGTGCTGTTTTCTGGCTCTGTTAGTCACTATCACACAACAAATTGGTCAAGTTCAGCTCCTCGTATGGTGGACAGACACTCCATAAAAACTCCCAAATAAACCTTGGCTGCATTGAAACTGGTGGCAGAGCTCCATTATTTCCCACGGTCTCAGCTTGCTTCCAATTTTCATACACTAGCTATAATGACAAAAATTCAGCAAGAGAAATGGTGGTAAACTGTGAACCACCAATGCTCTGTTATCTTATACCCTACAGTCACACAAAACTGCAGTATTCACACTTGATGTCTAAAATTATCAGCATTAAGGACACATTCCTGATACTATGTAAGAGATCAGGACAAGCAAAGGATTATTTTTAGAGGTTTGGATTTGGTCATCAGTGAAAAACCATTCACATGACCACCAACAATCTAATCTTATTTTCTCAACACATTAGGAAATGATTCATTATCTAATCTTATTTACATCATGGGCATCCAAGTCATTCTCTTGCTCTCTTTTTTAATCCTTAAATCCCAGCTAAATGGATTATGCCAGCACAATTTGTGTTTAGAAATCCTACCTCTGATTGCCTTCTGGGCAAAAATGAATGCCATCATATGTATGCAGTCTAAACAGTGGAATCAAGTCCTCATCTGGGCTAAATTAGCAGAGCTTGGTCAGATGTATAGTGAGTTGCATCCATTTCACTTGTTTACAGCTATTGAAATATTGGCTACTGCTGTAGGCAGAGAGAAATTCAGGACTCCTCAGACATTTTCTCTACCACCTGAATGTGCATCATGGTGCAACAATTTGTCCATAACTATTAAACATCTATAACTATTATGCCATCTATTAAACATCCATAACTATCAAGTATGCATTAAAAAGAGCTCTCAATGTCACCCAGTTGGTACCCAGGTTGAAATAAAAGCAGTCTGTGCAATGTGAACAGCAGAAAGGAGTAGAGGAAGGCCCCAGATGGACGGTGCCAAACTTTACCTGTCCATCTTTTGTACATTTTTAAGTGATCAAATTAGCAAAACAACCTGGAAGGTTTCAAGTCAAAAGGCAGATTTTTTTCCCGAAAATCTTAGCAGTAGTTTTGTTCTCAGAGGACAGAGAATATTTTTTTCAGAATACAATTTCTAGTTACAATATAAATCATCCAGAAATTTAGGCCCAGGCGTTTAGCCCTTGTAAATCCTCTTTTTAACTTTCTGGCTGCACTTGTTTCCAAGGATTCACGAGAAATCTGGAAGTCACATTTATTTTACCGGTAAGTGCAGGAGGCAAAGTAGTTGAATGATGTGTGGCTGCTCCAGAAATCACCTCTGTCCTTCCCTCCAGCATATTTAAACCCAGGCAGGGCTAATGACCAAATCTCAGGTCATTAGCAACTTAAGTCTAGTTGCTGCATAAAAGCATTGGCTTTGCTTCCAGTAAAAGAGGATTAAAATGGGTTTGTCATCTGAGCCCTGTATTTTATTATATGGTCTCTCTGACCGTGTATCCCGTGCACTCAGATTTACAGAGAATCTGCCACCAGTGAGAAACTGAGGCAAAGATAAATTACATGACTTGCCCTGAAACTGAACTCAATTGAACTCAAACTGAACTCGAATTTCCTAAGTCCCAACCTGGCAACTACTGGAATCATCTGTCACTGAAATAATAAGAAACTTAGAAGAAAATGGTGTGTTCTACCCTTCCTCCTTTGTATTTATCCAGGATGATGTTTGATTCTGTTGCTTTATTCTGGATTAGTGCCTTACACATTTTTAAGAACAAAGCGTCTTGATTTATGATAAGGTTCATATTTCTAAATCTGTCTAAATATCAAGTTTCATGAAATCCTCGGAAGATTATATGACAAAATATTTGAGGGGAAAAAAAAGAACTTTAGACCTTGTCCAGAAAATAGGATCATCCATATTTACCTGAACAGATATTTTGTCCAAATTACTCCTGAGTTGAGGGGTTGTTGGTTGGTTTGTTATAGGAGTGTTTTCTTTTGGGTGTTTTTGGAAAAAATATGAGCTTGTACCTCTCAGAAAACCAGACCAGCCATTTAGTTAGGATTTTTAAGATTCCCTATATCCCTACTCCGCTATCCTCAGACTATCCCTTTTAAAAATTCTCTCTACATTTATTAAATAACAGAAATGACACTAAAATAAGGCTGATCATTGAAACTCTGAAAGATTTAGCTGTTTCTAGAATAACTTTGATAGCACTAATAGAAATGTGAAGGGCATAAAGGAAACAATAAATATAAATCAGAAGAGAAACAGACAAAATCCAGTGAAATCATCCAGGTTTTCAAGAAAAACATCACAGATTAGTGCCAATATCCTCACTTCCTATTGCAATGTCCTCTTCTTTCCTCTTCACAGAGAACTGGTGTATACACAGTAAATAATGTTGATATTAGAGATGCACTAAACTGCAAACAGCTGAGCTGGGAAAGGAGTAGTTAACGTGAAGAGGAAAAAGCCCTGGGTGTATTTGACTGCTCCAGCTCACGCACTCTCAGTTCCACAGGCAGCAGCAGTGAGGAAGGTTAGTAAGATGCAAGTATACATTAAGAAAGAGGTATATCTGCAACAAAGCCAATAAAATTACATTTTCACTATGTAAGACCCTGTGGTGGTAGACCAAATTTGGAATATAACATCCAATTTTGGGCATGAGAGTGGAAGACAGATGTAAATCAAATGGAGAAAGTACAGCAGAGGGCAACCAAAATGATTAATGTACTGGAGAATGCTAGCACAGTAGCTAAGAGAATGATGAAATGGGAATTATTTAGCCTCGAGGAAAGGTGATTAGGAGGTGAACTGACTGAAATATTTAAACTACCTGTGGGTTATTATAAAATTAAGCTTGAAGATGAATTTGAAATTTCTTGGCAGACCAGAAATAAGGGAGGCAGGATTAAATACACATTAAATAAATGACCTCACAGGTCACTGTGGTACACAAGTTGGCTGAAAGAGATGCCTGCGTTTGGAAACTGAAGGACAGTCCTTGTGCTACAACAGACAGGTCCACAGAGTCTTGGAACAACCAGAGATAACTGGTAGGAGCTGAAGCCTTGATCTCTGACAGCATCAGCAGGGAACTCCCTGGCTGGTGGGAGCCTTCTGGGAGGTGACATTGCTCAATCCAGACCATACCCGTGTGGAGATGGGGCTGCCTGCTTCTTGACATACCTACATGGTGGCTAGTTCCCAAATGGACCTGTTGGTTCCTTGCCAACAGGACTGGTTTATGAGGTAACATGTCCAGCATCGTCTTTGGATGTCGTGCTCAGAACCTGAGGGTTCATCACCCCCATCTTTAGCCCCTAAGGGAAGGCAAGGCACCAACTTTAAGCTGGTCCCTTCAGCTCCCACTGCATGCACCAGAGAGAGGAAGAGATGCAGCCAAATGCAGTGTTTCATGCCTGTTCTAAAACATGTGGCTAGGATAGTTAAAATTAATTGCTCCCTGGAGGTGGCTTTGTCTTTCACATCTAACCAGGCTCAAATCCCAGTGCTGGGTGCCTTTTTGGCAAGCACTGCCATAATGCTTCTGAGTTATGACATGAAGTCTAGAGACCATGAGCATACAGAAAAACCCACAAACTACTGAGAAGTGGGGCCCAGATTTTAGACCAGGTAGATGGCATTGAAGACAAGATTTAAGTTCCCAGGGTAAAGTGAAAGAGATGATGAGGAGAGGTAAAGAGTTCAAGCTCACTTATAGTCATTCAGGAACCTGGGAGTTAAGCAAAAATTTTTGATGAACAAACAGTTCAGTTTGTCACTGATGGATGGAGGCTCTGAATCTGCATCGAGACAGTCCTGACATGGTCCTTAAGCAATGCAGACTGAGAAAAATAAACTGTACCTGAACAAAGAAAGGAAGAAGACACAGTGGCTATTAAAAGTGAAATATGATGGTTTTAATTAGCAAATGCTAATTGTAGGACCGGATATACAGTGGAACGGAAACATTGAATCTCAGGTGAAAGTAGGTGATAGCAAAATACTATTAATCTGAAAAGGTATAATGAGAAAAACAAAGTAAGAGGAAATGGAAAGGCTGATTGTTCCTTCCAGCAAGAAAATGTTATTATCAATAAAAAAATTAAGTGGAGCCCATTTTTTCTGTACTGAAACAAATTTTATACAGTATGTATAATTCTTGAGTTATGTTTTTTTGTGTTAAGAAGCCTAAAAATGGATAATATTAATTTAAAAAAAATATAGACTCAAGAAAATCTTGTAAATCCAGTAATACAGCAAAAGAACCCTGTAGAGAAGTGGTGGATTCTACAGCAGTGATATAAGCAGGATGGAAAAGGAGAAGGGGAACATGGGAAGAAAGAGCTAGAAAGAGAGTTATATGTATAAGTAGATGTTCAAAACAGAATATAAATATGTAGATAGATCTAAAGATAACACAAAATGTATCTAGCAGGACAATCAAGTTTTACTCCTTTAAAACTGCTTTAGCAGTAATTGGAAAAAACCCATTAGCAAACCCATACTTTCTGAGGGACTCACTCTATTTCAGAGTCTGCTGGGTTTATATACCACCTGCATGAGATGCAAGAGGATCATAATTCTCCTGGACTATGTTTCCAAAAAATGAACAAAGCTGAGCAATAAAATGCAAGTTACTGCACAATTAGAATTCAGTGATGATACCATTAGATCTGAAATATTTGTAAGGAAAAGGTAGTGACATCATGTAATGCTGTTATTACAGTCAGACTCTAAAAGAACAAATTAAAAAAATTTCTTGAACAAAGAGTTCAACAGAGAAGAGATTATGGTGCACTGGTAAATATTTAAGAACAGATAAAATGATAAAATCGAAATTAATTCCATCAGAGCCCACCAGATTTCAGCTGAAGAGTTTGGATGCTGAATACAGTTTTGCTGAAGCATAAAATCACAGATAAACAGGAGCACTCACAAATACTGGGAAGAAACATTAACATTAGTGTCTGTGCCATACCCATCTATCGATCTTATTTTTTTTAAGGTAACATAAAATGGTTTGATTTTACTGTGTGGAAACATAAATTGAATGTGAAGAGGAATTGCAGATATTGGGACTATTTACATTAGAAAAGCAGTTGAACAGCCTTGCTCAGTTCTTTGTTACTGTGTTTGTCCTTCCAAAAGTATAAGGAAAGCACAATGAGACTGAACAGTTGCAGATTCAGAAACATGGACTTGATCATTTTGCTTCCTGGTACTGCCACCTCACCAAGACTCCAAAGATACACTGCAGTAAATACACAGTATATAAAAAGTGATTTTTTTTTTCTTTTTAAGTGGTTTTGAAGCACTTTGCCTCAGAGTCTGCACCAGCCTTCATCTATCAGGATTGGTAGGATGACTGTCCACAGTTGTCCCACATCTGCACCTTTGGCTGCAGGAACTGGCACTGATTGTTGATAGAACAATGCAAATCCATATGAGTCAAACTGGGCAGCTCCTGCTTTCCTCCTTTGTGTGTGTTTTTTAGAAGATAATAAAGGACAACTTAAAGGGGAATGAAAGAAACCATCCATATTTCAAGTACTACAATTGCACATATGTGTGTGTTTGTATGATTTATATACATTTAAAAAACGCTTGGGTTTTGTTGTGGAAACATAATTATTATGAACTTAAATACATCTAGACAGAAAGATATGAATCCCATCCTTACTTTTGCCTTCCTGTCAGACAAGAAGGATGATGATCTGTCTCCTTTTAATAGAAAAATGGCAGCCTGTTTCTGCTCACACTCTGACAGGGAAGGACTTGACTGCTTGAAAAAATAGTGGTTGCCAACTGTGCACTGTGTAAAACTAGGGTTGGTCTCATAAAACTGGCAGTCCAACTGCAAGATAGAAAATGAACCCTTGGCAGTACCGTGCAAGAGGCTGAAAATTATTTTATATATTTTATCAAAATGGAACTCTGAATATGTTAGGTGTCTGCAAAGAGTGGGGGCTAATGATGGGGCTCTTCAAAACCAAAGAGACTCATGGCTGGGTGGGAGAGTCTCTCTCTTTCATCTTTCACAGGACCAAATGTGAACAAGCTGTTGATGTAGCAAGAGTTTTCTGTAGCCCAGCACAATTGCTCCATGCCTTCTGGAGGAGTGTGAAAGGGGAAGGTCAAGATCAGAGACATTGCCTGAGATGCTGCTGTGACTTACAGGGTTGGGCATGCTCGTTCTCAAAGACAGTGACGCAGGGAGGGATGGAGGGCCCTTGGATCCATGGGCTGGGTGTGCTTTATGTCATGTCAGGCTGTGGGCACAAGCTCACCCTTAGTTATTCATATCTACAACATCACCTTGATGTGATAACAGCTACTGGACTTAGAGATCCCGTGCTGGGTTCAAGAGAACATGGTTAGAGCATAAAATGGGATGTGAGGTTTGGGGATGCTCCTCCCCCCTATGCCATTAACCTATAGCACGATGGGATGCATGCCAGCTAAGCACTGCCTCAGTTTCCCACTTAGAAACGAGGACAGCAGAATATTTCTGTTGTGTAGGGTAGGATAACCCTCATCACTACAGCCTAGACCATGCTTTGATATCCCGAGTGAGTAAACACAGCTGAGCTGTAAAGTATTATCAATCTTACAACAGCAAGGAAGAATTTGGGCTGTTAGAAGGCCTTAACCTTTTTCTCCCCCTTTCCCTTCCTCTCAGAATGCCCCAAACACATGCTGGGGAAATAACACTGTGGAGGCAGCTGAGGAAGGGCCAGTGGGTACTGAAGTGTGGCTTTGTCAGTTTAATAAGATGCTGCTCTTGCAAAAATGGCTGCAGTCTCTAAACTTAACCCCTGAGAACTTCAATTATTTTATCTACCAATCTTTTGGATTACTGACACCCTCTAAGGGAAAAGCTGTTGTCTTAGATTAGCCAAAGCAGCTACAATGCTGTCTTCCTTAGAGACGGAGGATGACTTAGCTGTCTTATCCTTGGAAAATCTATATAATCCAAAGATTAATCCAGAAGACCCTGATCTCTTTGCAGCAAAAGGCCATTCCTAACAAACTGCTTTCTCTCTAGCAAAGCTAGCTCTTCACTTTCTCTTTCAGCCTAGAGTAAAAAGAGCTGTAATTGTCCTAATAAAAGCGTTTTAGTGTCATGGATAGCAACTGTCATAATACAATTTCTTGCCTAGATAAAATTTATCCAGAGAATAAAATGGTTCCTCCATTCCTTACTATGAAAGAAAAAAAAAAGAGAAAGAAAAAAAGGAGAGTTAGTTGCTATCAGTTAAATGAAAGCACGGAGGAAACCAGATGAACGGCTTTCTCTTGGATCTCCTACAGGTATCTTAGGCTACAGAATACTTGATATTGTGTGTGTGTTGACTTTAAAATCATTGTGGGATACAAAATAATGCACATCGCCTCTCTGAGCTGCTTCATTAGCCTGATTTACCTTCAAGGTTCCTGTTTCAGGCAAGTCTGCTAGTCTTGCATACAAAAGCATCAGCCACAGTACTCTGCAGCGTGAGCAGAGTCTTTTGTCCTCCCTGTAAGAGGGAATAAAGAAAAGTACAAAACAAAAACAAACCTGCCCTGCAAAAGTAGCCTGTCAAATTAGCAGGGCACTTCAAATACAAAGATCTTCAAATCCTCACTTTTGCTCTATTTTAGAGACAGAGGAGAAAAGCCTCATTTAGCAACAAAACACAGCCCTTGACACACCGCTTTTAAAATAACTAATCGATCAATCTCTCCCTCCCTCCGTCCATCTTTTAAGAGAGAAGATTGAATGCGGTTTGAAAAGAAATGTCCAAGAACGCTTATCTATGTGACAAAGCAAAAGCCAGATCGAAAGCAAGCAGCAAGAGCTGAAACTGTCCCCGCTCCTCTGAAAAATGTAGGGTGAGAGGCGGTCCTGGGGCAGGCTGTGGGAGCTCCATGGGTTCCTGAGGTCCTCCGCAGATGAAGCCACATAAACTGTCTCACTTGCTCCCACCAGTGATTGTGGGACATTTTGGAGTGTGACCTTCTGAAATGTACATAAAACACTGTAGATCGTCTCCCCTCCTGAGGGCATCTGTAGCATGAAACTGAAGGTGGCCTCACAGTTGGCAGAAAGTGTGTGGGGCTCTCTGTTTACATTTATTTGTGTACAGACACTGCCTTGTTTGCTGCTTTTTCTGAATTACTGCCCTCTGCATTTCCTTCCCTTTACATGCACTGCTGTTAAATCACTTTTTTTTTTCTGATAAACACGGAAACTTGATGAGTTGAAAAAAATCCTTCCATGTCAATTCTGCAGTTCATATTCATGCTGAGATTGTATCTAATTTTGAAAATCTTCACACTTGTGCCCTGCCATCATGTGTAATCTTTTATGCATGGCTACCTCCACTGCTGCTGAAGCAGTTGCTATGCGACAGATGAACCTGCTCCGTGGGGCCCTGACATTAGTAAAAGCAAATTGACCACAGGAGCACTAATCTAGCATGAAAAGCAGTTGGTGCCGTGCATTTCCTAGAGAAGGATTACCTAATCAACAAGCAAAACCTCCTTTTGAACGTGAGCTGAATTACCTGGGTCTGGATTTCCCTGTTTCACACCTTTTTGCTGCATCACCTCATCCCGAAGAGCGAAGCGTGCGAAGGTGCATTGCTCAGGAGGAGCAGGGACTCACCTCGCATCAGATTCTTCAGCTCTCACCCTGGCCTGCTTGCAAATTTGTCAGCTGGGCTGGTAGTGCCTCTAACTTCTTTCTCCAAGGTTACTAAAAACTGGTGATGAAGACAAATAAAGACAAAAGATGGTCAGACAACAGTGAATGTCAGCCTCTTACCACCTCACCGACAAGCCATGTGAACTTTAAGTGTCAAAAAGGGGCTAGATGTGAAAGGGGTCACCTAATCCACATGGAAACAGGGGCGTAATGCTTTCTGCTCCAAAAGTACCACAGCACACTGCTGCCTTTCTTGGAGAGTGAGCTCAGGGGAATTATACTTTGCCAGCCGGATCACTACTAACATCATTATTAGTGATTTAACCCTGCAAGTACTGGGCAATTTTCTTGGAATCCATCACCAAACATATGATTATATCAGAGAAAATGAGTCCTGACTCACATAAAGGTTCAGCTGACCTCTATCTGGATGCTTCTGAGAAGGATAAGGCTGATAATCTACTGTCTTCTCCTAGAGGTAGAAAGGCTTTTTAACCCTTACCTTGCCACAGTTGAACAGAGTTTTTGCAAAAAGTGACTTTGGCCGCTTTTGAAGTGGCAAAGATTTTATCATGTGAACATGTTCAGGTGAATTACAGACACCCTGAGGATACTCCAAATTTGGAGGATTCAAATTTGCCCAATCAAGGGTGTCTCAACTTCACTGCATCTCAGTGAGGTACCATTTATTGCATAAAAGACAATTTTCCCATGCCCTCCCGTTTTCTGTTGTGGTCCACCAGAAAGAAATCTGAAAATCCAGTGTGCAACACTGCAAGTGTTGGAATATTGCACCGGGATATTCCAGAAAGAGCGTCTCAGGTCAGAGGCCTGGGACTACAAGCTCCAAAGTTAAAGTCGTATCTTGACTGACCTTCAGCTAAGCCCAGTTGGTGCCAAGGGCTCAACATGCTTAGCTCTCAATGGAGATGAGGTGACTCAAATTTCTCAGGATGAGAACTTGATGACATGGGGATAATACTGAAAACTGTTGCATCATAAGCCTTAGGAAAGGATCTCCAACAAGAAAACAGAAATTACCTCTTACAAAATCTGAATCTCTTCTTTAACTTTGTTTTTCGCAGCTTCTGGATATAACAGCAATTACAACAAAACTTGTTGTTATTAATAGTTTTATTTAGCTCATCAAATGAGTTTTATTTCTCGTACTGCTGCTTATGACTAAACTCTTATTCAGGCTCGTGGTGCAAGGGTTAGTGACTATTCACTGAGTGACGCGAAGGGACTTAGTGGTACAACTTCCATTAACCTTAATAGGATCCATGCAGCTAAATCCCCACCCTGAATATTTAACCTCCACGGTCTCTGTCTCTTCTAGTCTGTATTAATTGCCTTGAAGAGCGAAATAAACAAATGCATATCTACTGCCTTTGGTGCAGTGCTGAAGCACACACAGCAGAGACTCATCACACCCTTTTGCTGCTCTCAGAGAGTCCTACCCCACAGCCCCATCGCTGCCCCATGGACATCAGCACAGTGGGGGCTCACCTTGTAAGCCTGGCCCTACACTGAACTGAGCTGAGCTTCAGTTCTGCACAAAGTTATACAACAGCCCCTTGTGCAGGACTGTCTCCTGCCACAAATAAGGAGCCAGTAGGACTTTTATTTAGACCCATCACAAATGAACCAAGGTCAGAGGTAGGCCCAGCGAGAACCTGGGAGGTAGGAGTTCAGTTCATATTCATACAGGAGATATTTAGTTCATACTGAGGCAGTGCTCTAGCGCAGATCTCAAGTCATCACTACACATCAACGTTATGCATCGGATAAATTTGGCGAAGCTTTTAGAATTTCACACTGTATTTTTTGCCATATACAGACTGTGAAGCAACCTCTGTACACAGGACCACAACCTGGTGATTGGAACTTGGTCTCCACAGTAGTTTTAGGCAAATCTTTTTTTCCCATGTCCAGGCTTCCTGGAGGTTACCATGTGCTGTAAATCTGTTGCCACGTCAGAGTTCTCACCCAGAAGTGGCTGAACAACTGTGGCAGGCAATACTGTGGTATCCTTTAACTTGCTAGTGAAGGCAACAAACATCTCCAAGAGCCAGAACCAATACCTCCTAATGCAAAGCCACTACAGAACTGCTCCTCTGCCAGCTGGAGTTCCTACTGTTTTCATGACCAGTTGAAGCACATCTTGCCCCAGGTTTAGCTAGTTCTTCTCTTTCTTCTTCACTCACCCTTCACCATAGCATGCGTGCACACAATTCAGCATGTACCCTTATAAAGAGAGAAATTATGTCTCTCTGATCTTTTAGTTGAGTAGGATCAGCAAGCTTTTAGGATGTGTTACAACCCAAGGAGAAGAGCTTTGCAGACCAGACTCCATGGGAGCCAGCTGGAGTTCTAGAAAGCCGTAAAGGTGCTTCAGCACATCGTTCCACCTGAGCAGAGGAGTACTGCTGCATTGCAGGGTGCTTCAGTCGAGGTCCAGGGCTACACTGAGGCTGCTATTTCCAGATCTGAGTGCACCATCTGGATGTACAAGCTCGGGCAGGTGCTAGCTCAAGGCTTTCTTTGCTGTCCTTCAATACACAGAATAGATACATCCCCACTTGTCAGGCAGGCCCTCCAGTTCCCCCTTGTCACCACACTGTCCTTTCCAGCACCTGTTTCAGCTTGACTTTGTTTTCCTTGAAGGTAAGTGATGAGAATTATACAGATGAGATTGCTCAAAACTCATCAGTGTTTTGTACAATGGTCTTAATATTTCCCTCTTTCTCCTGGAAATACCTCTCTTAATTGATCCTGCGATCACATATGGGGCTTCTGCCCATTCATGCTAATTTAATCTCTCCCATTGTTCATCAGAGCTTTTTTCCTGCCCTAACAGCCACTTCTTTTTTTGGAGCAGTGACACAAATTATCATTAAGCAGGGCAATGCTCAAACCCTCAAGGGCTACAATTAGGTTTCAGGGTTCCATGTGGGAGGACTGCACCAGAATACTATAATCCTTTCTTTATTCTTTAATGATCATTACACTCTCAATGTATTAATAAAACTCATTTTCTATCCTTCTGGATATGCAAGACAAAAGTAATTAAAACAAAAATTAAGGAGCTCTTGTATGTAATAACAACAAGGGTCCAAATCCAGCTTTCAGCAAAGCTTTGACACCTTGATTCTATGCCCAAAAAAGTCATTGAAACATATCCCGGAAGCACAGAATGGTCTGGGTTGGAAGGGACTTTATAGACCATCTCGTTCTAACCCCGTTGTCACAGGTACAAACACGTTCCACTAGACTAAATTCTCAAAGTCCCATCCAGCAAGGCCTTGAACACTTCCAGGGATGGGGTAGTCACAGTTTCTCGGGGCAACCTGTGCCAGTGCCTCACCAACCCCACAGGGGAGAATTTCTTCCTGATATCTAATGTAAGTCTACCATTTTTCAATTTAAAGCCATTCCTACTTGTCCTGTCACTCCATGCCCTTGTCCAAAGTCCCTCTCCAGCTCTCTTTTAGCCACTTTAGGCACTGGAAGGTGCTCTGAGATCTCCTTGAAGCCTTCTCCAGCCTGAATACCCCCAACTCTCTGAGCCTGTCTCCATAGGAGAGGTGCTCGAGCCCTCTTGATGATCTTTGTGGCCTCCTCTGGGCTCACTCCAAGAGGTCCATGTCCTTTTGTGATCTTCTCTCTTATACTTTGGTGTCTCTGAGAGCTGAGTTTCCACCCCTGACTACACGGCTCACCAAGGCCTGGGAGCAAGGCTGGGAACACAGATACACGAACTTCAAAGTCAAAGATGGGAGGAGAGGAGCGTACTAAAAAATCTGAAGCCCAAACTTATATGTTTCCTGTGATGAAAACTAATTATAAAATCAGAATGGATTACCATAATTGTTTATATCTGTGTTTTAAGGAATTTGCTGTCTTCTGAATCTAATAAACGAAGGAACTGAAGCTTGACTGCTACAACAGTTTTTAATCTGTTTGGAAATTAGTCCAAACAACAAAGAAATGCTTTCCAGTATTACAAGAAAATGTTACAGTAAGGAAAGAAAATGGAAGGGAAAGTGAAACCTCATAAAAAAAAAAAAAGAAAAAAAAGAAATTAACAAAACGCTTAATTATTAATTGGGGATAATTAGGGGCAGAATGTACCTGATTCTCCTGGAGTGCAGGATGGAGAACAAGGACGTAGGATGCATTGCCTTTGGCTCTGTGACCCCACACATCCCGGGTAGATGCCATATGTTGTTCCCCAAGGAAACGGAGCCAGGACCCTTGTGTGCCCTGCCTGGGAGGGGTTGGCAGGTTGGGGAGAGGGTATTATGATCGCACCCCTCATAAACTCTTCTGAGCTCCATGTTCTCCCTAAGGTTCAGTTGTAAATGAGTATGGTACACTCTTGGCAAACTAAATGTGAAGTATCTGTCAAAGTATCACCATCTCTGTGTTTTCAGCCCTCTCAGCAAGGTAGTCCTCAAGCATCTGCTCATACCTCTGCAGCTGAGGCAGATTAATTTAAAGCATTAAACATCAGATAGAGAATAATTGCTTAAGAGCAGCCAAAGCAGACTGAGGTTTAGTATAACTATGTTTAGTATTAGCACAGATCCTTCATCCTATGCTGGGCCATAAAGGACAAATCAGTTGATTATCCCTCAGTTCTACAGTGTTCACCTCATCACATTGTGTACAGAGTTGTTAGAGGTGCCTGAGATGAAACAAGTGTTTGGCAAAGATTGCAAGGTGTGTTTTTTGTTAGATGGGAAGGACTGTGCAGGATGTCCATAATACTGGGCACACTCAATGAGAGCAGTCATGGCACAGAGGACAATAAAGGCCTTAAAATCAACAGTACTTTTGAAATTCATCTCAACCCAATTTTTCACAGACTTGGTCAGGAGGCCTTCATTCACTTCCTGGTGAAAATGTGTTTGTATCACCTGAGTTCAGCTGATTTCTGTAGTTCAGAGTCAGCAAGGTCTCCAAGATCTCAGTGAGCAAAGAGAGTAAATAAATGGTGCATTGATCCTATTCGTGACCTTCCAGGTGCACACACGAATGCAGCAGTGGGGAGAAGCAGACCTGTTGTTAGTGCTGTTACCTCTGTTACACCTGAACTGGGCATCAAAGCCCAGCTTTGGTTCCAGGCTTTCAAAACACCAAAGCATACCCAGCTTTCAGCAGGAGTGAGCCTGCTAACTTCATGATGCATCTCATCTGCCTAAGGCTGGCTGTCACTGATGCCATGCATGGATACTGTGGCTCTCAGCCCAGTATTTAGCACCCACTTGATGACCAGCACAGAAGAGTAAACTCAGTAACTCTGCACTGAAATATTGCAGGGGTGAAGAAGTGCTCCAGAAACACTCCAAACAGAAGCTTTGTGTCTGACTCAGAAACAAATCCGCTGGCATTTTGTCTGCAGAATCCAGCTAAAAATATCCTTTAAATCATGATTTGGCCAAAATAATCTTTCGCAAGGGTGAGTGTCCAGCTCTTACTGTAGAATGGATATGGCACAAGTGCAGCCGTGGTGCCCAGCTGAGGCAGCAGCGTGTGCTCCAGGATGAGCTCAGCTGGTTGTCAGCAAGGCAAGGTACAATGGGTTCAATTCTGGAATTCCTCACACTTCCCAGTCAATGTAAAGTTCTCTCCCTCTTTTCTTTTTGAGGATAAAAGTAGCATTTGTGGCTTGCTGAGGGAAGAAAAAAAAAATTAAAAAAGAACAGAAAGGAAAATGAAGCTTGCTAGAGGACACTCTGTTTCTAATCCAGCTTGCGTGCACCTCCCACATGTTCCTGAAATTTCTGCGGCAACAGGTGTTTGTTGTACTGCTTTGTGGAATCTCAAATAGTTTTAAAACAGCATCTCCTCCGATGTCTCATTACTCCTAAAAAGAGTGTCGTGTTAGAAGTGTTTGCTTTCTTTCCTTTTAGTTTCAAGGTTTAAAAAAAGGCAGCTGCTGGAGATCGATTTTGGTTTTTTAAAATGCGCCACTCCTAAATAATAGAGCATCGTGTGCCTCTCACATGGAGATCACACTTTGGCTGTATCCTTAACGAAGCTGCTTTCCTTGGGAAAATATCACAGCTGGGATGTGACCTGCTTCTAGACTTTGATTTATTTTCTGCAAGGAAGAAGTCCACCACAGCTTGTTAGCCCTTTGAGCAGGATTTACGTATTACTGGCTCAGGCCAAGCACAGTGTTAGCCCTCACTAATAATAATGAGTCGTGAAAGGAGTTCATAACTGGATGTGTGAGATAAAGAAAATTTGAAGAGCAAAGGTTGACAATATTCTTGGGGATAATGGCATTATTTCAGGGGAATCTCTCTAAGCAGCCTGTATGAGAGGAATTTGTCCCCAACAGACCACACTGTCAACTTTCTTTTGCTGCCAGCACCTACTTTAGTTTCCCAACCATTATCCAAACAGCATTTCTTCTTCAAACCCTTCGGAACCATCGACTTTCTGAAAACACAGACTCCCAGGAGGAGTATAGCGCACCAAATAAAATAATGTAATTAAATATAATAAAATAGAGGATAACAGATCCAGAGATTGATTGTGTAATACTTATTCAAACCTTGCTGTCTGAAAAGTGCTACAGATTTTGTTGCACATTCTTCCTGCTAGGACAAGTACTTTATAAGTAATCACAATTTTGCTGCCTCAGAGAATGTGATTTCAGCTGTTTCCTGCTCAGTGTAGTGAACATCCGAATCAGAGTGGAAAAAATTTCAATCAGAAATCTCTCAATTTTCACAAATTTCTTCCAGGTGCTCTGCAAAGCTGCTCACACGGTGTATTCTGCCTGCTTTAACAACCGTTTGTTGTTGCTACAGCAGGAAGCACTTGTGTGAGGATGTGCACTCCCTGGCAATACCTTGTGCATCAGGAACAGTCCTATTTTGACCTCTCTCAGCCTCTCAGTTTTTGCCTTCTCCTCACGCTGAAATCACCGTGCACAAACTCCAAATTTTTGCATCTGAATCACATGTATAGATCAGCTTTCTTTCCTCCCCCCTATTTTCTTTTGTACATCTTCCTGTGCCTGTGGATGCCCAGAAAAAGCTGTAGAGTATATCCTTTTGGGTCCCAATTAAGATTCTGAACTGCTGTTCTCTGTATGATAACAACCTGAAGTGCTGACAACACGCTACCTGTCAACAGGCAAATGAAGGCCAACCATCTGTTCTACTATAAATTGTCTCCATTACTCTCAACTTGAAAATCTGCTTTAAAGACTCCCCAATTATCTAGTAACCTGAGCCAAATGATGTGGTGTTATTTTAACTAAAATCGTCATTGTATGCAAGAAAAATAAACATTAAAAGCTCTGAACAAAGGGGTTTGAGAAGTTGTTTTATATCTGATTTCGTGTGCGTGGCTCTGATGTGCGTGCCGAAGCAGGCTGGAATCTCAGAAGCAGAGTATCAGATTGCCACTGGTTGAAATCCTGAATTTCAATTGATACAGGGCTGGCTACACACTCCTGCTCAGGAGCTTTTGTCTCAAACGCTGTAGCTACAAACCTGCCAATAACTCGAGCTCTCCAGGATGTGCAGTGCCCAGCAGGACCAGGCACCTGGCACTGCCCCAAAAGGTGCCAGCTCCTCTGGAGATTTCAACCACAGTTGGGTAGCCCCAGGCAGAAGTGCACCTGCATAGCACAGGCTTGTGAGTAAGGCCTTTAGCAAGTTCAGAGATGAGATACCAAAGGAAAAGGCTACAAACGGGTTTGATTTTAGTTGAGTCTAGTCCAGCTTGCATTTGGCTCCGGGATTTTCATGTTCAGAAGTAAAGATCAGCAAAGCCAGGCACTAAAGCAAGGGTTCAGCTCTCTCCTGGTTTCCCATCCCTGGAATATTCCCTATTCCTTAGGCTGTCTTTAAGCTGTTTTGTTGCTTGCTGGCTTTTCTCTTTAGTGCATTCCCTGTCATACTGTCATTTCTGTCATACTGTACTACAGGCTTGCAGTGACTTTCTAATTAATGGAATTGCAAACTTCTTCTTTCCTTCTGCACACTGAGGAACACTTGACCTGGCTTGCCTAATGCACCAGAGACAGTAAGTGTGCATTGCTTGTACCTGTGCGCCAGAAACTGCACAGAGCTGCAACTGGTGGTGCCCAGGGACCAGTTTGCCTGTGGTTCTCTACCCCAGATCCTTTCAGAAGAGCAATGGTGCCAAAACCCAATTTTATTGCCTTCTTAAATTCCACTGGGGAAGGCCATAAAAAAAAGAGATGCTGAGTTTAGGCCAGGTTTCCATCACCTTGTTACATCCCTGACACCTCTAGGGAAAAGTACAGAATTTATACAGATAAAAATGAAGACATACACTCTGGGGCTGATAATCTAGCCCAGACTTCCCCTGTTCAGTAACCAAAACTGTATCAGCAGCTGGTTCAAGCAAGCAGACCAGTCTTAGAAGCTACTCAGAGGATTAATTTACTGCACATATCCATTGAACTACATGTAATAGTGCTCAGGTTTTGAACACAGGACTCATTACACCTTTAGTTCAGTCACAGAGCCAGAAAGCTCAGCAGCCTTCCTATGTACAGAGAAAATACATTTAAAAGCTATCCATACTTTTTAATTGCTAAAGATTACAGATAGCAAATATATCATTGGCTGAAGGAAAAGTAATAGGAAACGTACTTGGGCTTAGCTTTGAAGATGCAAGAATTAGGAAATGGGATTCTGTTGGGAAACCTGCAGGCATCTTCAGAACCATCTTCAGGTGCAGGTGATAAATTGAACTTTCAAGGACAGTAAAAAAGAAAATCCAAAATAAGGAAAACATAGGCTTGTATATGTTTTTGTCACTGTGATGACTTTTACAAAGCCATTCAGCTGTATAATGCCTTATTGACAAGACAATGGTCGCAATTTGCAGTGCTTAAATGACAAAGAAACAGGCCAAAAATCTCTGTAAAACCCTCAGAAATGAAACAACAGTACTTGACCCTGTGTTATGGGCCCAGCAATATTAAATAACTGCCTTTTATACAGCCCTGTGTTGGAATAACAGTTTGTGCTCTGTGGTACTTGCTAGGGAAATTAAACACAAAGAAGAAGAAGATGACACAGTTGCTTTCTTTATGAATACCTTTCTGAAAGTTCATAGTTCTTCTTTCATACAAAAGAAATGCATAGAATTTATAGACTGTTCTAGATATTTCCAAGAGACTCAAATGAGGCAAAGATAAAAGTTGATTTAATGAATCCGAGTTATATCCATGTGACCACTGTAATATGTATAAATGAGTCAGATCACTGCCCTTCAACACAAGTAAGCTGCAGCCTTCAGCAGTGGTACAGATTTGCATTTGTCATGACCCCTGAGATATGGACTTTATTTTTCCTCCTACAAATTTCTGTGTAAAGGAAAGTCTGCCTCCTACTTTGATTACTAAATTGTTTTGGAGTTTGCTGTTTGGCTGATCTAATGGGATTTTTGGTCTCTGTTCAGGGTTGTCATTCTCCTTCCTGAACCCTGTAGCCAAGATTTCGGTGCACTACAGTTGTGTTTGTCTTTGCACTGGCAGCACCTTGTAACTGTCTGCATTTACTGCTGGCATTTACCACTTCCCACTGGTGTAAATAGTCCTAGGAATTAACACACCCACCCCTCCTTAGGCAAGCATTTCAAAATAGTAAAACGCAGTACTGTCTCTGTTTCTGCCAGCTTCTTGTGGTTTATAATCTGAAATAATGCAGATTGCTTAAATTTAGTTACCCACTCTGGCAGCTATATCCAGGACGTATCCAGTGAGCTTTATATTCCCCAATGCTATATAGGTTCTGTCCACACACACACTTCTGCCTCTGACCACCTCCCTGTAGTCAGGAAATCCTAAGTGAATGGTCAAAGTTAGTACAAACTCATTAAGTAGATGACTCATTGAAGAGCTGGTCTACCTCCAAATAAACTCTGTTATTAACTTGAGCCAAATTGAAACAATATCACATTGTCTTAAATTTTGAATGAATATAGGGAATATCTTTTATTAAATCTGTACTGAAGTCCCAAACCAAGGACAACTTTACATTTGCAAAGAGACGGCATGTGACGAGCACCATTTCTCAATGTCTTAAACCAAAGTAAGGCTAAATCATGCACCAAATGTAGCCCAGGTTAGGTCTCACAGACCTCTGTGCTATTTCAGACCTACATTCAATACTCACATCTCTCGTCATCAGCTATTTGGAGATTTGGGGAAGAGGGAGGATCTCCAAGGATAAAATACTAAACAAATAAAGCCAAGAACTTGTTTGCATCACACAATTGCTTACTCTGTGAACAACAACTACCTCATTTCTTGTTGCTCCAGTCAGGAACAGTTGATAAAGGACTCGGGTATCACCTTCTAGACAAACATGTCACAACAGCATTCCAGCAAAAAGTGAAATGCATGATGTATAAATACCTATCAACTGATGCAATGTACAATAAGGGAAGGAAGAAATATATATTCAGCTACGTGACAGGTATTTCAAAGCACCACATAATTAGCTTTGTTTAGTTATTTTAATTTTGCTTTTATTGGCAAGATGCAGTATGAAAAAATCTACTAATTAGATAGGAAGTTCCCCTAAAGACATCTATCAACTGTTTCTATTAATACAGGCAACTGTGAGTAAGTAGGTAGGATGGAAAAAACATTCAGAAACAACTTTTAGTTAATTAAATTGAGGCCTGGATGCAAAATACTTTTCCCCCATCGACAAATGTTCAGTTACATTTCTCAGAAAATTGGATTTAAAAGGTTTTTTAGAGTGAAAGATAATCCTAAATCTGATGAACCTGTCAGAGTTTCAATTTCCATCTACTTTTCTTTCTCATAACTTCAACACAGTAACGCTAACTGCATTATCTCTATGGCTTGCTGAACTCCATGGAGAAAACCACTGTCACTAACAGTAAGAGGTGTGTGTACACTGTTATAGGCATTCCAAATGTGTGGGATGGTAGAACTTTTTTAACACTTGCACTTCTTGGCCTTAGTTAGAGAGTAGTACTACAGAGTAATACCACCAGCTACCAAGGTTGACTTCTTCTTCCAGATGGAAAACTAGGACTATTTTTTTTCACTCCCTCGACTCACAAATATAAAAAGACCTTCTGTGATACTCAGGCTGGCCACTCAGCAATTTGTCACACTGCCATCAGAGTTTTCATTCTGCAGGCCAGGCTGTTGCTCAGTGGAGGTTAAGTGGTGTAGGAACACATTGAACAGCCTCCAAGGAAAGATTCAGGTTTGGTGGGTTTCAGTACTACACAGCCACAACTTGAAGGTGGTGTCCTCTGCTTCTAATGATGCTACAGGGTAGCAGGAATGGAAGTAGGGCAATAGCATATCACTTAATACACATTCATTCAATATTTAGAATCTTTGCTCTGTTCTGCCTGGGCAGTCCAGAAAGGACAGAAAATAGCCACATCCTCTTCACTGTGTAGGCTGCAGCAATCCTCAATGGTCCCTTTATGTGCAGCCTGTGTAGGCACCTGGCATTGCTTTAGCATCAGGATTAGAGTGCACATTGCAATGCCCCTGAGGAGCTCAGCTCAGGTGTTTGCCTGGATGTGCCAGGTGCAGAAACCTGTCTGGGCCTCGAGAGAGCAGACAGGATGGGCGACCACCTTGGAAGAGAAGAGGTAACACAAACAGCCAAGCACCTTGGATGCCAAGAGTCCACACAGCCTTGTGACCAGCCCCTGGGTGAGCAGCAGCCCCACATGGAGCGTGGATACCTGTGAAAATCTGAGGGAGGGTCTCCTTCAAACATGACGTGGGGACTCCTGCGAGGTAGGCAAAGCCCTTACTGCCATGGGAAGGGAAGGGAAGGATGGAGAGCCAGCTACAGGAGATTGGCAAGGCAAGGTCCATTGAAGGAGAATCCAAGCCTGTTCTCCCTAAAGAGCTGGTACCAAGAGGGGTAGGTGAATGTCCAAGATTGAAAAGAAACCCTCCTTTAATTCCTGATGAACACATACTTAATGAAAAGAGCAGTAACGGAACAGCTGAGGAGTGAATTTGCTAAACAGATACAGCTCTGTGTAGCATTTCTCTTCACATTTAGAAAATAACTAAATCTCATGCTTATTTTGCTTCCCTTCTCTATATCTAAATTCATATTCTTTACCACCTGCGTGTGCAGAATGCAATAAATAATGATTACCACTGTGATGGAGAACTACTGCTAAAATCCCAGTAAGTCATCAAATGGTTGTTACGTACAAAGATAGTGCAGTCAATAGTGAGGCTTTTTCAGCAGGGTTAGGCAGCAACACTATATGTGCATGTTTTATTAGTTACAAAAATGGGTATTTCAGTATAAGCACCACATGTAGATCAAACTGACAGACTCCTTTGGGATTAAGCCCCATCGCCTTCTGAATGCAAGACAAGCATAAAACCACTGCAGCAACGGGGAAAAAAAATCAGCTTGAAAATAATTAAACAGCAAGGCAGCCACCCATAATGATATTCAGCAGAACACATTAGGGACAGTTTGCTGGGAATGCACAAGAGCACTCCAGTTGTTTAATTAACATTGAAACGGCGGTTCCACAAGAACTAAAAATCCTGTTAATTTATGTGTCTCTTAATGATGCTCATTTAAATACTGTCAACTTTTCTCCAGTTTAATATTCATGATTTCTAGTCATTAAAACACCACGCTCAGCTTGTGGATTCACCGAGAAACACAAATTGTTTGATGATGATGTCAGTTCTTAAAAAGTTTTTTTTCCCCTTAAAGTGTAAATCTCTCAGTGCTCATCACCGGGGTCATTGTATTCTGGTCTATAAATATCATTTTTATCATTTGTATAATATAATAAACTACAGTGTTCTCTCTCACCTTCAAAGATGAGCCCTGCTTGCATAGTCAGGAGTTATTTATGTAAAGGTAGTTATCTTTTTATGACGGAGCATCTGAGCTGGTTAATGTAATGGATTCATATATTGGGATACTGGGCTCAAGTCCCACTTTAGATTATAAACACTATTTTCATCCAGGGTAGGAAACATTACATTAAAAATCATTTTAGAGCTGAAAAGATGCTTGCAGCTGGATATTAAAAAGATACTGCCAATTTAGGCTGAAGTCAAAATTTTGACCTCCCCAGGGTTAGTATATCCATGGTCTGAATGAATACTTGCTTCCCTTAAACTTTTGGGTACCCTGCCCTTTGCCTGTGTTGGCAAGTTTGGATAGTCTCTGATGCTGTTTCTTGGGCAGAAACTATAAGGTAGCCTTCTGTGACTGGGGCTTGTGCAGAAAAACGGTATATATTGATCTTTTCCTGTCTGAGAAAATACACTAAATTTTTTTAAATAAAAAAATATGGCTTAATTATACCATTAATCTTTCCCCTTTATAATGAGAACCTAAATTTCAAAGAGAAACTGAACATTTTCAGCAAGGTTGGGAGCAGAACATTTGGGACACGACAAGTACGGACAACTACAGATGGACATTTAAATGATCTTCCCTTACAGGTGCATTTCTTCCTACTATTTTTCTTCTCAAGTACCAGCCCATATCATCTTCTTAATTCCTTCTTTTGATGATGCCTCGTTTTCCTAGGCAAGACATATTATTACTTTTATTCTTCTTTTTAATACCCAAACAATTGGAAGTGTTTCTTATTATATATTTTACTTTTCTCTCTAAGTGGATTGTAAAAAATACTAATAAAGGGTGCAGGTTCAGGCTTAAAAGAGGTTATTTGCAAAGGGCAGCTGAGATCTTGTTAGCACTCCAATTCCCACTGCATACTTTTAAGACCTAGCTGAGTTCCCTGTCTCTGGGTTTTTTTATTATTCCTGTCAGATTTCCAGTACACATTGAAATGCAACAGTGCCATATAATTTTTCTGAAAGACAGTTTGTTTGGCATTTTAGACAGACATCCAACACAACAAAATGTACTTTATTATACAGAGAGAAAAATATTCTGTGAACCAGGCAGCACAGAACTTACACTACCTGATTAGTAACAAAGCCAATATTTATCACCTACTTCTGCTCATTTCAGTTTTTACATTTTATTCTTTCCCTGTTGTTTTATGTTTACAATCTGCACTTCATAACTAAATAGCTTAATGTGGTTTACCTCTGAAAAAAACAGTCATAACTAGATGGTCTAGACATAATCTTAATTACCAAAATGCTATCCCATGTCTGAAATGCTTTTATGCAGTTACTGTTGCTATTTTCTTCCAGAAGCATTTCAATTAAGCAAGTAATCTGTATTAACTTATTGTCTACGCATTTTAATGTAATATACCTTATTTTCAGCATCGTTCATCCCTGAAGAGATCTTTCTATTTATTTTAGGAGTCTAAATGTTCTTTTTTTCAGCCAGAGATTCTTTTTTCGTTATACCTCACACACGCCTAATTATTAAGTGCGCTTTCTTGGGACCACAATTTTGGAATAAAGCCTGATACATAGTTTTAACATGAAATATATGATCATCTCTATTCTGCTTTAATCCATAATAGATTTTCTCCAGTAAAACTGCGTTATAGCTCCAGATTGATCTGCGAATGATCTACGCAATTCCAATGTCCCTACTGTTTTTCATGCTGATCATAGGAAAAAAATACTTATTAACATCTTGATTTGTTTTTTCACTAAAAAAGGATGCAGGTCTTAAGGAGAACTATATTAATTCTACCTATGGCAACATTCATCTGTTTAAATCATTACAGATAAATTTGATAACATGAATCTAACACAGCTCTTCCATTTTGGTCTTTATACCTCAATGTTCAACCCTTTTGACATTCTTCAGGAGGCAGTTATCCTCCTTTGAAACTTGGGCATTGCCTGTGAACTGGTTCCCAAATGAAAGTTTCCATTACATTAAATTGGTATTTTGTATAGCCAGCGTGAGGTAATCAGCATATGATATCTATTCCCAGTACATTTATTTACTCAACTTCTTCAGTGTCCCTAATCTTTGGCACTAATGGTTCAATAATTAAACAAATTATAATGAACAGTCTTCTCTTGTTCCTTGTTTTTGAAGCACTTGAACCCAATGCACAAGGAAAGTCGTTTCACATGCTAATTCAATTCTGAAAGCATTTTTCATGTTTCTCCAATATCCCAATTAAACACAGGGATTCTACCAAGAAAAACTGAACATTTTCTCTGTACCTATACATTGAGTAAAAGCCTGATTTTCAGACTCTATGATGCACTAAATGTCACAGAAGAATTTCTTGCACTTACCTAAGGGAATTCCTCTCCTAAAACACAGTTTGGTTTGCATCACTGTAATCTTTCTTGTCTCTACCTCCTCTAAAGGGCTTAGTGGAAAATACCGCTTTCAGCTGGCTCAGGAGGGAGGTTGGTTTGGTTCATCCTGATTAGGAAGGGGTTTCAAAACTATTTGTAAGGGTGGAAAGTTATCGGCCAAGTATTCAGTTTCCAACCACAGAAGGGTCTTCCTGAAGAAGGAAGGTCCTTGGGTCCCAAAATTTTGAGGGGGTGCATGGCTCTTCCCTACTTTTAAAGGCAAAACTGAAAGGTAAAACTTCCATGCCTCTGTCACTGGACTGTGTATTTCTATCACACAGCCAGGCATTTTGAAACCCTGCAAGGTATCAGCAGATCTCCCTTGTTTGCATATTTATTATTATGCCTTTGTGCAGAAATATGACACTTGCATTTTATAAATGCCTTTTTTTTTTTTTTTTTTCCTGCTTGACCTTGTTCCTGAGCACTTCTTCTTGTTCTTATGGCTGTCTCAGATAATCTATTAAAATCAAGTCTGACTGCTAATGTGTCTAATTTCTTCCCCGTCGAGAAGATAAAAATGCCAAAGACCACTTGATTGCAAACAGAAGTTCTTTCTGGGTTTTGGCTCTTGTTTATGTCAGTGGTGGCTCTGTCTGAGAGTGAATGTCTTGCTTTTTTGCTCCAATAGAAATCTGTCTGATTATGGCTCCTTCAAAGTGCAAACTTGTTGCTCTGAGTCTACATGTTTGTGCCTATCTCATGTTTTTCCTAAATCCGCCATTCAAGGTTACATACATCCCTTTATAATTGCTGTAAAAGCCTCTCTCCTAGGATTCTGAGGATAAATTCTGCAAGAGATTGCCCAGCACATAATTATTGTGTGATTTTCGGTTTTATTCACGCTTTCTTTCAGTGCTACTTAATCTCCATCTTTTTTTCCATGGACATGAACTTTATTTTTATGAATACCAATGCATAGTCAGAGATGCTGCTCTTCTTGTTCTAATATTGAGAATTTTGCATAATAGACTTCTTGATATCAAAATTAAATTACCTGGAGTGCGTATTTTGAGAGATTCAGAGAAATAAATATATTCCATTAAATTGCAGAAATCTTCCAATGTCCATCAACTCTGGGTTTTATAAACTGATTCCAACATTGACACATTTCCAGTGAAGCTTCTGGAATACTTGTTCATGTATCCCATACTGAGCTGGTGTGTCAACTACCACCTGTGAATTCAAGCCCTAATCAAACACTAACATTTTATATGGGCAAACATCAGTGGCAAAGTCATTTTCCTTCTGCATCTGCTTGAAACTTTTACAGTCCAGCACTGTTTGGCATTAATAAACACACAATTTTTAATAGGAACAAACCGTTCCTACAGAGAGCTCCCAATGGTTTTTGATGTCATTATTTCTTTTCCTTCAGGTGATCTTCCTGCTGAGTCACGAACCACATTTTTCTTATATTGTTTTTGGTTTGTGTTTTGGTGAGGTCTGGTTTTGTTTGTTGTTTCGGATTTTTTTAAATAAAGGATATTTTTTAATAGCTTGCTTTTGTTCCATATTTAATATCTGGTATGTCCATTTCTTTTTTCTACTCCTTCCATATTTAATAACAATATTAAGCTTTTTCTTTGTTTAGTAGTATCTCCTCATTATCCTTGTGAGGAATGTCTCCATATCTGCTAATCATGCTTCTTCTGATTACATTCAGTATCACATCAAATTATAGCATAACTTTAAACTATATATTAGCCCTATGCTATATTTTTGCTTTGTTCTATGTTTTCTGGTATCCATATTAATATTTGCCAACTTTCTTAATGCTAGCTTTTGTAGTTGTTACTTGTTATTTGTTGGAAATTTGTTTCTTAAACTGTATAATTTTAGCACAAAACTCATTATATACATTTTTTGCCATCAAGGCAGTATTTTTTCACAGTACAAGCACTGTGTTTTATTACATTCAAAAGGCTTCCCAATTCCCTTTCTCCTATAGTTAATGAGCCCTCAGGTGAAATACACTTAACTTGAGTCTAATCAGTGCCTATTTGTTCTTGCTTCCAGCAATGAGGTCAGGAACTTTTGGACTTCCCCTGGCACTCAGAAAGCATAGGTTTGACTTACCTGATACATATTTAGGGTTGTTGAGAACTCTGGAGCATAGTGCTCCTATGGAGATGTTTGCAGATTTGTGTTAGCAAAGTCCCCTTGGTTGCACTCCACTGTTGTCTCTTTTGATGTCCAGAAAACTAATCACTATAATAATATAACACTGCTGTGCCTGGATGACTTCATTTATTGCATCCTCATACCCTGATACTTTTTGAACTTTGTTTGACTGTAATAGTGCAAAGATTTAGGCATCTGCTTGTCAAGTGGCAAACGAGTTGTATGTCTGTGGCCACCTTTTCAAACACTAATATTGTCCTTACACTCCTGGTTTTCAGCTCTATCCACTAGGTCATAGACTTCCCCTTGCTTGTTCCCTCTCTGTCCCCATGACTCTTGCATAATTGGTTTTACACTGGCCCACTTTCACTTGGAGATGCAGAAGGCATCCCTTGCTACCACTGTAAAACAGCCAATTTGCGGATAGGAAGAATATTCTCATTGAAGGTTGGAGGTGGATGCTTGAATCTCCTCAGCTGGAGCAAAATTTAACCTAAATTCCTTCATTCTGGGAACATTCTCATCACAAGCCTTTCGCTGCTTTGTCCTGTTCCCTCCCGTGCCCCTTGTGCATTTTAAGCACAGGAAGTATTGCCGTCTTTGTACCTTGTTCACAGAGTTCACTGACTGCGGACCTCAAAAACCTCCTTAAATACAAAAGCGCCAGGGTTTTGATGTTTCCACTGGCACTGCCTATTTCCTGGTTTAAGTTCCCTCCCATTGCTAAGTTTATTGGCTTAACTCTCTTTAGCCCATGTACAGAAACCTCAAGCACATGCCTTTTACTTTGTAACTCTATTCCCACAACTAGAACCTAATTTTAAGTAGTCCAACACTGAGCACCAAGAGCCTAGTCCTTTTTGGGATCTCTGCTGGAAGTCTGGCATGTCATTGTCCTTAACTCCTAAACCTGGACCCCAAGAACCATCTGTTTCCTACTCCAGACGTAGCACTATTCCCATAGAAGCAAGCCCCTGCCTTGTTCACCTGGGGACACCTAGGCCTGTGGAACAAATTATCAGAATAAAGTTATAAATTCAACTTTCTTCCTCAAAACAGACAGAAAGAAGACTTTTTTTCTTTAAAAAGGTAATTAAATGACTATATCTCCTTCCTGTTAACAGCCTACTGAAGGGACATTTAAATGGGACACAGCAAAATCTTAATCCATCATAGCATAATAAAGACATATTGTTTGGCCTGGGCAGAGAATGATGCTGCAGTACACCGATTCAAACATCCATTTATAAAAATTATTTCAATTACTGCATGAGTAAACATTTAAGTCAAAATCCAGCAAAGTGCTTAAGCACATGTTTAAATCCCACAGACAGCACGATCAGACAGTGTAGCACACAGGTTCTTCTTGTCCACAGTTGTACATTCTGTAATTCTTGGCATGTTCATTTTAGTTTGTCTTAGTGAGTCAGGAACACAGGAGAGAAGGAAGTGAACCTCAAAAGATACAGTACGCAATGGATTGGCACTTACCCTTGTCTCTTTTTTCCCTAAGTAAAAATCAGACTAAAATTCTAGACTCAGAGGCATGAAGCTAAGGAGAGCATGGGCTTTCATCTTCTGGACCAGCAACCAACTTCACTAGGATTTACTTGCAAGAATGAACAATTATTTGATCCACGAGGACTTAACAGGCTTCATGTACTGCCCTGTACCTAGTTGAACCGGATCTTTGTGCTCATCCTGTTTCAATGCAAAGCATGTTTTGACTGAACACAGGTTTAGAATTAACTTACAACTCTTTGTATCAAGTGTCATGTAAGAAGTCTCAGCACACCCCCCTCCACTCTGTGTGAGGAGCTGGACTCACAGTTTCAGATGTGCTGCTCCTGCTGACAGCCACTCAAAGCCAAGAAACCGACTGTCAAGAAAATTTCTGCGCCGATACAGTGAAGATTCAGAGATCAGGTTTCATAAGGTTTTCCCCATCTCCCCCCTGCCCTTCACGAAGCAGAAATGTTCTTTCTGAAAGAAGGATTTGAGTGAGAGATACTGCCTTGCAGCAGAGCACCTGGATAGTCGCAGTCTGAAACATTCCCCTGACATGGAGGCATGGCCAGACGCAGGAGGAATATCAGAGTGCCTAAATAGCCATTCCAGACAAGAACCTGCAAATTACCTGCAAATGGTAATATTTCCTAGAGGAAGATCAACAGCACGGCAATTTACAAACATATTTCATTACAGTTATTTATTTGGAAAAATTAAAGTAAAATGTTTACGCTCCTAAATGACCACAGGGAACCAAATATTTTGTGAATGTAAATTACAACTGTGATTAAAATATAAGCTGCACTTTCTTAATATTCATACTGATGTCTGGTACAAGCAGCATTAACATAAATTCATATGTCCATATATTTTCGTTAAAATGAAAAGTTTATTTTTTATTATTATCTTGGTGGGAGTTGAGGTTTATGCCTCTATAAAGAATCTAAGCTGTAGTATTTTCTTTATCCCATATTTGCGAGGTTGCCTTGTGGTTCATTTATTTGTTAACTGTATTGATCTACTCCAGCCATTAGGCACTTTATAAACAACTGTGGACTAATTGGTATTCATGTGTTGGGAGTATTTTCTTGCAGTGGTGAAGAGATACAGTGAAGTTTATAACCAAATGATAGTTCCGTGCCCTGTTTTTGAAGTTCAAATACTAAAAAAGGCCAAGTTAAAAAATGTTGTAAGAAATATTAAGTGAATTTTTATAAAGCATTTTTCTCTGTTCTCTGAAAAGACAAGCGAAAGAACATGAGAGTAAACATTGCTGATCAAACCAGTCATTCAAGAACTACATAATCCTGTCTTCTAGCTGTGTGTATCCAAACAGCTTCACCCTTCTTGAACTCCTTGTAACTCCTCAAAACAGCTTAAACCAACGTCTATTCACAAATAAAACTGTCTACCCCACTTAAAAGTCGACTCCAACTTGTATCTCTCACCCCTGGAAGGTTGCTTAAGGCCACTCGTGATTCAGAATAGATCCATGCACACCAAAAGCACAGCCAAGACTCAGGTTCTCAACAAGAGCAATCTCTTATGACAGTGTTTTTATAGCAAAGTGTTTTCAAGCAGCAGTTTAGCAGTCCTTGCCCAAGCCTGTGACTTTGACCAGCACAGGCAGTGAGTTAAATACTTGAATACACTGAGAGATCCAATTTACATTCTTTTATGAATATACTTCTTGCCTGGGGCCTGGCAGCGTCAGCAGGCAGCGGGAGCTATCAGCAGCAAACAGTCTCACTTCAGTGCAGCCACTTTATTTTGATCCTACCTTGTGCTAAGTTGTTCCTGAGACTGCCCAGCCTCGACTCCTCTGCTGCCAAAGGAGTTTTATTCTTCCTTGCCCAAAGAAACAGAACCACACCTCCCAATTCAAACATGTTGCGTTATAGCATTGTGTGCTGGCTCATGGCAGTCGCCTCCCTCCCCCTCGACCTGACCATTTGAGCAAAGGTAAATGTGTTTGAAATGTCAAGATGAGGTCCAGTGACTTCCTGAAGCACTTCTGAGCAGCAAGAGAGGGTTTCCATTAAAGGACAGGTCACCCTTCTCTCTAGGGTCAAGCGATGAGTTTCCTGAGTGTATCCACACTGACATTTGCTGCTACCTATAGAAAGCATAAACACAGAACAGAGTCACAAACTGCCTTTTGGCTGAGTTCAGTTTTGCTCCTTGTCAACAGTGTTGACAATTTTAGCTGGTAGAAATTAGTACTGAAGGCTTTTGAGCAAATATTAAACATCAACAAGTTTTCTGGTGTATAAATAAACCTTGTGGTTACAAGGAAAATATTATGTCTGTGTTTACTTCTGCTTTATAGGCAGCTTCACTAAAATTGGGGAAGGAAAAGTTGTCATCTTACATTGCTAACGTAATAGAGCATGTAGTGATACCCCCGTATTGCGTACACTGTCCTCTACAAGGACTAAATGGCTGTTGTTATTTAAATTATCATCATATAGAACAGCTTAAATCATGGACTATACATTGTGTTTTTACCACACAAGCACAGAAAAATGTCTCAAGAGTTTATAGTCCCTCTGCTCTACAAATGACGAACCTGCCACAGAAAAGCAAAGAGAGCAAGTTAAAAGTGATGCATTTATTTTTACATCAAATCAGCTATTCATAAAATGTTGATCATAAAAATAAAACATTAACGTATTAGCTGTCTTCTTTTTTGTTCTTCCTTTGTCTTGAAAACAGAGCTCATTAGACAGGTTCACCTTTGCTGGTACATGGGTTTCAGTCAGTACCACTTTGAGGGTTTCACAAACCCAAATGATGTCTGACATGTCCTTTACTATAAGGGAATCTTTCCACGTCTGAGGGATTCCATAGAGATTTAAACAAAAGCCAACAATCACACTAATGTTACTTTCGTTTTAGGTCTGTAAGTACCTTATTAAAACTGATGTAGCATCTAGAGTTTAAGAAAAGGTGAATGCTTTTGAAATCTGAGTGTTTGCCCAGTTTCTAGGCCCTGTTCCAAGCCTAGAAAGGAGAACAGGTTTCACCATTTTCCTAGGCTTGCAAGAAAATCCCACAAAAATGGTGTCACCCTGTGCTGTAGGCTTAATTACTTCTCATCACCACTAACAGAAATAGGAATGTGACAGAAGAAATAACTTTAAGACAACTGAAACAGGACACAGGTAGGTTTTAGAAATACTGCACCTGAACAAAAGTGTTGGTTTGGACCAAGATGAGGTGTTTTGCTTACAACCAATACCAACATACTCACCTGATTCACAACTGACTTGAGCTTTTGCAGCTGAAATCCATTAACTGAAAGAACTATGACTCAGAGTCTCCAAAGTGTTGAGCCACCAAACTCCCACGGAAACCAAGGCAGCAAAATGCCTACAGGGGTGATGGCCTTGTCACCTCTTAATAAGGGAAAGGCTCATAAGGCTGCTACAGGCTAAGAACAACCAGAAGTTGCAGTCAGCTAATTAACTGCTGTTTTCTGCAGATACATTAGTACTCCTCACACCTTTGCTCCCAGATCTCCAGTTGGTAGTTTCAATCATCAGGCACTCGCACTAAGGCTGCGTTAGCAAAAGGCAGCTTGCAGCTGGGTCTTGGGTTCTGGACTCATTCAGGAGCATTGGCATGCTCTGGGTGTCTTGCATGTATGGGAAGGGCGGGAGCCCCACTTCTGCCCAGTGCACAGGCTTTGCAGTCACGACTGCAAGAAGGTCTGCAGCACAACTCCATGAGTGTCCAGTTGAGCCAGTGCAGAGACCTAGGCTACATGCCTTTTACCAGAGGTTGTGCCTGTGCTTTGCATGCCTGAGATTTGTCTTGTGTGCCTTTAGACAGTCATCCATTCCTTCATTTAAGGAGGACCTAATTTATCTTTGTGCTTCTCCTGTGCCTCGAGTTAAAAGACAGACACATTCATAATGCATGGCTCTGTGATGTGTGCGCCATGACAGCGACAATCTGTGAACCACGCACCAAAACTCCTGGAGAAAAGCACTTGCTGAGAGCTGAGGCCAGTCAGACACAACACCCCTCTCCCTCACTCCATACTCTACAGTGCTGAGGGTGCTCTTTTCCACCCTCCACCCCAAACATTTCACTGCTGGCAAACTCTTCAGCATCTGCATATTGAGAAATGTTACACAAACACACATCTGTCCCCAGTTCATCACTTCTTACCCCTCATATTTGGTTTAAAGGTGCATGCAAACATGGGAGATTTGGAAAACTCATCTTCAGAGTCAGTGAAAAATTTAACTGGCAGCTACAGTAGAAATACATTTAATCCATTAGTCCATCTCATTAGTCTAGCTCAGATTTGTTCCTTCAGTATTCAGCAGTTCGTGTTTTCTGACGAGTCATCTTGCTTTTCTGATTGCTTTCATTACAGGCTCAGGAAAGAGCTCAAGTCCCTTTTTAAAATGTATCCACTTCCTGAGACTCCTTTCAGAATAGCCAGAACAGCAATCCTCTTGTGTTAGCAAGCTGGGACTCTCCTGAACCACGGATCACCAGCTGGCTCAGGAACACTCACGAGAAACCCCTTCTCTTCTGCCCCTGAGGTACTCCTGGATGGAAATGTAGCTGTCCACCTGCTTGCTTTGGGAGCACTAATGGGATCATTTTAGGTGAATGATCTGTCTTCTTCACTGGCTCCATGTCCCTTTCCGGTCTGCCTGCAGGTTACAGCTGTGATTACACCCTTGAACAGGGAATTTTTCCCAGCAGATCACAATGGCTGAAATCAATAGGAGATTTTACAGTAATGCAGTAATAGTCCATATAATGAGGCTCAGGCTGGAAAATTTCCAGTGAAGACATGTGCCTGAGGAATTCTGTACCCCTGGTTTTAAAAAAAAAAGCAGGGGGAAAAGGTTTCTTTTTTATTTTTTTTTTTTTATGGCTCAGTATAAAATGTTTCTCTTAATTTACACATTTCCTGACTGGCAGTGGCTATGGAATTTATCAATATTGTCATTCATGGAGGCAAAGGCTGTAAATAATCCACCTAAGAATGTGACTTTAAAAGAGGAGGAATGTGAAGCCCTTTTGGGTAGAAGAGATGTCCTTCTGGATTATGTATGTGACACTCCAGTGTTAAAATTAGGGACTATTCGAAATACATTTCTCTCAGATCTTCCTCCTTCTCTTTGCTAAGGCTTTCAGAGAAGGTTTTATTTTTTTCTTTATGATCCCCTGAGGAAATACCTCTCATGTTGGGTCAGCATCTTGAGCTGTCTACAACATTTTCAAGACTAGCTTCCTAGGTTTTGCCCTCTGAGAAAATCAGGAGAAAGGAAGGCATGATGTGAACGTACATTAGCTGGCCACAATCTCCCTGTATGGCTGCTCTCAGTGCACAGAGTGGCTCCACTCTGCCTGCCTGGCTCTGCTGAAGCTGCCCTTCATGAGCAACAGGAAAAGTCACTACAGTGTGAGTGATACCCTACAGTCGAGGTCCCCTGGCCAAATTAACACAATCATTGTATTAGTTCAAAAATTCAGTGCCCCAGAACCATAGTTTCTTTTCCCAGTTTCCCCTGGCTGTTTCTTTATTGCTGGCCCGTAACAATTGAAGCTCCTGACTGCTGGCCAACAGCCTCACCTGGGAACAGATTTCAACCAACATCCCCTCCAAGGTGTGTCCAAGCAGCCTGTGTTCTGCCCAGATGTTGGTGTACCAACACTTCCTGCAGAGGTGTGAAGTAGGTTCTGGTGCACACCTGTTCCCCAGACCAGCCAACCCACAATGTTTGCCCTTAGTTAGTTTTTAGGAAACTAACACAAGTGAGATTTTCTTACCGTCTTTCACTGATTTTCCATTCATGAGATCTCCTGAGAATTGTTTGCAATGACTCCCCCCAACAGATGAGTCCACGATTTGGTAATCTCCCCTGAGTATCTGTGAAAGACATGAAAAACTAAACCAAACAAACACTTTCCACAATGCATCTCACCCACTAAGCCACCCCGTGCAGGGATGGAAAATTTTCTTCCTGATGTCCACAAATGATCAGTTTCTGCCTTGAAGCACTGAGCTGGATTCGATTACACTAATCATTATTTCAGTTCATGTAACTCCAGACTAGTAGTGATACCCAATGACTTTGGCACACTGGGAATTCAATCAAACGTTTATACTAAGGGGGACTATTTACTTCAGCCCCTAGAGGTACCGCTTTAAAAAAATCCCCTGAATATCGCTGAAATTAATATTAAGACTTTATACCCTCATGTATTTTTGAGGATTTATATATGTTGAGATATCATTTTTCCTACCACTTATCCTCTTACATACTCCCACAATATCTCATCTGTGGCATTTTCCCAGATGGGGCCCACAGCAACGCTCTTGTAGCTTTTGGCTCACTTAACATTCTCGCTTAACAAAATCTTTGCTTTGACGAGGTCTTCTGTGCTACAACGCCCGGCTCTACAGAACGCCAGACACCGCCTCTTGCTAACACACATCCCTGTTTGCTGCGTGGCATCCTCTGTGCACAGCACACCCCAAAAGTGGCCATGGGCCTAATTCTCCTCTCTCCCCCGGTTTCCTAAGAAGAAGGAAGTGCTGGGTACACCCACGCAAGCCACCGCCAGAGAAACAGCAGAAATTTGGCATTCTGCATCTGTGTAGGCAACAAGACAAAGTGAAAGGCAGCAGATAACTGAGTTCTTTATTGCTTCCCTACCATCATTTTCCCGTTTTCAAAGGCGTTCCAAATGGAACGACGGGCTGACAGCCTGTGCACTGGCTTCGATGGGCTCTGCTTTAGATTTCTATTTCTGGGTGTGAAGACCTAATTTTCAGAGGCAGATAATTTTTGAAACTGAGCCTATATCCCTTTCGCTGCTCTTGATTTACATGCGATTTGTCAAACAATTAAAATGTGCATATTGTCATCACAAGGCCAAAACATCTCTTCATCTCTTCTTCATATTCATTTCCCCACAGCACACTTTTCAACAAGTGAACTTGGCACTGAACAAAGCCTTCTTGCCACTCCTGACTGAATGGGGCTTCACTCACCCTGCAAACGTTCACATGTGGCATTTCATCTGTTTTCATCTTTGTGTACCCAAGCACACCCTCACAATTTCTTCTTCAGTTTCTTCTTCCCATTGTGAACTCCTTTTATTCCTTAACAGCCCTTTAACTTGTACAGACCCTTCTACCTAAGCTATTTTCTTATTTATCTTTGAATTGAGCACTAGACATGCAGTCTGTGACATACAGATTTTTTTTTTAAAGGTATCTCACAAGCTCTCAGCATTTCTTACATTGCTTAAGTCAACAAACAGGGCAAACCACCTGCCAGTTATTTCCCTGAACTAAGCCAGCTTTCCTAAGTCAATCAGTGTGCTCCCATTCAGACGTGTAATCGTCCTCTGCTTATCTCAACCTTCCAATTCCTGCTGCACTTCTGGCAGACCAAACTGGTATTTAGACACTATTGAGCTTCCCTCCACACAACTGTTTGCACACAGGCGTGCCATGAGGTTCCCTTCACCTGTTGCAAGCATGTCAGGAACCTCAGGCACATGTCTTATGCAGAACCTTTGCACAGTGAAGATAACAAATCTGCCATTCTTCCAGGGGGAACTAGAAAATATGGCCACAATGGGCAAATCTGTATTTTTTATACTGTCACAGCCCCCATAAACTCTGTACCATGCAAGTATTTTAAGTAGTGTTTTTTTAGGAAAAGCATTAAACTGTGAAGGAAGATTGGACAATAGAAGAATGAGCTAAAATTTTAGAAAATCGCAAATAATTTTCTGCATATTAAACAATGTTCCCTTTACACTATAACCAACTGATTTTTCTAGGAAATGTCAACATACAAGTGATTGCCATGTGTTCCCTGAAAATTGATGCTATACTTAGGAACATAAGAATTAAAAAAAAAAATCCGCTAATTAATGAAGAGTTTCCACTGCCAATTACTACAGCTGAGTTCTTTACCTACAAAAATCTTCTAGGTTTCTTTACTTAAAAAAAAAAATCTATGAATAATAATCCCAAATAATATTAGAATTTCGTGATGTAAGTAAACTAGGCTTTCTCAGATGTGCAAAGCAGGTTTGGTCCCAGACGTTATCTCAAAGGAAACAGCATTTCATGCAGTTTGTTCAAGACAAAGCTGGCTTCTCCTTCCCGAAAATTTTTCTGCAAGTCTATCTTCCATCTGTGCCTTGGCTTTGTCCTATAAATCATAGGCAATACAAGGCACTGAAGTTCAAAATCGCAGTGTTTTCTTATTTAGCTGCTACATATATAACAAGAAGAAACCCTTGCCTGTCTCTCAGTGGTACTGTGTGCAGTGGTGGATCACAGAGGACATTATCTAGACACTGGTCTGCCAATGCACCCACTTAACTGACACGTGTTTAGAGTGTTTACTTCACTAAACATCTAGTTCAGACTTCCTTCCTTCTGAGGGGAACACGCTGCCTGGGAGAGTTAGAGCCAAGTGCCCCAAAGCCAAGGTCACAGCTGCAGGTGTCTACCCTGCCCAGACAATGTCCCAGCATATCTATAGTGCAGACTTTACAGCTCACGTATTGACAGAATTTGGCCTCTTCCCATCTTTTTATTTCACCAAAAATTACTGAAAAAACACTTGCCCAGTACTTGTTTTCCATATATGGGTATTCTTAGTTACTGGTGAAGGCATTATAACCTTTATTTGTCTCTAGTTAGGGTGCGATTTACTTGCCCAGTGAAAATGTTTTGAATTCTACATTTCCACTGTGAAGTGAGATATTCCAGAGGAGGTTTCTGTATGGTCTTCTGGAGACACTTACGTTTCAGTGGTGACTGATTCAGAAAGGTCAGATCCAAGGAGTACATAACCAAGACCACATGCAAACAAGCTCCCTGCGACCTCGGTGGGTATTTGCATAAAGAGAGATCCTCTCATGGACAAGCAAACCAATTTGAAATATGCACCATGATATTGGTATCCACCTTCTACCCAACAACAGAGCACGGTTCTTATGACAGGAATGTCACTCTCCACAAATCAGACACGCTGGCTCCATGCCATGCCATCCTGCTTCAAAGATCTCGACTGAAAAGTAAGTTTATGCCTCTGGTTACTGCATGGCCACATCCGACATGATGCAGCTGCCTCTCCAACATCTGTAGCAGAGGATTCTGCATAGTCATTCTGGGGACAGATGTTAACCTTTTGGGATGCTCAGTACCACACCGTACTACTTACTACTAAGGAAGTATCAACAGCCTCATGCACTGATTACTGCCTAACATGTCTTTGTCAAACACTTAATGAAGCACATATTGGGTCTGCTGATCTGACTGTCAATTTATTCTAAATGAATCCACATGCCAAAGGATTTAGGTGCCAAAAGCTGGAAGAGCTTTCAAAATGATTTTTTTTTTTTAGCCCTTAGCATGATAGCTGCACAGCTATATGCCATCTGAAGCACTGGTTCTTTGAAAACTCAGCAGACCAGGTAGTTCAAAATCAGAAATTTCTGCGACTTCCCCTGAAATCACTCTGGCTCGACCACTACATGCAGAAATGACAAGCTTATGAGATCCCTTTTTATACTAGAGAGCAGAGGTATTAATTTTGTGTTGTAAGCATAACCTGTGACCAGCATGGGAAAGTGGCAATTATATTATTTTGTTTGGGTTTGTTTTGCTTCTGTTCCTGTTTTGCACAGCCCACGTGCAGCTGAACTAGCAAAGCTTAAGAGGGAGTAAGAGCCCCAAAATGAACGTCACAAAGGAAAAATGGTTGTGTTTCATTGGCAGCAGATCTATTTTAGGACCTTCCCGCTCCACTCCTGATCTCACACTCTTGTAGCTACTCAGTTATGTGGCACACCAAGCCTGCCTCCCTGACCTCTCTCTGACTGAAGGACAGTAATGGGGGAGAGGGCAGGGAAGGGCAGGAGGGAACAAAAGCAGCCAGGAACGTGGGAGGCCAGGCTTTCTTAAAACAGCAATGAAAAGATAAACTAATTACCAAGTGTGAAATTGATAAATGATAAAGCAGACATCATTTAACAGTCCTAGTGTTGAGCACAGATGTTCTGTATGCATGTATGAAGTGCTGCTGCTAGGCTTTCTACTGCTGCTCTTGGCTCTTCAGATGATTTCTGCCCTAAGCAAGGGCAAGGCATTTATCCCAGATACTGGCCTTTCCTTTCTCATCGATTAAGGGAAACAAGGTCAGCCACCCCAATCTGGCCTTTAAAGCAGAACTGCCCATCACTCAGAGCCTCCAGAATCCAAGGACAAAGGTTCTTACAAGTCTTCTCTTGAAACAGTCAGGAGGGAATTAGTATATGGGAAGATTCAGGGTAAAACCAGGATCTCCAAGCAACTTAACTGATCCTGGCAACTCCACCCTTAAGAAGGCTGTCAGAGGGCTTCTTTGGCCCAACAAGATATTTGCTGTTGTGGATGAAAGGTCTCCCTTTAGGCTGTACCATACTGAACAGAGTGGACTGCAAAGAATTTTCACAGATTGACCACCAGAGAAGTTAATACTACATGAATCAAGCTCAGCACAATAAAAGAATCCTCCAAAAATGCAATAAATACCTGCTCAAATGACAGCAGAACCCAAACTGCCCATGGTTATTCCAAATCTTTTTTAAAGTACTTCAGGAAAAGAATGTCACCTCTGTAGCACTTAGGGCTGGTCATTGGAATTACCCTGACAACTCAGACTCATAAATATATGGATGCAATAAACATACAAAATAAAAAGCTTGCAAACTCATGTAAACAAACAAACAAACAAACAAAATCCAGAAGGGAGACTCAGTTGTAGGACAAACCTGGCAAAGTTTCATTAAAAGACTCATTTAAACTGAGTGAAATCAGGAAAACTCCAAAGCTGGACCAACACATCACCCTTCACTTATCCTCTTGTACCTGCACATCACAGATAATAGTGCCTGCTCTTAGACGAGACTCTGAGCAGTGGGTGACCTTCTGTACCAAGTGTGCTGCAATAACTAAGTACAGCAGGGGTGAATTGAAGATGAAATTTCAGCCTTTAACTGAATTTCCCACATTTCTTCAATTTACGCCAGACCCTTATATTATTTCAACTTCTCTTTTCTCTGATAGCATACAAAGCTGGAGGTTGAGTGTTACACTCACACACATATAACCATACACATACACACCTCAATCAGTTATTGCATTGCAAAATTATCTGCAGTCTCTCATTAAATGTTGGTATTCCAAAAGACTTGCAAGAACTTCTGTTTTCTGTGCAGGATCCCTTTGCAGTCCTTGACCACAGAATCCTGGAAGCAAACATCCAGTCAAAGCACCTGAATTTTATTTTATTCATGCTGCGTCATTAAAATGAGTCAATCATTTTGTAAATCCAGCAAGCAGTTACAAGTCACTTCATTTATAAATAGTTTTTTTTTTGAGGGATTTTTTTTTTTTAAAAAACAAAAGGAAAACCAGATAGATTTACTTTACAGGTAAGTGCTGATGGAATAAAGGTGATTTTTACAGAAATAGTTCAGCAGTGTTAGCAGGTTGGTACAGTGTACACCTTGGCTGCACATCAGCTGTTATTGGATAGCAGAAGCTGTATCCATCCGTAACTTTCATTAAAATAGAATGCCACTGCATAATTATATCTGGATTTTTTAATCTTTTAATGCAATTTCTTTTTGCACGGGATACCTGTAAATCTTTCTTTTTCTGTTGGAACACACACAATATGTGAAATCTGCGTTTACAGCTAAAAATGGGTGCAGAGCTTCAAAGCATAGCATGGAAATTAAGCATGATAAAAACAGAGCAGGAAGAAACTGAAACATCAAATGGCTCTTACTTGATATTTTTGCCATTTATAGCATCTCCAAATTAAAAATAAATAAATAAATAAATAAAGGCTAGAAGAGCCATGTCTCCTTCAGAAAAATATACATATCAGCTATTTCCATATGAAAACTATATACATATCTAATTTCAAATCAAACATGGATAATTCTGGCTTCCCCTTGTTGCACAGGAGACAGATTTCTCAAGTGAGCAATTCAGCAAAAAGCTCTCTACTCCAGGTAGTGCCTAGTTACCAGAAGAATTGCCTTGATGCCTTAGCCTTGATGACCGAGGAGTAGCAGGCAAGGCAGACAATACTTCACATTTTGAGCTTCAGTCACTCTTGGCACTGGCTCAGTTACAAGGAATAATTCTGATTCTCAGCAAGTTTAACACATTTGCATGAAAGAAATAATTTACTCTGTTGCACCCCCTAGTGGGATTATTTAGAGTAATCAGATCCTCTCGGTTTTGTTGTTTCTCTATTCATAGTACACGTTAACTAAGGAGAGTCAAAAAAGGATGTGCTTCTGTTCCCAAATTAATTTACTTCAAGGTTAACTGACATTTCTCTCTTTTGTTGGTGGTTTCCAATAAGGAATAGTAAGGCACGTAGCACCCTGTGATACATACAAGCTCGATGCAAGCATGAATTTCTGCTTCTGTTTTTTGAGCTGGGTTCTATTTTCAGTTTAAACCCAGAGTAGAAAGACTTTCTATTCCAGTAAAAAATTACTCATTCTCTTTTTAAGGTCAGGCAAAGCGATATGTGTAATAAGGAGAGATCCAAGGAGAGGAGGAGAAAATGTGGGGTTGGTGCATTATTAATGCCAGCTATCTTCAATGTGTTCAGTAAGTTTTTGCAAATTGGCAAATGGCAAGAAGTCACAGTATTGTTAACATGGTTATTTGACTTTGTGTCCCTGTTGTTCCTGCCTCAATGAACTTACCCTGGGAAAAAAAATCAGACCCATAATAAATGAAGCAAATAAATGAAGCAAAAGGTGAAGGAACCAAATTACCGGGAGTCGAATCCTGGAAAGATTTAATTTACTTATCTTTTGCTGTTGGGCTGCTCGTGTTCTCATTGCAAAGAGGTATTTGTCAGTCACATTATCAGGAGCCAGCCACAGCTCCCAGGTTGAGCGTGACCACGGCTGACACGGCACACGGACTGTGGACACAAAGCATTTGGGGAAATGGGCCCACATCTTTTGTGCTGGTCAGCAACAGCTGGACAGGATGTTGCTCCACCTTCCTCATGGCAGATACAGAAGTAGAGAGGTATAAACCTGTTCTCAAAATCCTAGATATGGCCACTCTTCCAGATCTGGAGCAGGGGAACACAGACAGCTTTCCCTTCACTGGACCTGCCCTGGACTAGACAAGAGACAGGTGACACAGGAATGTTGGAAAGGCACCTCTCCCTTCCCACAGACTGGGAGTTCTGTTCAGTCTTGCTGAAGATCTCACCCTCTAAGGTTTTTAAACACACGTATAAAGATGTACAGATGATCCCAAATTGCCTTCCTCACTGCATTATGATTTAAAATATCAAGGCACTTCCAGCAAGTCCTGACATCAGACGGCAAGAAGGAGCAAACAAAGAGGTCTAGCTTATCTTTTGTGCTTAGATGTATTTTATAAGAGTATAAAGGAAATCAATATCCCCATCATAAATCTTGCTTACTCTCCTTATAGAGGTGATGGCTGACTTCCATGTGAAAATGTCAAAATAAAAGCACTTTGCTCTCCGAGAGGCTTTGGTTCAATCAGGCATAATACAGCACAAACAACCTTAATGCAAATAAATGCACTGACAATGCGAACGTCCACAGGAGACAGCACTGTTAGAGCCCTCTTACTTCCACCAGGAATATCTCTCTACTGCCTAGGCAGACACGGGAACATCTCCTGGTCGCCGCTCACCAGATCGAGCGCGGGCTTTGTAATCTGATGAGCCGTGATTTTCTCTCACTCATTAACATTCAAAATGGTTTCTTTCTACTTCTTTGCATGCCCTCAGATGGTTGACCAGAACATAAACAAGAAAGACTATTTGCATTAGGCAGAGAAAGCTGACTCTGGCTCGCTGCCTCCTTGACTATGATAATAAGCCATTCTTAAAGCGTTATCAATATAAACCGCCTTGGAATCCACACGCTCTTCGGAAGACACGAATCTGTCCTGATGAACCCTTGTGACGCAGCTATTGCTCTTCTGCTTCCCCGTGGCTGACAGAGCCAATGGTTTTGACACATCAAAACCATTATGACCGAAAAGAACACGAATAACTTTTGCAATTTTAACTATAAATGCGTTAATGGAACTACGTTTATGTGTTTCGGATTGAAAAAGAAGCTTTGCTAACAAATAAGCTGAGAAGGTCATTACCGTTTCACATTAATGAATTACCAATAAATTATTTTGAGGAAATTGCTTCATTGTGAAGCCAGGACACTGGAAAGAACGATATCATGTATAGAAAATTAAATTCTAGTAAATCTAATTGACAAACAATAGACCTGGAAAGTATATATTTCCAATAATGGGCATTTGCAATTCATAATAATTTTATCTGGGTATGTATCTGAAATGAGAAGAAAACACAAGTGAAGATTTTGTAGGAAAGTGTTGATAACAGAGGTAACAGGATGAAAAGAATAAAAATAAAATTGCTTCCAGTAACCTGGTGGCAAAAACTAAAACACAGTGCCATCAATATCCATGACATCTGTGAACAGAGTCATCACAATGCTAAAGAAATCATATTTCATTTCCTCTGTTAAGGTAAGCCCTACGATCTGGTACCTCTGTTTCTCCCTATGATGTTGTCAGTAGGTGAAATTCACAGGACAAGGGCTGTGTGTTACGTATGTCCTACTTAAGCCTGCATTTACTCAGGGTGTGTACTATAATCTGTTACACATAAATGCTTCTTTCAAACATTGGCATTTTGTTAAATCTTATTTTGATCCAAGTGTTAGAGGCATTTTATCATTTCAGTGAGGCACATGTAAAAGCAAAACCTTACCATACCGTGAATTTGGATTTCATTTTCCATACAGAAGGATTTTTTTTTTTATTTTAGTGTTCCTCATTTACTTACACTCCTGCTGATATTAACACCTGTGCAAACTGAGTGTAAAATGTGAGCAAATCGCAATTCCCCAATCACATCAGCGGTGATATTTTGTACCCGCTTGGCACAGATGCAATTTATTATATGAGATTAAGCACAGTGGTGAATCAGGCCTTCTGTACTTAAAACAACAGCACACACTTTCACCTACAGATACCATCAGCAGATCTAGGCACCGAGGGAAATAATGTTTGGAGTTCATCTTAAATTCTCGTAGATTCCTGTAACTATCACCAGGTAATCCTGTGGCTGGAAGGCACTGCTTAGGAGTAGCCCAAGAATAACTAAATTGTTATAAATCAGGCTCAAAATGCATGGGTATGTCAGAAAGAGGTCATAGTGCATAGCTGTTATAGATTTCTTGGGTTTGAGACTATTAAATAAATGCAAAATGTAATGGGAAAATGGTCAAAAAGTCATGATGGCATAAAAACATAACTCCATGAGGAAATGCTGCAACCCAAGTTTCCATGCCTCTTAAAGATTACTAATTCAAAGGGGAAAAACAAGCTGAGTTTCCAACTCTGAAAAAGGCACTTCACAAAAAAAGGCTCCCTACGTCACATCAACATTGTCTGTAATGTGGAAATTGTATAGTGGAAGAATAAATTATCAGCAAATTAATTGGATATAAATAGAATGCTGTTATGTGTTTGGCTTTAGCTGTCAGCAGCTCAGCGCTCAGAGCTGATCATGGGTGTTGTTTTGTACAATCAAATAAGACCCTTTATGTTATAGTGTTCTATATTCTGTAACTAGAACTATTATCATTTGAGCTGAAGCAGTTATCTTTACTACCTTGTGAATACAATCTGAAAGAGTTACAGAAAATGCTGATATACTTAGGATGACCTTCTTTGGTTCGGTGGTGTTACAGGCACACATTTTTTTCTTTTTTTGTTACTAGGAAGGAGAAAATTACATTGGGCTAAAATGAATACTAATGAAACTCCTTAGTTAGCTTTCTTTGTGATAAGAATAAAAAATTGGAGCTACGTTCCTCTAGAATCTCAAGCAATTTTTGTCCTTTATTCTGATCGAAAGATTACTGACAGTAGAGAAGGAGAGCAAAGTAATTTCATAAAATATCTGCATTTTTAAGAATGCTTTTGTTGCAAAAATGTTGGTGTGCAATTTCTTCAATCTACTTTTAAGGCTGTAAAGAAAAAGTACCTATTTGTTCTGCACTGCAACAATGCCAGCTGCATTCAATCAACTAAAAAGCTGCAAGCCATAAACCTTCCTCCACAGCTATAGAAGAAAAAAAGGCAGGGCCATAAAAATTCATCAGGATAATGTAGAGATGAGGCGTGTTTGAATCACCATCCCTGCAATCAACCAATCACTCATCCTGTGGCATTTACAGCACATCTCATTCCCCTGTTCCTTAAGGACAATTGATTTTCCTGATTCCATTAGCATAACGGCAAGGAAAATGACTGCAGTGCAATATTTCTGGAAACTTCCAACAAGTATGCTGTGTGCTGGAGTGTGACCATAATAATAAGCTACCTAGCTAGCAACTGCGTGTGCTTCTGCTGCTGCTGCTATGGTATCGCATCCAAGGGAAAAGGACACAGACTAAGCAATTTTGGGTTCATGCACAGGGAAAAAAAAAAATTGTTTTCACAGAATATAAACCAAAAACTCACTTAAGCAAATAAACATAATTTCAAGGCGGGTTGATCAGTAGGCAACATCTAGCAGGCCTTGAGCATTATTGTGTTATGGTTAATAATTCCATTTTCTGAAACATTAGTAATACTTCTGCATTCCTCGATGGCTTTTTATACTCCTGTTTTTGCTTAGGTTTAAAACAGAGGAAAATGAAACTTTAATACCAGAGTTTTGTTATAAATATACGAGAAGAATTCATCAGTGCATTCTCCAAAGAATTTACAACCATTCACAGCATTACACAGTCATCAGCACTAAGCAGGGGTCTCCACATTTTTCAGTTTTCTCTGTAAGTTCAGTGATAATATCCACACTAGCTTAAATTATTCAAGATGATGAAACTTTATTGGTGAACATGCACTGCCTAAATTTAAAACTGTACATTATTATCTTCCCTTGTGAATGTATTTTAAGGATGTGTTAAGCTTTTTGAAGTGTAATTCAGAGACTACTGTATCTCAAACAACATAAAATACTTTTCATCTTGTGAAGGATCCTTTAGACTTCTAAGGTCCTATCTGTTGTACATTTTTAAGTCCCTTTACAGTTTCAAACCCAGTGGGTTACGCATGTTGAATTCAATCCCTAAATTGAATTCAAAGTTGATACGAGCCTGCCTGCAGAAGAAAAGTCTTCCTATTATAAGAACCAAAAGTCAATATTTTTAACCCCTCATTGACATGCTTTTTTTCTCTATCCCTAGAAATACGCCAGTGTTTATCACAACAAGCAAATTTAAAAAAAAAAAAAATTTAAACATTTAAAAAAAAAAGGAAAGAAAAACTTAGTTTCAATTGCATCCTATGACATGACTATGAGCATGGCCCAGATTCTTGCAAGAATCTTTACTGTTGTGTTTTTTTACTATTATTATTTTACATCTTCTAATCTTTATTCATAAAGATTCTTCCTAAGCGTGGTAAAAACACAGGACTATTACAGAGAACTTGAAACTTACATACCAAAAAAAAAAAAGATTGCCATAGACATAAACACAACAAGATGAAGATTTAAAAGCCAGCATCTCGCTGTAAAAGCCTGGTGACCCACCAGGATCAGCCACAAGCACCTGATAGCCCCACCTCATGATTTGGTAGGATTGAACTCATAGCAACAACAAATACCCAATAGTGTCATCTCTGCAAATCATCATCAGTGTAAAGTGACCTACAGAAATGCTGCCTTCTGCACAAAAGCACCCCATTAACCACGTGGCAGGCAGGGTGCCCCTATTCAAGTGCCCCATGGGGTATGCCACGGACCCTCAGGGAACAAATCTGGGACAAGCAGGAAAGGGATCTGGCAGAGCCCACGTCTCAGGACTGCTCCCTTGTCCCTGTGACACTCATGGCAGCTGTTTCTGAGCAGAGTGAGATCTTGTGTGCTACTTCAGTCCCTGCCCAAAATTCCAGCAAAACCAGTGTGTGCTGCCCAATGTGCCCCTGGAGCTCTGCATGCTGCACCCACTGTTTCCTACTTGACTGGCTTCCACCCTCTGATTAATAGCACAGGCAAAGCAAGCACAATTTTGGATATGCTCGAAACAATTAGCTTTCAGGAAGGGCTTTTGTCATCAATTCTGTCTATCTTACAAAGTTAGAAATTCCCTTGATACGCTGTCCATGTCACTATGCTAAATAATAGCAACCATTCTTAATTAAAAATGATCACTGGGTGTAGCTTTCCATCTTCATGGCAGTCTGCAAAGAACCACAGTACAGGGATCACAATGACAGAAAGGACTAAGCCCAAATCTCTCTGTCTGAACTCTACAGACCTGGATGCTCTTTTCTTCTATAAAAAGTTGGTGTATCCAAAATACAAGGGTTAGTTTTCATCAATATTGCAGTATCTTACTTTGCCCACCCAGATTAGCCCACTTTGGCCTGGGGTATAAGGTTTTAATTTCTCTTGTTTACATGTCAGCCTAATGTTTTACATATTGCTTTAAATCTGCCAGGAACCAAAGCATTTTGCAAGCTGAATGCAAATGACAAATAACCTTTTCAGCAGCAGGAAAATGGTCGAAGAGACAGGTCATAGGCTCCTGTTCTGGCAGGTCTGAGTTCACACCCCTGGCTGACAGTCACTTAATGCACAGATTTCGGCAAATGACTGACCTTCTCTCTCCCTCCATTTCCTCACGTACATAATGAAGATAAGGATATACCATTGTTTTTGAGAAGCCTTATCAATGATTAGTTGATATTTGGGCAGCAGCGTGGCACCATGGCCGGTCTCTTTAAGAGATTGTCTGGGGCAGAGGGAGAGGGTCCATCCACTCGGTTTCTTTCACATGCACTTCTGAAAAACAAGGTGCTAATAACTGCTGAGCACATATTTGTCACAACTGAAACAGCCATTCCAGAGCCTGCTTAACAGAAAGCAGCAAAATGCCTACTTGAAATAAAAAGAAAATGAAAAACACGTGATTTGAATCTCTGTCACCCACTGTTAAATTACCCCACAGAAATCCCTCAAGCTGATGGGCATCAATACCACGCAGTGCTCCCAGGGACAATCAGTCCAGGCCTTCCCTGGGCATGCTCTGCAATTACAGTGGAGTGGGGGCAGCCCCACTGCCAGGATAAAGAGTCATCTTTCACTACAGGAGGATTGTCACAGGGCATGGAATTAACACAGCTCCTTTACGTGTGCTCCTTCCCTAAGGCAGGTTCAGCCTGTTAAAGAGGAGGAGGATGAGGTCCATGTTCTTTAGCTGCAAGGGGCAGTTGGGAGCCTGCATAATTTAGAGCTGCCTGGATGTATGTTACACAGGAGTCAACACTGTGCCAGTACCCCTAGAGTGGGGCAGAGCACCCCAAAAGCAGCTTAAAACCATCCTTTCAACATCCTCTTGACCTGCAATGTGAGCTTGTTGATCAGCACCCAGGATCAGGGCCACAAGCACAAGGCAGGTTCACTGATTTAAAATGTAGACATCCCATACATAAATTCTGCTTAAAATAGAAGCAGGGCAGCATAAAGGGGAAAGAATATTTTGTGAGGTTTTATAGTTGGTCAGGAACTCAGCTTTATAGCTCCTCTGGAAAACAGCACTATCAGCAAAGACACCCGACAGTGTGAGGGCATCAGCTCTAAACTAACTCAGAGGGAAATGCAAATCTATTAAGTCAACACCAGTTGTCTCTGACCTATTTAGTCCTTATCTGCCCACAAGCTTATTCTGATTTACTTAAAGCAGTTTATCCAGGATGAGCTAAGCCCCTGTTACTAATTGGTGAGCATCTAGTTTCACGTTGGCCTAAATGTCTTAAACTCAGCTAAAAAAGTCTAGTTTAGAAAGATCAAAGTGTCTACACAGCTATCCACATTGCTTTAACTAAGGTCTTTTTAAATTGAATCTTAAAGTAATCTACATTAATTGAATCCTTTTAATTAAGGTGCATGCTTGAGCCAAAGATAGTGCCTATTTGCGTGCTGACCGAAGACCTGGTTAACTGGCATGATCCAAAGAAAATCCATTGGGCAAAAGACACCTCACATCCCAAATGTTTCTTTTCTGTTTTGCTTCCAGGCATCAGAACCATAAAGCCTGCAGGTCCACTGAAGTGTGCTGAACCTTGATCCTAGAAGTGCTGTCACACAGAGTGAAAATGAGGTACATGAGAGCATGAATAATATATATCACATTGCACTACATAGCTCCTTGGCATGCAAATGTCAAGAACTGGATCGTCAGCACAATATTCAGTCCAGTTCACAGGCTGAATATAGTATTAGGGGGCTGTTGTTTATTTTTTAAATTCAATAGCAAAAATGTCCCTCAGGCGAGATAACAGTTAAGGTCAAGATAGGAAGAAATGCCCACTATTTCCAGGACCCAAACCAGGGTCAGTTTCAGCTGAGCCAAGGAATCCTGGTTCCAGTGTAAAGCTGTCTGTCTCCCCAAAACTGATGTTGAACAGACAAGAAGATTTACTTCTTTCTTTCTGACTCCTTCCTCCTGTTTCCCAAAGCTGTAGTTAACAGCTCCACAAACTTCTGCATTGGCTTTTCTGACACTCCTAGATCCTTGCAAATCCCTCAGCAATTGCACTCCTTCCCACATGAGGGCTTGGGAGGGGGCAAGGGGAATAAACACCAGAGCAGAAATTCTCAGCAAAAAAATGTGTGAGAGGGGTCAGGAGAGGTTCCACATTTTTACTGTTGCTTGTTTCTCTGATCTGATTTCTTCTAACTCCCAGCAAGTCTTGTTCCTCATCCCAGCTCTCCCTATAACCATTTCTTATTCCGTGCTCATGTGAGTACTTCCAGCTTGTAGGGAAAACTGACATTAGGGGCAAACAATACTAAGCCCCACACCGTGGCAGGTCCCAAATTATATAACTACACAAGCCACAACATGACAGAGAAAGGAAAAATTACTCATATCTTAGCCTTGGATCCCTAGAGGATAATGCTACCTGTGGTTGACAGAAAAGGTGTTTTCTCTTTATCTGTTACCTCTCAGTTATTCTGGGAACAGCTGTTTATATTTCTGCTTTCATTGGCATGATCCTAAAAATCAGATTCATAAGCACAACGTTGTTCTGAAGCTCCAGCATTTACCCCCTCCTTTCAGCAGGAGAACCAGATTCCGTGTTTGGGGACAAATTCCCGTTCCCCTGAAAGCACCAAGGGAATCCAGAAAGAAAAGCTTAGTGGGGGCCCCTTGTACATGTGAGACAAGATTTGTGAAGGAGCAGGGCAAACTCATCAGACTCCATCCCTCCTCCACATTACATATGTGGCAGCAGGGCTTTTAAGGTCAGTGGAGAAGGAAGGGGTCCAGGAGAGACACGCTGTTAAGGGGACCAGGAGTCCACCACCCTCTGTCTTGACTCAGGCAAAACTTCTCCGTTCAGAAGGAGATGCCTATCCCTGGAGAACAGACACAGTTGTCAAGAAAAGGCCTCCTGTTTTCCATTTGTAATGTGCATTTTAACCGCGTTAAATTGCTCTGCACATTAGTCAGGTGGATAATTAATAAATAATAATAATAATTACTTGATGCCGGTTCCATCTGGCATCTGCTGGAGAGCTTAGCCCTCAGTGTGGTTTGGTAATGCTTTCAGCACTTACCAGTCAGACACCATCAGGCCACTCTAGGGCTGGTGGTAAGAGACAGTCTGGGAAGCACAGGGGAGGGGTTTGTTGTTCAGAAGGCTGCTAGATTTATTTAGTATCATATAAAAGCCCTTAGAAAAAAACCTCTTCCTTTCACTTAACTCCCTGCCAAGAAATTACTTGGGGGAATGGGGAAAATGCTCTTTTAAAGGCTATTAAATGTTATTGTTAAAAGAAAAAGGTGCCCATAATGTAATGCCTTCCCCAGAGCAGTTCTTTCCTCTCCCCAGAACACCATCTCAGTTCTCTGTTTGTTTTGCACTACCAAACTGAAGTTGACACTGTGGCTCTTGATGAATTGATGCTCGATGTCGTTGTCAATACTAACAGTTCTCCAAAAGGAGACTATTTGTTTTTATAATTGCTGCAGCAGCTACATTCAAGGACTCACAAAACAAAAAATATTACTTAGCCTATCATTACTAGATGATCTTTAAGGTCCCTTCCAACCCAAACCGTTCTACGATTATCTCAGGGGAAGACAACTCCCTTTTTCCTTCAAGAAACTTGGTTAAATATCACCAAGGTCCTGTTCATTTATCACTGCATGTGCAAGGAGAGCAATGCTATTTCCTCTAGGCAAGGGCTGACCCTGTGAAAAGGGAAGTTTGCAAGAGAAGTTCTTTATACCCAAGGTCATGAGCATTACAAGCTACTGCAGACCAAAACTTCAAAGCAAGCTTCCAGTATTACTTTTAATCATTGTCTCCCTCCATCCTCATGTCTGGGGAAATCTGAGCCCGATCTGAGGCCTGTATTCCTGACCAAATCTATTATACAAACTACGTATCAAGGAGATTATGTAAACTACTGTAGCACTGCTAAGCTCACCTGTAAGAGAGCAAGCCTGGAATTTGTGACCCTTGTCATTTTTTGGCACTTGATATGTATGTGCATAAGGATGCAGACAGTACACATATACCTACACAAAGGCTGGAAAGGGGTTTTTTTCTTCCCATCCCAAAATCTGAGTGCCCATCCTACAGCAATGGGTGAGCTGGCACCAGTACTAACACTTTACTCAGGCTGGATCTGATTTTTTTACACTGGTTTTAAGCAGACCAGAACCTCTAGCAATAAACCAACCAAATAAACAAACAAAGGCCCTAATTTCCCATCCTTGGCCCTGATTTGGCCAACAAACAGATCTTTTTCAGCACTGCTGTTGCTGCCTTACTGACAGAAAAGTAAGAAGGAACTTATTTTTCAATTTTTTTCGGTTTCAAAAGCATAATAATGTTTAAGTGGGCACTTGCTATACATACAGCCCTGGGTGACATCACAGCTTTGAGGTTCAGTGTTGAACGTGAAGTTATTACAGTGGGAGGAGAAGAGGGAAACGGTCATTTTAAAAATCAGACTGACAGCCAGCACTCTGAATGGCAGTGATCCTGGCTTTGAACTGTACCTGTTTTACTTTAAAAAGTTAGATCAGGAGTATAAACTCCCCACACCACTTTAAGCTTTTTTAATAAAAATTCAAAGTGAAGAGTTGTGATAGCCCTGAGTAAAAGCAATCGAGAGAGCTACAGATGGCTGCGAGTCTGAAGAAAGGAAATTTTCTCATTAAATTTCCAGCAGCAGAGGGAAGAAAATGAGAAAAAGGGAAGGGAAAAAAGACAGTATACCTGGAGTGGGCAAAGGGTCAAGAAGAAAAAGAGAAGAACGGGTTCAGTTTGTTGTTGTTAGAGGACAGACATGGTTCCCAGTGCATTGAGTGCCACTTGTACATACAGTAGGACAGGTAACAGTACACTCAAGAGAGCAAATTCTGGCAGCCCTTGTACCCTCCAACATTTTAAATGGATTGTGCCTATTCCAGTGTCACAAGAAAACCCCAGAGACAGCCCCTATCAACAGTGCCACCTGAATGCCAGCTAAAAGAAGAAATTCCAGCCTAATCTTGGAAATCAGTCTTTCTTTTTCCTTTCCTAACCCTCACAGTGGCTCATCCAACATGACTGGATGGAATTGCCTGTTCTGGGAGTCATGATGTGGGGCTGTGAAGTTTGAGTGGATCTAATCTTTTCATTGTGGAACACTGTATGTTAAAAAAAGAGAAATAATGAAACCCTGGGGTTATCCCTGTAACAACTTTTATTTTTTATTTTAAAAACTTTATCAGGAATTTTTATTACCCCCAAAGAGTGTTTTAAAATAAAAACCAAACGCTTCCATGCTGCCTTGGGCATACAGTGCTGAAACTTGCAGATGGAAGGCACTCTTGCAGACAGTGCTTCCTAATCCTGCCAGGAGTTGGAGTGGGGACAAGGAAATCTCCAGGGTAAAATAACGGGAGCAGAGGTCCTGTAGGACAAGAAGATGATGAATTCCAAGGGAGCAAGAAGAGCAAAACATCAGAGGAAGAGATTCTGGGTTAAGGAAGCAGAACAGCAGTGGAGGGAAAAGTCTTATGGGAAAACAGACTAGCAAGAGAGGTGAGGCATAGCAGAGGAGAGCACAGAGTGGCAAAGCCACAGGGCCAAATCTGTAGACAGTTTTTGAAATGCTAGAGCCAAAATTGCAGGAAAGGGAGTACAATATAAAGGCCATGAATCTGAGGGAAGGCTATAGCTAATAAATTACAATATGAGGTTTATAATCAGGAAAAATTTCTAAGACAGTATTTTTCAAATGTGGAAGAGCAGAACTGTCACAAACTACTTGAGATACTAATGTTGGCGCTGAGAGTCACAGTCTTCTGTGTCTAGGTGTCCCTCAGTGTCTTTGTGTAATATTGTCAAGGATCTTGCACTATGTCCACCACAGGTTAGACAAAAATTGAGCACCTACTGCTGGATCAGAGCAGAAAAATTTCCTATTTCACTCCCTATTTTCATCTACTCAATTTTCTCAAACTGTATTCTTTAGAGCCATTGTTTTCTAGGGTTTGGAAGCTTCAGCAAAAATTATTCTGGTTGTTCTAAGAAAAAGCAGAGAGAACTGTATGTAAGTGTAAGAAATAAAAAAAATCCAGCCTTTATGGTTTTTTAAAACAGGTGTGGAACCAAACTAACCACCAAAGCAAAATGAATTCTGGACTGAAAATTAATTTTGCTAGTTAAAATTGTCTTTAAGTATTCAGGGCTCTGATCTAACCAAGTTATAAGCCACAGAGTACACACATCATATTATAAAGCATGTTTAGTCTGACTCTTTACTAACCGCTTATAAGTAGGTGTTAGTGGTAAAATAGATTTTACTCAAGTGGGTAACTTTGGATGGCAGCCAATATGCCCTCAAACCTACGTCATCAGCCTGAAACAGCCCTAAATTAGCTGACAAGAATATTGCTGATGATAAAGCCCCAGGCCTGATGACCCACTTGACTTCTTGAATGAGTTTCACAGGCAATGCTGAGGTCTGTGCTGCCTCTGGTAAATGTTGTTGTAGGCCCAAACCAACACACTCCTGGCTGAAGATCCGCAGCAACAGCACAGAGATGGAGCTTGGGACTGAGCAGAGGATGTTGGCCACACTTGCAGGTTCACCTGGGCCAGAGTTAAGGTTACTCAGAGAGTCCAGTTTGTAAGCTTTGATACTCTTAGTTCACACTTGACTCTGAGTTCAAGTCAAAGATTACACGTGCAATCATCCTCTGACCTTGTAGTCTTGTCCAGTGTCAAACAATTCATTCCAAAGATAAATTCCCTGTCTGTACCATACATACAAATACATAAATGTATATCTATCTAGATACAGACCTAGATACAAAGCTAAGGCAGACACGAGCACATATACAGCAGATTATAGATAATTGCTGTTCATTTACTGATCCTTACCCCCCACAGAACTGTGTAAGTTAATGAGCTCTGAAATATGAGTTTCAAAAAAACTTCCATTTCAATAATATTATACACCCTCAGGCTCCTATTAAACTTTTTTTGCAACAATAACACCATTCAAACTAACATTCATATGTGGATTACAGTGATACAGCACCTCATGAAAATGCAGAGAAAATGAAATAGAAAAGAAAGCACAGCTTTTTAGTCCACTAAGTCTTAGCCAAATTCAAATTAATCAGCAACAGCTCCTAAGGACAGGTGAATGGCTCCCAATAAAATCAGAACCTGCCTGGCCTTCTACCATGTGCTTGAAAGGAACAGCCAGAAAGCAAAAAGATCACAGGATTTATTTCTCAGAATTTCTGCCCTGCTCAAAATGCAACAAGCACTAGCTTTCTTGAGGGGCTTTCTATCAGATTATTAATATCATCCCTCTCCTAAAGAGATACATGCACACAATCACACACTGCTCATCATGAGAATTTGCACCTTGACCCAAGGCTGTGCACGACCCAAACAGCAGAGACTCATTCACTAAAGTGTGCTCTTCCAGCTTCGCCCTCGCTTGCAGCGAAGCAGCTCCAGTGTTGCTACAAACACTGTGCAGATATCTCTCCCAGGAAATCCCACGCAGAAGTTATGTGGAAAGATCTGACTCACAAATTTATGCCCAATGCAGATGGGTGAAGCTTGCCCTCCCAGCTCAAGCAGGGCCTGTTTTTGAAGTTCTCTAGTGACTTGAAAAAGTTAGCTACTGCTTAATGAAATTCCAAACCTCAGTGGAAATCAATCAGAAGAGAGTGGCCAGATCCTTCTGCGGTTTTGGTTAGTTGGCTGCTGACATACCAACACCATTCAAAATGTGTCTGTAGAGCACTTTGGAAACCCCCCCTTTCATGTTTTCTACACCATTTAATGTACACATTGATTTGGATGCCTATCCAGAAAAGCTACAACCCAACAATAGGAGTTTCATGAGCAAAAATGGCTAAAACCCAAAACACTGGATCCTTACACATCGCAACCTCACAAAGTTTGAATTCTTATCCCAGTCCAAACACAATCGGAATTCACCTCTACGCAGCAGCATCTGTGCTGGAGTTTTTGCTGAAGCCTCATACCATAATGCTGTAAGAAGAATCCAAGATTTCCGGAAGCAAAAAGGGTAAGCCAAGATCACATTAGGAATGGAGATCTGGCCTCTGGTTAGTGCCTTGAAGTTTAAACCTTTGGGTTACAGATCTGTCTTTTGTCTCTGAGCCTGGAAGGAGTTCTGTGTGGTGACAGGAATTTGAGCTGTCTGATGCCTGTCACAGGACCTGGATGCTTCCTTCCCATTGTGATTATTTGGCCTTGGATCTCTCTAATTCATAGGATAAAGTAAATGAGACTGGAGTGAATTTTTAAAAGGCTCTGTTATTTCTGCCTAAGCTAATTGTGTAATCCAGTTCTGTGCAATAACAATCACATACGTTTTCTGTACGAGGTTCAGCCTTATACACAAAACCTTTTCAACACAGTTCTTTTAATATCCCTGTGCCTACACAATTCCAGTGCAATCCAACAGAGTGGGCTGGCCAACTCACAACTGGTGGCTGTTGATTTTTTTGTTTGTTTATTTGCAGATCATCAAGAGCATGTGAAGAGTGGGTATGTGTGAAAAGAACTGCAGACTGAGCAGCTTAAAATTGGATTGCTTGAGCAAAAAAAACACTTTTCCTGTTCAAAATGATTCAGGACTGAATCCTGACCCCAAGGTAAAGCAGAGAAAACTGAATTTGAAGAGGAGGGGACCTTCAGCTGGTTACAGGAGCAGGTTCTTCTTTCCCAAGGCAAAGGAGACCAGAAACATCGTTCTGCACTGCAGCCCTACAGCTCTTGGGGTATCCCTCGTGTCTGCACTATCTGCAATCATTCCGGCAGCCACTGGCTACATTTCTTGCCCACTCTGTTTCACCAGTTGTGTAAGGACTGTACTGAAGCCCAGCTCTTCAGGAAGCTCTCAGGGAACCATCTCAGAGGTTGACAGTCCCATGCAGCTGATCTGGTCTAATTCTCCTGGCTTCTGCAAGCGTGGGGACTTAAAAACCTCTCCTCTAATGCTTACCTGGAATAATGGGTGGTCAGAGAGGCACTGTGTCTTAGAAAGAAAAGATACAAAGATGTTAAATGCTTTTTCTTCTCAGCAAAGGCCTGTATTAGCTTTGCAGTGAATAAAAATTATGGAATCTTAGAAAAATTACAAGGAAAGAATCTCAAAACTGAGACGAGAGGGCATTTTCGATTTAGAAGTCCTGAGCAGGCTCCATTGACAGGTGAATCAGCATGGAGAGCCCAGTGGGCACAAGGGGAAACCTCTGAACTCCTGTCTCCTCTGAGGCAACAGAGCAAGCCAGGAATGGGTGTGAGGAAGAGCTGGAGAATGTGTGCCAGGAAAGTGGCAATTCCAGTCCAGACCTGAAGCTCAGCTGTGTCAGGCCAGCCACCCTGGTGACACGGTGGAGAGCACAGTCCCACAGCACCACAGCGCACCAGGGCAGGCTGTTCCCCACCCCTCCAGCAATTCCTGGAGCTGGAGCTAAGGCAGGCAAAGATTTGCAGTGAGGACAGTGGGCGAGGCTTGAAAGTGGGCACTGACACCAATGAACCGAGCGTCTGAGGGACTCTGTCTCAGCAAGAGCATGTTAATGCAGTTCTAAAGGGCAGGAGTGCTCTGACACTGCTCCTCAGTCAGGTTGAGATGACCTATCAGAAAATGTGAGATGGCTTTGGATAAATGGTCCATATGCTGAATATCAAGGCATTTAATAAAAAATTTTCCTAACGGAAAAATTTTCCATGCTCGATACTTTTCATTGACTACTTTTTTACAATTGTGCCCATTTAATAGCAACTGTCATTAAGTTATTTTTTATGTAATATCAACTGACAATCATTTATTTCCTGCTCCAAACAGCAATTAATGCCAATTATTTCACACAGTACCATGAACTGCTACAGATTTTTCAATTTTCCACTCAGCTTCTCTACATAATTTTTTTATTTTTTTTTTAGTTTAGTTTCATGATTTTCAACTATTTTAAACAAGGGGCTGAAGTGGCAATTTCATCTATTTTGATAAAAAAATAATGGAGAGGTCCTAACTATTAGAGCAACAGGAATCATATAAACAAAAGGATAAGGAGGATGCACCATTGACTCTCTGACTCTGATTTGAACTTAGGGAACGTTGATATTCATGACAGAAAATCCAAGACAGAGCTGTGTTATACTGAAATGGACATATGGCTTTTTTATGCTACAAATACAAGCTTCCTACATCATACTCTTCCTGTGATGAGATGGCAAATCTGGGACCCCAGGACTGCTTTCTCTCTCGATGGCAGTAAATGCTACACCTCGAAGATTGCTTGGTTGTGTTGTCAAGGTCAGAGCTCTGTTGTGCAGTGGAGACTGGATATAAGGAGTGACCCCAGAAAGAGTTAATTCTTTGCTTTGACTTAGCAAGTCTGACTTGCTCAAGGTTGAAGAAGGACCAGCACCATCTGACAATTTTCAGAATAGACTATTCTCAATAAAACTGATTACATTGTTAGAGTTAATGAAAAGGAATTTCTAGGTTTTGAACATGAACAAATGCTAGGTTTTAATTTTGTGGATAAAATGAAGACATTTTCTTTTTTTATCAACTTTTTAGCAAAGGAATGTATTTACCAGGTTTGCTGCAGCTGGATTTTGTGAATTCCTTTTCACAGTGGTTAATACTTGCTGACACTTCGCAATCATTAGCTCTGTCCTGATCTCCTGTTGCCTCCCCTAAGCCTGCCAGACTTACAGAAGGACCAGAAGAAAATACTCCCCACAATGTCTTCTGCAGCAGAGCCTTTGAACTCAACACTTACTCCTTAATCCTCATATTGCTTGCAGAATTTCACCCTTAGTCTCTAAAATAATAGAAAATCCTTCTTCAGAAAGTTTTTTTAATCATACCGAATTACAGACCCATTTTTTATTCTGGTGGCTAAAGTCCAAAAACACACACTCTGTCAATGGTGTTGAATTTAGCATTTTTGTGATAAAGCTCTTTGAGTGTCTTTTCAAATAAACATGTACAGCTTTAAATGAATAAATCATGCAAATACATGTTAATGTATACATAAATTAACACAACATAATAAGGAAAACGAAGAAACAAGATTACAAATTTTCTGCACCTTCAAAATATGAGAGTGATATTTGCTTTAGAAAGAACAAACTCATTTAGAGAAAAAGCTTATATAGATACAAACAAACCCAAATCACCAATGAAAACTAATTTTATGTTCTGTAAAAAAGGAAGATGTGCTTCCCACTACAATAGACTAAACCCAATTAACTCAGGCAAACGTAAAAACACAGAAAGAAAATTTCACTTAGTAAATAAAATCTCAGAGTTGAATTTTGTTGTCCATTCCATGTTCATAACCCTCATGAAATGAGTTAGAGATTCTGGAGACCAATATTCAGTGCATGTGAATGGTGGCAGTCAACAGGAGAATCTACCTTGAGGATTCAAGTGTTCAGATGGACTTTTCATGGAATGTATTTATTTTCTTTTTCCTGTCTTACTGTTTCGGCTTCTCTTTTTCAACCTTGAATGTTTTTTCATTATGACAAAGAGTAGAATTTGAGGAATATTGCTCAAAACACAACACCTCAACAAGCATTCTTCATACACACCCTCTATGCAATGGGATGAATTTTTCCAAGTACTCTCCCTTTGCTTTATTCTGTTCCCAGGACACATTTCAACAGATAAACAGATTTCAACCATTGCTGAGTGTTTTCTAAAATTCTGAAAAATCTTGTCCCATGGTTTCTGTATCACTCTTGCCAACAAGCTGCTGTTAAAGGGTCATAAATCTGTGGTTTGTGAGGTTACAAAGAGCTTCTCTCACTAACAGCCACAGACAGTAGTTTTCTGAGATAAACCCAAACTCCAGTACAATACTGACAAGTTTTGAAGCAAAACATCTCCTGGTAGATAGCCTATAATGCCACTTACCACCACATATTCAGGGGCTAGTTTATGACTCTCAAGTATATTTTGACAAATGACACTCAGTTAGCAAAGATCAGGTTTCTGCTGAATTCTGCTTTCTGCTCACAGGAATCAAACTGTGTAATAAAGACACTGCAAAGCTCAGAAATGTTCAACAGAAACATTTGCTTAAATCAGCTGTGTTTCACCCTGAGCAACCTCCTTGAGAAGAGCCAAAAATTCAGCCTAAGTCTCCCTGATAGTCATCTGGAGATGGAAGTTTTTATCATAGTCAAGCAGAGTGTAAAGTAAGGACACCAATCTGATGCATCTCATCTGTCTAATGCATTTGCCAGAGCCTTATCACTGCACCTGGATGCCACAACTGACTCCATTTACCAGTCAGTTTGGATACACGGACTCATAACGTGATTCTCCACATTACCACTTTAAATATCTGATTGCTTATCTGGAATGACAGCCCTGTTAGAACCAATTCATTCTTCATAGTGTCCTGGACCTTGGCCCTTTACCTAACCTAGAGTGAAGCTGAGCAGATTTTTGTTTGCAGCAGCCTCATGCCTGCTGGTGCACTGCCCTTCCCAACGCATCAGCCTTTACATAGATGCATGTTGTTGTCTTAGGATTCCACTCAGCATCCAAACACAGCATGTGGCAAAATTCCTACTATATGAAATGCTCGTTGCTCAGAGTCTGCTCTCCTCTCTTCACACAGTAGTTAAAAAACAAGCCCAGCCAAGAATATCCCACTGCTCTGTCCTCCAAACCACCCAGCTTCCAACAGTTTCTTCTGGTGTCCAAGGCTAATATTGACATGTCAGAAATGTTCAGATACATTTCTTCCTCAATATAAAGAATATGCGATTTCCTGACAGACTTCAGGATAGAACTGTCAACAAAAATATCAGTACAATAAAGCTGCAAAGTTAACAACCCATTCTCTGGTTTCTGGAGATGTCAGTAGTTATTATAAATGACTTTCCAGTTAATTACCTGTTTTGAAAATTAAGGAGATTGGGGGTTCACAGCTGCTCCAATAAGTAGCTTCAGTGCCCGCCTCATCCCATTGAGTATGATAAATAATATATTCTCTACCACCCAGACTGCCAGACAGTGGCTGTGTCAAACTCCTCAGAGAGCACACTTTGTCTGCCATGTGTTATAGGCAACATTTATGACAAAAGTAGAAATTAGATGGTGGTTAATCTTGCTTCTCTGTGTCCCATGTGGGGCACAAGCACAGTTGTAGTGTGGCTTGCTGGATGACAGTCAGAAAAAATGATCTCAGCAAATTGTGTTTGCATCAGGATACAGCACAAAGAATGGGCTTAGGAAATTATTTTGGGTGAATTGGGCAATGAGGTAGTCTCTTAAAAGAGAAATGAGGTGACAGAAGAGCAAATTTTATTTCCCCTTAAAAAAATAGCAAGCTTTACATTACAGTTAGATCACGGTGGAGAAGAATGAAATCATACTGCTCTGGGGTTTTTAATTTGCTTCTTATTGCTGCTCAGGCTATTTAGCGTGCAGATCATAACAAACTCTGTTATAACGACAGCACCAAAAGATGGATCCAGCCTATAAAAATACTACTGGAGTAACAGCAGTAAGTTCTGCATTGTAGTTCCTGGGAAATGCAAAAGGAACAATCCTTATTTCAGTTACACATGTATAAACAAGGTAAATTTGATAGACTGACAAATGAAGGCAAGTGAGATCAGCCCTGGACTTACATGTAGGCTGCCATCTCACCGTAGCAACACAGGACAGAAATCAAAGTTTTGCCTGAAGAAAAACTCTGAGGGAGTCCCCAGTAAGTCTTACCAGCTTCTAAATGAGATTTGATTCAGCTCACAGAGCAAGTTAAAGTCAACCCCCAGCTGTGATTTCCTCCTGAACCCTTTTTTAAATATATAATTATAGCATGAAGATCATAGGAGGTAGCATGAGTTAAGGGAATCATAATTTTCTACAGAAGCTTGCTGGCTAGAATTACAGATTCCTTATATCAAAGCACAGGGATAGGTAATACTGGTATCACTTCATTCCTCAACATCTCCTGTCTAATACACATCCCACCAAAAAGCAGTACCACTCGTGACTAGTGATGCCATTTCTCATTTACACTCCTGCTTCCAACAAAACCCAGTGTTTGTATCAAGGAGCTGGAAGCTGTGGCTACACTTCATATTGGACCTGTCCAAACTTCAATGTTTCTGCACATGGTTGATGCATTTTCCTGAAGCAAATAAACCCACTGATGGGTCTGAACACCACAAGGAGCAGTCTGCACATAACATGTTCTGTCTGAGACTGAATTAAATGTACAATAATGCCCAGTCTGAGAGGTGTTAACTCCTCTTGGGAGTTTCTGAGAACTCCTGGGAATTCTTTCAGGAGAAGGAGAATTTTCACTTTACTTTGATGAATCTTTTATTTGCTCCCTGATTTTTAATGAAATGCAGGAACTTTAACTCCTAAAAGTTGATAACAGCTGGCATCCTTTTGCTTTCACGCTTCACATCTTTTCATTCTTAAGAGCCTTGCCAATCTTGTTTTGACCCCACAACACTGTATTTCCTTCTGTCTGTTGATGCAGTGACTGGTTTACCACCCCAGAAGAATAGTCGCATGAGAGATCACTTGCTGTATAATAAACTTAAAACTTAACATTTCTTTCCAGTTCTGTACAGAATACAGTAATTCCCCAAACATTCAACTTCATATTGGTCAGGCTGGAATAAACAAACCAGCCTCCTGCATTCTCCTCTGAAGATTTTCAAAGGCTCTCCAGCACTCAAATCAGGATCCGCATTGATTTTCAGTAAATCCTTTCTCCTAATTCCTCTAAAGCGTTTCAGAAAACCTCCTGCAAAAAGCCTCAGAGAACATATGTAGTGAAGTCTCAGGGACATGAAATTGAAGGTGATGTTAAAAAATTTTAATGTTTGTTATACCAACAGCATGCTGACACAAGTACCCAACATAAATTTCTCTGTAGAAGGATACAGGGTTACAGCTATAGCTTTCCTAAAATGGCCTGCTCGTTATCATGAAATCTATTGATCCATTTTCATTAGGTAGAGCTATCTTTGCCTTCACTGGAAAGATCCAGAAATCATAATCTTTTTTTCTTTAATTTCCCCATACAAGGCCTTCAGCTAGGATGACAATTTTGGTCTGTAAAACAGTAAATATTTGTCTATTCAAAGGCAGCATTTATCTTACGAAAGCACACATAGCAGTTTTGCCTCTGACAAGTTCCTTGTTTATTTATTACTCTAATAACAAATAGACTGTCATCCCTGCTGGGCCTCAAAGATGAACTAAATCTGCTGACACAACTGATTGGGAGCGGCTGCAAATTATTTTATTAAAAGCTGTGCAGTAGCAGATTCATGGTGGGGAAAATGTTTAAATCATAATTCTGTTATTGGCCTATATATTCCATAGTAACAACATGCAAAGGAAACAGGAACACTTTTGTAACCCTCGTGTTTATACTGCAGCGTTTGATTTTCATTTTGTCCAAACAGGAGAGAAGCAGTGAAGGGGAGACAGATTTCTTTTGTGTTGAGTGCTCTGTGTGCACACACACCAAGAGCAAAGCGCAGCATCTTAATTAGATGGGTCCAGAGGCTCTGGCAGACAAGGGAGAGTGACAGTCACTGGACATGCTTGATAGCTCTCTCTAAAGCCGTGCAGAGACTTTCTGGGAAAAGCAAGACAGATCCGTACATCTCCAATTCTGTAGAGCTGAGCCAACCAGAACGTGATAGGAAAGGACTAGAGGGCGGTGAGTAAAGAGCCCTCTGTGCAGTAGGTGCCGGCAGTCCTAAGACACGTTGTGCCTTACCAGGTCACCAGCACCGCTGGTCTTAAAGCCCTTCACCCTCTGGGACGTGGGGAGAAATGACGTGCCTGAAAGTGCTTCCTGGCACCAAAGCCCTGGGCCAGAGGCAGAAGAACCCAGCAGAGACCCACCCCACGCCTTACTGAGTGCTGGGGCCCTGGCAATTGGATAACAGCAACAGTAAGAAGAAAATTGCCAAAGAATTGCTACATAATAGATCTACTTAGCAGTATCATTTGCAGACACTTCAAATGTGGGACGCAGATGTTTGCTTATATGAATAGTCAGGTCTTAAAAAACAGTTTGTGACACTCATTGTCTCAACTCCCTCCAAGGCTTAATGCCTTCTGGGCTCTTACAAAGGTCTCACCCAGAACGAGCTTTTGGAGCAATGGGGATTTAGGAGAGGCACAAGAGAAAGGGAACAGATTAGAAACACATAAAATTAACTCAGCCCTTTTGTAAATCACCTCCTAGTCCAGCAGCTGTCACTGAAGTTCACAAAGCTGTGCATTAGAATGAAACTTCTCTCTTCCCACATTAGTGCCATAGGAGCCACATAGCACCCAATCTTCTGGTCCATACGAACACGTGTATCCCCAGCTGGCTGCACACCTCTGCTGCTTTGCTTTGGCCACAGGCCCTCCACACCAAACCCTGCCACATATTGCCACCTTCTCTAGTTTGTCACCTAGGCTGTGCTCAATACTGTTCCAGCCCAAAGTGCCAGGCTAGCAGAGATGTACGAACACCTCCATCAAAGTCAAGCAGGGCAATGTGGCAAAGAGAACCTTTGGAGACTGGCACACCTTCAGTGAGAAGAGCTCATGTGAGGACAGTGTAGAGCTGGATGGACAATTCAGAAGGTGGGCTGGACAGAGGAACAAAATGGCATAAAAAGGCTGCTGTGCTGCTTGGCTCTGGTTGGGGTCGAGGGGGAGGCTTGGAGCACCACACTGAGCCAAGGGTGGCTGCCTGACACAGACACAGCCTGACACATTACCAGCATATATCTATGCAGCACGAGAGTGAAGCAAGAGGACTGTGCATCAAAAGAGTATTCTCTGACAGATACATTTCCTGGAATAAACCATTCCCAATCAAGGAGGTGCTTAAAGGCACAAATAAACATTAACATCACTGAAAATGTCTTTATAGTCGAGCCATTTATGTGCTTGCAGAGAACTCAGCTGGAAATCTCTGCATCCCCCAGTCTTTCTCAAATGTAAAGTGGTACTCAAACCCTACTGTGGACTATGAACAGAGGGGAATGAGGTGCTGCTGACCTTCTGGGTACACATTTATTGGCTCCCGTGCTGGACAGTTCCTTAGCCTGCACTCTTTACTGTAATAGCTCTTATAGTCATTCGGTCGTGTGGTTTGAGACATTTCCAAGGAAACCTCTCGGCAATTATTTCTGGAGATGGAAAGCAGTCTTTTAGCATGTCTTAGTATCTATTCCACATACTTTATATTATAACAATTTATTCTGCAATGTGATTACGTGTTGGCATAGACTCTGATTAGGGCTTTAAACAGGAACTAACAGCAGTTATGTTGAATATGTTTTTCATCTGATGATGCACAATACCATTGATTGGATGTAGATTATATTCAGCATTAACTCCAGCTATGTAAAAATATCACAAAGAAAAGTCTATCTCATGGCACAGAATACTCTTTAATTGCATGGATGCTCAGTACATGTTGTGACTTCTGCTTTTTTTAAAAACCCTCTGCACAAGAAAAGTCATGTCTGCGAGAGGAAATATTAATCCAAAAAATTACCAAGCATTGTTTACTTTTCCTCATAAATTCTGCAGTTTTTTTGATTTTCACCCAGGAAGTATCACAAAGCTAAAATGATGGGGGGGGAGGGGGTGAAGCTGGATATGCCACTGTCCAAAGATAAAAGTTTAAAGTTCATCATGTCAGGATTCGGGAAATGTATTAGCTGTTTCTTGCTGACTGCAGATGCACTGCAAAACTCTGATAATATTTTCTTTCTCCATAATACCCCTTGAAACTCATATCTTCACTGCACCTTCTACTCCTGCCATCCTACTCAGAGGCATCTTTAACAGATCTGTACCCCTTGGAGATGAAAAATGTCACTAAGTGTCCAATTTCTTTGCCCATGATCATGGGACTTGCAGCAGAACAGAACTGGAGGAGGACAGGTTTCTAAGTTACTTTCTTATCCCTGGAAACCTGACTGCTGTTGGCTTTCCAGAGCTGAGAAAGGAGGTTGGAAACAGACATTTCAGACTGTCTGTCCAGATTTGATAGGATGTACTTGACAAAAAAAGTGAATAAGCTAACCGTGATATCACTACAAATTTAAGAAAGACTAAGAGGTGCAGAGATTTCCAGCTGAGTTCTCTACCTCTCCAAAAAGGAGGAAAATGCCAGAAAAGGTAAGTATTAACAATCAGGGTCAAATTCAGTCCTTCCTCAGCACCATCACAGACAATGAGGATTTGCAGCTGTGGAATGAAGGAAGTGTAACCATGGTATGTCTTTGGTGAATTTTTTGAGCAAATTCTGTTCCATTTATTCCCCTACTGGACAATTTACTCTTCACATATTTGAGTGAAAGTGAAGGCAAATGGTTAGAAGGAAAGGTAGGGAAGAGCTGACCTGGTAGGGACAGGACCAGGGGAGGACACACAGGGAGCACCTGGGTCAGTTTTTTGAGAAATACAAGGAGGAATTTCTTTTTCCACCGCAATTTACTCACAGACAGAGATGGAGCCTCCGTCTTCCTCAGGCCAGCTTTAAGATAGAAACACAGACCTGTGCTGTACCAAATGTAATGTCAGCTAAGTCTGTGATTGTACTTATTTATTTATTACATTTTTATGATTTCTAATATGGTCTTGGCTTATACTAGTAGTTTTAACACCTGTAACACCTGTAGTCTTGCTAAGTACATTATGGTCCATGTGTCCACCAGGTGGGCTTGGCACTACACCTGTATCAGCAAATATTTTTACTTTAATTTAGGTCATACAAGGTTGAGGAGCACATCTTCAGTAGATGGAAAAGAGTGATTATCAGCTGTGTCAGAGAATACTCTGAGTCATGTTACTATTTGCAGGTAGAATCAATTGCAGAGAGCGGTAGGAATTAAAACTAAAATAATTTTAAAAGCACCAGCCCAACCAACATAAACATGGCCACGAATAACTGCAGTGGTAAACAATGAGCTAAGTGCGAGGCCATACCTGTGTATTGTATGAACCAGGCTCACTGCCCTCTGTTCACAGGATACCTGCTGCTTTGCTAGTTGGAGCTTCCCTTGCTAACAAACAGGACTCGGTCACACAGTTATTTCTTCAGGGTCTGTTTGAAATAGGAGAAATTTCTGCTCTCCCTCCACTTTGCTCCCCTTTGTCATCCTGTACACATGATTTTAGTTATCAATTACACAAACCTGAGAAAGTTTATTTTCATCCTCAGCTCCTGTAAAATACTGGTGGTGTTGTTTTTGCACTACTTAATTAAAGGTTCTCTTCTGAAAATTACATATAGTGGAACTACAGCAAAATCAAATAGATGGACAGGGAGATGGAAATAAGATAAGATACAGTGATGGCAATGGAAAATTCTACTCATATACTGGAGGGTACAAGCAAGCTGGGTTTTAAGTAAAGTCCATTTAGGTCGTGATTTCTGCAGAGAAAATTACTAAATGAATATGCAGCAACAGAACAAGAGAAGGCAGGAGTCCAAATCTTCCCCAAACTGTGCCTAATGTATTAGAAAAACTAACGGTTGGAGAACAGTTAGCCAAAAGGAAGACAGCACCTTTTCAGACAGAGGAAGTTTAATGCTGAAGCATTAGAGATAAAGGTTTCAATATTCATTGGTGGCATTGTGTCCACTCATAGTAACATGGTCAATGGACCAGAAGGGAATATTTCATTGAGTTTTAACACAGGCAAAGAAATGCCTTTAAAATTTTTATATTCATCCTCATCCAAGGTGATAAAAAGGCAAAAATGCAGTGGAAGAACAGAAGACCTTGATGTACCAATCAAGAACAGCTCAAGTGGGTTATTATGAATAGGGTTCTGCAAGGATTTTAACCACCATAAAGACAGGAAGCATGGATAGGCAATTGCAGAAATGTACAGACACTACCAGGACGCTCTTAGTAAGACGAGAAGGAAAGAGACTGATAGAATACACACCACAGAAAAAAACAGTAGAAACATCAAAACACCATGAGCATGTGCACTTAGCCTGCTGCTGCAAGCCAATGTTTAGAGACTGAAAGCTGCCAGTTCCCTCCAGCAGAATGCACTGCTAATCACAGAGCAGGCTACGCTGGCCATTTGTCAAATGACAAGTGAGGGTATTCATCTACAGAAGAAAGAAGGTCAGAAGTCAGGGAATTCTTTGCACACTTAAGTTCTTCAGATGTTTGTATGTTTTATTTTTCCTGTTTGAACTGTCATGAGCACCAAGCTACACAAAAGATCACCTTTCAGAATGATCATCAATACTGCACTGACCCTCCATTTTTTATAAAATTATTTCTTTATATTGACCATTCAGAGCAGAACTGATTGCCAAAGACCACATGATCTCTCTACTCCTTGTAGTCACATCACTTAAAGGAAGTAATTTTTTTCCCTAATAAAAATTTATCCAATAACTCTGGCTACAATATATCACCTTATTACCTATATATCATGCCTAATATCCCAGTGCCTTGGGGCCCTGTTCATGATGGCCACTGTGACAAGCTGACTTCTGTTTGGACTTGGATTTATTGCTGTAGTTTGTTGATCACCTAAACATTAAATGGCCCTCCTCTTTAAATAAGAGGCCTCAAATAGGTGCCCTGTATTGTAGCAGAGAGTGAACTGTTGGATCCATTGTTCCTTGACACCTTTTCTTCATTTATCAGCCCCAGACTTTTCAAATTTAATCATGTCAATTTTCTACTTGCTCTTTCCTGATTCATAGGAGAGGCTTCTTCAACTGACCACATGATCAAAACTTTAATAAGAACTCTGGACAATTTATATGCAAGATTTTAGTGTCTGTCACGTGTCCTGAGGTTCATCCATTGGACTATGTGCTCCACAAAGAAGCATCAGTGCACAGACTATGAAAGGAAACACCCTAGGCTAAAATGCATACTGTATAGTGCACACAGTCTGGAAAATAATCTGTATGACAGGATACAAAAATTCAGACACAATGAATACCATTTCACAAATGTACAGGTTACACTGAATTAGAGAGACATACCAGACTCAAGAATTTTAGAAAGCTACAAGAGCAAAGCAAACAGTCTGATGTGTGAATTAATTATCTGACCTCTGCTTCAAATATGTCATATCCCAGTCATTTCATTGTATTAAAAGACTGTATAATCATGAACATAATCATAAATGCAATGTTTAAGGACAATCTGATTTGAACCTTTGTACTTGGGTCACATGTAATGTAATGCAGTTTTACTCTCTTCTTAACTTGATTCATATACAAAGCTGCTACACAAAAGTATAAAACGTGGAGTAAAAAACTCAGTTCCAAAGGGACAGTAACTTTTCAAACAAAGCATTTAAAAAATGGGTAGAGTCATTAATCACAATACACCACCATATTTCCTAATTGGACACAGAAATGCTGACGTTTGGTAGGACTAAATTATAGCCTGCATGACAAAATCATACCACTCTGGAGGCAACCCTGGAAGCAGCAAGCCTATTTAAAAAGTTAATTCCTTTTACTGGAATATCTTTCAAAGCATGTGCCTGGCCCACTACAATAGACACATAAGAAAATGCTTGGAAGTTGCAGTAACTCTGACTTTGTTGTTGACTTTTGCTGTACTTTGCTGATGAGCTCAATAACATTGCCCTGTGTGTACTCAGATGATCATTCATGCTCATTTGTGATCAGTTAAAGTATCTTCACTATTTTAATGCAATAAATATCAGACTGTGTTGCACAGGTCAGCAGGCATTGCTAGGAATATATTACTCTGAATGAACAAGACTAATATTAATAATGGGCTTTAGCACTAATCATTCTCTCTTTACTTGCAGGACTGCTTCTTTTTTTTTTTATTTAGAGACATAGCTTATATAAATTTTGTTTGTGCTTGTCTTTCAAAGGTTTGCATTGCATTCTGAAAATAGTTATTCTCTCTACTCAGCGTTTGATATTTATAGCCACACTTCACAAAGCTTTTGTTGAAGATTGCCTGCACCTATTACAAGTCTGGAGGAGCACATTGTTTATGAACTTGAAGTAACAGAGACACCCCAGGGTGGTTTCCTTTTAGACAGCATATGGCACCTACCTGCATATACCGCAGTGTTGTAGATCATTTGTTACAATTAAGAGCCAGCCAATGTAAAAAGAGGACAATTGGCAAAAGTATGTCTTTTAAGGTTTTGCTCCAAATTGGATTGAAATGAAGATTTGAGACTTTCAAAAAAATTGCATTTTGAAAGGACTGAAACCTGCCATTTCCCAGATTGAGTGGGAAACAACCGTAGGCACCAGGAACATGAAAGGGACAGGAATGGCCCTTGGTCCTGTTCAGTGTCATTCTACTCAGTAGATTCATAGCCTTCTGCTTTGGGAAAGGTTGCCTGGGCCTCTAAAGAGCCCTGAGCCACCTCTGTCTCTGCTTGGCCGCAGAGGAAAACTCAAGGTGAACTGATCTGTATGAAAAAGCTGCCCTGCAACTGCAGCCTGGGAGCACCTCAAAGGACTCCAGACCCCAAGCCGCAGGTCATACCTCCACTAGGTTGCCCTCTTAAGCAGAGTTTTCATGCTCCCTGTTGGGGGACTTCTGGCATTGCAGGAGGGCACCTGGAAGCCCTGGAAAGCTGCATGAGATGTGCAAGCCCAGGAAACACTCTAACCTTGAAACAGCCCCAGCGTGGAGGCTGCTTAGCTCAACCCCAATGTGGATTGCTCAGGTCAGCCCCAAAAGCTGCAGCCATGGTATTTCCAGAGCGTGTGGCTCTAACGTGAGTTAAGAATTAAAGCACAGATCTGTAGCCTTTGAATGCCTGCTCTGCCCAAAGGAGTCCTTGAACCCTAAGAGACAAAGTCTGAGCAGCAGCTGCCACGGCTTTCACAGCTTCAGAGCAGCAAGGCTGGAGCTGCAGACCCCAAAAGCACCTTTGGACCTGGGCAGCCCATTCTTCCTGTATCAAATAAAAAGTGCTTCCATTAGCCATGGCTGCTGGGACACCTCACCTGAGAGCTGCGCTGAGAATAGGGGGGAATTTCCAGGCACTCTCTGTCTGAACCTGGTGAAAGGCACCTGGTTGTTGAGGCAACGAACACGAATCCCCAGTCCTCCGTGAGTAAACGTTTTGAAAACAGGGAACTAAATGCCTGCTTTAAGACTTTAATGTTCCAAGCATCATGATGAAAAATTGAAGCAAAGTTACTTCCTGCAGAGGCGAGACAGAAATGAATCAGGGGAGTAATTTACTTCAAAGGTCTCTCTGTTTACCTCTCCCTGTCTTCTAACCAGGACACCAATCTTACTGACTGAAACCAAGAATGTAGTCAAGGGAAAAATGTCTACAAAACACTTGAAATAGTCCAAATGAATGTAAAGTCTGATGGGTTTAGAATTGGTTCTGACAGTTTTGTATTACGTGACAGTGTTAGGTGTTCATTTTCATTTTCGTTTGCGTTTCTTGTCACAGTGAAGACCAAATTCTCCCTAAGCCAGAGCCTCATTGGCAGCTGGACTCTGATCTGTTGGAAAGCAATGGCAACTGGTGCTGGACAGGGTGGTTCTCTCTTTCATGAAAAGGCACAACTTAGAGCACAGCACCTGCCACAGACCCAGAGGACACACCTCATGCCAGAACCTCTTCATAATCTGTACCAGGGAAGAGAGCAATCACAATATAGCACATGGATCTTTGAGATCCTTTTGGGTAATGGGCTGCACTTGTTCTGTCACTTCTCATTCCTCAGTCCTGTGGTCATTCATGCAATCTGCTATATTTTGCCCTACCCCAAAAAGCAACAGGCTATTTTAAGTTGTTATATTTATTTCAGATTAAGAAAGCAATAAATCAAGACAGAAATGGCAAAGGTTTTGTAAGGGAACACAAAGTGAATTGCTATGTAAGAGGGAAAGCCAGACGACTCTGAAATACAATAAAAAGGACTTACAGAGGAGACTGCCTGTTGCTTGTTAAGCACAGCAAATGGTAACAGTTTGCTTTTATCAAAAGACATGATTTTTGAACAATGAAGTCTGGAAGAACCATCCTAAAACATCCACAAGTCTTCTGCTCACATTCCCTGCTTATGTCCACTATACACAATTATTGTCTGGCTCTGCAAGACAGAATGTTTAAAGATTAAAAAGTGCAATGCACAGAAAAATGAGACCTAAGAATGACATCATCAAACACACCACAAAATGAGGCAGAATTACTAAAGGATTCCCTGGAGCAACCACAAGCCCTGCTGAGAACGTTCCTGCTGGGGCTCCCTAATTAATGTCCCCATTTTCCACCTGTCACACAGCAGAATTAAACTCACTGCATCTCTGCTTTAATTCTCCACTCAATCAATAATTCGGATAACAGATTCAAAGTTCTGTAGATTCTGTGTATTGATCTTCTCCCACCCTCAATTTGCCAGTTGTCTCCACTAACTTTGAGCAGTACGTCACTGAAAGTCCATTTCATTTAAAATGTAATCACTTTGCCAATGCTGAACTGCTTGCCAGTTTTATTAGTCTTCAGAAAACTTTCCCAAAATATGGAGCTGTGTGTAAACCCATTGAGCATAGAATAGAAACAGAAATCCACGTTCAGCCTGACCTCTTCTCCTTTAATAAAAATTATTGTATAGAGATACAAAGGCAGAAATTCCATATTTTTACCACTAGCCCTTTCAAAATCCACCAGGATTATGCTACAGCTTCAAACACTTTTTTTTCCTCCATGACAAGTTAAAACAATTTTTGCTGATTGGAAAAAAAAAAGTTTTACTTATTTATATTTGAACAGAAAAGGTTTGTTACCAAAAGGCAAATAATGAAAAAAGAATCTCACCTTATTCTGCTGAGACAGCCTCTATCTTTTGCAAGCCTGTAAAGATAGATCTCCAAGTCTCATGAGGTTTCACAGTAATTAATGCAAACCATTTAGATCTGATTCTGAAAGCTGAATGGACTAAACAATGGAAGGTAAATTACTTTTTGCTGTTTTACATCTTTTCAATTCCTCCACAAGGGTCAGAGCTGACATGGGGAAGATTAAATAGCATACAGCACAAAACGACCCTTATCACTGCCTTTCTGGAAAATTTGTTTTCTGTGTATGTAAAAGGTATATAATGCTCTTGACTAAGAAGATACATGGGCATCATTACTATGTTTATACCAAGTGAATAGAAATAGATCAGAAGATGCTCAGTTATTGGCGGAGAGATAGCAGGAGAAAGTTATTAAAATACAGAGGAAGCACCGTTAGCAGCAGCCAGAGCAAGACAGGTCCCTGCATTGTTTTTCTGAAGATAAAATTCACTGGAAAAAGTTAGAAGAGAAAAGTAAGTTTCTGATAGCAGTAAAGTCAGACATGAGTTAGGATACAAACCAGCTGTATTCAGCTCCTACAGCTCAAAGTCTGACTCCAGCAGTGCCTCAGGAATGCATTTTCCAGAAGAATCAGTGCCCTTTATGCACGTTTGTGGTGGGCAAAGGGCTAACACATGAAATCTGGGCAATCTACTATTGGGTCAGCTCCTTTCATTTCCCTTGTAAAGGTAAAGAGATTTTCCATCTGCTCTGAAGTATTGCTAGATAGTCCTTTTTGCCTTGGTCTACCAAGTTAGCACACTGCCAGCAGCCTGCCACCTTAGAAGAAACATGGCAACAACTGTGAGCACTTCTATAAAAAAGGGAGTGGAAGAGATTTAGAAAGGCTTGCTAGCCTGGCAAAGCTTTTCCAGCTGCACTGACTACCAGTTGTATCCAGAGTTCATGTATATTTAAAAAACAAACAAACAAAACAAAACAAAACAAAAAAACAGTGGATAGTCATACAGGCATCATATCAGCAACTGATTTCATTTCTGGTAAGTTTTCAAATCCAGGTCTTCTGATATCCTAGGCTGCTTAAACCTGTGTTAGAAGGGATCTCAGAGCTCAGGTATTGCAGAGATGAGATTTCAGATTTTGGATTAAAGGTTAGCCTTGGAAAATAATGGTAGACTTGCAGCAGAAGAAAGGATTAGATTTTTATTATATTTCCCATTTTTTTAAAAAGGAGTTGGAATATTATTAATTAGCTTCATTTCCTGGAAAAATTTTCGAATTAAATAATCAAACTTAATATAAGTGCCTGCAAGATAATAAGGAAATGGGTTACACCCAACAAGGATTTTGTCAGGAAGTCATCTTGCCAAGAAAACATCATTTATTTGTTAATGAGATAATAGGCTTTGTGGATAAGGGAGGAACAGTTAGTACTGAACCTCGAATCTAATAACATTTGCCATATGATCTTACATGATAGTCTAACAAGGGGCTGGGAAAACATGGCATGAATGAAACTGCTGCAGATGAGATACACAACTCTTTGGATCATCATACTCAAAGAGAAATTATCTCTGTCATTTTTCCACATTTAGGCAAGTTCACTGCATGGTTTCTGCCAAGGATTTGTCCTAAGCGTTGTTCTGCTCAATACTTTCTCTAGTGGCACAATCAGAGGACATGTAGCTGTCACCTTCAGATGACAAGAAACTTGGAAAGACTGACAGTTTATCAGAAAACAGAAAGAGATTTCATAATGATTGTGACAACCTGGAGAAATGTTCAGAAAAATGGGATAAACAATGTGAGATGTGGTACCTGTGGATAACCAGCTGTAGATGCATACAGTGTAAAATCACTAATTAGTTAAGAGAACTTAAGCCCCATTTGAAAAAAAAATTGTTAGAGGTTCAAATTATTTGAGCTGAATATAAATTAGCAGTAACGTGCTGCTCCAAAGAAGGCATTCAGGCATAGGAATATACAGAAAGGCCTGTAAAGGCCATCCCATAATCATTCCTCTCTCTCTGCTATACTGTCACCATCTGCTTCAGAAAGCTGCAGACAAACAGGAACTCATAGCAGAGCCCACTGTGCCACAATGTCAGAGAGCAAACTCAAAAATGTGACCAGCTCCAAAATTATAGAAAAAATTCCTGTCTCTTGGTGCTAAAGAAGAGACGCCTGAGAATGGGTGCAAGTACTTAGAAGACATTCCTGTGTGTAAATAAATAAATTAATTAATAAATCATGCATACAGGGAAGAACCAATTTATGCCCCATGTCCTTGAGAACAGAACAAGATGTACTTATCTAATGCAGCAAGCAGTAGGCAGGTTAGACCAAGAAAAAAACACCCTGACAAAAAGGGCAAGAGAAAGGACAATGCAGCATTGGGATATGGTTCTTAGGGCAGGCTGTGAGTTCCCCCTCAAGAGAAGTCCTTGAGAAGAGGCTTGACAGAAACCTGCCAGCAGTGGCAGGATGGGCTGAGGGGTGGACTGAAGCCCCCCATCTCAGACACCCCTCTGTGTGTCTGGGGAGGCACAGTTGCTCTGAGCTGCACATCTGCACCTCAGCCAGATGTTCTGCAGGCAAGAGAACCCGGCACACCGACAAGATTTAAGTTATCACTGCCTAGCAGAGGAAAGATGACTGTGCATATTTTTATGAAATAGATTAATGGTATTTCCTAGCCTTGCATGGACCCTTGCAAGCTTCTGCCTTCCTGAATTGGAAAATGTGTTTTCACATTGGAATTTCTGATTTAGTGTGTAATTCCAACTATACTATCAATAAGATCATGACAAAAATGGATGGGATTTATGCTTGTAGATACATAGCTACGCACAAACTGCAGGACCTGGGAGCCCTTCCCAGTTCCTCAGTCCAATTCAATGTTTCATTCCCCTCCAGACTCAACACAAACCAGATGGCAAATGTTGTTCTTCACCTTCTACGTAGTGCAGTCTCTGTGGGGAACGAATAAAGCCATACAAGGCAGGGAGAAACTTGCTTGCCATCCTAGCAATGGGCTAAACATGTAGAGAGCCAATATATAAAAAATAATGCCTGATTTTGCTCAGATGGTCTGCACACACACACAGGGTCTTAGTGTCTAGCTACAATAAATCTTAATAAAGCGGTAGTTTGGTTCCACTATGTTGCCATTACAGGGAAAACAAACAACAACAACAAAAAGAAAAAAAAAACACACACAAGAAAACAAGGGAAGGGAAGGGAAGGGAAGGGAAGGGAAGGGAAGGGAAGGGAAG
>JAWWEW010000006.1:6329334-6394938 GCA_035583185.1 Anabacerthia variegaticeps | reverse complement strand
AAGGGAAGGGAAGGGAAGGGAAGGGAAGGGAAGGGAAGGGAAGGGAAGGGAAGGGAAGGGAAGGGAAGGGAAGGGTAACAGACTCAATGACTGGGCTGTTCTAGTCATTTTCTGTGGGTCTAGTGCTAAATGAGTTGGTCTTGAGGACAGACTATTTCACTGAACCAACACAAAAAACCCTACCCTGACAGTATTTATTAGAAACAAGACCAGTGGCACTAGTGGGAAAGAAGCCCCGAAGAAGTCATGTGTAGTCTGCAGCTGGACTGAAGAAAAGAGCATTTCACGCACAAAAATTGTTGCTCATTTACTATTCAAACAGAAAAGTCTCATAATATATTGACTATATTTGTAAAGCCTGCAAAGTCACAGCAGCATTGATTTATACCAACAAATGCACTAAGTCATTTATTTAAACACTGTGAGAACATTTTGTTCTTAGAAAAAATCCACGAGACATGACAAAAACTTAAAATTCCTCAGTTCCTGTCAAACAACAGGTTTATCTTGGGGACCCACTGAAAAATCATAGAATCACAGAATGGTTTGAATTGGAAGGGACCTTAAAGGTCATCTCCTTCCCATTCCCATCCACTAGACCAGGTTGCTCAGGGCCCCATCCAAACTGGCCTGGAACATTTCCAGGGATGAGGCATCCACAGCTTCTCTGGGCAACCTGTGCCAGGGTCTCACCACCCTCACAGTAAAAAACTTCTTCCCAATACCTCATTTAAACCTGCCCTCTGTCAGTTGAAAGCCATTTCCACTTGTCCTGCCACTACACAAGTGCTACAGTAGGATTCATGCAACCTACTTTGTGATACCCATTTAATAAGGCTTTTTGGAATTCATGGGAGGTCTTAAATCAACAGTCCTTGACAATCCAACATTTCCTCAGATGTGACATGCTGCAGCAACACAGACTTCCCTCAACATCCCACATGTACATACTCAGGACCTATTTGTGCAAGAGCAGCTCACTTTTAACAGCATCTACATTAAGACTACAAAGCTTGTTTTGTCCTGATTAGGATATTTTTGTCATGTAACCATTTATTATTGAATATAAGGATGAAAAAAATGTCACGGTAGAAGGACTTTAGGCTGTAGTCTATCCTGCAATAATGCAAGACTCTTGATAAGACATTCTAGTTGCCAACTATATCAAAATAAACCTTGAAAACAATACCTTCGAGCAGTGGTAGCAATAAGTTCTTTCTATTTCAATAAAAGCTTTCCATCTCGAGACCCTAAAGAGCTTTTTAAATATTAATTGAGCCTCTAAGCAGCCCTGGAGATGCTAAAATACTGCAGCCAATGATCAATTAAACCATACACAGCTTAGCCAGTGTATAGATAAGGCAAGGCACAAATGTAGAAATACCCAAAGTTGCACAGAGCCAGATCAGGGTCTCCTGAGTGGATGGGAGCCACTTTGGCATTTGAAACATCCTCTTTAGCAGGTCCCATGATGATTGTACTATCCAGGTTTGTCCATTTATCCTGGGGATCCAAACCCCTATTAGAGGAGTGACTGCTACTTCTATTTTATCATAGATGAGTGACTGAGGTACAGGGAGATAAATGATTTGCCCAAGGTCACACAAGAGACCTGTAGCAGAGAAACAGGGTATCGCTCAGTATTCTTGTTTCTTCTCAACAGCCCAAATAGTTCCTTTTTCTCTATTTTCCTTTTTGCTTTTTACATTTCCTTTTCAGCATGGTCCAGAGGGTACTGCATCAGTCTGAATGACGTGTTATCCTGACAGGATGGGGATTTTATTTTTGTTATATTTTCGACATGTGTAATGAGTAAAACATTCTGTACTTGTAGCATTATTTATCCTCTAGCCTTAACTGCAGTGTTCAAAAACTAACACTGACTGCACCTTTCAGAGCACATGCAAGGGTAGCCTGTTATTTGTCAGAGCTCACAAAGGCATTGCTGATAGTGCAAGCTTTGTTCCTGAGACAGAACGCTCTTCCTCCTTTTATGCTGCAAATTCCTGGGCAATGTCAATACCCGTTTAAGAGGTCTCCCACTCTCTAGGCTCTTTCTGTCATGTGTTGACATCTTCTAGGAATCAGCAGATTTTATGCCTCTGTTCAATGCACTTGACCTGCCTCTAAATATGTTCCCAGCATCTGAAAAGCCATTCCCCACACAAACATATGATGAAGTCCAGATCAATAACGCAGGATAAAAACAAACAAGCTAACTAAGGCAAGTCTAAAGTCTTAAGAGCTATCCACACAGATGCTGCTATCTGGACTGTTCAATATGATGTTCTGAATTGCACACAGCAGGATTTCATTTGCTACAAATAGCTTTGCACCAGCAGCATCTTCAATAATTTTATCATGCAGTGTTCTCTAGATAGACCAATATTTCATTTAATAAACAGCAAATTAAAATAGCAAATGTAGTGAAAGACAAAGCATGAATAGATTTGCTTCAGAGCTTTAAAGGGAAACATTGATTTTTATTTTATTTTATTTTATTTTATTTTTTACTATTTCTGCAGTTGTTCATAAGGTCACCTTCATGACAATTCCAACAGGGGTTTATCTTGTAGTGCTCACTCTGACATACAGCCTGATGATTTATTATTGCTTAGTTCTTGATACTGTTCACTGCACAATCCAATCTAAGAGAGACACATATTTCTCAATTCAGGGACTTCTTTTATTTTATGAAAAATCAGCTTGGTGCTTTGTGGTAAAAACTAGACTTTGGCATTTCATCTTAATTTTTTTAAGTATTTCTTTCGATTCTTTGTTTCTCTGCTATATCTTTGATGTATTCCAGGATCATTTTGTTTTCTATTCCTTTGCTTTTCTTCTCTCACCCTATTTTAGTGTGGCTACACCCTAAAGAAAAATCTGCCACAGCGGCAGTTTCTTACAGACACTCTTATCTAGATTTCTGTTTCATACTACTAGGTGACATGGTGATAGATTTCATAGGTTTTCTCTCCTCATTTGGGAGAAAGAATATAATTATGCAAAGGAGGGTTAGATGGACAGTAGAAATATATCACTATTAACCCACCAGAACACATGCAGTTTCACTCTGCTTATGTGCTTAGAGGGGGGAAAAAAAGCCTTTCACATGCTAGACAAGATTTTTTTTCCCTCCTTGTATTAATATCAATTCAAGGGTAAGTCAACAACTCTCATCATGTCATCCCTGTGTCTATGGTCTTGTGATAGGGTGCTATTTAAACTCTGCTGGGCTGCGGAGCTGTCTCCAGTATTCCCCTCGACTGTCTAAGCCATTTGGAATCATTAACCCGCATGGACCAGGCTGCCCGTTATCCAGAGACGTTCCTTTAAGGCTGCCAGTCATTAGCTGGTACGTTAAGTAGCTAATGGTGCTCTCACAGTATCTGCTGCATCATGCAGGTGCAACAGAATAAACATTTTTTCCCACTGGTCCTTTGTCCTAAATCATTAAGGACCCCAATCCTGCAAAGATTTATGTCTGTGAATAAGTTTACTCACATGAGCACTCCTGTTTCAACCCTCTTAAACACGTGTTTGTAGGGTCAGAACCTTGATGATCAAACCCACCATCAGGTGTTTGGCTAAAAGCTTCTTTAAGGCAATGCAAAACAGCATCAGAAAACACCAAAAACCACTTTCTGCTCTGTATTTCTTTTTACCGAGAAACATTTACAGAAGTATTCTTTTCAGGAGCAAAGATTAATAGCCACACCTGCTATTCTATGACCTCATTACTTCCCCACTAATTGATCAGTATATAAAAAATATATATCAAAGCAGTACGAATATTCCCCAACTAATTGGCTGCTCGTAAGGGAGATTAACGGAGGATATGTAAATTATTAAAGCCATAAACTGCTTCTGGAGCCTCCTCACTCTCCTGGGTGGGGCTGAGGGGATCAGCCGGCTGTCCCTGGTGGGGCTGAGCTAGAGCAAGGTTAAGTAAGCAACCCTCATCTCTGTGTCTGCATCTATTAGACACCTTTGCTGACTCGCTGGCGCCAAGAAGTCAGGCACCACCCTCTACACTCAGAGAAGCACAGGAGGTTGCAAATGGTGAATTTAATACCGCAGCAGGAGGTGCCATTTACAGTCCCAAAGGATAAGTCTCCCCCTCTTCTCTTTCATGCTCATATAAACAAATTGAGGCTGATGCAATTTTGAATCCTGTTGGCCTATTTTGTTTTTAAATATGTAATTTCCTCTTTACTTTAGCGTCTATGCAGGGTAAAATTAAAGGATTTTTCTACACATGACTGATGGTTAAACTGCAATGAGGATTTGTACTTTGCGAATCCGTTAAAGCATTGAAAAATACAAGCAAAAAATAGAAAAAGAAAACACCCAGCAACAAAACTGGGACTTATTAGTAACATGCAACTTAAAAGAAAGGCAGCTTGAGATGCCTGCATAACCAAGCCTTAGACAGTATAGTCTTTATGTCAGTTTAAAAAACAAGCAAAATTTACTGGAGGAAAGACTATCAAATGTTTGCATAATGCTTTTCTGGTTTGCTCTATCTATTGTGACACAGTCATTCTTAGAACAACGTCTTTAACAGGTTAAAATCATGTAATATTTTCAATTTTTATAAGTTTAAATATTACCAGGCACTGTTTGAAAGAATAAAATAAAATCTAGTGAAAAGTGCTGCCTTATCAGTTCAAGCCACTCCATCTATATGTTGCTAGAACAATGCAAGAAGGCATCTTTGGTATGACGGGCCATCTTTTAAAAATAGTATTTACAGTATTGGGAGATATTGCAAATCAATATTTCTACAGAGGCTGTTTAATACAAATTGGAAAAATGCAAGGTGTGGGAAATATGTGGCTTCTAACAACAGGTATGGGGGGAAATGATCATATCTGAGGAGAAGACTTGACACATTCTCATAGCTTTTCAGGGATCCAGGGGCCATAGCCATTCCTCAGTCCAGTTTCCTCCATATTGTGGGCCAGAAGATTCCACTCAGTAACTTCTGAATCATGGTCGTGTGAGGTTGGACTGTATCATCATTTTTAGAAGGATATCAATCCTTCCAATTAGAGAATCTATTTTATTTCCAGGCAGAGCCTTGCAGACATCTGGTTACTTTCACTGTGAAAGTAGATGGGGCAGCAGAGGCAAAAGAAGAACTTTGGTAGCTGTGACTGACAAAGTAGATGGCAGAAATGGGAAAGGAGAGAGATCATAGAACATCTCAAATTGGAAGAGACCCATAAGGATCATCAAGTTCAACTCCCAACAGGCCGAAAATGCATCTGGAATTAGCAGAGCAGAGGAGTGGGCCAGCACATTAGCAGGAACCATCAACTATTTCTCTTGCCAGCATAAATATCCGAGACATTTCAGGCATAAATCACATGGTCCATGGCAGGCCACCAGCCCTTGGCTTCTGGTCCATCTTGCACTGCAGCACAGCCATCAGCAGCGAGTTGGAGCTACCAGTCACACTGCTCAGCCTACGGGATGCGACGGAGCATCCGCCCACTGCTCCTGCCGGGGAGGGAAAAGGGGATCCGGCGCGGGACCTTGCGGGGAGCAGAGCAGGGCTGGGCACCGCCAGCACAGGCAGGCAACCCGTAAATAATTCAACACGCCTTCCATTCAAATGAGGATGAAGGGAGGATCTGAGGACACGGGGAGTGTTTAGCTCTCCTGTCTCACACACAAACTTCTCGGAGGAGGTGAGGGAGCCACAAAGCCAGCTCAACACACGCACCTTGGGCACAGGCTCCTAGTTAGCTGTACAGCCTTCTAACCTTCACAGCCCTCCATCTATACTTCAGCCGTGGCAAGCCCTATCTCTACCCATAAAAGGCAAATTTAACTCTGATTTTTTTTTTTATTTTTTGTCCAGAGTTAAAATGTGAGATTCATCTCTCCTTCCTTATTAGTGTGAGGAAAGAAGGCCTGCATTTGACTGTCTGACACATCACAAAAACATGGAATGTTCATTAAAGATTTATGGCAACATCAAACATTCTGTTTTACTTTCAATTTTGTCACATAATCCCAATGAAACAGTGATTTAGCTGTATGTGTTAAAGTTATTTGTCACTGCTGAGTCCTTCCTGTATCACTGCTGACACACAAATATGTAAGCCAGTGAAATCAGTCTCCATGGGGTCTGTCTCTTTTGGGAGAGTTTTAAGCATGCTTCTTCTGCAGGAGTCTGTGGCTGCCACTGAGACTGGGTTCTATATTATTTAAGCTTTCCAGTAAAAAAAAATAAATAAATAAATAACCCCTCTTAAGTAATGCATTAGTGTTATTCTCATCTAGAGAAGGCTTGTGGGACTAAGTGAAAAGATAAAGGAAATAACAGAGACGTGTGGCAGTGCTAATGTTAATATTTGATTAGAAATATTCCAAACAAGATGTCAAGACAAATTCAGTCCTTGTTATCAACACACACCCAGCTCCTAGAGGCTGAAGTAGTGTATTCAGATATACAGTTTAGAACTTCAGTAATTTGAAATTAGTTTGTGTTCTTAAAAAGAAGGTGCACACTAAAGAAAACAAAGAAACAAAACAACCCCCTAACCCTTCTGAGGTAATGCTCAGAATTAATTAGCAGGGACAAGAACTACTGGAATCAAATTCATACCTGTTCTTCCATTATTGCATGTTGCTTAATTTAGAACAACACTGTGTGCAACATCAAACTTGACTTCACCTTCCCAAAGTCTTAAATTAAATAATGTCTCTGAAGTCCTCCTCCTGAACACATTTTCAGCTCTCTCTTTGACCACAGCTGCCGCAGGGTGCAATCTCCTGAAATGTAAGTGGCATGATAGCACTATCCTCTGCTACACCATGTCAGCTCACTCCCCTTTTCATAGAGTTCTATGTATTCATTTGTTAATTGTAAGTGTTTCCATATAGGACTTGTCTATTGCAGCAAGGAGGAAAACAATCTAAAAAAACAACCTGCATCATCTTGTAAGTCACCACAACTGTGCCAATATTGTCATTGTCAACAATGATGTGCAAGGAGAAGATGGAGAAAGAAATGCACACAATTAAGTGTAAGCTGATGGCATGATACCCAGCAGCAACTGTCAGAGAGAAACAAGAAGATGGAATTGGATGCAGAGCAGTCAAGAGCAGAAAAATAGAGTTGCATCTCAGCTGGATAAGGAGAGCAGGTGAAATTATACAATTGGACAACGTCGTCCAGGGAGAAAGCAGGCAAAATAAAAAGGCAAATAAATCAAAAAGAAAACTGGAAGAAGAGAGAACTACTGAAGAAAAGACTGGCTAAGTAGGGTCAGGAAAAACAAAGATTCAGTGCCAAGGGAAGCTACAGTGTTGACAAGGCTCAAGAACCAAGCAGAAAGATCAAGAAAGCTGGATCTGCAAGTCAGGCCAAGAAGTCATTGGCTGAGACTCAGTAAAAGCCCACCAGAACTCAACCCTGAGCCAGGATGTAACTGCAGAGAAGAAATTCACAGCTACAGCTCCTGACTGTGCTGTGGCCACCTCAGAACACACCTTGATGGCTCTCAGGTTCTGGGTATATCAGAGGATTCACCTGTTCTCTGTCTGAACTCCCCAGCCACACAACAATAATTGTTTCCTGCATGGTTGGTCTGTACAGATTAGGAGGGGAGGTGGTCAGTACTGGAGCCATGTAAAGGTATAAGGTCTGTGAAAGCATTTCAAGGTGAGAGGCTGGTCAAGGGTACATTTGCTGATGATGAGTACAGAAGTCAGCAGCAGTCAGAGATGGAGAACAGGGGGAGGGAAAGACACACCCAGGGCAATGTGGGCAGAAGGGCTGGAGAGAATTTTCAGAAGCATCTAAGGTGGACAAGGAGCGTTGAGGGCTTAAACTGTGTTACTATGCGTCTGTCAGAATTACCTATGTAGCCCCCCTTTACCATTCTCCCCCCTTTTACGTATATATTTCCTATGCTCTTTAAGATACCTTTCAGAGATAAAGGCAGATACTTGAAATGACAGTTATTTCAAGATTCTGCAGGCACCTTCTTTAACTCCTCTCTCAAAGGTGTTTCACAGCAGTGGAAAGGCAAAAGGACTAGAAGTAGGAATCAAAAGCCACCATAAGTAATAAAGCTTACTTAATTAAACAGTATACAATGACTTTATGATCCATGAGGTTGCTTGTAGTAACTCGGTCAGTGCAACGAAGTACATTAGATTTTTTTCTTTCCATGGGAAAGCAGCTCTTCCATAATGTTTAAGCAGCATTATGACCCGACAGTAATAAATGAATACAAGCTTTTCAAATACAGCTCACAGGAATCCATAAACTACAGAATGGTTTGTGATGTATTTACTTCAGCTCTGCTTCAAAGTAGAGCTAGCCTTTCTTAAAAAAAAAAGAAAGAAAAAAAACCCAAAAGCAAAAGCAAAAACTAAAACACAACAACAAAAAACTGACCTTGGTTTTGCTGAAGGAAATCATTGACAGGATTTTGTGGGGAAAAGATAGACTGGTAAAATACAAATTCTTTTTATATTAAGACATGTCAAGTTACATCAGGAATGGGTTTGGACTATGCAACTGTATTTTGTCTCAGGCATTTGCTAAACTTAACAGGCTGAAATAGACAACAGCAGAGCTGTTAAGATTTATTTCTTATTTTCTTCAAAACGTATGTGTTTGTTTTTGAGCAAGAGGATGATTTTCCCATCCTGAGAAACAGTGAAAAAGACAGTATTTTTCAGTGCAGGCTAGGAGATGGAAATTAATGAAAGATACTTGTAAATCATTCATCAGCCTTGGCAGTGCCAGGCATTTTGCATTTCAATACCTCCATGGTTCTAAGAACAGCATAAGGTGAGTTTATAGAAACCAGACTATTTCCTCATCAAATGTATCACGGATTTACCGGGAGAAGGATATTCATCCCTTCCATCTCCTGATTAGCGAAGAACCGACCATTGTAGCAGTTCTCCTCTGAAATGTTTCTGGCATGCTGACAGACTTTTCCCCAGCACTGTTGCATCCTAATGAGCAAGACTCCAGCCTGCTGTAAGAGCTGTTTCTCTCGCTTACCAGACAAGGTTTTGTGCACATGTATGTGACTCTTCTGAGAATAAATTGTGAACACTGTGTTTTCTGTGTACAAGTACTTCTTTTTCGAGTCACTGCATCTCCTCATTGAAGACATTCAGCTTCTTCCTAAGGCAGCAGGCTACTGGTTGTCACATTATGTTTCAATCTTACATGACAGCATATTTTTCAAGTGTCCCTGCATTTACCTTGAAGTTTCCTCTCTCTTGACAAAGTTGCTCCTGAACAGGCATGAAATTGTGAACTAAGGGATGATACCTCCTTTCAAAGCCCTTAGCAAGCCTTTGCTCTCTCTGACCTTTTTTTCCTTTTCCCTCTGTCATAAAAACCTCATGCTGCTTGCCAATATCAACATTTAGAAAGCGTAAATTAAAATTTAAAAAAGAACCACATCTGTTTTGGTAGAATTACAGCAGAAAATGTGAAGAAGCAGGGATAGTACTCATTCAGCTACAAGCACTGTGGTGGAAGTCTGAAGACTCACTTATCTTAGTTACAGCATATTCCATAAACATGATTGTGCCCTAATGATACCACTGTCCTTTAGCAAAGCCCTGGGGCCACGCAAAGTATTCAACACTGTGGACAGCAGCTAATGTTTTGCACACTGCCTAAGGCCTAAATAGGCCTTTCATATACAGGCCAGATGTTCACTCTTTCTTAGGCCAGCTTAAGGCTAGAACAAACCTTTTCAACCAGGGTTTATCAGAGTTTCCAAATTACATGCTGGGAAGAAATTTAATTGGTTTAATTAAGAAAGTTTATTTCATGGTAATTCAGTTTTGTTATGCTGCAAGACTTAATGTGTCCTCTGATAGGAGTGATTTGTTATAAATATTCATAGCAACCCTTTTCTCATCCAAGCCAAAAAAATATATATTAAAGTATAAAGTTGCAGATTTAAAAAAGCAAAACCCTTCTATAGTCTGGAACATGATTGACTAAATCTCCTCCCAGTAGCATCCATGCTTAGTTAAGTCAGAATCATTGTCATCTCTTTCTTTAGTTCACAGAGTGCTCAAAGATTCTCTCTATTTTCAACAGAAATGTCAAAGGCAACAAGGTCAAATCTTGACTACTCTCTTCCCATGAAGTTCTAGTCATCACTTTTCTTAACCAATTGCTGTGGGTTGCTGAGGTTTTGGGATTTGTTTTGGGTTGGTTTTTTTTCCACCAAAAGTATATTAAGAAACAAACGCTTTTCTTTATTATTATGCAATACAAATATTGTGAGGCTGATTTAATGTGTTTTGAAGTGAGCCCTGCTTGACCGAGATGCCCAACAATACACATTAGAGCAGGGTTAGCAAAGCCTTGTAAACTGGAGGCCGTGCTACCTGTGAAGGTCATGACTTGGTCCTTCACACTTACCAGGCACCATGACTTAGCTAAAAACCCAAGTTCACAGCCATCAGTCACTACCATAATAGGCCTGCAGGTCAGGCGAGACAACAGGAGGAAAACTGATGTTGATTCAGTTATGTCCTTCTGAGACTCCAGGCATCCTTCACGCTGTTCTTTTCTTGCCCCTCATCACTAATCATTACCAATGTGAGGAAACTGCGAGGAAAGTTCATCTGTTGAACGTACAGCTCTCCAGTCGCGGCGCAGATCTATACGGATCAATAGAGGGTTCATTCTTTCAGCAGCGAATTTAGCCCAGGCAGGTGGTGCCCACTGACAGTGCTGATGTCCCCTGTCCATGTGCTGTGCTGAGACACCACAACAATTGCTGCTGATCTTCCCTCATCACTGTATCCCCAAACCCACCCGAACTGTCGGCATGAGACGATCATTTGGCCCTGTAAATCAAAATTAGAGGGAGATCTGCAGGAAGACAGACCGGCCATCACAGAACAAATCCCTCAGCCTTTGTTATCATCTTTGTAAGATTTTCTGTTACACTAATCCATCAATGCCATATACAGGAATCTGGCTCCATTTGCTGTTCAAACATTCAGCATTTCCCCAAAGAACAGGCAATCTAAAAGAACACAAGTGGGAGAACAAGGTATGCCAGGGACAGGGTAAGTATTTTTGATCAGAGCAACCCAAAGTGCTCAGTTTTTCTTAATATGCTAAACTCTATTTACAAGTGCTTTTTAACACACAAAAAAAAAAAAAAAAAAAAAAAACAAATAAGTAGTACTCAAGACTTTCCAAAAAACTTTATTTGCTAGTCACAGCATGACTCCAAAAGTCATTTATTCTGTGGGTCTGAGTTTGGCCCTGAGATAGAAGAGATTTTTATACATATTCTGCAGATTTGCATGATTCCCTCAAGGCTTATAAAAACTGCAGCTCTCAGATATGACAAAACACACAGGTACATTTCAAGTATTTCTTTTCAAATACTTTTACATTTCTGGCAAGTTATGCAATGAAAAAATATTATGATTATTTACTAGGATCCACAGTGGTAACTGAAGTCAGGAATTACATTGAACAGGCAAAAAGAGGACATGTTTTGTGCTCCACATCTGTTTTGGCTTTTATGATTTGCAGCATCCCAAGCACATCTCCTGCTTCTGTATCTGAGGTGGGGGCCAAAGTAGTATCAGACAACAAAAAAGACCCTTCAGCACATTTTAATAGGTTTTAATCTGCTTGCACATGTTTAAAAAAAAAAAAAAAAAAAAAAGGAAAAGAGAATAAAAGAATTATCTGTAGGAATTCCAGCACAGTATCTACAAAAGGATTATTTTTAACAGCCATCAGTTAACACACCTTTATAAGAAAAGTCCTGGGCTGCTATCGCTCATATGTATGGCCAAAAGAGACTCAGAATGAAGTGCAAGAGCAACTGTACTTTAAAGGACGTGAGCATTTCTTTTCTGCTCTGTTAATACTGCACTGTGCAGAACAGTTTATCACCCAGTCCCTAGAAGAGCTGCAGTGCTTTCAGATATTTATGCCAAAAAAACACCCCCAAATCGAAAGAAACAAAACCTAAACACCAATAACATTCAACATACAAACAAACCCCTATTCTTCAACAAGCAGATCAACTTTTTCTCAGCTCACTAAATTAGGGGGGTGATGAGTCTTCCCCTTGGTTACTAAAACATATAAATCAGATATCTTGACAACACCTCTCTGCCAAATCATGGCAAGAAAAATAAATCCATTTACAAAAAAAAAAAAATCATATTGATACAAGTAGTATTTTCTTTTCTATTCCCATGGCTATATAGGTATTTTAAGCAACAAGAAGGTAGAATTAATCTTCTCTAATACTGCAAGGAACGCATTTCAGAATAAACAGTATTATCAATCTATTCCTTTTATATCAAAACAGAAAGGATAAAGAACCAACATAACTGAGCCTTATTGTCAGAGAGTGGCAAATCAGGACTCTGCAGGTGACACTACAGGAAACAATCTGCCTGCTTAGGTGGCCTACCCGCCCTTTGAGGTGAGATAAGTGCACTGGAGGTTACAAAAGTGTCGTCTCCCTCCACAAACACAACGTGCCAGGCTGTCACAGCACTGCAGACAGGGCATGGCTGGCTGAGTGCTTGCTCTCCATTTGATCTTCTCCAGCTCACGATGACAGCTCCTTCTCTCACATTTACCATATCCACATTGCCATAATGGCTTATGACAATGCAGTAATGCAGGGCTACCTGCATAGATGCACATTTATTCCCTCTGTTGACAGAAACTCAATTCATTTTTCAGAACTCACAATACAGCTCTCCACACCCTGAGCTGGTGGAGAACTTTCAGACTACAGTGAATTGAGTAGTTTTGAAAAGAAACAATGGGGAGGGGACATTACGTGGCAAAAGCATCTCAAATTCAAATCTGCTCTTTCCAAAGAAAGAAAGAAAAACAATTAAAAAAAAAAAAAAATCTTGACCTAGAGAGCATCGGGTGACACGTGCACCAAAAAAACACCCTCCTGAGTTCCCAGAGTCAATTTCTGCATTTGAGTGTAATTCTTAATTGTTTGTTTGCATTTGTAAGACTCACAACAAAAGGAAATATAAGGAGAACTCGGTGGCTAGAAATGCCATATTCTTGGATGAGATGAGAAATCCACTGAAAGGAATGTGATGAAGGAAGTGTGGGGATGAAAACGGGAAGAAAATTGGAACACAAAGCTAGGAGACCATTATACGAATTTAAAGGAGTGGTATAATGGAAAGAGGCAGAGCTAGGGTGTGTGGCAAGAGAAGTAAAAGGTTTGAACTTCAGTATCATGTGCAGAAAGGAAAAGCCCATCAGGAGCAAAGTATTCCAGATGATGGAAGAGATCATTTCTGCCATGAATTTTTTAATACATGAGAGAGAAATGAGGTATGTGCCAAAACAGCCAGAAAGAAAAACTCACAGGAGTGTAGCCAAAGGCACCACTACATGTTACCTAGTCCAAGAGCTGGACTGCAACATTCTTTTATTTTAGATAAACTCAGCTGTTCTACAATAATATCCACTTGGACACCTATAGCATAATTTATTTAATTCACCTCTCTGACCACAAGTTAAGTCACTGTATTAAAAATGTCCTGTTAATATTTTCTCTTCCCCTAGAATGTATACCTTTCTTAGGAATCACTGCAAGCATGCTATACTTCAGCTCTAATTGACCTGCAGATTTATCTAGGAACAAAAAGGTTATTTAAAAGAAGCAAGTTTAACATTTTCTTACACTTCTACTATTGCTTTCAATGGAATTTGGTATAATATATAGTTTTGGCTATGCATTGTGTCAGTCTGAGTACAGACACACCATTCAACCACAAATTATCTCTGCTTCTCATTACTAATGTTCATTCACTGCATGAATTCCGTGCAGGAACTACACCTTAAAGCAACATCAGTTCTCTGTGAAATTAGAAACTGAAGACTGTTTCATTAGCCACCTTTTTATTTGATGCCGACAGTGCACAGGCTTTAGACTTAAGTTCATAACCTGCTCAGAAGCAGTATTTTTTCAGTTCACTTGCTACCATGGAAAAGAACCAAACCAATTAAGAATGCTAAAATTGCCGTTTCGTTTTCACTAAGGAAAGAGAGATTCTGCTAAACTGACAATAAAGAAAAAATACCTCACTATGAGAATTATCCAATTTGATTAGATAGGTCATTCCATTAACTAAAAAGTAACAACATCTCTAATCAGTCTTTCTCACCTATAAATTACCATTTTTATCTCTGCAAATCTTTAATTCACTGTTGCTTTCCTTCCCATTTGCTAACAACTACTGCCTTTGAAACACCACCATCAACCACATCAAAAGCATTTTAAATAGAGAGGGAGTTCAATTTGGAATGTATTGCATGGATAATTTTCTCCACTTTTTCCCCCCACTAATATATTTTGTCACAAATTTGCCTAAACTAGAGTGGCAATGTGTCATTCATAACATACAATAGGTGTCATGGGAAACTTTGCAGACCAAGTAAAACCTGTTCAGTGGACTCTTCTCCAAGCACAAGGAACAACAAGAGGAGGAGCTTTTCATGACAGTCTCAAAGGAGCCTCCTGCATGAAATGGTGAAAAGAGATGAGAGGGGAAAACCAAACACATCCACAAGGAAAGTACAATGCCCACCTATATATGGATGTGTATTTTGGTGAATTAATCTGCATCCATACCTATATGCATAGATAAAACACTAGCAGGCAAGTTAAAACTGCTTCCAAAAAGTCTGAACTTATGGGACTGAGAACTCATGCAGACGTTGACCTTGATAGCCCTGGGACCCCAGTACCAAATACCAGACACAGATCACCCCTGTCATCTCTTCAGACATGTTTCTGTCTTGTTAGTTGTCTCAAAGAAAATTAAGATTGATTAAGTTAAAGATGAGAGCAGGGACTTATCACCTGAGCTCCCTGTCTATGAAATTCCATATGTTTAGCAAAGTCCCTTCTTTGACCATCTTCGAAGCTCAGACTGAGCTTTTGAAAGGTTTCCTATTTGACTATTTTGCTTGCCTTTTCTTTTCAGCTTCTGCTTTTGGCTGTTTCTCCCTCGCTCTCCTTGCTAAGAAAGGCTGCTCTCACTTGAAGCATCGAATCTTCCTCCTTTCTGAGGTTTTACTTTTAGATCCGTGCAGTGTCCCACTTACAGACCGGCAGCACTCCAGACAATAGCAGAAGAGATAAGGAACTTCAAACTTTCCCCAAGAAAGTATTTCAGCAGCACACAGACACGGCAAGTCATCCCAGTTATCCTTTAACAACATTTGGCAAATAACACAGAAACAAGTCAGAGTCACGCAATTACAATGGTGGTAAGTCCAGCCTCGTACCAGCACCAGAGATATTAACCATCCTCCCAAATTACTGTCAAGGGTTCCTTTCTGTTTATGCTCACTGTAGAAATCAAATCAGTCCACTGGTACTCTGCCCTGAACAGCTTCCTCTAGTGAACTCCCACCAGTGGCCTCGCCATCCTCTCCAGTGGTACAAGCAGCACAGTCAAGCAATGAAGGAGAAGGTAAATTTCTCCAGAAAAATGAGAAAAGCCTTTTTCTCCAGCCGGAACCTACTCAGGCAGAGGATACAACAATTTACCTCTCCATTGCAACAAATGGGTTCCTGCATATGAGTGAATATAATTTTCAACTTTTCCAAGCACTGTAGAAAGAATGGGTCACTTGATTTATGCAGTACCTTAAAAAAGGGCAGGGGAGGATCTATGCACCAATGGTCTACATTCAAATCAAAGGAGATTTGTGCATGCAAATTTCCCTGGGTTAACTAACTTGGGCTCATGATTTTTCTTCCATGCAATGAAATGACTACCTGTCCCAGAACTGGTACTCATAAATAGCAGCCTCGTTGTGTAGGTCCTAGCATGCTACTGAAGCAGCCTAAACATTCCAGTCCCATTCCCAGCTCCTATTCTTCTTCTTCCTGAGGTGTCAGAATGCTGATCAGTTTAATCACTAATACAATGGATCATACATGGGGCACAGTCCATCATGTGGGAATGGGGTTAAAAGAAAAATTTATTTCACCTATCAGGGGTCATTTCCTAGGGCTAGTAAGCTGCTCAAGCACTCTCCGGCAGATCAAAAGTCTATTTACCCTTCAGCAAGGAACCATTTTTCTCTGTTCTCTAATCTCTTCAATATTATATGATATAACTGATACTACACAACAGTTTTTGTAGCTCTTACCATTGGCTCAGTTTTCCTGTAGATACAATGAAACCCAGGAAATCTGTATTTTTTTTTTCTGCTGCAGTCTCATTATCATCTGAATAGAAGATTGTATAAAAATCATATGAAATCAAACATTTCTATAATGTTGTCTCATACGTATATACATTAACATCCTTTCTGAGCAGTTACTACTGTGCTGCCTTCAAGTGGGTTACCACACCTTGTTAGCAATATGCCTTTTAATGTCACATTTTCCATTTGCTTTATTCTGCTAACAGAAGGAGGTTTTTTTCCTATAGCTTGAAGTACTTTCTCCCCATATCCAAACAATAATTAAAATAAGAGCCTAACAATTAGTAATACCAACTGGCATTTGTTTCAGATTTTTTTTCTGTGTAATTCAAACATGTCAAGACACTGAGTAACCATTATTAACTGCAGTTTGTAACAGAGAGGAAAAAATGACTGCTGGAGAACTGAGTGCTCTGTCATGTGCCACACAGCCTGCCAAAGGCATAATGAGGAATAAAACACTGAATTCCAGCCTCCAAGATCAATGATTAAGCCATGGCGAGATTGGGAATGGTCATTTATCGACCCAAACTCCTACGAAAAACTACATGTATCAGTTTTTTGGAGGAAGTATTAGGAGACCAGGGTTCTTTCCTGGCCTTTGGGGCTAATTTACTGTGATTTTCAACAAAAAGCATGCCTTGGTTTCTCCTTCTGTATAACATGGGTATCTACATCCATTCCTATGCATTCACATTTTCACCACGGGACAGAAACTGGTGTTTTCTCTCGGATTTTTGTATGGAACATCATGTTAGTTTTACATTTCTTTTGACTACAGTGTGAAACTGTTTAATTCACATGGGATCTAGCAGGATGTGAGATACTGAGCTGAATTATCTTTCAAATATCATTCAGTATTACAAACAGCAGCACCAGGCTGCTGAAAATTATTACATTTAAACAATGTCAATGAAAAATAAAGAGCCAGAGTTTGTCTTCTTGCTTGGATGCAGAACATGACTCAGTGCAGCGATACCTGACATTACAGGTCAAATTGAAAACAAATTTGCTGATGGAGCCATAATTTGCAGAAGATTTAGAACAAATTTTAAAACTTCAATTGTGCAAACATTTTGAATCACACAGAGGAAGAAGCAAATTTTTAAGTCAATAACAAATATCAGCTAACGTCCCTGAAAGCAGGTAGAAATGCACCTTCTCTGCTTCTGTGCTTTAACAGAACTTTTCAAAGGTACCTGCTCCTCTGAACAAATGAAATTTACTCCGTGGTGATGGCAGCTATCAGACAAATCATTGCACCATTCCCACCTTTACTTCCCATCGTAGCAGTGAAACAAAGATTAAATCAAAGGGAATGCTTCCTAGATAAACCTCTTCACACAGCTCACAGGTAAAACACTGACTTTTTCCACCTCCACCAAGAACCTCTAATACCTCTAGGAAACCACTTAAGTGGCATATTCGCCCCTGCCTTTAAGTGGAACAGTTTGTTCCAAGCGTGAAAGGACTGAGCCTGCCGTTCCACTTGTTCTGTTCCCTCTTCTGTCACTGCCTCTGTGAGTTATGTGACTTTGTCCTTAATATTCCATCTTCCTTGCCCTCCTTTACAGATCCATGTTAGCAATGGACAGCAAGCCTATACAGTCACACCTGGTTCTCAGACACGATATGAATTATCATTCCTATACAGATATTTTCCATACCATTTTATGTAAGTACAAAAAAAAACCACAGAGAAAACAGAAAACACATTTTCATGTTCCCTCCATGGATGAACCAGATAAAAATATGGCAAAGCATAAGCTTAAGGCTTTTGGTCCTGCTCTGAGGCAATTAAATCACAGAATTTTCAGGCTATGATGTGGTCTCTCACAGACTTGGGTTAGGTATTGTTGTTGGTTTGAGTTTTTTTTAAATAATGCCTTCTATGTGATATCAGAAGGCTCAATGTCACACTGTAATTTGGTTTCTGTTTGCTCCTTTATTTTAGAATATTTTATACAGACTATTCTGAGATAACTTCTTTAATTTCCTGCTTGTTGTCAAATTCTGCTGGTACATTCATAAAAAACAGTGTCACTTCTGAAGAAAAGGGAAAAAAACCCAACACTAAAAGCACAGACTTTTCACACTGTTTTTGTTTTGCCAAGATCTTGATATCTTTGCTTAGGATTCTGCAATGCCCCCATGTCATCAGTCCTAAAACTAGGAGCAGTTTTCTATAAACAGGTTTGAAACATTATGGTTTTGGTTTATAGATGTCTAGCCCTTCGATTTAATAGTACTGGAGTCAAGAAGAAATTTTTATGTAGAGTATTTTAGTCTGTATTGCTATTTTTTTGACTCATCATACTGTTTATGAAAATTCAGTCTGCTTTGTGATTTAGCACCCAGACCGACGCCTTTTATACTCCTCATTTGGTGAAAAGTACTACGATTTTGCATTTTACAGTAGAATCACTCTCTCGAGCTCTCTTGTACTTCCTGCATTTTCTTCACGGGAAGAACAAAAACTAAGCTTGGACAACCATCCTACTGAAAAATCCAGCATTAGTTGCTTTTCAGTAGCACCATAGACAGATTGTCTGCCAGTCAAGCCACAAAAGTATATTATTCAGGGTGTACTTGTACCCATTTCCAAAAAGCAGCTTGCAAATATGTCCAAGTGCAGTAAATGTCTTGTACTCCAATGTATTTATGGAAGTGGGTAATCAGCACTCGATTTTAAGCGAGCTCTTTTGAATTTGATGTCTTCCCCCATTTCATTCCAGCCTGTGCCAAAGAGGGAGCTACCCTGAACAGCATCATTTTGTCACGCTGCAGCTGCCAGCAACTCAGTGGTTTAAAAACTTGCTGAGGGGGAGGCAGGGGGGGAATAGTACACAGAGAAGGTTTTTTTTAGTCTGTATTTTAAAGTGCCACAGGGCACATGTTAAAATTAGAGAAATCGGGTTTTTTAATATTAGAAGATATGCATAGACTAGCTACAGTTGCTCCTTCTATCACACTCCTTTTTTCTCAATACCTTACAACCATAAAAAAAGGTTTTGTCTTCCTCACTTGGGCAGAGTTGGGTTCACTGGAAGCAGCTGGGGATGGATGGGAGCTGAAGCCACATACTCACCTGAAACCCTCTCCATCAAGAGTTCATGCTTGACCAACTTTGAGCAGATACAGCCTGAGCTCCGCAGGTGGAGAGCTCTTGAGGCACAGCAAAACACCCCAGCTCTGCTTTGCACAATTACCAGCAAGCACAGAGGAGAAACCTCTGTACCAGTGGCTCTTCCCATGGCTTCAGAAAAGGGATGTACAGACAGGACACTGCAAAAGCCTCAGGGTTACAGGGGAGGGGAGCAAAAGCGTTGCAGTTTCTTCAGGAAATTGCAAGCTCTGATACAGAAATGCCCTGAAACAAGTGCTCTTTCCTCCACCCACATGCCCAAGTTCTGCACGAATCCAGTTCACTAACCTGCACAGCTGACTTAGCTTCAGGTTTCAAATTCATTCCAAACAACAGGAATATTGCCACAGAGCTCAGTGTATGTTGGCTCAGGTCCATGGTGCAGAGGGAATGACTTTTCTCAGGGAGATGGCTGGGCCTGTAAAAGGAAATGTGCATCAAATGTAGATTGCTATGAAGTAATAGGACTAGGAGCAATTGACCAAAACGAGAAATTCATATTAAATGGAAAAATTATGCAGCATGCAGCCAGAGGAAAGGACTTAAGGACAATTCCTAAAAGCCATAATCCTAGCTTGGGGATGCAATTAAAGAAGAAAAAATAAAACAAAATAAAAGTGTGGTGGGAGACAGGACACAGAAATGTATTCAGAGTGCAGAATACAAATCACGTAAGGACGTTGGTGCTTTCCAAGGTGCCAGCTGGGCCCGCAGCTGAACAGCCCCCATTTGTCAGTGGCTCCGACAGGAGCCTCTCCCAGCAGGCACCCCACGAGTGGGGCAGCAGCAGCAGCAGCCAGGACAGCCAGGGAGGCTGAACACACGTGCCACATCCTCAGACATCACGAGCACAGGCACAGCCAGCTGCACCCCCACTTACACAGCACATGAGCTTTACTGTTTCATCCCAGTTCTTCCAGCGTCTAAAGCAGTAGGGATTCAATCCAGGATAGAGAAAATAGGGCTAGGACTTCTTAGGTTCTTTCTATACCTGACTGAGATAAAAATAAAAGGAGCAACTGTGTTGAGCTAAGTGGTTTTTCCATTCTAACAATCTTCATGCCCTTGAAATTTAGTTTGAAATGGAGCAGCCTGCTATTTCCACATCAAAAATCAATACAATCAACAGGTTAAAACATTCTCGGTTGCAATGAAACAGTACCCAGGGAAATAATACATGATACTTTGAGAAACACCTCAAAACTTAAAGGCCATCAGAAAATAGAAGATCTCTTCGTTTGCCCAAGGCAATGACATGGCACTGTAGATGAGCACCACAGAGAAACTTGAGGAGATAGGGTGTCTGTTCCCAGCACTGCCAGCTATCTGCTCGGTGACCTTGGGCAAGTCCCTTAACTGTCCCCTGCCAGAATGAATTCAAAACGCTTCCTTACCTGAAGTTGCTCAAGATCTGTATGCAGAAATTGTATTTCTCTTACATTCGGTAATTAAAATCTAGTTAACAATCCTCTAAACGTCAGATGTATATAGTCAATATAATAAAACAACACCATTTAACACAGGGCTGTAACAGAAGAAAAGATCTTACGCAGACTCTGTCTCTGACTTGCACTAACTCATCCAAATGATGTTTCAGAAAATATTGTGGACCTATGGTCTAATTTTTATTCATGTGAAACAGAAAGGAAGCAGCTTAGCATGCATGCAATCAGTTGAATCAGAATGCACCTTTTCACAATCAAATTAAGAAAAATATTTAATTTACTAGTGTCATGCTAAGATATTGTCAACAGCCTGGTTTAGGTTCTTTCTTAATGACTACACTCCCAAAGCATTCAGCTTCCTTAGAGGTCCAGGCTAACACGCAGCTCACTGCATTTCTTCAGCTGAGCACCCACTGCTGACCACAGGATGGAGGGACACACTGCCTCCCTCCCCTTGCTTTGAGATAAGAAGCAAAAGAGAAGGATTTTTTAGGACTGTTTTTAAACATTCGTCCATTCACCCCTCTTATTATGAAATGTCGGGCATGAAGACATGAGAATGAGACTTTTTAAACAGCCTGCTAAGGTATAGATTAAAAGCTCTAGGAATCCCATATACATCTCTTAGAGGGTGAGTGGGTGTGTGCATGTGTGTAAATAAAATGGCCTAGTTTAAAATATCTTTAATAACCAATATTTGCCAGGTTGAACCACATGGGTGTGAGCTCCCCCTGCTGACTCTCGAGCTCAAATAAACGAATTGTCTTCAGCTGCTTTTGCAAACACTTTTGATATTGGCTCAAGGTCAAAGGAGTGGACCTGTATAAAAACGTTCATTTCAGCATCGTTAGCATCACAGACCACAAAACAGCAGTAAGGACATTATGTCTTGTATTTTCATCCCACCGGGGGACTTTTACAGTGGCTACAATTCAGATTTCAGTGATATACTCAGTTTGCAGACTGATAGAATAAAATCACTTAATACAATCTTCATGCTTCTAGAAAACATACACCAAGTAGCAGACTAAAAATGGAATTGATGTGAGAATATGTGTTGTCTTTCACTTGAGACATGAACGTATGAAACAATACCTGCCCAGCTACAGGCAGACACCTACCACCTCTTTGATCAGCTGTAACATACATCAGTATTACTGTACCACCTAGGCTAAAAATTAAAAAAAGGGAACCACAGCACTCACAATTTACAGACTACAGAAGGCTTTCACAAACGTGAAAGCTATGTCATGCAGTGGTCCAATAATTAAAGACTATACCTTTAAAATAGACCCTGTTCAATATTTTATTATTTTCAAGACCAAATTTTTCCACTTTCCTTCATGCCAGTCTCACCAGTAACTAGGACACTGTCCATCCTCTTCTGTTGGCTATATTTTACACAGTGCCTGATTTTTTGGCAAATGTTTTTATATCACAGAGAAGTTTGGATGTGAACAAGTCAGTTCATTTACTACTGCATTTCCAGGGCCATTTCAAAAGGAATTGCTGACATCTACTGGTTCAAATTATAAAATACTCCATTTACAGTTTTTCTTTCCAGATAAAATCTAATGGCTCTGACTTCTTTCTCAGATGATGGCAGAAGAGGCAATTCTGTTGAAATTAGCAGAAATAAACCTGTTCTCTCTCATTTAGCAGTTCATCTCCTCTCTATGTTTTCTGGCAAGCATAGACATCTAGAACTATCTCTGCTAGGCACCAGTAATTTTTGGAACACGAAAAACACAGGGAGCATTTGTCTATCCTGTGAGGCTGCTCCACCCAGCATAACATGAAACCCACACATTCTGTGCTGAAGATTCTCAAACAATTCTGCAAATCTGATGCAGCACAAGATTAGCATCCTCATCCTCCTCCGCCTTCTCAGGAGAGACCCAGCTCCCACCCAGCCCTGTATTTCTGAACCCTCAGGCTGCTGCTCAGCTGCTCCAGTGCCACGTTGGGCACTCCAGCTCTCCCTGCAATGTCCATGATGCCAAGGACTTGGGGAAGATGTGGAGGAGAGGAGTGGGGCTTCAGTAAGAGATATGGTATTTCAGACTGGAGGGCTGTAAACAGACCCACTCCCCCTACCCCTTGCTTGGGGTCATGCACCAAACACCCATTCTTACACAATTCCTTACCTAAGTGGGTCAGCGGTGCACATGGCCATGGCTTAGCACACACAACACTCCTCTTATCCCCCTCTCTATTTATTCATGCCTTCTTCTTACTGTCTTTTCCCTCTACTCATGCTCTTTCCAAAGCAGGGATCTCTGGGGCTTTGCCTTGACCAGGAACAGCAGGTAGCTTGGCAGTGGTAGGAATGGCATTACTGCACAAGCAGTTTTGCCAGCCCAGGAAACTGCAGGCACCCATAGGGCCAGGAACCAACTCTGACTACTTTGAAAATGTTTCTTAGATGGAAGGCTGTGGCAATGAGAGAGGTAAACACGTACAGGAGCGTGTTTGGAGGCACTGGTCAAGAGCAGTCCATTTAGGATGCAGTAAAACTAGATATATGAGACAACTTTCTGCACCAGGTCCTAAGGTTTCATCTCCAAAGAAGCTTTCTCTTGTTATACTCCTAAGGGCAGCAAACCCAATTTTTACTACTTCTGCAGACGTCCAGAATTGTACTGCTGTCAACTGCGTCACCACTGGCAAGTCAGTACCTTTCACTCTCATTGCCAATACCTGGCCAAAACATCAGAGTAGCAGGAGGACAATTAAAATATCACTCTGCTCCAAGAAACATATTGAAAGCCCACAGGCTTCAGAGATAACATTTAAGGAGGCTAACTTCAAAATGCTGCAGCAGACCTGGCTAACAACAATCATCAGGCAGCTAAATTGGACTTCTCTTTCTGTTGGTTCTTTTTTCCTCTTCACAAATCAAACTCTCTACTCTGCATAATGCAATTATTTGATTTACAAGACCCTTACTTTTGTGTAGTCTTTCAAAAATGCATTCACGACGCAGAAAGGTAGTTTTCACTGGTGTAGTTTTCAACACTTTGAACAAACTCTTGAGATAGTGTATTAACATAGGAAAAAAAGGAAACACATGACAGTGGCAGGAATGCAGCAGGGCATGGGATGACTGGAAAACACAAACAGAATAACCAAAACCCATACAGAGAAAGATGGGAAGATAGATGCTGGAGAGGAGGAAGAAAGCTTTGGCACATCAGATGCTGATCACAGCTAGCAGAGATACAGGATGGTGTCTTCCCAAGTCAGTTCCTCAGTACCTGTATCAAGAGCAGCAATGTGAAAAGCTGTGACTAGCAGCCTTAATTCACTTTTTCAGAAGAAATCCTTCAAGAGAGAACCTGTAGGATATAAGCAGTCACTATGGAAAGTTACTATGAATGAGAGAAGCTAGCACAAGAATCCATCCTTTTTTTCTTGTATCTACAGGCAGATGAAGATGAGGAAGTGGTAGGGTCAGCACTGGCCCTCTAGAGAACCAGAATCTATTCAAGAAGGGAAGTTAAAATGTCTCTGAATATTTTGTTACAGAGTTGAATTAGGAAGTTGGACAGGTAAAGAGAACTGAAAATTGATGGAAAATGAGAGTGTAATTTCAGGTCAAGGAGAACTGAAGGAAAAACAGGAAGAGAAGAGATAGGCAAATAGACAATGAATGCACTTTAATGACCACACAGAGACCCATTTCAAACAGTGCTTTATAACCTTCCTACTGCTCATCAGGTCTCAGCCAGCCCGTAGAGGATGTGCTTGACATGCTGCAGTGAATAGAAAGGTGCAAACATTAATTCATACACGCCAAGTTGTGTGTGCATGCAGTTTATATTGGAAAAGTCTAGAACAGAAGAGATACAGAAAAAAACCAGAGGACAGAGAAATGTTGAGTGGTACAACCTAAGAAAGTCATACACCTTTTGTAGGGTTGTTTGTTTTTTTTTTAATATCTGTGGTAGAGCAAGATAAAGAATGAGAAAACACTGAACTAATAGAAGAATAAAGAGGTGCCTGAGATGTGTGACCACATTGCGACTCAAGGTGCTTTAGATCAGAAAAGTGAGTCAGCCACAGAAGAAGGAAAGGTATGGGAGAAGTTGTTTTAGATGGTAAAATTGCATTTTATTTCCTGATAATGTTTCAATAGCATCGTGTTTGATTGTTAACCTATGGATTCAGCTAATGCAACGATATACATCCTTGCTAATTGTGGCGTTCTGTCACGTGTTACTAGTTTGAGTAGGGGGCAAAAAAAAAAAAAAAAGCCCAAGATCAAGTAGACACAGACTTTTCCAAAGTCAAGAACAATTTAGGATTTATGAATAAAACCGGGATAGAGATAAAAGACCAGCAGTAAAAAGTAAAATCCAGACTTGCATTGTCCAAGAATTTGATTCAAGCCCATTCAAAATTCCAGAGTATTTGCTGTGCATTTCTGTGGTGGTGATAAGAGAATATGGCTTAAGATCAGCCCTCAATTAGATAGATTGTCCTCTGTTCAGAGGCCCATTAAGCACAGTTGCTTTTGCCAAAAACTTGATATACAAACAGCAGAACTGCTGGAAAGGGATGAAGTGGGAGGCCTCAAAGAATAAATAATATTTTGGAAAACCGTACTTGGATTTAGTTAAAACAGAAGCATATCTCCTTAGTTTCAATGTACAAAACCTTAAGAGGTTGTGGTGAATGCATGGCCAGGCTCTACAGATAATGTAAGGCAGGTGCTGTTATTAATTGGTCATTTCAGGCTTTTATTCAGTTAGTTTTGTAGACAAATGTTCTTATGCCATTTGGCTGCCTCGCCTGCAAGGATAGAAGATTGTCATCATTTCGTCATGCTAACAAGGCAGTAATAAAAAAGAACTGGCAGTCTGGAATGAAACTGTAGAAAATTTTAATGGTAGAGCCATGGCACTGAAGCCAAATATTTCCAGCAAGGGAATATAATTATTTTCAGGTACTTACACTGTGACAGGAAAGAGATGGCTGAGAGCTTTCCTATTTGGATCTTTACCCCTAAAGCTGCAATGGCAAGATGTACCAAACACATAGAGCAGTGATCCAGTCTGGGAGCTTCTGCTTCTGGCACCCAGACTTGGAGTGATTTTAGAGACCGGGAGATTATAAAGCTGCTGAGCTTTTCAATTTGAATCACCTCATACTCAGCACATCCTTTAAGGCCAAGCATATGGCCATGAAAGTCTGAGCAACTCAAAGTTTTCTCTCTTAATCCTTTGGCTGACTTGTGACAAGTGTCTCAGGATTAATATAACAGGACACTGAGAGAGAATCCACTGAATACAAATTACCTAAGAGAGGTTACACAGCCTTTCTGCCCACTTTCAAACTAAGAGCTCAGCACCAGTGTCTTGAAATTTGCCTGACACTTCCCTGATTCACTAAGATGTTCAGCTTCCACAAGTATTTAGCAAACTAGGTGTCTGCTGGTGACACCTCTAAAGGAGGCAAGTTAACTTAGTGCCAAGTAGACATTCACTACCCACATCAAAAGGCTATATATTCTCAGAGCAGAAAGAAGAGCAAGCTCTTGGAATTCTGTATTCCTGTGGAAAAGAAAAAAAAAAATCAGCAAAACAGCAAAACATATAACAAAAAAAATCTACAAGAAAATAACTCTGATTCAGATGCTGAAGTTTCTGTTTTGGAGCATGTAGTTGGCAGACAAGGAGATATCTTTCCAATACTAAGGGCCTTCCCCACTAGTTTTCTCCAAGGTCTGCATTCCTTTGCCTCAGCCAGGAAGTGCCACACTTTGGGAAGACAGGAGCAAAGAGCCAAGTGAGGCTGTAAATCACTGCAGCACACCTAACAAACCTTACTCCCATGGCCTCAGGCTTAGGAAGGGAATCAATCAGATCTCCCCCCACTGCAGCTCACTTCCCCTGGAAATTCTCTGCTAGTGACAAGGCTGAGTTTATCCTATTTTTAGCTTTGTCAGACTTCCTGAAATACTGGGCAAACCACTTGCTGCACCTCTACATCTTACCTGTAAAATGGACATAATTACCCCTCGCAGGTACTGCTTCAAGGCCAGATTCACACATCCACACACACTGCTAGAAACTCTAGGACCCCATCTTCTGGGAATACTCTTCTGTCTTAAAACTTTCGATTTCCCATTTCTTCCCAGGCCATCTCCAAAAGTATGCACGGCCATAAAATTTACTTCTAAATAGTGTGAGGATGGTTGTGTTAAGAAATTCATCTGGAGTCCTTTACTTGCTCTCCTTCCTCTACAACTTCCTGGAATAAGTATAGACTATGCCTCGGGAAAACAAAGCTATTTGAAAAGAGAACAGCTGCCATGGTGCTGAGTCAATACAGACAGACAAAATAAAATAAAATAAAAAAACCCTACACTGCATCTGTGGCAATGTGGTTTTTTCCCCCTCCATCACAATATCCCCAATGCATAACGCCTTGGCAACAGTTTAGCAAACAACAGTTCAGGCGTGTGTTTCAAAGAAATGCATCCAAACCCTGAAATCGTTAAAACAATACACTAATTCCTGCAATGGGGCATCCAGGCAGCTGCTGTTGAAGTACCTCGCTTTAGAACTGAGTCCCCTGCCTCCACCAGGGCCCTCTAAGTCATCTCAAAACTCCCAGGGCTGAACTGTGAAAAGGTGCCTCAGTTATTTATTGCTGTCAGCAGCAACAACGAGGGCAAAATGCTCCAAAAGCTGCACCATCTTTCGCTAGGCATTAGCAGAGAGGTTACTGTTCATCTTCTCTGGCGACAAGAAGAGGTTTAGAGAGAATATTCATCAGTGCTTTCACGGGAGAAGTTTCTCTCCACTGCAGCTATTTGCACAGCGTGGTGCAGGGTTATCTCCACTTGGTTTTCATGCTGGTAAATTGTAAGCAACTAAGAGAATGCAAACCAGCACTTAACTCTGGGTCTTCAGGGAGACCATCATACTCATAAGCAGGGAGGACACTAGAAAGGCTTGCACAGTGTCAGGATGTTAACTCTGTTTACTCTGTTAACTGCATTGGAACATACAGTGACCAAGAGGATATAGAGTTACAGTAAATACAGCCTTGGGAGCATCCAGAAATACTGAATAAAACAAAAACACACACATACACAAAAATGCTGGCATTCTGGCCAGGGAATTCAGAATTTGGATAATCCCTTCCATCTTTTGCTTCTTTTGAGGCTGGAGAGTGTTCTGTTTATCTAAAAGACACCTGCAAAAAAAAAAAAAATAAAAAAAAATAAAATAAAAAAACACCCACCCCTGCTTTTAAAAGTGGGAAAACCATGCCATGTGTTCAGAAGCAAAGTTTAAAAACGGCAGCTTTGTGAATGTTCTGAACCGTAAACTGGTTTTGTGAATATTATGAAAAGCAAAATGTACATTAGCAAATTGCAGCATTCATACTCTGTGAAAGAGACTTTGTACAGCTGTAGACTGGTACATTTGATCTGCAAAACTTCACTAGGACGTTTTTTCATAGGAACAAGCCAAATTCTTCAAAAATCTCTTTGCTTTGGGATAGAGCCTTTTAGAAACTAATAAGCTCGTTTTTATTGTCCTCCCCTTTTTCTGAAAAAACATTCTCATGGATGTAAAGGACTTTTCACTGGGGCATAAAGCTGAATTCCAGACACGGCTGAACTAGCACCTAATAACACTTCCTCTCGTGCGGAGTTTCTCATTGCTTTGCACATTGTCTTTTACTCTCTACACCACTGCAAAGAGAGCAGGGCACTGTTTCTGTCTGTTCCCAGTAACTCTTTTGGAGGCTGAGTCATTTTTTAAGGCCTCCCCTGTGTCCCCCTGCCCTGCATATCCTGGCGGGTGGGACCCTGCTCTCTGCAATTTTGTGTCTGACTGCATGAGTGAGCTTTACACAAAAATCAAATTGAGGGAACAAAAAAATAGGAAAATGTATTTTATGGATACAGATTAGGAATCTTGGCACTACCAATCACCACTTTATGGGACAGGATATAATTAAGATGTCAAAAATAATAAATTAGCACCGAAATAGAGCGTATTTAATAATAAAGATTTCCTGTCCATAAAGAACTTTTTCTATTGCACAGAAAGCTTCCCTAATATAAAAGAATAACTACATTAGACTTGAATTATCATTTATATCAGCTTCTTCACACTTTTCTAGCAGCATAAAAGAATCTATACTGGGTACAAGTAACCTACATTTAGTCTTATCTGTTGATATTGCAGACGTGGTAAAAAGAGGCATTGTGATAAGGATCATACCTGGGATATTCACAATAGTTTTATCTGGGGAAAAACTTTATTAAGGGCATGAAACTGAATATTATGTATTATAATGAGAGGAAATCACAGCAAGATGTTCAAATGTGCCTTTGTACGCATGTAGATCAAGCACCTCTGAATTTTTATCATGGTGTATTTGTCAACTGCTACCTCCTAGGAGGCATTCTGTGGTGAACACTGAGGGATCTGCATTTCCAGCTCCAATTGCAGAAACAGAAATCTTCATATCAATGGAGTAAAAGTTGGGTTTTCCTGAACCTCTCTGACAGAAAACATTAAGGTATTTAGGTAACTGCATCTTTTAAGTCCCTTTTGCAAAGACTTGCTATAGGGAAAAGTGTGGCTTACAGTCCCAAAGTTTTGCTTTTGTTTTAGAAAATCACCAGTTATCAGCGTGGCTATTTCTAGAATAGGATTATATTTGCTTAAAACTTTGGTCAGTGGCCATCTCTAACTGGAAAGATTCCTTGTTTCTTGTGGCTTTACCTAGAGGAGAAATATTTCCCTTGCGTGCTAACCAGGTATCTCCACAATGCTCTTGTTATAAATTAGCAACATTTCTGTGTTCTTCCTACACTGGAATTATGCAAGCACAAGAAACTTCACTCATACAAGTAGTACCAAGAGTCAAACAAGGCTATTCATCAAATATATATATGGTGCAACTGATGTTTGTAGGAGTGAAACACTGATTTAAGGTATTGACTAAAACTAACAAGCATTTCTTTTGGTTTTAAATATAACAAAGCAAGTAAATAACCAATGAAAAATCATCCAGCTATTTTATATATGGGTTTTCGAAATCGAACAAAAAAAATCAGATTTCCATGGTATGTCTTGTGTTAACATTTCTATAACTGTATGAAAATTCTGACTAGCAACATATTTCCAAACTAAAGGAATAAACAGCCCTCTCTGAGAGTACCTGAAAGTCTTAATTATACTTGACCTTGAAAGCTGTAAGAAAAACACACTGCCAAGGAACCACTTCATCATCACAAGAGAAGTAGATTTTGTTTTGCACACCTACTCAGGTGACCAGATCAGTGTTATTTATGCATTTGCAGCAATTACAAACTATTCCTATTGCTATCAAGATGCCGCGTGAGCCAAAAATCCTGGTACCTCTTTATTTTAAGAGTGGGGTGGAGAGGTTTTAGCCATTTTCTTTGCATTAGTTAAATGCCATCCTGTAGCTATGAACTTAAAAGAAAAGAGCATGACCTGGAAAGTACACTAAAAGTAAAAGTACATTATTTAGCTCCACTGTCACTGCCACAGCCATTCTAACCAAAGCCTGAAACATTTAGACTCCTCCATGCAGACAGAAGGGAGCTCTTCCTACCAGCTCCAGGCCTATTCAAAGGTTAGGCTCAATTTAGTGTCAGGTCAAACTCATGCAAAATCCCATCCACAGGCTGAGTTTGCTGCCTGTGCTGCTGGGGCAGCTAAACAAGGAGAAAGAGAAGATCAGAGCAGCACTTCAACTGTCTTAACTCACTTTTGGATGAATGTCTATATTGTTATGTATACAAACTGTACCAACCCCTACAATTTTTAGGACAGGTTTCTGTTTTCAGCTAGGAACCTGTCCCACTTACAGTGAAGCTAAATGAAAGATTTCAATCACAGAAGTCCTGGGTCACTCCAAAAAGCTCATTCTGGTGTTATACATCCTCACAGACTGAGAAATAATCCACTGGAGGTTTTTTTGTCCTCTCTTTCTTTATTGTTCTGCATTCTCAGGAGCACAAGTTCTTGCTAGCGCACGCCTAGGCAAGGCAGAGGCAAAGCTTTAAGTCATTCTCTCTCTTTAAAACTAAAGTAGTGGAGCGAGAGGCATCATTAGCATAAGTGGAAGAGTCAACAACTTAAAGTGGTTTAGAAACATTATAAGTTTACCAAAAAATATTTCACAGGGAAATGAAAAGGGCACATAAAACACAGAGAGCCGTAACAACGTCTGCCAAAATCTAGATGCAAATATATTTAGGATTGGTTCCACTTTATGTTTGTTTTAGTTCCGCTATAATGCTGAGATTCGCCTGGAGCTGACTCATCCCGCTTCTGAAAGGAAACAAAGTTTAACAGCTCAATTGCCGAGTGCAATCTGCCCAGAGACTCCATCTCCACGGCTTTTACTGACCAAGGAAAATTATCTGATTTATAAAATGCTTGACATCTCTAAGAGCTTCTCCGCAGGCCCAAATGCCTTGCCTCGCCTGAATTAGCTGTGGCAGATAATTCTGCAGGAATGTTTAGCAAGCTTACTAGGTCCTGCATATTAACACAGAGGGGGGGGAAAAAAGCCCTATTGCCACGGCTATTGGGTCCGGCATGCAAAATATTTTGCAGTAAAAAGATGACAGCAGACTGTCTTAATGCTATTTGCTTCTGTCCTCAGCCTCAGTTTAATTCCAAGTTTATTAAAATGGATAGGAGTCAGAAATTTGATAAACTTATAAAATGCAACTATTTTATACATTCCTGTGAAAGGGTATTTCGGGACAAGGTATGTCTTTTCAAGAGATGTATGGGAAAGCTGCCTTGGTTCACTGTAAAACCTGACTCATTCTGAAGAGTTCTGAGTTATAAAAACGTGGAAAAATTAGAAAGAAAAAAATACAAAATGAGAAGGAAAAAAAATCTCCTAGTTTAAGGTCCAAACCAAAGCCTAACCAGATTAAGCACTCTCCTACAATTTAGTTCCAGTGATCTCAGCTGGGCTCAGCTGTGTGTGTCATGTCCCATCAGAATTGTCCCCAGTCTCTGTCACCTCTTTTCAAGTTCACGGCCAGCAGAGCCCTCCCCAGTGCCCAGCCCTGGGCTGTCAGCACCCCAACCCTGCGTGCATCAAAGCGCTCAAGGCTGTATCTTAAACAGCTCTGCTGTCAGCCCAGGTGGGAAGGCTCCTCCTGTAGAAAGGTTTCCAAAGTAGCACAAGGCTCTTTCATAGGCCGCATCTTCCAACCAGCAATCTTTGCTCGTTTTTATATTTGTCAACTTTTGACTACTCTAACTTGTGTGATAACATCTGAAGGTGCAGATGGGTGCATCCGTTTGTCTTCCATCACCACACCAAGGCTTCTTCCCCTGCTGAGGATCCCATTAACATGTAAATCTTCCCCATTCTTGCCTGACACCTGAATTTTTCAAAATAATTTAGCATCCCTTTTTCTCACCTGCAGGGCAACTCTTTCCCTTTTAAATGTTAATTAGGCATTCGCTGGCTTAGCCTAAAGTGTTAAATTCAGAACCATTTATCAGTCTCCCTCACCTCCCTTCACCCTCATTCACCTCTCAATCATCATTTTAGAGAAGATCGAACTGTCTTTGGTTCTCCTCCATTGAGACTTCTAATCAATAACCAAGGATGTTAAGCGATATAAAATATCCCACGAGCAGGTGACAGGAGCTCTGACGTTGGTGCACTTTGGAGATGGACTGCACAATTTTATTTCAGGGTTTTCCACTCAACAACCATCCTGAGAAAACTTGGATTCTGCTCCACTCTTGTAAAACGAAGCTCCCCATCCAAGCAAGTACCACCTCCTGCAGACCAGGTTGGCAGGTATTCTTTGCATACCTTTGGTCATATCTTGGTTCTTAGCAAATACCCATCAGCTTTGACAGAGTCAAGATTTTATCCTCCATGGCTTGTGCCTTGCCTATAATGTCACACTGCTTCAGAGTTTGGGTAATTCCATGTAATATATTAATACATATTTACTATGTTTACACTCTGAACCAAGAGGTGCCAAGAGATCTCATAATATTGTAAAATATGACAGCATGAATTTGAGTAGTGACGAGCCTATGGATAATTGCTGAAAAACCTTGAGTAAAGCTTCCTTCAGCTTCAGAAGTTTTACTGCAGCACAAGAAGACTTGGACAGCGTAACACCAGCTAACCAAAGTCAGTGCCATCCAGCTGCTCCTGCCTGGCAGGGGCTCAACTGCAGAAAACAGTATAAATTGAACAGAAAAACTAATGTTTGTTCTGTCATCTGCACCTGCCTATCAAATCATGCTGCCCATTAGAGGCTATTTTCCAAAATCTCTTAACCTAATAAACTGAACAGACACCATGATATTTATGCTGCTATGAAATACTGCAGCCTGTCAGTGCTGGAATACTTAACTATCAAATCTACCAGTTAGCTCTCATCTCCAGAGGATTTTAACTCATGACAGAAGTGAATTGGAAAGGCAGATGTTTTTACGGCAGTTTTGAGAGAGAAACAGATCCCCCATCAGAGCACAGGCTTTGAGAACAGTCTCCCCTCTCTCCCAGTTACATAAGAATTAAGTGCCTCCATTAAGTGTTTACAAACCACATGATCCAACAGACACAGAGCAATGGGTTTAAATAAACAAAGCCAAAGGTTTGTGCCATTTAGTATCAGTGTACACACACATAAAAAGCAGGTTTGTTTTAGTCTATTACACAAAATAACTGCCTCAGATGCTGTTATGGGCACTCATCTCTGACATGGGACATTTAATTCCCCATCAGAATCAATTAACTCATGGTTGAGACTACAACTGCAGGGAATACTAATTAATAACTATTAATTAGTCAATTAAAGGTTGGGACAGCCTGTCAGCCTCTGTCTCAGGTGAGTGTTATACAATATAAGGCTCACTGGAACAACCAGTTTGAAACTAAGCGCATTTTCCTTTTGAGGAAAGTAATTAATCTGCTGCTTGTAATTCTGCTCAGTTTCTTCATTAAAAGCAGCATTCGTCCCCCTCTGCTGCAGACTCTGCCCAGCAGATAACCTTCCTCACTGTGCTCACCTGCATCACAACACCTTGAGATGCACGGCTCTGGTCATGGTCCATTATGTCTTCATTAGATCCTGCAACAAGGGGAACTACTGCTTAACCAGCTCCCAGAACTCCCCGCCGGGCTGGAATGCTGACTGGAATGAGTGCCACTGGAAGCCTGGCCTACACAGCTGTGCCAGGAGACACTGGGTTCTGTGTTTACCAGCCTGCAAGGGGAATCTGCTTCCCCTCCAAGAACTGGCTGACAGCTTAGGAATTCCAGCCGCAAAGCAGGAGGTCGAAAAACTCCAAGTGCCAGGTGAGGCCACCGGCACTTGGAGCTACTTCTAAAAGTAGAAGGCACCTTCCAGAAAGCTGGAAGGATGGTTTCTGTGCAACCTTGCTCTCCGTGCTGCTGCACACCTGTGGAGCAACCAGAATGGTTTTCTCAACAGGGATATTAAAATAGCTTGTCAGCCTCTCAATATACAAGGAAGAGGTGATATAAGGATAAGCCCAAAGATAGCCATGTTTTACCACTTGGGTGGGAGGGCAATAGAACAGAAATAACACAACCCAAGAACATTTTCTCCCCTGTTTTTCCTGTATGAGGTTTCATTAGAGCAACCTTGAAGATAGTCTGTATGAAATCAAGCTGGAGAACAAAGGAATTAAAACAGCTACCATCTACTGCTCCTGCAGAAAATGTATGTTAAGCAAAAAAGTTAAAGAATAGAGACTAATGAGTTTTATTAATTCTCTACGAGGATATTTTCCTAATGAATTCACTGAAGAAAGCCACGTCAAGTGCAGGCAAAGAGGCTGAAACTCCTGACCGTGGATCAATCCTGTGAATACACCTTGAATGGCTGCACAGCTACACGATTACAGCACATGGAGAAGAGATACCAAAACCACTCCAACTGCAGCAGCACTTATGAGGTGTCCCTCTTTTATGAAGGCATCTCTGCTTCTCCTGACAAGGAAAACTAGCAAGGAAAAGGCAACTTCTACTCTAACTCTTTTTGTGTAAAGGAGACAAACCGACTCATATAAATTTTTTGTCTATGCCTTATTTGTCTACTCAATGTTAACAGTAGAGAAAGAAAGAATGGCCAATTTACAGAGGTTACACCATTCTCAAGGGCCTTTCCATGTACCTCCTCCATGATCCTGATCAGCTCTGACGTCTAAGTGTACATGTTCCTGGTCCAGACCTCCTGCCAAAATTGTGCCAGAGGTTTCTTCCCAGAAGCACATAACCTCCTGCTTCACACCCTCACTGCTTTAAAACGCTCATTCTCCATTTAGTCTAACCAAAAATCACACCTCTCCAAAGTTAATAACTTCGAGAATTTCAGAGGTACCTAAGGGTGGGACCCACCAGATTGGGAGCTCTGCAATTATCTATCACAGGGGAACGTGCCACGGTTATTTGGATACAAAACAGCAAGGACTTCTCAAAATTTCTGGAAGTAATAAAAGAAAAGCTTTTATTTAAAGCACAGAGGCAGAAGAACAAAGGGAAGAGGAAATTAAAGTAAATCTTGCACCACTGAGCTGGCACAGACCACTAGATCAATGCCAGCACACAGCTCGGCTGTAGGGAGCTCTGCATGCTGATCACTAGCAGTCTGCATGCAAATGCATCACTAAAGGAAGAACAAAGAACAAAGGGAGAAAGCAAATACAAATGCATATGCACAATCATTCAATTTGGGTTTATTCATAAAAGGAATTTCATCCCCTTCTTCCTCCTCTGAAAGGTTGTTTCCAGCGTGATGGCTCTGTCTGCATTTGCAATATAGCAAATTTCAATAATCCCAATTACACATTCACGTACATGCGGCAAGGATGCTGTACCCACCTTTCCTGACAAACAGCAAAAATAAATTTTATTAGTTCAGAGACTTTTCTCTAAACATGTATTCAGAGAAAAGCATTTCTCATAGGAAGCTTTTCTCTTGTGGGCATCACAGTATGCACAGGTGGGCTGGGGTGGAGGGAAAGTGCTGCACGTTTTTGTGACATTTCTGAAGGATTTCTGCCTCCATTACCATGAATAGCTGGGCTTTCTGGTATTCCCTAACACCTGCTACTCTTTCTCAATCACTCTGTCAAAGGCCACAGAGCTTGATTTCTTAACAAGTCCTAAGCTTTTAACAGTCTCTCCATAAAACCAGTATTTTTAAAATTAATAAGATTAGAGAGCAGATTTTTAAGGGTTTTCCACCACCAAAAAGAGTAACAAAGAACAGCGGTGCCACTTTGAAGAAATTTCAGGAAATCCTGTTCCCATTACGAAATACCCAACAATGCTGAATGTAAGGATACATAAATGTTACTCATGTACTCAGAGAGAGGAATGAAGTGGGCCCAAGACAACAAAACCCAGCAGCCCAGTTCACTCCCTTCCAAACCTTCAGGCCACATCATACCTTTCCAGGAGGCTGAAGGTAATGCAGATTGCCAGGTAAAGCAAGGTTTACAGGGTAGCTCTGCTCTACTCCAGCTCAGCCATCAACTGGAAAAACACTTTTGGGCTTCTAAGCTGCAGCCTCCAGCATTCATGGGTTTGGTTTTTCCCTTCTGTGTCTGCTCACAGAAACCTCTTGGTGACAAAACTGTTCCTTGCTACACGGATAGAGCACGTGGCGCTGGCACAGCATCAGCCCCTCTGACCAAGGCAATTCCCTCAGATCCTCTGGACACAGTGGAGAGAACACGAGAACCTGCAGTGCACACTGGTCTTAGCACATAAGGAATCCTCTTCCAGAGGGCTGGGAATGACACTGTCTGAAAGCAAAGGTTTACTGAGGAGTCTCAAACAAAGTCAGTGATTAAAGCCAACCCAAATAATCAGACACATTTTGTTCTTTCTAATCATCAAACTGCCATCCACATTATCCCTGTCATGTGGAAAAAAAAAAAAAAAAGATTAAATGCTGAGTTTATTAATTTACTTCTTTAATAACTGCCTGTGTGATGCCTCATTTGTTATGTTTCTCCCTCACACTGTTCCAAGAGCAAATACAAGTTTTAATATTGTTTATGTTACTATCATCTGAAAATTAATAGCTTTTCATATATCTTTTGACTTCCTAGTGGCTACAAGGAAAAAAAATCTTAAATATATTCAAGGCTAAGTGTCATTTAAACTGCCTCTGATATACATGTATTATAGTAAATTACCATAAACATGCTATGCAGTGATGAAGACAAATGCCCAAAGAGAAAACCCATGTAAACAAGATAACTAAAACTGTCTTATACATATTTAAGGGATCCATAAATGAGAGCTAGTCATAAACTTGACAAAGGTAATAGAAGATATATGTTAAACTTCATTGCTATAAAATTCAGGTTAAAAAGGTGATATAAATATTTTAGTCTTTTATCTAAGACTCTGTCATTAAAGATTTAGTCCCTCTTCAACTGCTTTGGGGCGTTTGCAGGAGGGTTTTTTTCCTTTTTCACCTTTTTTTTTTAAAAAAAACTTTTGCACCTTCCATTAGTTGATTTGAGTTCTGCTTCTTTCTTCCTGCACCTCTTGGCTCATTAAATGCTGATGTGCTAAATACAGGTGTATATGCCATGCACTCACAGCTCCCAGATCTCTGATGAACGGGCTTGCAAACACAGGGTCGATGTTCTATTCATTACAAATCTGTGTCAGTGGCTTTACAACCAAGACCCACAGGCCCCTTCTGCAAGGGCAGGGTGATTTCCACCTCAGATGCTGCAGTAATAGATGTGCAAGGTGGTGTGCTCTCCTCCCCACTGTTGCTGAAAGCCTGTGTTTTTATCATGGCTTTGGGATATTTCGTATTTTTCTTGAATTTCCAGGTACTCAAATACAATATTTGCGTGGGAATCTCACCACTTGCAATTTCTCCTTCCCAGGGTTGCAAAGGAAAGTTAAAAAAAAAGTGGTAGAAAGATAGAAAGGATGCCTTAAGGGTCCAGAAAAATGTTCAAAAATTATTAAATTATTTTACTTCTTAAAGTGAACCTCAAGAATTGTGATATGGCTTCTAATCTTTCATGAACTAGGCATAGCAGCCAGCCCTGGATACAAACACAGAGCCTTCTCACGGGTTTGAATGCTCAACATCCTGATTCAGAAACACAGCTGCCACTGTTTTACATCAACATCTGCCCCAGCACAGTTTAATGACAAATATTTATCCTTATACAAAAAAAAATATATCCCCCTGAGGTGCATAAGTTCCACGTGTAACATGGAAATAGCTGTTAATGCTCATTACATGCACACTGATTTTGAGTGTCATGTAGCTGTTGATCTGGGGCTTAGGTTCCTGTAGCCACCTTTCAATTTAAAAAGAAAAAAGTGAGGTTTATTTATTGCATATCAATGTTTGGGAATAAATCTTTCTATTCTATTCATTATCATACAAACAAAATTCCCCTGGAACTGCAAGAGCACACTGGTGTTTAGTGTCCTGCTCTTTTGCTCCTTCTTTCAGTGATTTCCTCATCAAGGCAGCTCAATTTTCAAGTGTTTCCCCTCTCACCCCCAACAGCCACTCCTGGTAATTGCCTAACTCTGAAAGCCAAGCAAGGTCTGCTCTGGGTTATACATTAGCAGCAGTAGACTGTGAAATCAGAGTTTAGCTAATAAGCCATCAGGACAGTCTGGACTGTCACTACAGCCCTGGCAGAAGTAATAACACTGATTTAGCCAGCAGAGGAGGAGAATGTAGCTCTAAATATACTCAGGTAGCAGAAACTTAAAGAAACTGCTGGGCATGAGCAATTGCTTTTGAGTCTGGAAAGGCAGGAAAAGACGTTAACATTCAAAAATTGTCTGAAATATTTTCCCAACAGAGTTAAATTTCCAGTGTATATTTTAGATCCTGTACTTCAGGGGAAGAGAATTTTTTCACCTTTTCTCCTGTTTTGAGGTTTTCTTACTTAATTTGAGCAAAGATGGACCAGATCTTGGAACAGAACTGAGACTCTTGATCCAAATATTTCCACGCTTTCTTCACTTCAAAAATCAAAATCTGTGCCTTGTGCCCGTGATCCATCTCTCCTCTCAATGACTGGTTTGTGTCCTCCTCCTTCCCTCTCTGAGCCTGCTTGCCAGTCTCTGATCCTGCTTGCCAGCTGTTTATTTTCTCTTCATCAACTTTTTTGGGAAGAGGCCATTTCATTTTTCTGTCAAGCCTCTTCTCTCTTCCACTGATTCTCATCTGTATTTTTCTCTTTTGCCCTCACCCAGCACTACACCCATTTTCTTCTCCATTAAGTTAACTCACAATTCATCAAGATTGTGCACTCCAGAGCTGAGCAGATATGGAGTGTTTGAGAAGAAAAGGCAGGGATTGCTCCAGCTCACTAATAAAGGGTATCAATCTTGCTCCCATTTTAATGAAACAAGTTGTAAGCTTCTCTTAGTCACACTAATGAGAGTATTTTGCCAAGTTTATCCCTAGCATGAGTCCCAGAACAAAGCGTGGGGGAAGAGGGGGTACAGCATTGAAAATAAAGGACCAATGTTTTTAGCTAATGGGTATTACACATTAGAAAAACTATACACCTTTTTGGGCTAGGAATAGGATAATAATGTCCACTTCTGTAGTGAAGTGGAGGGCCAGGACCCTTACTCTAAATGGTATATATAATGTCTATTATATATATTCATGAGGTCAGTGCAGACCACATCAGACTACATCTGCTAAGTCTTGGAGAGGTGTTAGGGATTTTGTTCCATTATTGAAAGAGTTTTATAGAATCAAAGCCAGGAGACACAGTACACTCAAACATCCTTCTTCAGAATTTCTCTTGCATTCCCCCAGAGCAACCACTACTGACACTTATCACAAAGCACTGCCCTGACTGGATGGTTTTCCAGTCTCACAGGGCTACTCAAGATGTGCAGCTTCCACAAAGAGCCATATATGTTCCCTGTAAGCATGGGGGGAAAGGGTCTCTGTAAACTGCTTCAGAAGATTAAGACTTTATTTCCAAGGATGGAAAAGGAGCTGGGGACTGCATTTCTGAAGTCACTTCACTTTCATGTTAACATCAGGGACTTAAAATTCATTTCCTCTCCCTCACTCAAATTCTACTTAACTGGTTTTGTCTTTATCTCCTCCCTTCACCAGCACTTGGTGAGCATGGATAGGATCTAATGCTGACTGTGCAGCCTTGCACTGCAGTCTCTATACATTCTTTACCTTACATTTCTCAAGGCAGGAATTGCAGAAGAGCTTTTCCCCTTTGCAGCTGAAAGGCCTGCCAAAGGCAGCGTGTATCCTCTGCTTCTCCATCATCAAATTCTTTTCCAGACCACACCATGGACCTGTCAAAGAGCTCAAGAGCAAAGGGAACATGCAGAACTGAAATAGCTCCCCACACACCTCACTGTTCTTTTGAGTCTGTCCAGCACTCAATTCCCAAGTTACAGATGCACTACTGTGAGAAAGATGCAACCACCTCAGTGTGCTGCCTTCCCCCACCTCCAGCTAATCTTCCATAGCATTACAGTAGTCCCAGTTACTGCTTTTAATGCTTTATTCTCCCTTATTCCCATGAGAGATCTCATTTGCCTCCATCCTGAAATAATATGACATATTATCACCAGTTATCACAAATTACAATTTCTTCATCTCTCCTGGGAAGTATATTTTATACCTGCCTTCTCAATGGGACAAATCTTTAAGAATGACTGAAAACAGAGAAAAACTACATGATGGGAAAAAAAAAAAAAAACCAAAACGCCACAACAAAGAAGGGTGGGAGGAAAAAAGCCAGGTAATCATCAGAAGACAGGATCTTCACATCCACATGTTAACAATTGTCAAAAAGATCAACTCATCTTGATGGAGCACTTCTTAATTTGTTAAGCACAAAACATGAGCTGTGGTGATGACAAAAGTTGCTGGGGTTGGATTGGGTTTTTTAAACAATAAATGAACTCCTTGGTTATTTTTGCTCTTGCTATAGTTCTGAAAGGAGAGACTGTACAATGGCAGGGAATAATTGAATTGTAAAGACAGAGGCACAGATGGATAACAACTCTCTGTCATTTGTTCCTGAAACTTCCTAAATGAAACTGTGAAAATCTGTAAAGCATCATTAATTTCAAGGGATCAGAGTAAGATTTTAAGCAGGAACTATGAAATAGTTTCTGTGTGTACTCTTCTGATGTCTTTCCTATTTCATCTAATTAACAATAAAACAGATGTCCCGTGACAAAATCAGCTTTTTCATCCAATAACCTTCTGACAATCTAAAAATGCCAAACCCTTCACATATGTAAGTTAAATGTCACTGCAGACAGTTGATGCAATTTAGAGATAAAAGCAAAGTGAATATTAACATTGGCTAACTAGCTACAAGGGTGCAAAAGCACCTGTTTGGTGCCCTTCAAAGTTAGAGATCCCTAGTGCAGTGAGTTTTGGACTCGCCCTGTTCGTGGTTCTTAAAATGCAATTTTACAATACCCTAGGAGTTAAATTGGTAAGTTACAAATCTTTAGATATCTATAAACTGAAGTACTCAAAGCTCTTATAAAGGCTCATTTTCTGAAGTAAAAGTGACCTGTATTTGCTGTCATTCATTTATAAAAGCTGAGATTAAAGGAAGATTAAACTTCAACTCAGAAAAGCAAACCAGTAATATAATAGCAAAAAGAACTTGACTTCCCTTTACCTCACTCCATAAACACAGGAAAACTCAGAGGATTGGTGTGAACTTACAATATGCAGCTCAAATATTCCAGCACCATAAATATTCACTCTGAATTAGTCACTGACAGCCTGTATCTATGGCTCGTTTACCACCTGCCCACCTCTAGATGATGTAAAGGTCGTTCACACACAGGTTGGCACCAAAGGCAGGCTGTTTTCGGGGCAGGGAATTCTCCATTTGCTTCTGTTGTTCTTAGGAATTACACATGGAGGAAAGTGGTCAAGGCTGCTCAGGTGGAGGAGTCTAATCTAGAAACACTCACAACCTTTAGTTTAAGAATGCTTCCTCCTCATACGCCCATTCAAAGAAAATTAAGTTATTTTTGGCATTCAGAAGATACCCTTTAGAACAATACAGTTATTCTGAAGACACAACATCTCTTTATGAAATGTGATATACAGCATTCAGAGCAACTCTGGAGAAGTTAATCATAGTTGCAATTGTGTGTCTTTTCCAATTCATACAGTTGTGTGATTGACAGAAACTCCCAAAGCAGAATCCAATTAACTGTAATTTTGATTCTCATAAGACAAGTCTGCCTTTGTTGTAACACCAAAATCAGTTCTGAAACACAGATAAAACAGATATTAAAAAATGTAATCTGAAGCTTCTCAGAGATAATAAATGCTACCAATAACAATGCTGCCACTATTCTCTTCTGCAGACTTCAGAGTGGGTTTTCTCCAAAACTGAAATGCAACTTCTCAAGTTATAAGATTTTAGGGGACAGATTTTCAAGGTTTTAAGGCACCTGAAAGTTCAAAGATTCCCAGGGATTTTCAGAAACACCAAGACATCTACTCCCACCAGAGGAACAGAAGTTCCAAACTAATCCTCGGGGTATCACAACTATGAACTTATACTGTTATTGCTTCACCTTTAGTAGATTAGATTGTCTGTGACTCATCTTCTATATAAAGAAGTACTTTGATAATGCTGGGTACAGAGATAATGGTATAGCAATGCCCTGGTCTATGGGAATAATCACCGTGATTTGTCACCCAAAAACTTCGAAAACTTCTGTATGGTTACAATAGCCCTTACTTTAATCCATTCAATACTGTCCAAAATTTGATCAATTCACCCACTATAATCTTTCTTGCCACACCAAAACCCATTTAAGCTGTATTCAGTTCTTCCACATAAGTCGTAATCTGCCAAGGCTCTTCTCCCCCTGCTCTCAGCAGGCTGAGCAATAAGATAAAAGAGCCCTTGAGTTTGTTGCCAGTGAAGTGACCACTGCAAGGCTGAGGCCAGAAACTGATGCCATCACCCCTTTCGGTGCCCACCCCCTGCCTGGTGTATCTACCTGCTGCCTCTTGTTCAATGGTTGGTGCCAAAGACCCTGGCAGTAATCACGGGGACAGCATTTTACAAGTACAGGCTGATTTGCTCCTTTCCAGCTCTTTAATTCTGCTCTTTTTATGGAGCCAACAGAAAGGATAAAAATCCTGGAGATGCCATTACAGACCGTATCACTACAGGAATAGACTAGCCACCAGCAAAAAAAAATAAATTAAATTAAATTTAAAATTCTAATGAAGGGACATATTTCAGAAAAATTCAGATTGGGTTGGGAAACACAAAGGCTCAAGGGCAGGAAAAAGCGGGATGCAGGTGGGACAGCTCTAAGAGCAGTCTCTGCTGCCCTCGAGTGGCCGAGCGCTCACCCAGCCGGGCAGAGCGCAGAGCCTTTCCAGGAGCATCCATCCCAGCCTTCCTTAGGGAGGGCTGTCATCAAGTACTGACAGCTTGGGAATGCGTGGGCTGCTTCTGTTGTGTTTCCATGGCCCTGTGAATTAGGGGGTTTGGTGTCTTTTTTCTGCTTGGTACTGTTTGCCATAAAGTAGAGCAATGCTAAAACAGTTTTATAGATCTCTAAACTCTTGAGGGAGATGAGTAGTGATTGCTCCCAGGATACACAACATCATAGGCCAGAGAGGCTTTCTGATATTGCTGCAACGGAACTGAATCCACCTCATCACCTCCATAAGGATAAAATAAATTTTAATTTTTTTTTAAAACAAACCAATAAACAAACCCCTCCAAACCACACCCCTCACACAGCTACATACTTTAACTGCAAAGCTAATTTTTGGTCTTCAAATTTTTATTCCCATCAAACCTTTTTTTTTTTTTTTGTGGTTCTTTGAATGGCTCAAATTAATCATTGGCTTTGCAAGTGAGTACAACCCAGCAGGATGCAAGTATCACATACTCCAAAAAAAAGCAAATCACAAATCCACTTATGCTGCAGTCACAGCAGCAGAATTCAGACCTGGAGGGTGATTCCCCATGTCCCAAAGTACAGGCTCGTTCTTCCCCAGCCTTTGGCCTGCATTTCTGGACTAGGATGAGAGAGGGGGGAAAGCAGAGAGATTCTATGCACGAAACTTTACACAGGACATGACCAAAGCTTTAGGAAGTGATACACATGATAAACTCACTTTTCCATTCACTTACTCACCTATATTCCTCATAACCATGATAGATCAAAAGTATTTCATAAAATTCTGTGGAAGTATAGCCAGGGTGCTAAGCCAACAGCACAGAAGCAGCATGAGTAGCTCAGCACACTCATGAATGGGCAAAATGCCTCTACTAGTTATGACAGACAAGCTTGGCACTGGAGAGGGTTTCTATTTTTAGCCCAGCTTCCAAAGGAAATGAGGTTTATGCGATCATAGTACGTGTAAATGTTGTGTGTCTGACATCTTCACTACTATCCTACTACCACTACTCAGCCTAAACAGTCAACTGTAGCCTAAGTCTCATAAATTCTGGAAATGCATTGGAATCTGGTTCATATAGCAAGGGTAAAAAGAGAGAGATTCCCTGGAAGTGCCCGGACTGCAAAGCTTCGAACCAACATCAAGTCCTACACAGAAGGCTCCAGGCTTTATTGGTAAATCCTCATTTTGTCTGTGTTACAGTAACCCAGGGCAGTCAATAGTTTCCATCATGGATCTGCAGTCCACTGCGTGCTTCAGTGCGCAAGCCATATCTGTGCAAAATATATAAAAATATTTTTTTAACAAACTCAGTAAGAATCAAATCTACCAGTTTGTTTTGAGACCCTACAGAGTTACCTCGAAGCAAGTGGAGAGGGAGAGCAAACAGGTCAGCAAAGACAAGACATGACAATGGGGGGGTTCAAAGAAAGGGGTGGAGAGGGGCTGGGTGTTGTCAGTGTTGCCCATCAGCAGGCAGGAATCCCCAGGACCTGGGTCTGCACTGGCCCACACATTGCAGAGACCCCCAGAACCTGTGCCCTCCCCAAAGCCCTGGGGATTTCACAGCACGGAAAGGGGGGGACAGGAGAGACAACGTGTCGCTCGCTGTTGGGTATAAAGCCAAGACAGGATCTGAGGTTATCAGATGATTGCGAGCCAGTTTAATATTTGTGGCATATTTGTTTTTACCCAAATTAAATAAGGATTTTTGAAAACTGCAGAAATAGGCCTCTTTATTTATTTAAATTGCCTTTCGTACTGCGTTAATAAAAGTATTGCATGACATTCTCAGCTGCTGTTCTCTTGGAAGCCGGAATTTTCTCCCTCTGTCAATTTCTAGTGCTGACATTTTGCTTTTTTTTAATCTTTGGGCTCAAGGCATATTTTTTTCACCTTGATTTCCTTACAAATATTTGGGGCTTGCTCCTGCATTCCCTGAAGCCAGTGAAAATCCTGAATGTGCAAGGAATGCAGAAGCAAACCACAGAGTAATTTATGTTTTCTACTTTACTTGCTTCGAAAGTCCCTGAAGAGACATTTCACTGTTTATTACTACAATAAAACTTTCCTAATTCACTCAAGTGAGTTAATGACTGAGAAATCTCCTGGATATTACCAAACTGGCAAAATATAAATGATTACTGTATTATTTTCTAAAAAGTAAATCTAATATAACCTTTTCCTTGTTAAGTACACCTGCATTTCATTACTTGCTACAGTGCTTTACTGCTGAATAGCAAAACTTCTGTATTGCTTGAAACCTCAACAATGTGCCAGGCTACAAGAGATCTATAACTTTTTAACCTTAGAAACACAAGGAGAAGCCATCATCTTGGGGGGGGGTGACCTGTGGAAATTACCACAACTGAGATTAATGAAATCCCACTAACAGCCTTCCCTTTATGCTTGCCTTTCAAACAGCTCTGTCAGCAGCAGCTGCTCATCAAGGCCCTGACTTCAAGCACAAGATTTATCCTTGCCGTGTCACTTTTATTTACCTGTTACATATGGCCATACTATCAAATTATGAGCTGACTTAGGGAGTGTTTGTTGGTTTTTTCCCAGCCTAAGACCCGCTCAGCACAATGGACCCTTATTGCTGCAGGTGCATCTGGCTGCTCCACTGACATAAATACAGCCCATTAAATTCAGGCAGCTGCTCCTCTTTTACAGCGGCATGGAAGAGAATCACGTGTAGGATGCCGGGACTCTGCTGGCTCCACACAAACCTAAGGAACGGGAACACCTGAAGCAGCAGCCCAGCTTTGACCACACAGTGGCAGCAGAATCAAGACACTGCTCAAGCAAGTCCCGTATCAAACCTGTCACAGGAGCAAACTGGGGAAAGAGTGAAATAGCGCTGTGAAAACCCATTAGATAAGATGCATAACTGATAGCTGTAGGGAATTTTCCAAAGTTTAGGCCCTCAGTTTACCTGTTCCAGCTCGAGTCATGCAACTTGGGAATACCTCATTTTTCTGGAATGACCCAGTGTGTGTTTTGAGTCTGACTGAAAGCTGCACACACGGACAAGCTCCACTACTGACTGCCCCTAGTAACTCCAGGGAAAGGGTGAAGAAACTGAGGTTCCTTACCTCCCAAGTCCTGTCAGCATTGTGCTAGAAGCCTTCAAGAAATATTCTTGGACAAATGGTTCCCACCCAGTTACTTCCAAAAGGTCTTTGGAGTTTAATGGGAGTTTTGCTTAGTCAACAGAAATAAAATTAATTAATTAATAAACAGTAACAACAGGCAGAAGCAGAGGACTTGGTCTGCTTCCCACTTCCACAAGTAATTCAGGAACAACTGTCTCAGTGTCCAAATATTTCTGTTTATGCCACCCATGGCCAGTGGGATGACAAACCAGCTTGGAATCACAAAGGAGTGAGGTCAACCCTATCTCACTCCTCCCTGTCATCAGAAGAAAGGCAGCACAGGCCCTCCTCCCTACCATCAAATAGGTCCTCCACAACGGAGTGATATCCCACAGACAGCAGTCTGGGGTCCCTTTGTGCAAAGATCTCAGCCCAAGGCAGGAGGACACCTCAGCCATGGCACAGCAGCACAAGCTGATGTAGCTCAGAGCCTGCAGGTCCTCTCCCCAGGCTGCCTGGCCCAAACTACACAGCATCCACTTGTCTAGACATCCACTGCAAGGCTCTTACAGTATTCAAATGGAGCAAACAAGGGGCAGCACAGGAAAACAAACACCAGACGGAATGGAGGAGCCTGGTGAGGAAGAAGAGAAAAGCCCTGTGGTCTGCAGACTCTGCAAAGCCTCTTTGAGGAGCTGCGCTGAATAGCAGGGAAGGAAGGGAGGGGCAAGATAAGACACGGGCAATTTTCCCTCTTGTTCCAGACCCCTGCAGGGTCTCTGCTCCAAAGCCAGCACTGCCCATCTCTGCACAGCCCTGCTGAGCTGTTCTAACTCCCACTGGGATGGACTCTGGGGCTGAGAGGAGCCTGGCCCAGGAAAGTGCAGGGACCAGCACCCCAAGCTTCCACAGCAGTCAGGAAGGGAAACTGAGCTTTCTAGAGCTTCCCTGCACAAGGGAACAAAACAGTGTGGACTGATGTGCTGCCCTCCTCCAAACCAGGCCCATGGCTGCAGCCAGGTGTGGGGCAGGAAAGGGTGAAGCGCTGTCTAAGGGCAAAGGGAATCAGCCACAGCATTAAACAAGCTTGTCAGGGGCTGAATGCTGCAAACTTAGAGGAGGAGGGCAGCATGTATGCACCATGCAGGTTTTTCAGCTGGCTGTGGCCATTTAACTGAACAGAGAGTCATCTGCCTTAATCATTACTATTAAATTTATTATTCATTAACCACATGAATTATTCAAATTTAAAACTAGGGATCCTGGAAGGCAGTGAGAGACACTGACTGCCTTCAGTTTCTAATAGTTGGCAAGAGCCTGTCTTGTGGTATTGCCAGTCTGGACTCCTAAACAAGTCAGATCTGGTCTTGGACTGCCTCAAACATATTTCAATATTCGAATATTCCCTTCATTTTATCAAAACTTTAGAGTTGATGACTTCATTTTTTCTTCCTCAACTAGGTGGTTAAAAGTTTTCTTAAAAGCAAAATCTGAGGTTCTTGTGGAATACCAGGACTCCAAGAGTAAGATCTGACAAAAACCCTTCTGGCACAAGAGATATTCAATAAGTCACCGACCTTGGCCAGTACTCACAGTTCATGTTTGCAGGGTGCAGTAACTGTTCTGTCTTTCAGACTCTCCCTACTGCACAGGAGGAAAGTTTGGGCTGAGGACACAGCACTTCACCTGTGCCCCAGGTGACTCCCCTTGAGCCCTCAGGAGCAATGTGCACTACAGAGGTTTAACCAAAGCTGTCAGAGTTGCCATGGGGTGCCCAAACCACACCCTTTCCTTCTGCATTTGCTTTCCAGGAGGACACTCTTTAACCTCTGCACTTCCACTGACAACAAGTGAACAAGAGCTCGGCAGGCACCTTTAAAGTTTTAGACATGATTGTTAAAACAAAAAGGATTAGGAGAAGCTACCACCATTACAAACATCCTACATTCTCCCAATCATCTCTTTTAGTGCCTCTCAGGAGAGGGGGTGCTTCCAGAGTCCTTTCAAGCATCCTCAAATACTGCTTGGTAACTGGATCTCAGGAAAAAATATGCTGAAGAAACAGTGCCTAGTGAGATTTTTTTTCCAAAGGGTTTTTTATAGCAATGAGGTGGAAGACACTTTGAAAAGTATATCACATGCAGTCTCAGGAATCTGCTGCCTAACTTAGAGAGAAGGGCTGGAGGTTTAAGGGCCAGAGCAAAGGATGGAGTTGCTGAAGAGATTCTGTTAAAGACAGATGTGCCAACTAAAGTACAAAACAGGTGAAAGAGAAAATAGCATTGCTATAGAAGGACAAAAAATAAATCATTTTTTGGTCAGATTATGAGTTATTAATTAAAAGCTTTCTGTACAGAACATGGCATGCAGTTTCTGGCTAGAACATTCTCATAAAATACTAAACACCAGGTTAAATCTATAATATTTAATAAAAAATACATAGGAAAGGTCTGAAATATACTGCTCAGATCCAAGCTCCTCAAGAGTTCTGGGATTTTGGTTCCCTTGGACCTCACTCTTATAGAACTGTGAAATATCTAAAGAAATTTTAAAAGGGGCTTATAAGCCAGATGGGGACAGACTGCTTAATAGGACCTGTAGCAATGATTTTAAAATAAAAGGAGGTAGATGCAGACTAGATATAAGAACAGGTTGCCCAAAGAGGTTGTAGATGTCCCATCTAAATGGATGGAGCTTGGTGCAACCTGATCTAGTTGAACATGTCCCTGCTTATTGCAAGGAGAGTGTTGGTCTAGAGGACTTTTACAAGTTCCTTCCAACCAAAACCATCCTATGATTCTATGGATTTTTTTCTTTAATTTTGGCCAGCTTTTTTAAAAGGTATTTTCTGAGAATGCAGTTTCCTATTTTTGCAATTCTTTCCTAAGGGGAGAAAAAATGAAATTTATTTGTACAAAAAAAAAAATTACTTTTTAAAACAATAAAAGTGAAATGGAAAGATGGAGACAAACGAGATTTGAGGTGACTCCTAACTTTGACTTAATTCAGAATGGATAACTTATAGGGACCTGATATGCCCAATACCTTAATTTTATACTGTTCATGGCCACATGACTATTTCATGCTATTGGTAGAAAGCCCAAGGACTTGTATTACACGATCTGCTAAAACCTATATTTTCTCAGCTGTATTTTTCTTAACTATAATTACTTCTCTCTTGACTAACAAGTCTACTGTGCTGAAATAACTCCAGTCTTTCCATGTCCAAGCAGCGTCTTTGCTATGCTAATAGTCACCTGCTTTTCAACATCAACATGAAACAAATTTCAAAGTGAGTTGTAACTCGTTATTATTGTATTTTTGGTGAATGCTTGGAGCTGTCCACGGCACACAGAAAAAGCAATTCTCTATTGCATAGGCTGCAAAATTTTCAAAGACAGGGGAAACATGTCAGTATGAAAGTCACTGAGACTATTCACATGCATAAAATAACACAGATAGGAGCTCACAAGCTCAGGTCTGGCTTTTTGCTTTTGGTATTTCAGGTTTGAAAATGGATCTCAGATACAGAGCCATGTGGTCTGCTACCCAATTTCATATCTTACCTTTGCAGTGTGGATTTCACAGAGCTAATACACAGGATGATTTTGGGGTTTGTGTCCCATCCTAGTCTGCGTGTGTATCATTATCTTTCTAATCTACACAAAACAAACTTCATCACAAAACATTCATTTCTCATTGGTCTCCTGAGAACAAGTTTGCCATAATCAGCACCCCTGCTAAATTATCCTCAACCTTAAATCAGCACATAGTCAGCATGCGTGACATGATGCAGAGGGAACTGCTGTGTTGGAAAATTTAATTGGTAAAGAAACTACAAATGGTAAATGAATTCACAAGGGTAAGAGATATATAGAAATATGTGCATACACTGGCATATTTATGTGTGTATACATACACACACAGAGATTACTGTCACTGAGCTCAGCCAGGACTTCACACGTGGATCTGTGAATTTACCATTTGGTTACAGAGTCTCTCAAGAATATATTGCATAAAGAAATGGGCCATGTCCTGTATTAATTTCAGCAGTTTTCACAGAAGAACATGAAAACAAAAATAAAAATTAGCAATGTAATTTAACTGGGTAAGAGTCAGTGCCTGTTACCAGGCTTGTCTTATCTCAAATTCAATAGGTGTGCCTGACAACACTTAGAAGTATTAAGTCAAGACTATGCCAATGACATCCCAAATCTCAGGTAAAAAAATCCTCACATCTTTTTTTCACCAGCTTCTCTGTGTCTTTTCCTGGCAATGTCCGTTGTCCAGTTGCCATCAAACACACCCAGTGCTCTTCTACAACACTGAAAATCATAGAATCATGGAATTGTTTAGATTGGCAGAGACCTGAAGGTCTCTGAGTCCAACCATTAACCCAACACTGCCAATTCCACCACTAAACCATGTTCCCAAACACCACATGTTAATGGTGACTCCACCACTTCCCCAAACAGCCCATTCCAATGCTCAGCAACCTTTTTGATGAGGAAATTGTTCCTAATACCCAACATAAAACACTTCTGGAGACACTTGAGGCTGTTTCCTCTCATCCTGCCACTTGTTGTCCAGGAGAAGGGTCCGACCCCCACCTCGCTACAACCCCCTTTCACACACATGTTTAACCAAAATCAGAAGTGAGGGTTGGTGAGGAGTGGGTTCTTCAGGCTGCAAAGGCTATTTTAATCCACAATATCTCTTTGGAGCAAGAGGCCCTGGGGGAGTGTGAGGCTCAGGGCTCCCTCACTCTTTTCTCACTCAGGACATGAGGAGAGGTCGAACAAAGCCACGTTCCCTGCTTGTCCAAAAACAGCCTCACAAAACTCAACAGTGAGAAATTCAAACTGTAGGAACGATGGCAAGCAAACACACCAGTTAAGTGCTTTAACCATTAAGTGATTTAATCAAATTTACTATCAGTATTTCATGTAAATGAAAAAAAAGTACTGATAATGAAGTGTCTAGACCTGAGAAGAATAGTAGAGGCAGACAAATGTTATTATTATTTTGTAACATTTAAAGATCTAATATTGCTTTCATTTTTCAGAGGACACTTGTTCCTTACTCATAGGAAAATATTTGGATAAATAACTTCATTACAGGGTAATGTGGCTGTAGAATCACAATGCTGAGAAACCAAGCTAGCAGACCAAAAGAGATCAAATTGTTCATTGCTTTAAAAATAAAGCAATAGTCATATGGGTTAGTCAAAAAGTCAAATGCTGGGGGGTTTCTTGCCATCCTCTAAAGTCAATTGTACTACACAAGCAATTCATTGCACCTCAATGTAGGTAAGAAATATTGTTTTGAAATTTTTTCCTTAGTTATAGCAATATCAATCCAAGGAAAGAGAATTTCAGTCCTTCCCCTCCCTTCTTTACAGTGCTTATAAATATAACACAAAACCCTAAAAAACAGCCACCAGAGTAATTTGTCAAAGCACTTTCAACATTTCAGCTGGGCCATTAAGTCTTTTGCAAGCTCAAGTGTTACATAGATGGCATGGAGAAACTTGTAATATTTGAAAGATTAGGGCTAAGTCCAAATTTAGAATCCTGCCCCCATTAAAAAAAAAAAAAAAAAAAAAGTATCATTAATTTAATCACACAGGATGTGATTGAGGTTATTGGAAATTTCATTTTCAACTTATAGTTGACATTGACATAATAGTCTTTTTTTGTCTCCATGTTTCGTCACAGGGGTTTGGTTGGTTGGTTTGATTTCACCTTCAGGCAGGTTTCTCTCTCAGTTCCACCTTCTCATAAAATACTGAGCCATCACGGACACTTTCCCCTCTACCATCATGCACATCATGTATGGATGAGACAGCAACTGCTCTACATTCTCTTGCCACAGATCAGACTCCACCTTCAATTTCTGAGTCACATTCCAAGGGAAAAATCCTACTTAAACATCAACGATGTGCAATGGCCCCATATCCTCCTTTTCTTCCTTGTCTCTTGCAATAGTTTTATATTGCTGCCAGCACTGGGGTGATGTTTTAACAGTGACTCTCATGCTCCCACTTTCTTTCGGTACCGTCTCATTTCTTTCAGGTTACAAAGCCAAGGTAAGTAGGTTTTCTTAGCTGCTGACAGGATTTTCCCTTTCCAAGAACTTGAATGTCTTTATTGTTCATTAAATGCTACTCTGCAAACACTGGCCAGTGGTATTTCTGTAGCATTAATGTTAGGAGCCTATAGGATTCTGCAGATCACGTAAAAAAATATTTCACTTTTTTGTACTCCACAACTCCATCCTGTTAAGTCTATTGATTTAATAAAACAAGCCATCCAAAATTATTCATTTTTTTAATCACAGTAAGAAATGCCAGTAGGAATAGCAGTTCTCACTGCAGAGAAGAGCTCATAATTCATTGTCTGCCTAAGGGGTCTCTGAGGAGAAGATTTTTACTTCTTCATCTTGTTTGCTCTGTTGGGTGATTGGCATGTATCTCTGTATATAACTATATCTATGGCACAATGTTATAATAGCAAGGAAAACAAAATTACTACCTCTGCCTGACATTTCATCAGCAGTACTTGGGAAATATTGTCCCTGAAAAACACAGAACAGGGGGTTACAATTAACACGGAGAAGTGTTAATTAGGCAGAGCGGGAATGACTTCTTATAAAGCAGAGGGTATTTTACTTTTCCATGTCTCCCAACAGTGTAGCTTCCTGAGTGAAGTCAGGGGCTCTGCTCGGGGAGCTGCAAGTGAGGAAACGTATAACCCCTTGTTGCTGCACTTTAGCACTGAACAAGTACTTATTAACAAGCATCTTCTTGGGCACATGTCAGTATATATTCAGGACATAGGGTCTCTTTTGCCATTGTTAGAGCTCGGCTCTAAACTCTGAGGAATTTGACACATTTTAACGAATGAAGGCAGAGTCCAGGAGAGCTTTCCTGCCGCAGAGATTGCACACTTAATTAGAGCCCTTATTAAAAATAAATACTCAAGTAGCACAAAGTCTGCACTTCAAGTCTTGTGTGTCTCATACTGAAACTGGAGACAGTCAGTATGAGTAGTCACTTTTAAAAAAGTAATAAATCGAGTAGCTCAGGGTCACACAGTGTTGGTGAATCAGCAGCAGAATTTAGTACACAAACCAAATCTTCAGAGATCCTTGTGCAGTTTTCACTGCAAAATCTCACAGCTTCTTTCATTTGCAAGGTCCCAGTGCTTCTCTGAAACAGCAATATCTCATTCTCATTCCATGAGAATGATCCAGTGAAAGTTAAACAAACCAACCTGCAAAGGTAAGGGATAATTCTACCTTTCAAAAGACTTTACTTTCCGCGTACCACACTCCGCTGAAGCACCAGTTATACCTACTTGGAGAATCATTTCATTTGCAGATGAATCTCAGGACAGATGAGGAGCTCACACCCACTGAGCACCAGCAGCATGTGGCTGCCACAGGAAGCACTTTGGTTCTGTGCATGCTTCTTCCAGATAATATCCTGTCCTTGGCTCTGTGAAGAAACAAAGGCAGCGTTTGCCCAAGTGAGTCCAGAATCTGTGAGTGTGACACTTGAGAGCACCACTTACACCAGAAGCTAAACTGAGAGGAAAAGAAACTCTTGGGTCATTGATATTTGTGGCAAAATAAAACCCAAATACCACCAAACAGGGTCATATACACTAATATTTTTCTTTCATTATTATTGTTGCTCATAAAGGCTTTGAAAGCTTTAGGAAAATCAGCTACAACCTATTTTTCCAAAACTTATGAGCAATACTCAGAACCCAAGGAACAAATCTGTCAAAAGTAGCCATTTGTATGCAAAACAAATTAAAAAATTAAAAACTTTAAAAACCCACAAGTAGTTTGAGCATTTAAAATGTGCAAATATTTTAAATTTAACGTGGGATCTGAGTAAATGTCAAAGAAAAAAAAAAAGAGAGAGATGTTCTTAAGGATAAAAACTTCATACAAATTTCCTTTCTGTTATAGCAAAGTTAATCCTTGAAATGAGGGAGCATGTGTTTCAATTAAGGCTGAAAAAAAAGATTCATGATACCATAAACATCTGCAAAATAATAGAGACAGTCAACAAAGATGGCTCTGTGCAAAACATTTACTGAAAATCACCAACATGATCCCTTTTGCTGTTGCATTTTGAATGCCAGATGGCTGGAGGGAGTTCCAGCAGGCAATTTCTTAATGAGAGCGCCTCTGCCCAATATCATCGATGTCCATCAGATGCAGCATGTACCCTGCTGAGGCTTCCAGAAAAACCAGACATTTTACCAATGATTTCACCAGGTCACTCTTAGCTTTTCACAGTTTATGGAACATCATTTGCTGTTGTTCAGTTCAGCCCATCTTATCAGGACTAATTTTCATTAGACATTTCAGTGATGAGGAATAAAATAACGCAGTAGTAGATGAGGCTCCTACAACAGCCCTGGCTCCACATTTGGCCCTGATTTTAAGAGCACACCTATGGCTCATCTACTCCATTACTGCAGACTTCCAACTTAATAGAGCCATTTTCCATTCAAGAGCAAACTACACCATTTAATGTCTCCTTACCTACAGTTAGAAACAATCCTGCTAGACAAGCATATTGGCATCCTCATCTCACACAGGTTTGAAGCTCTTTCCAGATCAAAGATGTACGTACCTTTGCTTGCCAAGGTAACACAACTTCTTCTTTCAGTGGCTGAGGTACTTAGGCACTGAAAACTACCTGAGCCCTCTCCCAGGAAGGAGATTAAGAAGCCAAAGTGAAAGATGCACAGAGCAAGTTAACATACGTTTCAGCCTGGCATCAGAATCCATAGGCATTTTCATATAAGGCTTAGGAAGCAACTCAGTAATGCTGAGACACCTCATAGTGCCTCTGCCAGCTTTTCCAAGTGTCTGCTATGATTGTGGGGCACATCCTGAGTGTTTTGATACCATTACACTCACAGTAAATTAGAGTTGAGTTAGAGTTGGGTCATTTGTCTGGTGTACTTTGGGCAACAGATTGTGTTTGGGAGCCACATGATGGATTAACTTTCCTCCAAATCCAGCAAGTCTTATGCTACTTATTCTTATGTTCCCAGATTTTTTTCCAATGGATCTGAAAATAGAAATTCAACTAGTATTTTGAGATCCTTTTAACCTGATGAACAGGAGGAAGGCTACAGCATAATTACTGTAGAGAAGAGAGCCTGAAAACACCTTCTGGTCCACGTGAAGTTTCCATGAAGAAGTGGCACAGTCTTTTGTGAAAGGCTGGAGCCGTGTTTTTCCTGCCAAATCTACAGGAGCAATTTTTCTACTCTTGGTCCCGCTGCATTAAGGTTATTTTCTCTGTGTCAAAGTAAAGCTCCATAATATGGATAAAAAGAATGATTAGAGAAATCAAACATAATTCACCCCTCTAAGCAGGAAAAAAAACATCAGGCATCTCGTAGCACACATTCTAACACACTGGACTGAGCATTGCAATTTTAGTCCTTCTTCTGTGTGCCTGATCATTTGACATTTACTCCTATTGAACAGGCCCTTAATTAGATTCTCCTGCCAGAATAAGATATCCAACTCTTCCCTTACAAAGCAAAGGCTCTCCAAGTTGTAATCTCTGCTACGTGCCCCATTCATTTAGCTGTAAATATCTGTGGCTAACCTTGCAAGCAGGAGATTTAGAAAACTAAGGAAATCCATAGGTTCTACCCAAGGTAAATCATGGGCTTCCCCAAGCTGTGAGAGGAAATCAATATCCCATATCCCACTTACAAGAAAGCAGGTAACATTTTGCTACCTTCATTTCCTTTACAGCTGTTTCATCAGTAAGTCCCTGCTGCACAAATCCAAGACCATTCTGACTGTCTTCTCATGCTACTGTTGCTGCTCTTGGTTAGAAGCTCGTGATCTCTGTCTGGATCCAGGTCCCTTTAGCCTGGGCCATACCCTCCTCCATCCCCTGACTCCAGGTCCTGCTGATCTTTAAGACCTTTTCAGGATCTGCTGAGTGGTTTATAGGGGCTCTGCTCCTGTCTTGTTGAATTTCTGTGAACTTCCCCTATATTCTGGTCCAGGATCAGTACCCCATTTCACTTCCAAACATCTGATTTTAGCAACAATCTCAGCATTTTAAGGCCAGCCAGTCTTGTTAAATCTCTCTGTAAACATAAACCCCAAGCAGATCTTTTTAAAAGCCTTTGTAAGTCATGCTTTCCATGTGTCTGTCAGACCACAAGAAAAGATCCACTCTCTGTTTCTGGTTTCCTTTCCACTTCCCTCTTCCCCCTTCCCCCCAGGAGCCTGCTCTGTTGTTACAACTAAAATTTGCACAGATCTTGCCCATCCGTGATATTTTCCCCACTAAACTACTTTCTCTCACTAAACTACTAGATATGCATAGCAGATTTATAATTATTGATTGGCAATAAGACTTTGGGTAGCCTGCTTTCAATTGATTTATGCATTTCTTTTTTCTGAAATTCACCTATGCTTTTACCCACTCGTGTTTTATCCATTCATGTATTGGGCAGAAAAAAAATTAACTTTGCAGGAAAAAAGCTTTGCATAACTCTTAAAAACTTTACAGCACATCAATAAGATCCAAAACAAGAAAAGATGGATTATAAAACATAAAAAAACCTCTCCAAAATCCATACTAGCTGCAAGAATACTCACATTGAGAACATACCAAAGGTTCCATCCTTATCCCTTACATAAATGCATTACAGAGTTCATTCAGGCAGAGTTTCTGTGCGAAGTCAGGAATCAGAATGTATTCCACATATCAACCTCCCTTACAGAAAATTAATGCCCAAACCAGTATATGACAAGATTTTGTCTTCCAGGCCATCAAAACAGGGCTGTGAGAAAGCAATGCTTTTCCCCCTGCAGTTTAGAGTTTGCAAGGATTTAAGATAAAACCCAAGATAAGACTTTAGCTCCCACATGCAGGTAAATCCAATACTGCACAAAACAGCATTCCAAACAGCATTATCCCTTAGGCTGGTGTCTCATCATGCCCTTGTCCACATCTGCCAAATTCACACCTGGGGTGAAGAGGAGCGTGTGTTCATGCCAGCATTTGAATAGAATAGCCCTCAGACCAGACTTTGGTTAGAAATGCTTACCAAATGTCCTGTTGCAGTTAAGACTATTAGTATTATCTTCTGGCCTTTAAGCATTTCCATATCTCTTACATCCTTGCTTCGACATGAACAGTCAGTGAGTCACTGTAAAAACACCCATCACCGTTTTGCACCAATGGCCACTTGCTCAGGCCTTGGCCTGTGTTAGAGCATGGATGTAATTGAGCCTCCTGACCTCTCTACAGCCCCTGATAACATTAATCTGAAATTGAGCTTTTAATAATGTAAATCCTGCCACATAGTACCTTAGCCTGTGCAGGATATAATCAAGTCTTAAATGCTCCCTCAGGAAAGGCACTTTATCGTACGCTTTTGTTACTGCATTACACTCTCCCTGTCCTTCAAACACAACATGTAGCCAGTGACACACATTTTCATCTCACTCTTGTAATACAGGCACCAAGATCTTACTTTAGTGATTTCTAAGTATTTCCACATCTCTTAATGCTGCATTCCAGTTCTCTGTCAGATCTTCTCAGCCCAAGACCCCATCACCCCCTTGCCCTGTTCTTCTCTTCTGAAATTCACCCCTTCCCTCCTCTCCACACTTCTTTTACCTTTAGGCATTATCCAGCTCCGGAGTTTCTTGCCACTGAGCTTTCTCCAGCTCTATCAGCTCACACCCCTGTTAGCCAGGGTGAGCCAGCTCATCCCCTCACCTTTAACCTCCTCCCACCCCGTGCCAGGTCCCTCGCATTAACACCCCCTTCCCCTCATCAGCAACGCACACTCCTTTCCTGCCACCCTCAGCAATTTCCAGCAACCACTCGCAAAATTTAGCGGTGAATTCGGGGCCACTGCGGGTTGCCCTGGTCCCCCTGGCCGAGCCCCGCCTGCTCCCGGGAAAAGGCAGTGATAGGTCACGGTGAGCATCCTCCGCCGCCCCGGCTGCGTGTGTGGCTCCCTGGGTCAGGAGCATCTCGTCCTCTGGTTAGTAGATTCCCTAGCAGCATAGAAATCAGGAATACTGGCTGAAAAGGAATAGTTTTCTGGTTAAAACATCAGTTAAATTCAAATTTTTTGGCCTTTTTTGTTTTCCGAATAAGCTCGTTTTGGAGATTAAATACAAACCAGCATCGCGCAATTTCGGGTTTGTTTGGTTTTTTGGTTTGGCTTTTTTTTTTCACGGAGGGTTTGGGCTTTTTTCCCCTAATAAAAAAAGAAAAATAAAGGGTAAGCTGGAAAGAAACAGTAACAGGGTAGCAATAATTTTTTTTTTTTGCAACACCATTTTAGTGTTTCTGTTGAAACCCGGGAGATGCAAACCGGGATGAATTTTCACGTGCCCCAATTGGTGCTAAAAGCAGCAGAAACCGGCAAAACACCCCGTTCCGCTCCCGTTGTAGCTGTGTGTCCCCTGCTCGGTTCCATCTGTTGAGCTCCAGACGTGCCGCTGGTGCCCGGGGCGAGTGGCAGCCCCGCCGGGGCTCCCTGGAAGCTCCGCCGGCTCGTCCTACGGAGCTGCTCCTCCTCGTTTCTTCCACCTGCTTAATCACGTTTAAATATATTAAATACTTTCCCATTGTTGTTCTGGCATAGAAATAATTGCCGCGGTTGCCATGGGGATGTTATGACAACACAGGGGGGATGCCCGAACCAAGAGAGAAGGCAGAGGTGTCCCCCTCGCCGAGGGACGTGGGAAGTTCGTGTGCCTGACACCGGCGCCCTGGGAACGCCCGGCCCGGCGCTCCCACCGATGAGATCATCCCGGGAGAGGGACATACCTGGGCTCGCCCCCCACGGCTGGGTAGCACGGAGGAGGGATGTCAGGGAGCGGGGTCGAGGGGTGGGACGGGAACAGCCGCGTCCCCCCGAGCGGTGCCACCGGCAGCAGCTGTGTTTGCTCAGCGACTGCACAAAGACTGCCCCTCCCGGAGAGGGGCACCCGGGGCCGCCCCAGCCCCGTCCCGTCCCTCCCCTGCCCTGCCCTCCCCTCCTCTCCGGGGCAGCACCGCGGAGCTGTTTCCAGGCTGGAAAATGGGGCGTCGGGTCCTGGGATGGCGGCGATAGCGGGGCGAGGAGCCCCGACGGGTCCGCGGGAGTGATGGAGGGAGGGTCGGGGCTCTCCCCTCGGCCTCCAGCAGGACAATCCATCTCCGCCCCCCCTGGAGCTGCCCTGGCTGCCCGGGGCACCGCGTGGAAGTCGCACCCCCAGCCCTTCCCGGCCACGGGGGCTCCGGCGGCCAGCGGGGCTCATCCCGGGGCTGCCGCGGAGCCACAGCCCGGCCCGGAGGAGCCGACAGCACCCCGCTCCGAGCCTCGACAGCACCCCGCTCCGAGCATCCTCCCCGGGGCCTCGGCAGCCGGCGGGTTTGCGGCGGGGTGGTGGAGAGGCGGCTCTGGAAAGTGTGGGAGCGTAGCGGGGCTTTCCCCTCCTCGGGATGAAAAACAAACTCACCAGGCTGAAAAAGGGTCCCAGCTCCTCTCCCCGGCCTGGCTCATCGCGCTGGGCTCAGCCCAGAGCCGGGGCCCCGGCCCGGCCGGGCTGCCGAGGCAGCCTCGCAGTGAGCAGGGCGCGGGGAGGTTCATTTTAGGTGAAGGAATGTCATTTCGCTACTAAATGGTTAGTCTAATTTGATCTTTATTATGCTGTGGATTAGGACTGATTCATATTAAACACGAGTGCAGTTAATATAACTCCGGAACGTGTCCCGCTGTATGTACAGCAGCCGCTGTTACAGCCCCGCCGCTTCCTGCGACCCGTGGATTAAGATTTAATTAACAGGGAAGTTTGCGAGCGCTCGCCCGCAGCCTCTCAGCTTCACAAATAATTTATACTCGGTTCCGCGGATTTTTATTCAAGTGACAGCATTTTATTTTATTCTAAAACAGGCCTGAATATTTTATGTTCTGCAAGAGGCTTCTGTATACGAACCTCTCTGAGGCAACTTCAAACCCAAGGGATTTTTTTTTTAACTCGACGGGAATTACCTCAGTAGGAGAATTTATCAGATTCTCTTACCCCCCTCCTCCTACTCCCCCCAATTTAAAAGCCTAAACTATCCATATGAAAGTTAATCGTCGTGATCCCCATTGTCGGTTGTATAAATCCAAGCTCAAGCCAACCTCCAAGACACGGCAACAATTCTGATAAATTGTCCTGCTCGCCTAACTACACAAGAATGGCTTTTATAATTAAAAGGGGAGCTGAGTTAAATCAACAGTTCCTAAGCCCTTCTCAACAGGGCCAGAATGAGAGAAATGTGGCGACCTGATTTCTTTAAGTAGCAGCTCTTTGTAGCCCGTTCATAATCCTAGATATGGAAACCCATCCTGCACAGAGTCAGCTGCCAACGAAAAAAAAGAAAAAGAAAAGGAAAAAAGTTTATTCAGATGCTCAAAGTCCATCTTTTTTTTCCAGTCTAACATAACCCTAGCACTTTATAACCAAACAGACAACTCCTTTTCCAATTAAAGTGGAATTAGGAAACTCAATCAAATTAGCTCACTATTAAAGCCCTTCTTTATTAAACCATTTTATTGTAGTAATATTAAGTTTCACCCACTCTTGGAACACTAGACATTAAAAAGTTTCCCTTGTGATATTGATTTGTCTGCTCCCAGGATGGATCAGGGTCGAAAGTATTTGCCTAGGTGTAATCTGTAATATTTACTTACTTTTTTTGTTGCTTGTTTTTTTTTTGTTGTTTTGGTTTTTTTAAAGAAAATCTTAAAACTGTATCCAAGTTGATCAATTGCCTGAAGGATGGAAGAATTGGATTTTGATGCAATTTGATTTTACCCAGAAGCTTCCTTCAATAGCTGCAGCGGGACGCCTCTCCTCCCAGCCCCACCAGTATATGAACTGGTTGGTAGGAGCCGCGCTGGCAGCTCCCAGCCAATGTTTACACAGTTATATTTGAAGTGAGAAAGTAAACAGTCCAGCTGTGCCACGGAGCGGTTCGGTGGGATTAGGTTTCCATACCAACCAACTTTAGGAGCTTTTACAGTCTTAATTCAACCATGCACTGAACTTGTTCTTTGTGAGTAATAGTTTTCCTGGGCCAAACACTCCCAGGACTAGTAAGAAAGTCGCGCTCTGGCCCTCAGCAGGATCGACTCTCGGGATGCGCGGGGGCACGCCCGCTGCCCCCCACTCATGGCAATACAGACATAGATAGGAGGAACGCCCTTCTTACTTTTTTGATCTTGAAGAACAATTGGACTCCGTTGCCAAAAAAAAAAAACAAAAAAAAAAAAAAAAAAACAAAAAAGAAAAAGCCACTTCTGTAGCCTTTACTCTCAGAATGAGGGGGAAGGACACACAGCTTCAAAACCAGAGAAACCTTTCCTGTGCATACTCTCCACACTGAGCTTAACTTGTCCATGCCTCTCGCAAATGCATCCTTATATTCTGGAAAAAAAGCCATCATTATATATCCCTGCCTATTTTGATACAGAAACAGCTAAAACGCACCATCAGATTGCAGATATGAAGGGGAAGTACCTCTCTGCTGCTACACAATCCCTGGGCAGCAAGGCGGGAGTTTTGTTTAACCCAGCTTCTTTTTGCGACAATGCCAAATTTCCTAAATATGACAAAAACTGGTGAGATATCGAAGAGAAAAATCCTGTTTAAATTGATACCTCTGGGTTTTTCTGGTTTTTTCCCTGGTGTAAATAAGAAAAAGACCAGAAGCAGAAATAAACGTATTTGACAATTTCAGTTGATAAGGAAACTGCTTTTGTTTGTACGCTTTGTTTTTATTTATAAATTTATCCGAAGGATATCTGGTTTGACCATGATAAAAATGTAGTAAACATGTTTATAGTATTTGCATAAACTCCTTTAAATATTGGCTGTACTTGTCAAAAGAATTTCCCAAAACACACTTCCATCATCTCATAAAATACCACTTGCCATTCATAAGACCGACTTTTTTTTTTTTTTTAATAGAAAATAACATTTATTTCTATGAAATGGAAACACAGAATTACCTGTTAGAAACAGCAAGAAGTTTGCTACATCGGAACAAGAAAGCAATTTTCTTGCAGATCACAAATGAAGGAGGCTTATTAAACCGTCATACACCATTGGCGCCGGGGTCCTACGGACAGTTACAAATATATCTACTTTCCAATGTTATATACAGATCATAAGGTTTCTGGGGGCGGGAAGGAAAAGGTTTTCAATTTGACAATGTTTCATCTATATGCCTGGTAAGTATTACAATGCGCTGTCTAACCTTTAGCTTAACGTTAATACCAAGTTCACCTACGAGTTACATTAATAACTTAGATTTCCATTTTATAACATTATACACTTGCTAGTATACATATATATATGTATGTGTGTGGGAAAGAGCGTGCGTGCGCGTGTGTGTGTGTGTGTGTGTGTGTGTGCACACCCCACGACGCACCGAGGATATCCATGCTTATGGCCATAAGCAACAAAGAGTGACTCATGTCTGGACAATGAAAGTGCACCTTTATCACCTTAAAACACCTACGTCTGTCCGCGCCGGGCTCTGCACGCAACCACCAAGGGGGAGAGGGGAGAGAAACCACCCGTGTCCATCCACCCGTGCCTACCTAGCTACCTCTACAGACGAGCTTTAGGAAGCCGCTATTGCTTCTCGGGGGTGTTGTTGACCATGGGCCCGTAGAGCCCGCCGGAGTACACCTGCTCCTTGTGCACGGCGGAGCGGTCCCGCATCAGGTCGCTGAAGGCGTAGTCCACGGGCGGCCGGAACCCCAGCGTGGGCATCAGCCCGGCCGTGGAGTAGGGGGTCATGAAGGCCAGTCCCCGGCTGTGCGCCGAGTAGGCGAGGCGCAGGGGGTTCAGTCCCAGGTGGGTGCCCAGCGGGTAGGCGCCGGCCTCGGCCCCGAAGTGCGTGGCGTTGGGCTGCAGCGGGGAGAAGGCGGAGCGGCTGCCCAGGGTGCCGATGGCCGGGGCCATGGCGCCCGCGATCAGGGGCCGGTGGTGGGCGGCGGCGGCCGCGGGGGTGGGCGGCAGGCCCTGCAAGGCGCCGTCCCGGGCCCAGCCCTCCTCGGGGCCCTTGTCCGGGCCGCGGTTGTTGAGGATCTGCTCGATGGCCTGGACCACGTCCCCGCCGCAGCCCTGCAGCACCAGCTCCAGCACGCTGCGCTTGTGCGCCGGGAAGACGCGCGTCAGGATGTCGATGGGAGTCCGCTGCCGGCCGCCGGCCGAGGGCGACGGGTCCTGCTCGTCCTTGTCCGCCTCCGAGCCCGAGTCCGAGCCCAGCGGGCTGATGGAGCCCGGGCTCTCCTCCCCCTCCTTCGGGCCCTTGGAGACGGGTGAGCTCAGGAAGGACTCGCCGTCCCCGTTCTCCGAGCCCGAGCCGTGGCGAGCGTCTGGGGAGGAGGTGCCGGGCACGGACTCGCCGTCCGGGGAGAGAGGCTTCCCGCCCGCCTGCTGCGGGGTCACGGCACGGCTCGGCAGCAGCGTCTTGGGGAACAGCTCGAACTTCTGCATCTTGGACTCTGCGGGTCGGGGCGGGGGGTGCGGAAGGAGAGAGACACCGTCAGTGCGGCTGCCCCGGGCGCGGCCCCGCGGAGCGCCCAGCCCGTCGGCGGGGACACCCTCCCGCAGCTCCGCGGCCCCCCATCACCCCGGACCCCCCCATCACCCGGGACCCCCCCATGTCCCGCGGCCCCGCATCATCTCCCGCCGCCCCGCATCTCCCACCCCGCCGCTCCGCGGACGCGCAGCTCGGCCTTACCTGAGGCGCTGGCGCCTCCCTCGCCGCCGCCGCCGGCGCAGACGGAGCCGAACACCTCGTACGCGGGCCGGGGCGGGATGATGCCATTGGCGGCCGCCAGCGCCAGCCCCTCGGCCGTGCCGTAGAGCAGCTGCAGCTCCCGGGCCTCGTTCTCCTCCTGCGCCTGCTGCCGCCGCAGCGCCACCTGCGCGGCCATGACGCGCTGCCGCTCCGCGATGAGGGTGCACTTGGCGCACATGCAGTCCTTCCAGCGGCAGTACCGCTTGTGGCCCTTCAGCGCCGACACCACGCCGTGGTTGCGGCACCGGGCGCACTTGGGCGTCCGCGGGTACTTCTCGGCGGCCCGCAGCAGCAGCGGCGGAGCCCGCAGCAGGCTCCCGGCCACGCTCACCGGCAGCGTGGCCGCCGCCGCCGCCGCCGCCGCCGCCACCGAGCTGGGGGGCACCGGGGGGGGCGCGGCGGGCACGCTGGGCAGCTCCGACCGCAGCTCCATCCCGCCCCGAGAGAGCGGCCCCCCCTCCCCGGCCTCCCCCAAAGCGACGCGGGGCGGGGGAGCCCCCGCGGCGCGCCCGGAGAAGCTCCCGGTGCCCTCAAGCGCGATCACGAGTGGGGGGCACAGGGGGACCCGGGTGCCCGCATGCAAACCCCAGCGCCTGTCCCCTCGCCTGGCTCGCCGCCCCCGTCCCCCTGCACCGCACACGACCCCGGAGCGGGCTTAAAGTGAGGAGGGGCCCGTCGGGAGCCGCTCCGCGCCTCCCTCCCGTCTAAGACAAGAAAATCCAAGAAAACTCAGATCAGTCTCGCTTCCTGGCTCTCCGTGCGCATCTGGCGGGGCAGCACCAAGTCCATCGCGCCAGGCTCAAAGCCGAGCTCTCCCGTCCGGCGCCCCGGTGTAAACCCGAGCTGCTCCCTAAGCTCTGCTCCCCGTCCCCCTCCTCCTGCTGCAGCCGCAGACTAGCAGCGTCCCTTCAAAGCGCAATCCGGCACCTTCCACGGCAGGATCCCTCGCCACGAGCCGCGCAGGCTAAAATCCAGCAGAAAACAGTGCGGAAAAAAACCCAAAACAATAAAAAATAAATGAAATCGCGCCTTGTCCCGAGCAGGAGCCGGGCGGAGGGGCCGGGGGCTCACCCTGCAGCCCCGAGCAGGGTGCTGTCGGCGGGGCCGTGGCGGGGCCGGAGCCCCCCGGGACCGCGGGCGCCGTGTCAGCGGAGCGGAGCGGAGCGCAGCGCTGCCCGCCGCGCCGCCACTCGCGCTATTGTTGCGCCCCGCGTTGCCATTAGGCAACATTTGACAACAATGTGGCGCCTGCCATTGGCCAGGGCCCGCCGCCGCCGCGCTGATTGGCCGCCCCGCCCCGCGCAGCGCC
>JAWWEW010000006.1:6252504-6329318 GCA_035583185.1 Anabacerthia variegaticeps | reverse complement strand
CGGGGGCACCGCGGGGCCGGCGGGGGCGTGGGGGCACCGCGGAGCGCCGGCCGGGACCGCCGCCCGCTGCTGCGGCTTCCCTCGCCTTTTAATTTCTTACATTCCCTCCCCTTTTTTTATTTTTTTTTTTTTAATTTTAGTTCGTTGGAAGCGGTACTTGCCAGCTGTTTGGGTTTGGGGGCTTTGTAGGGTTTTTTTCTTCCCTGGGTGTCACTTGTCAAAAGGGGAGGGGGGAATATGCCGTGGAAAGTGACAATTCAATTTATAGTTTCTCCCCTCCCCTTGGAGATTTTGTTTTATAAAAGTACGTAACGGTGCCTCTCTGCTGCCCTTTCCTTTCCTTCCATTCTTTCCTTCCATTTTTTCCTTCTTTCTTTCCTTCTTTCCTTCCTTCTTTCTTTCCTTCCATTCTTTCCTTCTTTCCTTCCTTCCATTCTTTCCTTCTTTCTTTCCTTCCATTCCTCCCTTCCATTCCTTCCTTCCTTCCTTCCCTCCTTCCCTCCTTCCTTCCCTCCTTCCTTCCCTCCTTCCCTCCTTCCTTCCCTCCTTCCTTCTCTCTCTCCACTCTTCTCTTTCCTTCTCCCGCCTTCCCCCCTCTCTCTCTCACTCCACATCTGCAGGTGAATATACAAGTGCTGCCACAGCAGGAGAAGCCCGCGGTGAGTATGATTTTCCATCCTTTCGTTGCGCTGTAGCCTGGGGAAGCCCTGCCCGCCCTTCGCTCCCCAGAAAGTAAAGTTCGTTCTTTCTTTCTCCTGCCAGCTGTTTGCGTGACTACATGTTCAACAGGCGCCTTCCTTGCGGGGACAATAAACCCGAGGGACTGATTTTGGAGGAGGAGGAGGCTGCCGGGCTGGTAACTGTATATTAACCCCGGAGCTTTTGTTTTAGCATCAGCCACCCGCGTTTGACGTCACCTTCGGTGGTAACGGGAGGAGGTAGCACTTCGGTGGGAAATAACGCCGTCTCCTTTCCCCAGGGCTCTCCCCTCTCTTTCCCACGAGGGATCTCCATCCTCCTCGGCACATTTTAAAGTTCGTTTTTACATGTGTCCGTAAGTCCTTCCGCGCAGCGGGAACTGCCTGCCCGTCGCTGGGGCCTCCTTCCGCCGTCTCAGTCTCCCCACATGCGGTCCCACGCTGCGAGACCTTCTCCCGGAGCCTCCCCGGGTGGGCTGGTCCTGGGCCCAGAGCCGGGAGGAGGGAAAGTCCTGGCTCTGCTCGAAAAGTGCCGGCCCTGCCCGCCGCTCCCTCCGCGGACAGGAGCGCGCAAGGCCGCGGGCAGCCCCGCTGCAGGACATGCAGCGTTCGCTGATGCTCCGGTGACTCTTCCCCTTGGTCACTCTCCTTCCGTGGTTGCGAAAAGCACAATTGCAGAGCCCTCCAACTTTTCAATATTTTTATTACACTTGCATCCCTCTTCCTCTCTCCTTTTTTTTTTCTTCCATTTTTTTGATCACGAAATGAGCGCTTTCCCACCCGACTTTCTGTGTGTGTAGCTGCCACCCACTCCTCATGATTTAGGTGTTATAACACCTTTATTTAATACAGCCGCGAAGTCGAAATATCCGATTTAATTTTATTCGCAACCACTGATTTCATTCTCCGGGGAGTATTACTCTAATCGTCTGATTTAGTTGTGAATTCGTAGAACTCGATCAGACCTAATAAGAAACATTTTAAGTATTGCTTTATGTTGGCTTAACATGGAAAAAAATACTCTCCCTTCTTCGTGGCAGTTTTGTTTGGGGTTGCGATGGGTTTTTTTTCTCTGCAAATACCTTTCCCTTTCCCAGCCCGAGGCAGCCTGCCATCATCAACAACACAGGACACGGGCTACGCCGATTTCTCCCGTTCCCTTGTCTTTCAGCTTTGATTTAAATTAAAGGACTGGGTTATCCTTTCCGTTTAAGGCAGTTTAAAACGATCTATTTTGGAAAAAGCCATGGGAGGGAACACCAAAAAAAAACGAACAAAAAACTCCAAGAGAGAGTCACTAATCAGCCAGCGAAACGCGGTGCTTTCTGCTCAGAGCCTCATGCCTCTAAAAACATTGCAAACGGCAGTGTTGAAGTTTGAACACACAACGTGTGCCATCTCTTATCCCGAGGCTGTTCCCGTACAGCACGTCCCCAGTGACTGTAACAGGGAGAGTTGGGGTACAGTGTCCTAGCGTTGGGCGCATAAACACCCGCTGCCTGTTTCTGCTGTTCATCCAAAGCCGGCAGCACAGGCACTTCTTTGTACAAAACCCTTAGTCCTATGCTGGTTTTAAATGTTACACTCATTATTCATCCGACACCGTCACAGTCGGGTTTTATTAAAAAAATTAAAAAATAAAATTGAAAGAATACGTAAGGCAGCTCTAGGACTCAACAAGTTCTGAGGGCATTTGTCCCAATCCCCCCCAGTTTGGGGGGCGTTTAGCGATTTCCCACGCTCGGCTGCTGTCCCGCAGCCCCAGGGCCAGCGGCAGCCCCGGCGGGCGCCCGGAGCTGGCAGGGGCTGGAGGCGAAGCCGCCGCTCCCGGGAAGCGCCGCTCCTCGCCGAGATCACCCGCGACCCGGAGCCAAGGCCTCCTCCTGGGCTCGGTACCTGCTCCGGGCTCGGGGAGACTCTGCCTTTCCCCTTTCCAGGAGGGAAGGGGCCGCTTCCAACCGGGACACAACTATTCCTGTGTTGCTCTTCTCCTAAGAAGTGCCCTCAGAAAAGGAGAGCCCCGAATCTCGCTTCTCACCGGTTTGATATTTTAGTAACAATAATTCCTCCCCTGTCCGTAATTTCCTTTGGAAGCTTTCACTGCGAACCCAGACACAGCGCGCACATTTCAGAGATTTATTCAAACAAACCACCGCTGAGCTGTGAGTTAGCCCGGACCAGCAGAGCCGCGGCCAGGACTTGCCATGATGGGCTCGGGACTCTCCAGCTCTGTCCCGGCCTGCCTGTGTGTGTGAGAGCACGGACGGCAGGCAGCGGGGAGGTGGATGTTGCTCTCCCCCCACCCCTCCCTTCTTCCCCCCTTCTCTCTTACTGCAATTCATTTCTGTTTGACGAGGCACAATAAAATCTTCTTGTACATCCCTGCTCCCGTGTCTTTCTGGGGGAGGGATGTTTGTTTTAGGCACGCACAGAGCAGCCGCGCTCCCGTTGCCCGGGCGGGACGAGGCAAGAGAAATTCATTTCTCTAAACCCCGTGAAACGCAACTTTAAAGCCCCCCGAGACTGGTCTCGCTCCCTGCTTGGCTCTGGGAGCAACTTCTACCGTCGGCAAACCACGAGAGGAGCTCAGGCTTGGACCCAGCTCCTCGCTTTCCCCCCGCGGGACTTGGCCGGGCCCCGGACGAGCAGCCCGGGTTGGCACCGGGGTCCTGGGCCAGCTCCAGGGCGAGGGGCGAGAGGGTCCCCTCGAAGTCCCCCCGGGGCTGGAGGGTCCGATACGGAACCCCACCACGGTCAGGGCAGCCCGCGCCCTCCAGCCGCGTGCAAATCGACGATACTTGGTTACAGGAGCGACCAGGAACGCCGCGTTTCGTTGTGCGGTGCCCCGGTTGCTGCTCCGTTATCCCCGCTGTGCGTGCGACTCTGGCAGCATCCAGAAACGCACCCCTCGGCGCCCACGGCTCGGCGCTCACATCTGGGTCAGCTCGATAAAACACGAGAGAGGTTTAATATATTTATTTTGAAGAAGCCCCGACTTCCCCGGTGTTTATTTCTCTCCTCACTCCCCTTGATTCACCTAAAGGCTTCCCGTGTATGGCTGCTCCGGTGCCGAAGTTTGAGAGGGCTGCGGCAGCGGTGCTTCTGCAGCTTCCCCCAATTGTGCAGTAGTAAATCTTAATTAAAAAGCGCCCGGCTATTGGCTGCCATGCGGGGGAAGGGACACGCACGCCCGCAGGCAGCGCAGCGCTCGAAAGCATCCCAGAGAAATATAGTTCTTGATTAGTGTATTTTCATCTCGTTCTTAGCGGAAGACAGTTTGTAAGTACCTGCTAATGTTAGTGCTCTTTAAGGTTTCAATTGTTCTAGGGGGTTTGCCATTGACTTTTTCATTATTTACCTACTGAATCAAAGTAAGCAAATGCCATCTGTTTCGCTGCTGCTATCATCTTCACTTTTAATTATCCGCCCAGCAGCCTAATAGAGATGATATTAAACTAAATCTTTTTGACATTAAAAGTAATTATCCCCAAACCAATATTACAAGAATGAAAATTACCACCACCACCCCCACTTCAAGAAAAAGGCACATTCCTCCTAGTCCAGGCAACCTCTTCAGATCACAGAGTGAGGAAAGAGAGACGGAACTCCCGTTAGTCCGGACTTCTCAAGTATTTGAAACATTATTAACTCGATTTCCCGGCTCCCAGTGGGGGAGGAAAAAGCGACGAGGGAGAAAGATTTGTGGAAGGAAATAAGAGGAATTCGGGGCTTCGCGGAGTCCTGTGCGGGCTCCTCTCTGGCCCGCGGCGGGGACCCGCACCGGGCAGGCGGCGGGGCCGGGGCTGCCTGACCCCTCCGGGGTCCGCCGGGCCCGGCACAGGTCCCAGCACCCGCCTTTTAGAGAACAGCCCCTCGTAAATACACAGACACAGAGCCCTCGAAGTGCTTCGCACCCTCCCCCTGCCCCGGCCGCGTGTATGGCGCTGGCGTGGCGGGGACGGTCCTTAGAGGGCCATTGGGCCCGGGGCCGTAATGAAGGGCACGGCGGGTCCTCTGACAGATGGCCGCCGGCTGAATTACCTCCACAGAGTCATTTCGCCTACTCCCAGACTTCTCCACCATTTCTCCTCCGACTCGCTTTAATATGAGCCGGAGCCGCGTCCCCCATTTCCTTTAATATGTGCTAAACTGAGCTAATTTTAATTGCATGTTTCAACTTTGCTAATTAAATAGAGTGGTCTAATTAAAAGTGACTAGGGAACAGTTTTGATTCAACCCTCTACTTTTTTAACAATCCATTATGCAACAAATCCAGGGTAAGCCCTCCCTTTAAAAAAGCTACAGATGATTGAGTTTTTACACCTTTTTACACGCTCACAATGGGGAGACTTGACCCAACATATGTAGCGGTGGGGCCGGGCCCCCCCGGCTCCTCGGCGGGGCATCACGACCGGGCCGCCTCGCTGCTGCTGCCCCGCCTGAGCGCGGCTGGACCCGGGGGCTTCCCGGGGCCTCCCCGCTGGAAGTGCGGAGACTATTAGCCCAGCAGAGGTTAGAGTAGCACATCCCCAAGACAGCAGCCCAGGATTTGGGAAAATCGGGCTCTTTACACGCTTCATCTCTTCACCAAGTGCTCATTAGGTTGTTAACCTCTGGTTCACATGAAAGGGGCATGTGATGAATCCCCTCCCGAACAAATGGGCGCATCCCCCTTCAGGCACTGAACAAAGCCCTTAAAATAACTGCACAAGAAAGCCTTTAGTTGTTACTCTAAAATTTCTTTTCTCTGAGAGCTTGTGCCCATCCACACACACGCACACCGACACAGAGAAAGAAGAAAAAAAGCTCACACACGCAAAAATCCATCCACCACCCCCACCCCCTTCCCCCGTGTGCTGGAGCTAAAAATTAAAAATCCGTGTTCCGTCCCTCGGGCCCTTGGCGCTGCCTGGTGTCCCCCGGGTTTGGCTGAGGCTCGAGCTGGGGCTTCCCAAGGCAGGGGAAGGAAATCTTAATCGCTTTAGCGGGGCGGGCGGGCGAGCAGCCTCTGGCCGCGGAGGGGGAAAGCCACGGCCCCGGCCCGGGGCAGCTCTCTGTGGGGGTGCCAATGTCGCCCCCCGCTCTGCTCTTCCCGTCTTCCACCAGCCCGAAAGGCAAGCTGAGCGGATCCACAGCTGAGGAGCTGAGGGAGTTTCCCTGTCTCGCAGGGGGACAGCGCCGAGGGCCGGGACAGGTTGGGGGAAAGCCCAGAGCCCCCAGAGCCCCCCGAGCCCCCAGAACCCGCTCTGTGCTGGGAGCGAAGGCGACAGAGCCGGTGTATCCTAAACCAGACGAGCTCAAGCCCTGGAGCCAGCGCTGCCTGCTCGGGGCTCGCTGCCCACGGAGGGCCGGCCAGGGAACGGAGCCTGGCTCCGCATTCCCACCGCTCGCCTGTGGATTTGGAGCTCTTTAAGACCTTTGCTTTTCTCTCCCTCCCTCCTTCTCCCTCTCCCTTTTTATTTCCCAGCCCCTCGGGCACGGATTAAAGTGACAGACAATTTTCCCCTCGCACCTTATTGATGGTTAAATGCACTTTGAGTTAATGCGCGGGAAGGGGAAGGGGAAGGGGGGGTGTCCCGGGAGCGCTGCGAACCTCAGCGGGTCGACGGCGCGGCCGCGGGCCGGGGGCGCCTGGGCAGGGGCTGCCCCGCTCCCTGTCCCGCATCACCCCGCATCACCCTGCAGGTGGCTGCGGGGCGGCGGAGGCTCCGCCGGGAACCCCCGTGTCCGCGGCGCTTTCCGCGGCACGGGGAGACCCGCGTGTGCCGCAGCCCCCCGGCAGCCGCGGAGACACGCGTTGGCACTCCCAGGCGCACGCAGGTACAGCGCAGGCAGCAGCTCAGAGCCAGAATGAGTCGGGAGAGCTCCGCGCTGCTAATTTACTATAGGGCGCTCCGAGAGGTTCATTAAAAAGGCTCTTGTCAGCTCCCTAACGATCCGAGAGCTTTTTAATTATATTTTATATTCCCCTACCCGTCTCCTAACTTCAAACACATGGTAAAAAGGATTTGCTGTTTTGTTTCAGGTAAAACCTAATAATTAAAATTCAGACCCCGTCCCATGCATCTGCTTCGCCTTTGCCAAATGAATTGAAGGGAGAGAGAAAAGCGATTTCATTGAGATCACAGATGGGGTGCAGGTTTTTGGAAGAAATTTGAGAAACACCATTGTCCAGAATCAAAACTCTATGTCTTGCCCCACAAAGGGGGCTGCTTTAAGCCCCTCAACTTCTATGGGGCTTGTTTTTTAAACTTTAAGTGTTCCGCACAATAAGCTGCCACCAAAATGTCACAACCACTCTGATTCCAAGTGTGTCTCGCTGCAAAGGGTGCAGAAAAATGAAGGGAGCAAAGGGAAGGAGTGTAATTAAAAACCCTGGAGCTCCCTCCTGCCTGCTGGGGCCCGGCAGCCCGTCCGGGGTGGGGGCGATGGGGAAGGTCCCCCGCCCGTGGCAGCGGGCCGGACACCCCGAGGTGCGGGGCAGCCCCCCCCGCGCTGCCACCGCATCTGCCCGGCCCCATCCCGGCTCGGCACATCGGAGCGCTTCCATATTTTGGAGGCTAAATTGTTTCATTAGCCGAAAGCAGAAGATTAAGTCTTTTATTTTTATTCACGGTCCTGACAGCCCCGGTCGGATTTGCTGGAGGATTCCCCCCCTCCCCGTGTTTATTGCCCCAGGAGCTCAGGAGCTGAACAATCCTGACGGAATGCGATAGATAAACAGCCCATATCGTCAAAGAGACATATCGAGGGTGCTCGCGGAGGGGCGGGAGAGCCGCTTTAACAGCATCATCAAAACCCACACGCACTTCGGGAGGAAAATTAATCCTTGTATTCTTTTTACAGTCCACACGCGGAATTTAACGGGGCCCTTATACAAACAGAGACTTTTCCCGTTAATGATGGACCATCCGCAACCCACCACGGCCCCGTCCGGCCCCGGCCCCGCGCCGCGCTGGTGCGATCAGCCCCGCGGGACCGGGCAGTGCCGGGGAGATGCCCGGGCATGTGTTTGGGTGGTTGGCTGTCTGCTTGTGGGGGTTTGGTTTGGTTTGGTTTTTTACCAACGTGCCCAATTCTTCCCTGCCCAGCGCCGGGCTGAGCGGCCCCACCTCCGCCCGCGCCCGCGGGGAGCCAAAGGCGCGGCGCCCGCGGGGGTTTTCCCCTTCTTTCGATTTCTCTTTCATTAATTTTCACTGGTTTTTGGCGGCGGAGCCGAGCCGGGGTGCGGAGCCGGGGCGGGCGCGGAGGGAAGGGAGACCCGGGGAGCGGCTCCGGTGCCCCTGGGATTCTGTTCCCGACGGATCATCCCGGCCGGGCCGGTCCCCGGGAATCCCGGGAGATGCCTTCGCCCCCCGTCCTCTCCTCTGTGCCCGCATCTTCCAGGGCAGCGGGCGGTCCGGGGTGCGAAGGCGCGGTGGGACGCGTCTCAAGGCTGGGAACTTCGTTTTGGTGTTTTTGCGTGGTTTGGGTTGGTTTTGCTGCGTTAGACGGTGCTGCAACAGCCATTCAATGTTTTACTCACCTTCGCCTAAACCTGGAAGAAGTGTTTTTCAGCAACGGAGTGTTCTCTGTAACTCAGTTCTAAAAAATACCTCCCTCCTTTTTTCTTTCTTAGATCCACAAAATAATTTACGAAGTTCCTGTGTATCACTGAGTTTATAATTGTCATTAAAAAAAAATCCTTCTCCATTGCCACTACATGCTCGTTTTCCTTTACACAAAGTCCGAATTAATCAGAGCAGATAAACAGGCAAATAGACCTACACAAAGCGAAAAATATTTCTACGTACACATTAAAATAATTTTTAAACTCCTAAAATGGCTGCAGCAGAACGGGGGGGCATCAAATGACAACAAATTAGGTCTATCTGTAAATTTAGAAAAAACAAAATCATGAGTGGGACACCGTAGTTAGAAAGTATAAAATACCTATGAGCAGTAGTTACATTAACAGGGACTGTGACAATAGGTTAAATAAAGCATAGAGGCAAATAGACTTATAGAAATCATATTCCAAGGTAAATAAAAACATATTCACTAGTATACTAAATCATAATATATTTTTAAAAAAAATTCTCAGAGTAGCACTTTTTTTAAGAAGAAAACTGCACAAAGAGGAAGATAATAAAGAGAAATTAAATAACAGGTAAAAGACTAAGATTGTAACCAAAACTATTTGAAGATGTTGTCTTAGATCCTCAGCGTTCATATATACATGACTTTAAAAAGACTACAGAAGGCCCACAAGAAGTGGCTGGGCCATGTGAGCCAGCACGTTAAAGGATGCAATTAAAAGACAGACACAAATTAGTAAAATAGAAAAGAAAATGAAAAAATCCCTGGAAATCTAACTTTTGGAAGAAACAAATCCAGAACTAAACAACTGTCAGACCTTTAGGAACAACTACCAAAGGTGTAAAAGATCATTAAAAATACCAGAAACAGGAAATCTGCCAGAAGGTTATTGGACTAAGACATTTTCAGGGTGTAAAAGGCTCCTTTTATTAAAAATAGGCAATAAGAAAATAGGAAAACTAAGCTAGTCCCTTGCAGTGACGTTTACTGCAGTGGAAACATCTTTTCTCGAGGAAAAAAAAAAAAGAAAGGAGTATTACTCAGAGATTGATAGTTGGAAGCAGCAAGCAACAGTTTTCATAGTGAGAAAGGATTCCAGCAATGTCCCCAAGGATCTGTGTGGAAACCTCTGTTATTCGAGGTACTCAGACACCACTACCCGGAAAACGAGCTCAGTAGTGAGCTGGTGGTATTAATGACTGATACAAAGTCATTCAAGATGAGTGGATCGAAAGGGAATGGTGATGAGCTGTGGAATAGTCACAACACCGAGCTGGGAAAACAGTGAATGAAACTCACTGGTAGTGAGTACCAAATAACGATCCTGTTAACCAGTAGTTTTGTGAGCAAAGGAACTAATGAAGCCTCCTTCTATAACCAGCAGTCGAGTGACATTTTAATTGAATGATATTAAGGCTGTAGTGTGACTTCAGTCTTTACTACACATAAAAGAATCCCCAGAGAAAGGCCCTGACTAAGGAGCGAATTCTCTGGTATCTAATGAGACATTAGAACCTGTTGGAACTTTGTCCTTCAGGTAGGGTGCTCTCGCAGGTCTGGAGTGACTCCTAAGTTAGATCTGGAGTGAGCCTTGCCCTCACCACACCCATCCAAGGGACCTTCATCTGGCTTTCCTGAATTCTGGGCTGCTGACTTTCACAGAACTTACAGAAATTTCAGACAGCAAAACCCTTATAGCATTTGTTTGAAATCAGAAAAAAAATATGGATGTAAGATGCAAAGGTAGTAACAAGGTATTAAGAAAATATTTTAAGGTGTATAACCAATTTCATCCCACATGAATTGGCAGTGCTGTCAGGGAGAGCAGTCCAGCCTTCCTCTCCCTCATCTTCATTCACTCACCCAGAGCCACATCTGCCTGGAAACTGCTCCAGGAAAAAAAGTGGTCACTTCTTCACTTTTTAACTAGTTTGCCCGGTCCCAGTGCAAGATGGGGCAGAGGCGGCTCTGCTGGGAGCAGCACAGATCTGTATCAGATCAAATTGAGTATAAAACTGTCTGGATCCTGACACATTTAGTGCTAAGTTAGGTATTCCCCCACCTCTGTCATCTGTGGGGAAATGGTTTCAGGTAGACAAGAATGAATGTGTACAGTGTGCAGTAATTTTTGCTTTCTATCATGACCTGTCCAAGAAAAAAACTGGCAGCTGCCTTCTCTTTTATACAAGTAGAATAATAAAATTAAACTCAGCTGCAGAACCAACACTCAGTCTCTCCTCCCAGGTCTTTTGTCCAAAAAGACCAATGGCTGCAGTAAACATCCACTGACAAGGGCTGGATGGCTCATCCCAGGCAAGCACTCAGCTGCCAGCCTGAACACTGATGCCCCAGCTTGTACCTTCCCTCTCAAAGAGCCTGAAGAATTCCATCTTTTGGCACTCAAACAGCTTTGACCACGGACAGCACACAAATTAGGAGCTGTACTGTGGTGGTGTTGAAGCAATCTTCTGAAATGTCCAACAGAGAGGCTCCTTTCTCCTCAGGCCCATATGACTCACAATATTGGAAAAAATTAAGTGTGACGTAAAATTCAGTGCAAACCCCTCCTCAGGAGAAGGTCACCATCACTGCCTCCAAATGAAAACGTGTCCTCTGCTTTGTCCAGTGTTGGAAGGTCTTGGTGCTTACCTCGATGCATGGCCTGAGTGCTGAGAGCCCTCAGGGGTGGGACACACCCGGGACAGAAGGGCTGGAAGCCTTTGCTCCAAGGAGGAATGGCACACACACGACATCTCCATCTTTAGCATTTCCTACTGACTGTTCCAAGCAGGATCTGGTTCTCTCTGGCAGTGGCACGTCACACATAGAGAGACCTACTTATGTGGACCCCATTTTAGGGCACCAGAATCTTCCCGTGCATTATTTAGGAGCCTGAACACAAGGCCTGGATAATGAAATGTTTCAGTCCTGTCAACCTCAGTCATGGCAATTTGATTTTCCCCCACATTTGGAAGAGCAAAACCATATGAATTTTTAGTAGAAATATTATTGCAATTGAAAATTTATTTTAAGTTTCTAATGTCACCGAGTAGGTACAATTTACGAAAACCAAAGTCCTTTTCTGCTACATTAAAAAAAATAGGCAACCCCCCCAACAGAGCTCCATTGGAAACTCCCTCAGCACTCCCACTGAACAGGAGGGTGCACATGCAGAGAGCACAGAGCAAACACTGGGGTTCTGCATGTTCTCTAATAATGATTTCAAACACCACTGTCAACAAAGTTTCTCCCAAAGCCAGAGCATGCCCCACCTTCACCCCCATGCTCCGAAGGCCTTTAACAAAAGCTGACACATCGCACAGGATTCTTTTCATTAACAGTAACTCCATAAGACTAATGCATTAATCACGTTAATGGCAATCCATTAAAGTGAAGAACCTGAAGATATAAAAGTAGAATCAGAGTTATGCTCTGTAGCAATGATGTTACAGTTTTAGGGTAATACTGAATTATGAAATTAGACTGACTAGAGGATTATCTGTGCCAGCAGAGCATGTGAAGTGAAAACCATGGTTTTGGAGAGCAGAAAATGATGGCATAGAATGTCAATAGTTCAACAGAGGGATTGGTTTGCGCTGAGGGAAAGGTGACTCGTGATGGTTGCTTCTTGAAATCAGGCCCAAAGTATTTAAGGACCAAAATCATAAACGTTTTATTTGAAGAGCGATACACTTGTTTACCTTGTGGCAGAATGATCCCTGTATACTGATCTCAGTATCTTTATATCAGAGGGCAATAATGCCACTACTTTGAACACTTCCAGTTAATTATCACTAGAACATTTTGATAATGACAGTGTATTTTGCAATATGAACAAAATGAGGGAAAAATAATAAGAGTTTAAAGAAAAAAAAAAGGCCAAACAACCCTGGGAGTACTGACTTCAACAAGTTCAACAAATATTCAAGCCACATTTAATAACTTTATAAAACTAGTATCAAAGTAAAGAATATATAGTCAAAATACAGCAATAAAGTTGAGTGAGAGAAAACAGCCTGATGAAATCAAACAGAAGTTAAAACAGAACAGATTAATATAAACAAGTTAGCTGAAAGGTCGCTTTGCTTCGTGTAGCATATTCATTTCCTCAATAGCCAGCTTAGAAGGAAAAAAAAAGATATGCATCACTTTAAAATCCTGCTGTATGTGTTACTGTGATTGTTTGTAGAAACAGCATCACCCCAATTTGCAACCCATGTTAATTTCTTATTTAACAAACACAGTGGATATTTTTTTAAAAAAGAAAACAAAAGCTCAGAATGAAGCGTCTGCATTCAGCTTTCCATTACACATACATTTATCGTTCTATTGGCTATGAATTCTTTTATTTGTGAACTGCAAATTATTAGGATTTGCTTACACTTCCAAACCTTTTGTTTGTCACAGATACTTCACTTCTAAAAGTATCTGGTGTAGCACTCACTAATTACAGAATTAAAAAAGGTAGAATAAGGCTTTCCCCGCTCAGAAATTTGCATTTTTGGTAAAGGTAACAATATATCAGCGTCACTAACACCCTAATGATAGGCATACATTTAATTTCATATCACCATCCTTTCAAAGAAAAAAAGACTAAAAGATGTGTGCAACTGTTTTTTGCTTAGTACAAAATTTTCAAATCAAAATTCATTTAGCTACGATACACACAATGAATGACATAGAAACAGAGGTGGAAAACAATGTGCCAGGCTTTATAAGAAAAGGAAATTTGATTCGCAGGTGATGAATCTGTAGTGCTATTGTGCACTATCTTGTAAGCCCCGAGATTAAACTAAAAAAAAAAAGAAAAAAAATCCCTAAACCAGTTTTGATGCATGTTTGGCATCAACCGCTCTTTATCATCTTAGACTCAGTATGCTCATTCTGTGGTTGAGAAATTTAAAGTACCAGATTTTTCCACATCAGGTAGCAGGTAGCTGGTGCATACATTTCACACAAGAGAACTAGGATTTCTTTAATTTGAGATGGGATCAATAATGTATTGTTAAAATGTCCAAAGTGTGCAACAATAAGGCAGATTTCTTATTACACCACCCCTTAAAATATCCATTGTTTGAGGAGCCAAACAAGATGCTTTAAACCAGCAGAGTAATAGGAGACAAGCAAGTGCCAGAATGAAGGAAAACTGCTAAAATGGGAACTGCCCTTTCTTTCACAATGAGAAATAAAGAACTTTTGTATCTGGTATTTGAAAGGTTTTTAACAGCTGATATTCAATATCAGCTGATTCCTGAAGTGTTGGCAAGATACCAGGTTTCTGGTACTGGCCATTTCTTATGTTATTTAAATATTCACATCATGCAATAAGCAGTTTCACACTGCAATGTAATGGAAAATACTTCCTAAACTGAATTGGAACTGAGACCCAAAGCAGAACCAGTAAATAAATATCTTGCATATATGTCAAACTATATTCTCCAAACAAAACCTTACATCTTATCAAAGAAGTCAGAAAGTACTAACAAAAATTATATGCTTTCTACTATAATACTGTTAAATTTTCATGGCTGAGAATGTCCCATTAATTTTTTTTTCTGCCTTTTTAAATTAGTTGGCAAAGTAGAAATTCAAACACAGAAATAAAATGCATATATATGAGAGCACTGGCTCAGTGAGATATCAAATATACAGCATTCTAGTGTCAAAAGTACAGGCAGAAATGTCCAAGATTTCTTGGTGAAAAAGGGGCATTTGAGGAGTAAAAATTCTACTTAACAATCACTCACATTTTAACAGTGCATTAATTATAACAAAAGCTGGATGATAAGTGAGCAACAGAATCATAATGTTCAGTGTTCATAGCAGAACTTTATTCTCTGCTCATTTAAATGAGGTTGGAAACATATACTCATGTACGTGAAACTTTAAGTAGCTATGTTTTTTTTCAATTTTTCAGATTCCTGCAAGAGGCAAACTTATGACATGGAATTGAGTTGGATGATAGTACAAGGTGGTGTTGATAGGAGTCTTCCTCTCGATGCTGTGCCTCTGGCTTATCAAAGGATGATTAGTCCTACAATCTTGTTTATCTATTCTTTTGCCTCTAGGAAAAGGGTTTCTTGAGGATACAGTTTTACCTCCAGTAATGATTTATTTGGATCCAGCTGGGTCACCTGTAAAGATACGAACACAAAGGTGTGTGTAAGTGGACTTTTTTGAATTGTTTATCTTCACAGCACACATTTTCACTGGGAAGATTTCTGAGTCCCTTCATCGGTGATAATTGAAGTTTTGAGTGTGATTTTCCAGGATGTAGATTAAGGAATATATACTGTATTTTCTGCTGTTGTTATTATTTCATAACAACAAATAGAATAATAATAAACAGAATCCCTGACATTAATTCCAAGAAGGTCTTGCTCTCTACCATAAACCAATGCATGAATTCTTTTTTATCAAAAGTTAAGAACTTTTGGAAGGATTATTAGAACACATGAGTTAAGATGAAGACTAAACCTGTAATCCTAGAGAAGTATCCTAAAATTTCAATGAAACTGATGGTGCAAGCAGTATAGCCAATCCAACAGGATCTCTCTCCATTGAAAGGGGAGACATACTCTGCCTTTATTTTCCTCCTCGTTTCTTGCTCCAAGGCTCGTGGTCAACTCTGCGGCTTATCAGCCACCTCAGTGACCCCAAGCTGGGAGAAAACTGTCCACCTTTAGTTGGTTGGTTATTTTCCTGTCACGGCAGTGAGCACAACTGGTGAGGTCCAGCCAGCACCAAATCCAGTTGGAGGTGAGCAGCAAAGGCACCGAGCAATGAGCAGGAGGAAGCAGAGCCCTCCGCCTTTCACTGGGAGTGAGATGCTGGATCAGGTCACTGCATGGTGAGACTGCACCTCAACCTGCTCCTGATGTGCTACTCACTATGTATGTGTGTATATATACATATATACAAGTACTGTGTGCCTATATATCATTTATGTAGACTCTCAGGTGTGTACATTTGTATTACAGGATTGTTTCCCAGAATCTTGACTCCTTGTTGGATTTGTAAAGGTATTTAGGCAATCACTTGTGCAGGTGGGCATACAAGAGAACTCCACTGAGAGTTAGTTGCCATGCCATTTGGAAAATAACAATTCAGGCACAATCTGCACCATTATTGCCAAAATCCTTCAACGTTTGGATCCCAGCACCAAACCCTGACAGCTGCTCAACATCCTCACTATCCCATTACTGACTTTCACTAAAGGCTCATAAGCAGTTCTCAGTTCAGTCATCAAGAAACTCTTGTGTTCAGGATTCTGTTTAGAAGCCAGACTGCTGCCTATAGGATAAGTCTTTTCCATGGAAATAAATTTTAATTATTACATAATATAATTACTTATATAGACAAAATAATGGCAAGGGTCCTAGTGTCCTTCAGATATTCAAGTTTACATGCCAATGCTGTGACACCCTTCAGAAGACTACTGCAAAGCTTCATATAGAATGAAGAACACTTTTTCTTTTAATCTTACCACTTTCTGAAATATTTCCCTTCTGTTTTCAAACTTATTTTCCCTGGCAATTCCCTTTTATTGTCTTTTGCTGTGTGAGCACACCAGTTATCAGTTTAATTGTGAATAATAGGTTGTTAGTCTTATTCTGTAAGTATAAATGCAAATGCACGCCAATAAACTGTTTTCCACAGTTACATTTGTTTCATCTATGATCACAGCATGCCACTGCCTTCTAAAAATGTTTTTTGAAAACATTAGGGTCAAGCAAACCAAATACTATGAAGTAGGAAGAAATATTAATGCAATCTTTCTTAAAAGCAAAACTTACTAATCCTGTTATCTATTAACAAAGCCAGTATTGCTTCTCTTTCCCTCCCCCCAACTAAATCAAGCAAACTTAAAATATATTTGCATTTCTATTGTCTTATTGAATAATTAGAGAAAATTTATTATTTAAACAAACATTCAAAGCTTATCACATCCTAAGCCCACTGAAATCAGTGCAATTTCACCTGACTGCAGCAGAATTTTTTTAAAAAAGGCAGAATTAAAAAAGTCAAACCAACCCCAAAAACCCAAACAGATGCATTATTTTCATTCCCAAAGCAGGAACATATTTTCCTAAACTTCATGTACCACAGTGAGCTATTGCTAAATGTCTGAAGAGAAAAATAATTTATAAAAACCAGACTCAATTTTAGATTCCTATTATCTACAGTCCAATTATGCATTCCTGCACAGATGCTGCTTAAATTATTGAAAGGTTATTATCTTCGAAAGCAAACCTGTTATGTAAAAAACAGCCAAAGTAGTGCATTTAAGTTTGTGATTACAGGAGTATGCTAATTAAGTATCTTGTTGCATTTTTTAATGTTTTGGCATTCTGCTACAGTCCATTATTGCAGGTAGGCACAGAGAGAGAGGCAAAGAGGGGTCTGTGCAATTCACAGCATCTGAGGTATTGGGCACCTGAGAGAAGCAATTTTCCTTCTTTTTAGTTCAAGCCTGTATTAAATTAGACCTCTCTATTTTCCAATCCTGCAACCATTTGGTTTGGTTTGGTTGTGTTTTGTTGTTTGCTTTCTTTTCCCCAAGAAAATCCAGGAAAGACATAACAAGTCTCTTCTACATTTGGATAATCACATCAAATCTGAAAAGCAAGCCCAGGCACTGAACACAACCATCCTGACTGCAACCATATGGAAACCTGTTATTCACTTGAGCGTCATTCAAGATTTGGGTCCTAGTTGATGGTTTGCAAACTTCAGGTGCCTTAAATAATAACAATGCATGATGTCCCTTCTTCGATGCCGCCACACTTGGCAGGTTAGCTAGAAGCCTGGTGGAGTACCTGCAGCACAAGGACTGTGCAGCTTTTCACCATAATTTCAGTGTGCTGCTTAATTCACTGAGGGACAGCAGAGTTTGCAAATGTTTACACCATTACCCAATTAACTAACAATATGGCTCCTACATCTGTCAACAAACAAAGCTGTTGTTGCTTTGTTTTAGCTCCTTGGCATTTTCTGTTCATATGGGTCGCCATTGTACTTAATTATCACACCACAACCCTTCTGCAGCTTCTACTTTGTTATTTGTGGCTTGTAAATATGTTGTTTACTACGAAGAACAGAAGCCTTATTAGTGAACACACCCTCTAACAAAAGAAATGGTTTCTCTTGTAAATATATGAAATAGAAGGCCTAAGATGCATTTTAACTTACAGTATTTTAAAACAGAACCAGAAACCAAAGAACAATCTATAACAGAGATCAAAGGATCCTGCGAGAGCTGTGGCCCACAAGAGTGTGTTCAGTGTAGTGTTCCACTGAATTTCATTCACTTAAATTTACATGTATTATTTCATACTGTGAGGTATAAAACACCTTCAAATTTGTGTCTGTGTACCTTGTTTCATTAACAACAGGATAAATTCTGGAGCCCACTTGAGTTCTGGCACCCCACTGCATGATGCTTGTTTCAAAACAGCCCTGCACATTATGTAAGTTCCACTGTCCCAAACCCCCACACCTTTATAACTTAAAGATTTCTTCTACATTGTGGGCAACTACACAGGAAAGCATGTAAGCATGTGTTTATATACTGAATCTGATTTGATCCTGTTGAACTCAATGAGATTCATCTATGTGGTTAAACCAATGCTTTCTTAAGGCTGCAAAATACACCAAGTGAAGCATTCAGCGACTGTTGAAGGCCTCCACAAACGCTAAAAGCACAGTGTTTATCTGTACTGATAAGTCCTGATATTCCAGCTCACAGAATTCTGTACAATAACATACAGGTGCACTCAGGGCTGTCCCAAGGCACACACAGAGAGTGCCCCAGGAGATTTTATCTATGCAAACTTTAACACTCCCCTCCCTTCAGGGAAGACTCCTTCTAGCAACATGACCAGAGGTGCTAACAGGACCTTACTTCTGTCAGTGTTAGATCTTGCCACTGAGCTGTGAAAGGTTTCACTTTCACTGAAAGAGGTCTCAGTTGGTAAAACACCACTTTTCTTCCAGCTCTGGATACAGCTTTACAGGGCCTTGGGCTTTGCTGCACTGCAGCCACGGCTTTGAGCTTCATTATATAACTGACGTTGTTTTGGGGCACAGGGAAGTTATTGTTTAAATAAGTATTTATTTAAATGAATTCTCTGGCGATTGTTGCAGCTAAGCACTAGCTGGTTGAAGTACTGCTGTGGCACTTTGAAGTTCCAATGATTTACAACTGCACAAATGCAGAAGGTAGTAATGTTAACTCTTATACTTCTCTAAGAATGTAGTAGCTACTTACACTTTACTCTGAATAAATTCATTAGGTTTTAAAATAACCCAATAATAAAAATTAATACTAATTTAAACAACATTTGAATACATTTTTATAGCAAAGTGTTTTTCCTTCTAGAATAATTTCTGTATTATTTCTGTCTTCACCTTTGCTGATCTATCTGTTCTATCACATATTCACATCCTGAGCAGCTGTACTTTTCCCATTTCAAAGGTGTGGCTCCTCACCCTCCCTACCTCTGCAGGGAAAAGATAAATACAAAAAAATGGCTTAATGCCCAGGAAGGTAATTTAAAAATAAAGAATCGAATACACAATTATTATGACACTTACACAAGCAGTAAATATCACACCCTTCACCTTTCTCTCCACCCTAGGACAAGGATCTGATTCCCGAGCAGCACAGCCTCTATACCACTTACACACGCATGAATACATTTAATGAATCTAACGGACAAAGAGTTCTTTTACTCTCTTTCCTAATCCTCCTAAAGTATAAATGCAATAGAAATTACTTAAAGGCACACCTGGTAAAGTACCAGATCTGTTTAAAAAACTATATTTTCAGAGTGACACACAAACAAATACAGTGAATCCCTTCTACCTATTGAAATATCTCTGGGTTACACAGATAATATGCTCAACTTGAGCAACAAACAAAAGTAGGGTTACTTTACAGAAATATATGCAATTAGATCGGGCTTAGTTGAATAAACTTGGAGATAATTTACATCTGAATTGAAGAAAGCCGTCACAAACAAGGAAAAATATGTCATAGTAAAAGACTTGTAGCCTCGTTCCAAATACAAAGTCTTAATCCAGATACGTCACGCTCTTACTGTCTCACTTCTTTGGAGAGGTTTTCTCAAAACATATTTGAGATTAAGTGTATTTAAAAATACATTTACCAAGCTAAGTAACTGCTGTTGATAAAACAGAAAATTGGGATGTTGTGTCCTCTGCTTTGAGCTTCCCACTCTTCCTTTGGGAAAGCTGTGCAGTGCTCCGAGATGCCCAGAATGCCATCAACCTTTACACAGTGGAAATTTTCATTGCCTTAACATAATTCATATCAAAGAATAATTTGCTGCATAGATTTTAATAAGTGAAGGCTTACTGACCTCTCTTGCATTAATTGATGTTTTTGACATTAAGACAGTAACTGTGTTCTCTTTTCTAAAACACTAAATATAAAAACAGGGCAGTGTAAATAACAAGGATAAGCCCAAACCCAGTGTTGCTGTATTTGTACAGTGGCACCTGAACTATCAGGTGATTTTTAAAATTCAACATTATGAATTCACGATTCCACATGAAACTCTGGGTTTTTAATTGGGAAAAACACTTCGGTATTTGTAAACCAAAGCTTAAAAACCTCACAAACATTAATGGTTCGTGTGCCAAAACTAAATAGAGTTTTAATGTTAATGAAGTTCTAAAAAAATACCAGATTTTTACCCAAATCCTGCATCTTTTTAACTGTGGATAATAAAAGAAATATGTAACTGTGGTTTATTTCCTGTCCAATAAAAGACCTTAGGAAGTGCTGTGTACAGCAGCTCCACCTGGGTAGCTCTGAGCTTCCTTTTAGCAAAAAATCAGAAATTTTGTTTAGTGATCAGTACTCCCCTAATATACAGCCAAAATACATCCAGTTACTAACATCACTGAGAATTTTATATTTGTTGCCAAGAACTAATCTTACTGAATAAATCAGAAGGCTACCAGAAGGCTGCATCTCCTTCTAGCCTTTCAAACAGCTCATTTTCAATGACAAAAACAACCAACACACCTTCTGATTTTGGCAGAAGCGAAAACACAGAAGTATTTCAATTAATAATGACTTTTTTTTTTTTTTTAACATGGCATTGGTGGTATTAAAGTATTGCAGAAGTTGCCTTGAGAGCAAGAAGATAAAGTTGGAGTCAGAGGAGTCACCTGCAGGTACTGACCAGGACAATGCTGGTCTCACAGTGCCACCAGCTCTGAGACTGGAGGACTTCAGAGTTTGAGGGAAGAAGAAGGTGCTGCAAAGACCTCCTCAGATTTTCTGCTTTTCTCCCTTCATTCTTTCTGGTTTGAAATCTTTGATCTGTTTAGGAATTCTTTGTGTGGTTTCTTGGAAAAAGAGAAGCCAACAGAACACCCTGGACCGGGTCTTTTCCTGACAAAGAACCTGCAGGCAGAAGAGCTCCATCACCTGCTCCTTCACACTATTTTCCTTCATTTTTCTTGCAGAGCAGAGCAAAGGTTTAAGAACTGGTCCTTACAGATGAGAGCATTTGTATGTTAGGCATCCTTTGTGCTGTGCCAGGGTGTACACCAGTCCCTTACTTGTGGGCACTGCTGCCCGTGTGCTTAGAGTGAACTAACAATAATCCAGGTATTTAATTATTTTAAAATGCGCTAGCTACAGAGAAAATAGATCACATCCTTAGAAATACTATAGCTTTCACCGTGGAGACTGAGGAAGAGCTGAAACGAAGCAAACAGCCACATCCTCTGGAAGTTTGAAAATATATAAATACATTTAGTGCTCCAAATGAACTGTAAGAACTTTGCTTTGCATACATCCCAAAGGGGAGTGGATGGGAACGCAGTCACTCACAGGAGAATGACCCAGGATTGGATTCATGTGCACTTAATTATAATTGCACGAAAAAACAATCCAAAAGGATTTTTATCACAAGTTCAAAGGATTAAGATGTTCAGACACCACAATGATATCTACAGTATAACATTGTGATTGGTAGATAGGTAAATGGAATAAAGAGAGTGCCTAGGACTGCTTTGGTGATTTAGCCTGATGCATTACTTATGCAATTACCAAAACAGCAGGAGATCATTAAATTTTCTGGTAACCAGACACAGCATTCTCAGTATCATACTATTCCAAAGGCTCTTTACGGCTGTTTTATCATTATATTTTCTTCCTAGGAAGGTCACAAAAAAAAGCCCACAAAGTTGACACTAAGCATAAATTTTGGGGAAAAAGTACAAAACATCTTAGGCCCAGCTGATGCTGGATAATGTCATATGCAAGAGCAAAGCTCTGCAGCTTAACTAAGGCATCTTCCTGCGAACAATACCGTGCCTCCCCTGAAATAAATGTTCTGTAAAATGGGGCAGTGCTGAATAAAAGAACACTTTGGGTGCAAGGGATGTGCACTGAAGGGATGTTGGGTGGAATATATTAATCACATGGTTGGCATTAGTCACTGGGTAACTAATGAGGATGATTCAACGGAGAGCATTGAGCATTCAGCGCTGTGGTGAATGCCTGCTTACTCCAGTGAGCCTAAAGTAAAACAGCTCCTCTGAAATGCACACCTATTTCCTGAAATTGGTTAAACATTCCCTGTATTCAAATACAGCTGCTGTGAGAGATCAGAAACTATATGGATCTATAGAATGCAATTCTATTTCTTTTTCAGAATAAACTTACATCTATGAGATGGGATCTCCTTTCAGTGACTTGATACGTGAAGGGTTTTAATCTTTCTCTTTGGATATCACAGTTACTTATGTAAAGACAGTGGGTCTGAAAAGTCTTCCTTGGAAGAAGGCATGGTGAAAAATCTTTCTGTAATACTTACAGAATTTTTGACTACCTATATGGAAATTATACTTCCACAAAAGCAAACATGGCATTTTAAGAAGCAAAATATATTCAATATTCTGTAAGGTGCTGTCATTGACTTCAACAGGACAAGAATATCACATATTCCTTTTTGCAGGTGCTGAAAAAAAGACTGTGATACTATTCTTTGTGAGCGACAAACTTGCTAGAAGTTAAAACTTGTTAAAAGTTTTTGGGATTTACAGATATTTCAGTGTTCTGGCTGCAATGATACATGGTCCATTCCTCTTGCACTCAAGGTTAATCAGTCCAATTATTCTACTGTTACAAGTCATCAGGAAGAGCTGGCAGAAATCACACTTCAAAGAGGCATGGGAATATGCCAGTCTGGTATGGCCAATTTGCTTAGGCAACTTCTCAGTGTCTTAACTAAACTAAACTTAACTGCTTGAATAAATAAAATAACAACGTATCTTGAAAAGAGAGGAAAGACAAGGGCAGGTAGTATTGACTTAAGGACAGTTGTAAATGACAAGAGGAGGGACATCTACCTTTATAGGTGGCTGTGGCCTTATGTAAACTCAATCAGAGTAAACATATGACACCATCAAATCTTTACTGACCTGAAAAACTTACATTACGTGAATAAAAAGAGCTATCTACTACTTTATGTAGAAGAAATGATAAATATCTGTAACTTAAATGACTGGAAAAATTACATGAACCACATGTAATTCTCAAAACATTTTGAACATACCAGAAAAATATTTCATTCATCTGAAAATTTGCTCTGCCATAAGACAGATATTCAAGATACTTTCCTGATTTCCATGAAATTACTAAAAATGCTATTTGGGATAACCATGACACTGCATGAATCCTTTCTCCCAATAACACTTTTCTTCCATTTTTCTATGCAGATGATGATTAGGAGGAAGAGTGTTAAGAGCCAAACACGGTCCTGGACATATAACTCTTTCATGAACTATTTAGAGAGTTTAAACATGACCTAATGATTTGAAAACAAGGTTATTTGAAGGAAGTAGTTTGCACTGGGCGAAATGCAGAATAATCCTTACAAAGAACAGCTCCCAGAACTGTCACACAAAATTGTCAAACTACCTGGCATTGTCATATAGGGATCATGCTCTAAAATTACCTGTCTGTGAACACCAGAGAATAATTCCCTGCTCAGAGGACTCTGTGTGCCAAGTGCTGATCAACTTACTATCCTGTGACATTATTTGCACCACTGTGAACATTGAAGAGGAATTACTCCTGCCAGAGCAAAGGAACAAATGATCCCATTTGGATTTGAACACCTTATTCTATACTCCCATACAATATTAAGCATTTTCTGGCCATAAATTTACTGAAATCCTGATCATACCTAATTTAAATTGACATGCAACTTGAGTTAGATTTATTTTCTGCCCTTTCAAGAGAGACAGATTTTTTGTTTCTGTTTATTTAAACTGCTGTTGAAATTGGTTAATTAAAAGGATTTAAAAAATCTTAATACTCTAAACAGAGCAAACTGGTTCTGAATTATTAAGCAACATTTTAGATGCATTTAAATAACCTTAAGTGACTTAACTGCCACCTGATCCTAAGCTGTGGCTCAGAAAAATAAAATGTGAAATACTGTAGAAGTCTTGGCTTACCAAGGCTTCCAGATACAGTAAATAAAGAGCTTAAGTCTCTAATACCGTGTCTGCAGAAGGCATCCTCTCAAATACATAACTAATGCTCCACCTTAAGGAAAAAGGAGCAGAAAAAATTATAATTCATAAGAAATTAATAAATTCAGTTATTCAAGAATAGCTTTAAAAAGGAGAAAGCATGCCAGGACCTCCCTTTCTGAGAGACCCCATAAAGCATTCAGTATTAACCCTGGTAGAGAGGCTGAAGCCCAGTTTGGGTAAATTTCTGCACATTCCTCTTACACTTTCAGCCAGACCTGGTACACTCCAGCTTCTTGCCTAAGTGTGGTGAAGTGCCCACTCCATGTTTGATAAGGGACTGATTAGGGAGACCTGTGCAGATCTCCCCCACTGAAGTAAGTGAGGAACTGATCATCTGGAAGTCTCCAGGGAACTGGGAGAAGGTGGATCTCACAGCTGGCAGATCGAGGGGACTACCAAAACCAGACTTTGAGAGAGGGACTTAGAAGAAATACTGAACTGAAAGGTTGACAGGGCACACTAATATGCTTGGGGTAAGCTCTTTTTGTTAGAGCTAAATGGATTTCTGGAAGAAAGGGAACTATATTTCTGAAATCAGCACACACATTTAATAGTGTACACATTTGCTTCCACCATAAAGCCTTTGCAGATGTATTTAAGAATAATGCAAAGCACATAGAACACAGTGGAAGATGTGCTTGCCAAATGCTCTCAGAGTTAGAGATACAAGTTCCCTGCTGACCCAGGGTCACTCCTGATGCTCTGGTGGTACGACATGTAGTGCTGCTGTGGTGGAGGCACTGAGAGAGGAGCTGGTTAATATCTAATTTCAGTGCCAGTGGAAAGAACAACACACTCAGCGACAAAGACCCAATAACAAGTCACTGCATGTGCTTAACTGCTTTGGAATGTCACTGCTGCTTTAAAATCTACAAGTAGTGTCTGGAAAAGGTTAATCTGTGTATTTACTCATGTGTAGAAGTTTGTATTTACAGTAGGGTTATGATACCAACTTTAAGTTAGCTAAGGATATCTGTGTAAGCAACTGGAACACAGGACTAAGAACTAATGAATTTTTATTTACCAAAGACGTAAAAATACTTCAACAAGATTGTATCAGGACTGATGGTTTTGAACAGCAGGTAAAAATGCTCTAACAAGTTTAATACAAGAAAATGTTGATTTGGTTGAAGATAATACCCTTGTTTTGATAAGATGGAAACACTTTTGGGGGTGTGTTTATTATTGTAAAACAGATTAGGATAGAAAAAGAAAACAACCCTGACTTTAGAAGACATGTTTTCATCTTATCGCAACAAAACTCCAGCAAAGTAATTCTGATTCTTTCAAACGTATTTTTTGAAAAAGTATTATGTGTAGTTTAAATAAAACCCAGACATTTTAAATGCTATTGTTTTCTGGAGCACAAGCATCCCAAGCACTCGGTTCTTGTTGCACAGATTTCAATTGGTATTTGTGATACATATCATAGAGCAGAAGAACCTTGACAATTTAAGAGTGCATTTTTAAGAGACTATATATCATGAAGCCTCAGCAATGCAAATACACTTTCACTGTACTTTTCCAAGGCATTTCTCAATGACATATTTTTATAAAATCTGTCTACGGAGTTACACACTTCCAACTTTCCAAACCCGGGGAATATGACAGATGTCATTTATAGTTCTCAGTGGTTAGCAAACCCCTGGGGAGTGTTTTTCGCCTGTTGTGGCTCTGGTGGTCACAATGGCAACCGGATTCATACGTGGCCGCCGAGTCAATCGGCATGAATCATTTATGTGACTCCTCATACGTGGCATTATTAGGTTGGAATCATAGGAAAACGATGGCAGGGTCTTTGCTTCCCTCACAACAGACCAACAGCTCTGGACCCTGCCATTAAATCCTCCATTCTTTTGCCTCAGCGTTTTCTCCCTGCCAGTTTCACAAATCTACTGACTTGTTCTAATTTAGTGCTATTTTTGCTTTTCTACTCCTTTTTCAATTGGTTCTTATGTGATTCAGCTGATCAATTTTTGAGTTTGTTACAGAGGACTGAAATGAATAGTGATGATGATGTGATTAAGTACAGAAACAGCAAGTGTAACGTGAAAAAAAGTGCACAAAGTTAGAGCAATATGCCTGTAGGGTTTTTATATTACATATGTACTACAATAGGAATAAGTCACAGTAGGGAGAAATTACTTGCAGAATATTTAAAACACACAAACTCATTGTTTAGACTGTAAACCATTGTTTTTCTTCCGTCAAATAAATTGAAGGAGCAGTAATTCTGAAACATAGATGACTTCTAGTCTTTGGTTCCACTGGAAATGATACTACATGCTTAAGGAGTAAAGTTAATTAGTAACTAATGAGATTCCTTAAACACTACTTTTCAGTCTGACTGACTGGGATTCTCACTATAGGACAAGGTGGAAGAAGAGCTGCAAGCACTGCAATCCTGTTCAGAGTTATGGCCAGACCTGGTCAGAAATCACATCCACCCTCAAGGTTCCATGCCTGCTAAGGACATTGGTTTCTTTCCCTTTGGAGCACTTACAAACAAGAGGATAAACCAAGAGGAATCTCTCACAAACCACTGCAAACACGTTAGTTGGTGCCTTATTCCTACTGAACTTCCTCCAGGGGCAGTGATGGGAAACAAAATGGAAGAGCAACCCAAGTTGGTGAAAAATGGCTTAACCTGTCACCTGGAGATGCCTCCAGCAAACAAAACCCCAGCTGGTCCAGAGGTGCCTACACTCACTTGCAGTGCTGAGGTATTGTGGCCAAAAAGCTGCTGAACTTCATCCATCTCTGCAGGGCCCATTCCCTCCACCTTTTATGAGGGCCCCAGGGGATTGCTGCACAGTTGGACCTACTGAGTTTTACCTTTGCTGTAACAATGGCTAAACAAGAAATGAAAGCTAATTTGTAGTAAGGCAGAAACATAGAGGTATATTTTCAAAGAAACTTGGTAGCCAGCACAAAAATATCTGTTGATCTATCAACAGAATTTAATTGGCTTTTGTAAGCAGTGAGAAGTATTGACTCTGAAAATCAGTCACAGCAGCGACATCATTAGAATTTCGAGTTAGGTGATATAAATTATTTTCTATTGGCATTATGTAGCAGGTGGATGAAAAATTTATTAGAATGTACTGCTTAGTTCATAACTGGATACTGACACTGAGTCTTATTCATAACATAAAATGGCAAAGCCAGAAAGACCAGAAGTACCAGCCCATAACAGACCTAAACAGTGTGCTAGTATTGATGGAGTTTCCTCCAAAGCAGGATGTGAGTGATGCTGGCTCAGCATATTCAAGCAGTTTTCATCAAATATGGCCCACAACTTGTTTCAGAAATGGGGGACCTTTTACAATGTCACTGTAGGCAGGTTTTGCAACCCAACTGTGTATGTAACACCTGATAGCACAGGTGGGTCAGCCCCTGGCTCGCTCACAGCTTGGCAGCACTCGAACATATTGAGGCATATCTCTTACCTTCTGGGCCACAACACACTGGTCATCTCACATACAGGACTAAGAAGCAGTGCTATTTATTCCTGAAAGGTATATTTACTCACATCTCTCCTCGGAAAGGTGCCCAGCAGCTTGTACTCCTCCCAAGGATATCCCTTGGAAGCTACAAAATCAAAGACAACCTGCAGCTTGCTGCTGGCCAGGAAACGTCGCTCAAAGAATTCTCCGCTGGGTGTCCGGATACGCAGTTTGCTGACAGACTCTGTGCTCTCCTCCTTGGGTTCAGGAGGCAAAGACTGCTCAAGAGAGAGCCTGATAGCCTGGGGAGGGAAAAATAACCACTTAGGTTGCAATGCCAGCAACAGAAGAAAAGGACAGGAAGTTTTTCCCTTTTATTTCTTCTAGAACTTCAAGACGTGTCACAGTGCTCCAGATCCATAGCTGTGCTTTTTATCTCAATGACAAAATAATTTTTATTCATTCCTTAATAACAGCCCACCAGACAACTAATTAAAATAAATCCTTCTTTATAACACATATTATTAGGTCTACGGTTAATGCACGATGGGATACGTAATTTAATCATTTGGCAGAAAGCCTTGGAAAAAAATTGAATGAGAGAATAATTGTCAAGTGGCCAATTGCTTCCTTAAAGGGTATAAATTAAAAGGCAGTAAAACTATTTCTTTAAATGCACTTGTCAAATTGCCTTCCTTTCGCAGAGAGTAATTGACCATTTGCAGCAGACCAGACCCTTAATGGCAGTCCAGAGTGAAAAGAAATATATGCAAGAAATTTACTATAAATAAACTAAAACACTGTTAAAAGACACAATTAAAAATGCTGTGAAGGTACAGCATTAGAAATACAGACTACATATAAAAGTAGGAATGGTCAAGGAAGAAAACTGGAAGAACAGAAATGGGATTTGGAAGATTCATAGTACATTATTGCTGCTCTTATTAGGATAGGTCCAAGTACAGGTGTGCACACTTTCTGCAACAATTTGCAGGAAACCAGCCCCAAGACTGCAATAACATTACATGCCCAAAAATGTGTATGACTCTCTTCCTGCTGACACTGCATGCACTGCTGATGTCAAGACTTCAAGGTCTGTGCTCTCTGTCCTCTGCCTCTGGAACCTGCTGCTGCATTAATACTTCCATCAGGTATTTTTAGTAAAGATCAGTGCCTGATATTAGACTGCTGAAGGAGGTGGGGTTGGTTTGAGGGTTGTGAGTGCTCTCAGCACTCATGGGCAGGCACTACCATCTGTTAAAAATTAGACCATCCTTAGAAAGCAGCCCTGTCACACTTACCACCTCTCTCAAGGCAGCACTTAATGAGAAGGTAAAGGGATGGAAGGATGGAAGAAGCAGCACAATCACACTGCCTCCCCCAAAATGCACCTAAAAGACAATTTTTCAGACTAAAAAGGCAATCAGGCAGGGATTTACCCGGATTCTCAAGGAACTTTCAAGGTGCACAGTTGCTATTTGTGCCTTTGAAAACCTCCCCAAGGTCATTCCGCAAGAGAATCTGATGGAGGGAGATTACATTGCAGAGGAAGGACTGGGCAGAAACAAGATTACAAGGGCTTTTAAATAGTCTACTTCTTACACACGCATCTCTGAGCAAATTATATCTCAGTATAAATATTTATACATAGAACTTGAGTTCATTTTTGCTCATCTACTATGAGATTATATTTTAAATAGATTCTATTTTAATTTTCTCTCTCTCTCCATTCTCAACCACCTGCTTACTATCTTGCTGTTTTGACATTTCCCCACACAGTATAACAACAGATGCTACATTATTTACTGAACCCAATCAATTATATTATAGAAAAATAAACAACAGTAGCTCATTAGAGCTCTTTTCTTTGTGCAAAGAGTGCGTCGCTCCCCAAAGTAACCAGTCTCCAAGGCTTCAACATAAAATGGCAATTTACACTGGATATTCTGTACCAGCAAACCAAGGCAGAAAACAATGATGTATGTGATGGATCACATTAAAAACTCCTGGACCTGAACAAGCAATTTCAGTTTGTTGATAAAAAGATGTTCAGTATGTGAAGAGCTCAATAGTCAGATTTTAAAATATGAACTGAACGTAAAGCCACTTCTGTAAGTAAACACTGTTGCAGAACAATTCAGTACAAGTAATCTGTGTACTTGAAAATGGGGAGTGTTAGTAAACATTATTGTTAAAATCCCTTTTGTTCTACTAAGCAAACAGATCCTATTATTTTCATTACTGCACTCTGCATTAAAACAGGGAAGCCCAGCTATATTTTGATAACATGGACCACTCTTGCAGCCTTTGCATATGAAAACCATTTCCAAAAGGCCAAGATATCAGAAAAGGTTCAGGAGCAGATATAACAAAGGAGAAGTAATTATTGTTTCTATGCATGCAAAATTACTTACAAAAGAAAAACATATTTTTAACTTGAGCCTGAGTGTGAGTTGATTGCTCAGCACCCTGTTACTGCTACAGTAGTGATTTGTGTTCCATTGCTATTAACCTCATGGAATTGCTGTCTTAAAATCATTCTTGACCCAATTCTCACAGTCCAGCTTTGTACATTTCTCCTTCTGTTGTGTTTTAACTTCTGCCTCGGTTTATGCTGACAACAGGAGCTAAGTAAGTCACCAGATACTGCAGGAGAAGAAAGAATTGGACTGCACCCTTCCCAGCCACTGAATACTGTCAGGACTGAATTTAGTATTTAGACTGCAGTACTGTTTGAAAGGCTCTTGAATGCTTAAATGGTTCAGGTTTTTTAATGCAATTATCTTGGTCAAAAATATATATATGGAAATGCCTTGCTCATACAGTTTGCTCATTGGGTTTATCTCAGGGAATAATAAATGTGTTCACAGCCAACTTTTTTGCAGTTGTATAATCCCATTTTTTCATACATCAGCAAAGTACACATGGCTGAAATGTCAAGTATACATTTAAGTCACATTTAGGGAGGGATAAGCAAGGCTGTGATTTATCAGGATTCCAGGAGGTCCAAGGACTTTAACTAAGTGGAGAATTAATTGAGAACAGAATTCCAAATTTCAAATGTCCACAATCCTTAAGAGTCAAAGAAGTTATACTAAGCCCTCCAAAACTATTGGAACTCTGATCTTTTATATAAATGAATAAATATTAAAGATTATTTATATTTTATTTATATTTGATATAATACTGTAAACATACCCAGGAAATACATATTCAATAGGGATGCTGATATAGCTTTGTATTCATTAGCAACTTGCTCAGAGAATCTTATATGCTTAGAATTCAAAGGACAACCTCCAATCAACTCTGATTTCAGTCAAGTCATTTCTATATTAATATCACTTTTACTTTGAAAAAATTATTCCAAGCTTTCAAAGTCATTTTCAAGCATCAGGTGTATTTCACAGCAGTTCTGTAAGGACTTATATGTCAGGAACTTCACAGAACCTGAATGTATTTTAAAGACTAGTCCATTTTATGTGGTGGGACTTCAGAGGAAGAAACAAGGCTTGTATTCCAACCCTTTCAGCATATTTTGTAGTTGCCAGGATGTGAAAAAGAGGAAATCACTAATGTATGTAAATTTGTGCACGTGATACTTTAAGAAAATACTTACACACACACAGAGCTAGGGCAGGAGCTCAGCTACATCCTGAAAGAGGCTGCAGGAGCCATCTCTGGCAGGCACTGGCACCCTCAGAGCCCACAAAATTTAGAGAATCTACAAACCAACAGTCTGAGGAACAGTACTCTTCACACCACAGGGTTTCTATTTTCTTACAGAGGCCAGGAAACATGTCTCTGTTTAATTACAATTTTCATTTTAAGGAAGATTCTGTAGAACATGGTTTAGAATTTTTTTAAAGATTTTTTTTCTAGATTTTGGATTTTATTTTATTAAATTTTTTTTAAGTGTTTTGTCTCCCAAATTAAATGTGGTAACTTGTTTAATCAATATTGCAGGTTGACTTTGTGCTACTTCCTGGAAGACATGAAAGGGCTCCACGGTATTATGTTTTTAAAAGGAGTGGCTGCAGAAAAAGCTTAGAAGTTCCCAAAGATTCCACCATTTATGGAGCTCATTTCATGAAACTTTTGTGAGCAGACCTATATTATACCTGGCTGAAATTGAGATCCAGATGATAGAACAGACAAGTTATTGAACAATGGATGAAAATGATTTAGCTCACTATGTTTCACATATATATGGCAAGAAATCAATAACAGTAATAAAAATGGCCACATAAAAAGCATACTTTGAATTAAAGTTGCAGTGTGTGTTAAATGACAGCTGCAATGTTCATAAGCTTCACGAATCCAAATTCATGAGTAAAGGTAAAACATCCCACCTCACGTTCTTCCTCCTGTTCTTTCCGGATTTGCTCCAAGCGAAACTGCTCTGCCATTTCTCTCTCTTGTGCTTCCCTCTAACAAACACAAATGGCAATCACACATAAATATGTGATAAATATAAATGCAAAGACATCTCTCAACATTTCTGCAGAAATTAATATAAGAAACAGGGTATTTACTGCATGATCTTCTCCTGCCATTCCTTTCCCAACTTCCATTACTAGGTGGGACCAGGAAAGCTGTAGCTAAAAGATGCAGTCAAGTCTGGTCCTGGTGACTTTACATGGTGCCTTTGCACCAAAGAGCTTTCCCAAACTGTAGCGGGGTTCCCATCCCAACACCCATGTGGTCACTTCCCCCCACACACACCTTGGCTCTGTCAGCCTCCAGCGAGATGCGATACGCTTCATCCTGCTCTCTTTTCACATTTTCTCTGGCTTCACGTTCATCCTAAACAAAACAAAACCAAACAATTAAAGGAACCAAAATGAAAATCAGCAAACAGTGGACAGTATGATAGGTAACTTTATGTTCACAGGCACCATTTAACCCCAGTGACTTCCAAATCACCCATCTAACTGTAACTAAGTCAGGAGATGCCTCAAGGGTGACCTTGGCTGTAAGAATTATGACTTACCTGAAGCTCCAATTCAATTAGTGTGTCCAAGCTCTGGCCTGAGGGCTGGATGTGGTACCCAGGCTCTCCACCCTGCAGTCCTTATGAGGGCTGTGCCAGATGCAGAGCCTGGGACCAGAGCAGCCTCCTGGGGAGGGGGTCACTGGAGGGGTGAGTGTGGGCTGGTGCTGGGAGGACTTCACTCCTGCAGCCAACAGTTTGGATGGTCTTGTAACAGGGAAGGACAGACCCTGTTTTAGAGGCTGAGGTTGGGTTTTGATTTGCTGTCCACTCAGACTGACAGTGGGTTATGGCTTGTCCTGCTCCCAGGTCCCTCCTTGCTCAAAAAGCCCTCAGCAGGATCCATCCATGGTCATGACTATTAAACATCATCCAGAGGCCTCGATTCAGAGTGTGGAACATTATACAGGGATGAGAAACACGTCCTGTTCTGAAGTGCCTCAAATGAACAGGCAAGGAACCAAAGTATCTTATCAACAATCACAGCCCAAAGAAATAGAGGTTTACTAAAAACACAGGAATGACAAGGTGAGGCACCATCCCCACAGTGGAGGATCAAGAAGTGGATATCCCCAGAAGCTGGACTAACTGCACTGGGATGATGTCAAATAAAGCAAAGTGTACAATCAATAGTTTCATACTCTGCCTCTGGAGCAGAGGCAGTGGCTGCTCCCCTGTGCTTACTCTTCTTACATCTCCTAATCCTCCCGGAGCCCTGCAGAGGTCCCTACAAAAATCAATAGGACTTAGCTGGGAGACTGCTGGTGGGCTCAGCATTGTGCCCAGTAACACAGCACTGGGGCAATCTGTTCCCTGTGCCCCATGGAAATTAAAGTCTACTGCCCACTGGTTCTTGAGGAATTACGTTAATTTTCCCATTCAGCTGCAACATTTATCCCACATAAAAGAATCATTTTGCAAAGCGATGATTTCCCCCCAAAATGTCACTATTTGGCAAAAACTCAGTTCTAAATGGGAGAAGCTCAGGGTAACTGTAATTATCATGACACACAGACATGCCAAGATGCTCCTCAAAGAAAACTCGAGCATTTTAGTGGTGAGATGTCTCAAAGTAGCATGCAGCCACAAGAGGAAAGGACAAACTGCAGGGAAAGCTACACAACCTCCAGCTGAAATGTAGCAAGATCTTTTCAGAGGAAATGCTTCTTCCTCACAGAAATAGGACCCAAAATTATTCTGCAAATTAGTGTGTCCTGAATTTCATTGACAGAAGATTCAGAAACCATCACTTTGTTCAACAGGGCTAAAACGTGAGTAGAAGCAATCCTTCCAAAATGTAAAAAGGACAATAACCACCAACTAACCCTTTTCCCCTTCCTGGCTACTCTGGACATTGACAAGTTTTATGTGCTATGCACATGGAATACCTTCAAAATTTAACTTGAACCTGATAGCAAAAGCTATCCAACACAAATATTCAATTCCTGAAAAGAGGGGGTGTCGAAATAATTAAAACAGCTCTAACTTTATGCTATCCAAAAATGAGGAAACTTTCTGGAATACACAGAGGTTCTTCCAATTCTTTTCACAGATGGAATGTAACAGTAAAGGAAAAAGCTTTGTGCTGTCCATCCTAAGACCTTCCACACGCACACCAAACATTTGTCTTCAAAGAGTGAGAACCAAAACTACCTTCCCAAATCAGTCCACTGAAGGACGATGACTTCAGATGACCTGTGAGAGCACAAACCTCTAAAAAGTATTTAGAATTATTTCAGAGAGAACCTATTTAACTTTCATGTTTTGCAACTCCATGTATCATACCTAACTTCCCACACTGAATTTCAGAGGTCACACCAGTCCAGTAATGTCAAAAAGAACACTGAAAGATCAGATAAAGCTACTGCAACTACAGGCTCTTTTCTTCACCAAATATTGCTAGTAAATATGAGAGTCACTGTAGTTTACCAAAAAAGCCCCAACCACAAACAAAAGAATCCACAAAACTCCCCGACCCAACCCAAAATGAATCCTCAAAAATGTCATAAAAACTACTACAACTCACTCAAAATATCTATACTAATCAGAGTGACAAGAAATTGACTGTTGGCTTTTATTTTACAGTTTACAAACTGCCTAGAAAACTCCAGGAAGTTATCAGAAGTCACTCGTGATGAGCACAGGATTCATTTGCCTACAGAGAGCTTCACTGAAGAATTTTGGAAATAGTTTTAAAGTATATAATCTGGATGATAACTGAGAAATACTGATGCTATAGAATTGAAACATGAATTCCAGCCACTAAAAAAAAATAAAATCCTTTTCTCGCCATTCATTGCAGTTATCATCGTCCTAAAAGTGGATTATGAGAACGATGTCAGGAATGTGAAGAATTACCATGCATGACTGCCTGGTCCTCATAGAAATATGTGAGCCACATCTAAAAGTAAATGACCGTGCCACTGAGTTTTACACTGCCCTGAAACAGTACTGTTCTTACTGAAACAGACCTTAAAAACAAACCTGGAAACCAGATTTCCTCAGGTAAGCAGCAGATGTAACGCCACGAAATGCCTCTTTGTACCTACTTCTGTGTTTGTTCATGCCCACACTCAACAGGAACCATCTCCTCCATAAAGTTTATGACAAAAATATTATTATTCTCTGGTTCAGCTACAGCTTGGACAAATTTTAAACATTGGATAAAGCAGTTCTTCTTTTTGTAATGCAGTTCTCCCTTTTGTAAGCAGTTTCTTAATTTAGTCATCTCTTCCTCTAGAGAAACTACATGAAGTATGAGGATGACTCAAGTTCACCAGAAAGCAACAAAAGGAAATTCACAATAGTGAAAAACAGGAAAAGCAGAGAAAAATACTTGGTAGAGAATCTTTCATTGCACTAACAAAGAACATGTGAGGAAGGGTAGTCACACCACTAACAATTAATATAAAAAATATCCTAAGTGTTATCCATCAACTGACAACTTCCCTGTTAGACCCTACACAAATTGCAGTATTGAGGGAACATCACTACATCTCCACAATGGTTTTGCAATGACGGCAAAACTGGCATCTTCCTTTTTCCAGAAATCAAAGTGTGAAGAGACACAGCTCATCCCAGGTCACTTAAAAAGCCTTCTCTGGAAATGGGGGTTACACAGCAATTGTGAATTGCACAGCAGAGACTGAAGGCTGATGGGAATGTAACCCATCCACATCCCAGGAGCCTGGGGCATGAGAGGAGGAGACAACTCTTCTCTGCCCCTTAAAAGGGAAAAAGTCACAGATCTCTGCTTTCCCACTTTGACAATGAGACAAGAGGGGGACATTCATTCAATGGAAGGTTGATACTTTAAAAAGTGCTTTTATCCACATAATATGCTCTTCAGCTCTGAATTTCCTTTGCTATTCTGCATATTACAGATGCAAGTCATAATAAAAAGAGCAAACACTTCTGAGATAGCTACAATGGACCAGAGAAAACCTTCTCCTGAGTAATATCCAATGCACATCAAGACTAAGAAAAACTTACAGATAAGGTTAAGAAGACATTTAGGATAACCCTCTCCAGCAAACCATTTGTTGAAGTAACTCCTGAAGCACCTAATAACAGGCATTTTCAGATGCAGGATGATGGAAATAAAATGGAATCCTGATTGAATTTAGGATAGCAACGCCCTTTTCCCATGCAGATTCTACAAGGAAAATATATACAATATGTTGGCTTGTTGGATGGGGTGTTTTGCTGGAAAAGTCAGCATTGGCCCTTCTGGGCTTTTAAAAAAATTTCATTTATTATTGTAATTTCTGAAGGCAGGATTTAATGATTTAACCCCAGGAATCAGCTTTGTACCTGATTTGTCTCAGGGAACTGTGTTACGCATTATTCCCCATTGCCCTCTGGGACCAGTTTTACTGTGAAGTAAAACCAGACGAGACAGAACTTGAGGAGACAACCATGAACAGAAGACATTTCTCAGAACACCAGCAAGTAAAGGGCTATTACAAGAAAATAAAAAAAAAGTGTATTTACAAATGTTGAATGCTTATCTGAAAGACAGTTCATTTCACTGAACCACCCCTGAAATTAAAATCTGCAAATGCTTAAGGCTATTCATGGGAGCGTTAAAGAGAAACACCCCTTTGTCCAAACAAACCAGTGCAAGAAAAGCATTAATTTGACTCACTAAGATGACAGACTTGCACATTGTATAATTTAAACATACACGATGGGGAATATATGGAAGGCAGAAGTGTACACAGAACGTGTCAGGCATATGGGAACGGTGGAGACAAAGCAAATGGACATTTCAGTGATGGCAGCACCACGGGAGGATGGGCGGGATGGGGCAGGGCAAGGGGGCAGAACAGCACAGAACCTCCAGAGGGTCCTGCCTGTCCATACCAAAGGCTGGAAGCCCAGGTCCAGCTACTGACTTGTGGGAATCAACTCAAATGACAAGGAAAAAAACAAACCCAAAACCTTCAAGAAGTCCTGCAGTGCCTTTCTGTGGGGAACAAACCAGCCAGTTCTGCCACAACATCTGCCCAACTGGGCTCATTATTCAGGGAGTGGAGTCATCAACATGTATAGCCTAAAAGCCCCAGGAACTAAAGATATTTTATCCTCCTTCTTTCTTTCCTCTGCCATGACCTTGCATTTTGCCCAAGTGGTAACTGTGCTGTAAGCTCTTGAAGGCAGCACTGGTGTGTCACTGTGGTGAAGTGCTCAATGGGAAGCCCATCCTTTGGGCTGCTATCATATTACAAACAAAGAATTGGAAAATTTGATCAAATAAATTTTGATTACTGTAGTTTAATTAGTTATAACTAGTAATAATTAGTAAATGTGCTAATTGGATTTTTGAGGGGTTAAACTCCAATCTTTGCTAGATGGTTGTCATCACCATAATGCTTTGGCGCTTTGGAATTTAATGACTTTCATGTATTTATTCTCATAACCTCTTGTGCAAATACTGTACACCATGATACACATGACAGTGTTAGATGGAACACAGATTATCCAAAGTATACAGATGGCTGATTTTCACTGATTTTAATGTGAGCTGCAGTCCCTAGACAGAAATTGCAGGTGCCTCCTGCAGGGAGAAGCACTTGGGCCATCCTTTAACTGGAGAACAAAACTGTGGGTAAGGAGTGGAGAAAAGCAGCTGATCTGAAGGGGCAAAAGATGAACGGGCCACAGCTTAGGAGAAAACACATTAGGACTGACCCTCTTGAGCTTCCTGGGTGGCTGTGAGATGTATCTTTTGAAGGAGAAAGAAAAAAGGTGTTGGAAGCTAAAACTGTTAAAATGCCACATATTGAAAGAAAAAAGAAGAAAGAAATTCTTTATATTTGACAGCAGCAAGGCAGAAAGAAGGAAAAGACATGGTGATACCAAGCACAGTTATAAAAATAACACTTGGTCAGTAAAGCCCCAACACACTGTGGTAGGGAAAGGAGGGTGACTTTATGTTGCTGTTTCGGAGTTTTTGTTTTCTTTCACATATTTTTGAATCTCCGTCCAGACACTGCTCAGGAAGGAACTATCTTTTCCTCATGCTGTAGCAGTATGTAGGAAGATGAGATGTCACCTAAGAACAGAGAGCAAGGATGGTGACTCTGCAGGTCTACATTTTTCTACAGCTTATCTGCAGCCAGAGTTCATTTATAGTACTTTTCCAGTTTAAAAATTCTTAAGTGCCTCTCTTTTACACCAAAGACTAGTGTGTCAGCAGACATAGTTTAAAGTGAATTGGAGGGTTTTAATTGGTATTTGTAAGAATAAGAAGGTCTCTGAAGTAACTGTGGGTATTACAATTCCACCTTGAAGTCTAATCCAAGAGCAGGAGCGCTCGTGTTGTGTAAGGACAAAAATAAACACGACGAGAGACCTACTGTTACTTAAATGTGGACAAGTTGGACCAGCTGTGTAACAGTCAATGCTTCTACAGTAATAAATGTTGACAGCAAAAATAAAAAGAATGCATTACTGAGGCATCATCAAATAAGTCCTGTCATTACATGGAAACTCCACCCTGTATAAGCTTGTCAAAAAGTGTTACTGTAATCCTTTGAGAAGCCTCCTCCTCAGGCGATGGAGAAACAATGCCCAGGATTGGCCCAGAACAGGTGTGTTGTGCCGAAATGCCAGCATTAAATCACAGATCTCTTCACATTAATCTCACAAAGGAACTACCTCCCATCTATCTGGGCCCATCACGCCATGCTGAGATGATTACTGAACTACCCAATTAAAGTAAGCAAGCTATCAGGGTGTTTAAAAACGGACATTCCAGGGCGTACAGTATTTTACAACTATTATTTGTTCTCCTAATCTCCGCAGCAGGCACTGACACTTAAGAGGAACTGATACTCAAGAGGAACTGATACTAGGCGCTCTTTTCAAAGTCAGTCCCCGAAAAATCTCAGCTCACACCTTGATCAACAGTGGCAGAGGCTGGTTGTCCCTACTCTGTGACACCCTCTCCTGCTCATGGGAGAAACCCCTTAGGGACATTTATTTCCTCTTTGCAAAAACCCCCCAACCCCACTGCCTGGGCAGTAACTGAGCAATCAGCATTTGCAGTGGGGATCAGAGGAGCAAACATAGCTGGATAAAGAAAATATGTCCATTGGGTGCATGAAATCATTGGTGTAGCTACAGAATAATTTTGCACACACGGCGTGAGGTTGGAATTCAGCCTCCACACCTGATTGCACTGGGAAGGGTGGGACTGCACCCTGGCCAATTGGCCTCACTGCTGCTGATGCCACTGAACACACCAGTGAATTATCCATTGGCCATCACTTATCAGACAGCCACACGGGCACATCAGTGTGCTGCTCATCAGATTTTGTTATTTGTAGCTTGTTAGCACGGCAATTTAAGGAGTAAACTTATAAAAACAGACAGCAGGGCCCCTAGACCATGTACCTGCAATGGCACATCAACAGTGTGGTCTGAAAGAGGAAGGAGGTTTCCAAAATATCATCTGGTCAACACAGTCAAGAGCTCATGATTGACTCAGAATGCTGGAGGGGCAGGGGACAGAATGGGGCAGCACACTGACCTCCTTTAGGAACGCTGGGAAAGCAAATGGGCCCTGAAATCACATACCATCAGACCCAGGACAGGCATGTTGCATTACTATGAATACACATACACATCTGCAGGTTTTTAAGGTATTTCTTTGGAGATTATGTAAGAAAAGGCTTAATCAAATGCAATACACAAATCTAAAAGTTAAATCCTCTTGCTAGTTAAATTACGGTATTTCAGCACTTGATGTTACAGAAATATGGACCAGATTTGCCCCATGAGAATCTTATGAGGCTAAACCAGTATGTTTTACCAATACATGGATACAAAAGCACAGGACTGAGCTAAACATGCTATTACCACCAGCTGAAGTGACTCCCTTTGCTCATGGGAGGTGAGCTGGTGATGCTGTTCTGATCATCCTGCCCACACCATCAGTCAATGGCCAGTGACATGTTCCTGACTGTAGCTACAGCCAATGCCACAGGGAACACCTGTACCATCAGCTGGCAGTGGGAATAATCATCCTGTACCAAAATAACCATCAGAGGGCACTGCAAAACATGCTGTGCCAAACAGGATTAAGCAATAGCTCTGTTGGAACCTTTCGCCTGCATGCAAGTTAAAAATCCAACCTGGAGAAGTTCAGCTGCATAAACTCACTCATTAATGACTTCATGCTGTTATTTACAAATGTTTCCACTTCTGTTTCTCTCTCACACACACTTCTGTTTACAGCAAGGCCATATAGATGACTTCTCTTTTTAAAGCACAAAAGAATTTTTTTGCTTATCTTCTTGTGGTTTTACGATGACTTATTGTTGCTAGTAAGAAAACAGTAACAGAAACCGGACTCTGTATCCTGTTTGCTATTGTAGTACTTGGGAAAAAATTGCACCAACTGCAATAAGGTCTCAAAAAAGAAAAGGTGCTGATGTTTGAACACTTGAAGTTGTCAAGTACAAGGCTTACAAGAAAGCTACATGTAATGTAGCAAACCACAAAAAGGCAATATTTTGTTTTCAGTCTAGAGTCCTCTATTGAGTACAGACTGCTTGTCAAATACTCCCTCTCTGAAATAGTAATTTCATAAAGCGAGGTTATTTTTTATTTTTAAACTTCCTCCTTCAAAGGCAAAGTGTCTGAGATCACCTTTCAGTGTGCTTGTAACAAGTGGAGCCAAGGTGTAAGTAAATATCCTATATGTGCATAGAACCCCGAGTGTCTGGAAGTCTGCCCTCAAAGTTTATGAAATTTTCCAGTAGTTTTCTGAATGCCAAAGTGTGTCAGACAAAGCTCCTGTCGGGGAAGAAATGTCACTGGTGCTCTCAGTGACAGAAAAACAAAAAGAGAAGACTACAGAAGACTTGGACAGAGGTAGATTTTTGAGAGATGTGTGAAAATTAATCTTCCATTCTCCTACATAGGTAGAGCACTTGGGATAAGAAGCCAGAGAGAACAATCCCACCGTGGGGACTGTCACTGCTCTCGGCCATCCAGTGAAGGACTGAGAGCAGCTCAGGACAGGAGCAGCTCCCTGTTCTGCAATTGTGGCCACAAGTCTCCTCCTGCTTTAAGCTTTATTTCCCTTACACCCCGTTGCAAACCCACTTGGTTTTATCCTCTTAGGGCAGGCCTATCACTACCTCTCCTGCCCCCACCTAAGCACTGGTGTCCCCTGCTCCAGCCAACCATTCTGGTGATCTGTTCCTCCCTCTGCTGCAATCCTATCCCTCCTAGTTTCTCCTCCTGCCCCTTATTTGCTCTTATCTCTTTGCCTTTATATGCTTTTCTTTCCCTCAGTTTTCTTCCTTTTTATCAACTTTTATGGTTTGGAACTCATCCGTGATGTGAATTTTACCTTCTTATTAAAGCATTAAAAAACCTCCCATACCCGACTTATTCCTGTTAAAATGCAATAAGAAATTCAGTTATATTGTGCCTTGGATTTTTGTTGTAATCTTTGTATTTAAATTCGTGTTCAGTATTAACAAAATTAAAGTCAATTTCCTTACCAATGAATTACAGGTAGCATAAATAAAGAAGAAAAAGTGAATGACAGATATTGTGCAGATACCATGCCTTCACATTATAATCAGTAAACCTTGTACTAATGAGATACAAGATTTAAATGTGAAGAATGTTTTCAGTGAATTATTGTCAATCAATGTCTATACAACAGGGTAAGAATAATCTTGAATGGCAACACACCTATTATTATAAATTCCTAAGTACTTCATTACTTCAAAATGTCACTCTCAATTTATAGAGTAACAGATAAAGATCTTTCAGCTGTATTTCTCACTGTGTCTTATTCTGTGTAATTGAAACACTGGTTTCGAGAAGTCTTGTCACCACTTGTACATTCTGCATTGCCCTGAAAGGTGTCTCAGTCCTGGTCTACTGATTAAAGTTGGGTTCAGCCTCCTTTTAAACATACACATTTAAGACACATTAATCTATTTTTGTTTTCTGCCTGTGGCTTGGAGCTTGGTCATTGGGAAAACATCTGATTGTTGTTTCCTTGTATGAACATATTAAGCTCTGTAACACCACTATAATGCAAACAGTTACTCATGACTAATGTTCAGAAAAAGGAAAGGAACTGAAAATGACAAGACCAAAAAGGAGGAGTTGTTTCCAGAGATCCAATTAAATATACAAAGGAGATTTAACCTTTTCAGTTTCTGATGACAGAGGAGACACTAAAACACATCATACCCAACTCCACTGGCTAAAGAAATAGCTGGTTCATTTATATCCCCAGTGCTTAGTGGAAGCCAGTAGGTGTCTGCAGTAACTTTCAAGGCTCACCTCATCCTTTATGTCTTCCTGCTGCTGGGCACTGAAGATCTCCATCGCAGCCATCAGCCTCATCATTAGCTCATCCACTGTTGTGTTACCTAGCAACAAAGGAAGATAGCTGAACTTCATTTCATTAAAGTTATTAAACAAAAAAGAAGTCATTTTAGAATTAATCCATAAGAAATAGCCAGACTTTAAAAAAAAAAAGACAGAGGAGAAAACGTGTATATCTCAGTTGAATGCTTTCTGTTTGCCTTTTTACTGAAAATTCAGAATTGTTTTTACAAAGAAATGTTGATCGTAGGCTAAAATTTCAAATCTGAACAACCACTTTTGTGCTTGCATGACATAACTATATTTTCTATTAATCGCTGATGTTAAAGGAAACTAATAGATCTGTGATTCCCTGATGTGAAAGTGATTTTACAGTTTAAGAATTCCCAGGTATAATCAGGGAGACTGAAGCAATTGCGTAGTCAGGTAACAAGAGGTAGGATGTTGGCAGCAGCATCCAAGTGGATTGGTTTAAAAAAGATGGAAAAACTAGAATACAGTGATGGAGTGGATGTGTTTGCACATATTTTACTCAGGTATAACTGGTAAAATTTCAAATGCTATAAAATATTCTCTTCAGTGTATTTACCCCTGATAAAATTTGCAAAGCTAATAAAGCAGGAAAGTAAGTGACCCATATATATACACCAAGAAATAGAACACATATATAGGGACACAGATACCTCACATTTTTCTCCCGCTGTGCCTCCAGTCTTCAATAATACTGAAAGATTAGTTTAGTTTCCTACCAAGATGCTTCTTTGCTTTCTCTTTCTAAACCAAAGACTAGACTACCCATTTGAGCCACTTGTCATGGCAGTTGAAAGGTCTTGAACCATGAGAAATGGTCTGAAACCACGAAGTCTCAACATCTGCCAGCCTAAACAGCTGTCGGACCACAGCAGAACAATACCAACAAGAGCTGCATTTGTACTGGTGATGCTGGTCAAAATTTTAAAAGGAAGACACTAACCAGAAGACACAATACCACTAAAGAAAAACAAAACTGTCCCCATAGTTTCCAACCCCAGTAAAAAACACAAAAATCAAAAGCAAACTTAGACAGTCTGCATTTCAACAAACGCCACCGGGACTTAAGTTTCTATATTGCTGTATCTCTTCTGTAAACATGCCTTCTCACCCAGCCCTCAAAGGCTCTCATTGTTCCCCCTCCTAACATTTGCTACCTTAGCAGAAAATGTTATCCCACATGCTACAACATGCAGGACTTCAGAGACTACCATTCATTTGGGGGCATATTGTTAAAAGATAGCAGTGCCCCGATTCATGGGAAAAATAACAAGCACAGCTTGCTTGATTTTTGTTAAAGGATAAATTTAAGTAAGGCTACAATAGGTGATTGCTTTAGTTCAGTACAAAAGAACACAGAAAACCTGACTAAGCATTAAAATTTAATGAATGCAATTAAATAATCTGGGTTATTTTAGAATATCAAGATGCACTGTATTATGACTTTGAGCCACCAAGTTGCTAAAACATTAAAGTAATTTAAGTCAGTAGCACCACTGACTTCAGTGGGATGACAAAGGTGCTGAACTGTACCACAGAGTCAGAAAACCAAGAGAATATGTTAATAATCTTATTTGTATGAAGTAAGTTTATAAGTGGCAGCCATACCATGAATTAGGGTTGAGCTGTACCTTGCACTGAGGAGACAAAACCCCTGCAAAAATTAACCCTTTTGTCCACAGGAAGGAGCACTGCAGATTCCTCAAGAAAATTATTACTCCCAGATGCAGAAAGAAATGCAAGAAAGTAATGCTGTCTGCAAAAGGCAGCATTTCCTGAGGCTGAATTTCCTCAGGCAAATAAGAAGGTTACAATAAAGATTGCTAGATATAAGCAATAAATAAATGGGGACATGGTCATGAAGGCCAGTGTGTGGAGAAAGCAGAAGAAATGAGAGGCAGCCATTCTTTGACAGGTTCTAATTTGAAGAGTTACTGAGCTCAGCAGTCCAAGGGCAGCACTCCACACCTAAGTCATCCTGCTGCCAGCAGAATCAGAGGAATGGTTATGCCAGGAAGAACTGCTCATGTAAGCAAGAAAGCTTCATTTGTGTGAAGTCATATTGGCAATTTAAATCCTGATCTGATTTGGGGTCTCACCAATGCAGGGAGGTCTGAATAAGCCACTCATGTCCAAATATTAGCCCCCTACATGCAACAGGAGCACACATTAACAAGGAGCTACACATGCATTCTGGCACTGTGCAAATCACAGCCAACACCTTTTGAAAATGAGGAATGTATCTGGATGTAAATTTGGAAAACTAAGTGTAGCTCCTTCTTTATTAAATTTGGCTTCCACTTTAAAAACAAAAAAACTTTAATTCTGTTACAGCCATGGCAACTCCAATCTCTAATACCATGTTAATTAATACATTTATGCGTAGTAGATATTTATAGCCTGGCAGCTGGAAGTGTCTTCTGTGCAATAAATTCATATTCTGAACATCTCAAAAGAGAAACAATTCGAAAAGATCCCTTGTAACAGTTTCAACACTCATGTAAGGAATACTTGTGACACAAAGCGAGAACCGTACCTTGTATTACATTCAATACTTCATTAGATGATCGTTTTCCCATAATAATAAGGAAAAGTGGAAACTGGTCTGTCTTCTGAGTGCGAATCGTTTGGGCGACGACACTGCCGAAGTGTCTCGTGCACATGGTCAGGAACCTTGGGGGGAGAGACAGTTAACCTTGGAGAGGTGGATTTGAAGGGAAGGTTAGAGAAAAATAACTATGACTAAATAACTAAATTCAGCAGTTTAGCTGAGTGTTACCTGCTCTTTAACACTGAGCCTTCTGCATTCAATTCTAGAGCTCTTCACCTCTTTTTGTGACTAAATCATTACAATATTTACAAGCGTGATAGGCCCAGATTGTCTAAATTAAAACAATTAACAACTGCTTGAGACAGTGATTTATTTTTAGGGAGAATTCTATTTCCTGTTACACTGCTCTGCAGGTTACAATTCAAAACTAACCCCCCAAAATAATCATGCTAAAGCAATTGTTAAACAATTCTAAAGAGAAACCAAGTAGAGCCACAATCTAAAAAACATGAAGCATAAAAATCGTAGATTTCCTACAAAAGCATAATTTAATCATGAAAGATCAGGAAATCAGTTCTAACAGTCACAGATTTAAAACATGGCACTTCAGAATTGTATTTTCTTTTGTACTAGTGCCCTGCCAGTGACATACTTAGCAGTGTGGTCTAAAAAACAATAATTCTAAGCTTTTGACCAAAAAAGCTCTTGGATATTAGCATACAGAAGTCTAACATTAGTATTCTTAACACGATCTTGAATAAATGAAAAAACTGATAAAGCTTTTCTCTTCCATTAAAGGACTGTTTGAAATTAGCATTTCTTTCAAGAGAAAAGGGTAGCTTATGATATGTTTTCAGATCTGATGGTAAAAAGTAAATGTCATAATAATAATGAATTATGAAAGACCAAATGCAAATATAGAATGCTTTAATAAGATCCAATTTAATAAAGTCTGTAAAAATAATGGACTTTTAATAACACAGGTCACAAAAGGCAAAACAGTGGAAATTCTGAGGACTAGCCACTGGTACAGGCTTATTAATTCTTAATTATGTTCATGAAAGGCAACTTAAATCGTGTGTTTTCTTATGCCTTATGATAATATTTTAGGTAACAACTACTCTGAAATGTATGCTCTAACTGAAGAGCAAAGTCCTGTTGTCACATGCATTAGAAGCCAAATCTATTTGAAAAGACAAACTGCATTAAAATGTCAAGCACTCTGAGTAATTTCTTCTCAAAGATACTAAAAAGATTCAAAATTGTAATTTTTTTTAACCAATACATATTGTAACTAATAAAATGGCTAAAAATGGCTAAGCCTGACAAGTACTGGGCTTAGTTGAGGCACCTGAAGTACTAAAAAAACTCCCATCAGAGACAATTTTATGTAACTCTGGCTGTAGTTGGATGGAAGGCAATGAACAGGGGGAGCAATTGAGTATTTCAAAGCCACAATGTTACTCCTTAATCCTCTGTTTTTTTGCAATTCAGAACAATCACACACAAAGACTACATGAAAGAAGCCAGACAGACTCTGTTCTATCAGAAACAACTACATAAAGACACACACCAGGTAAGAATTAAATAAAGTGTCTAAAGCCTGGCCATATTAACTCTTGAGCTAAATAATGTTTTTGGATGTTTTCTTTTCAAGGTGGGAACAGTAAGTTCAAGGTTTCACTCCCGGAAGACATAAAGACAGTGGGCAGTTGAACTGAATTTCTGAAACTTGTGTTTTAAAGCTGTCTCAGAGTCTTCAACACACCACAGAAGCGCTCAGGTTTCATGGAAAAACAAACAATTTAACTGGAGGTGAAAAACTGCTGTGAGAATATTGCTAGAAGGAAAAAAACTGAAGAGACTATTACAATACTAGTTGTGCTAGTCAAAAATGTTGGTTTGCTAATTTTTAAAAAAAAAAAAAAATCTGTACCAGTCAACCCACAACTCAGTCCCAAAATAAGTTTTTATAGGTATGGGTTTAGTACACAGAGAGCTCTGAATGAAATAGACTTTTCAGTATGTTAAAATATTTTCCAAATTCACTTTTTTTCCAGGAGATGAATTTTTATACTGACTACCTAGAACTAACAGGTTATGACACCTTGGAGTCCTTAACAATCCAGGCTGGGAACAGGTTTCAATTCAGATGACATGGCATGCCAGGACAGAGACCAGATGCCAACATCTCCCCTCGTGGTGGTTTCTCTTCCCTTACCCATGACCTCCCTTCCTCTGCTGCTGCCACAATCTGCCCAGCTCACTCACACGCCAGCGACAAGGGCAGCTCATGCCAAATCTGGTGTGAATGCCACGGATTTGCCACCACTGCCATTAGGCAGGGTTTGTCTTTCTTGGGGGAGGAATGAGAAACAACTCATCTTCCCAGGTAAGTATCCAACACTGAGTAATGAAAGTCCAGAGCACAGGGGCTGTTTGTGGGGGCTGAATGACCCTGGTGGTTATCAATGTGCATCCTCCAAGCACAGTGAGTACACACGAGAGCATCTGCCCAGGAACATCAAAACAGAACCTGCCCTTTGGAGCCAAGTAAGGCCTCAGTGGTCTGTTGAAGTAAAAGGTAGTAAAGCCAACAAAAGAATGAAGGTACAACTCCTGTTCACCAACAATCACTCACAAACCTGCTCTTTGACAGGTCAGTGGTAATTAGTCTTAACACACCTCTTCGTTTTACTACATGGGTAGGAATTGAATTTTTAAGAGATTTTGCAGCTACTTAACTAATTGTACTTTTTTTTCCTTTTCTGCCTTTACTGAATCTGTATTTACAGACCTTTTTACTGTATTCCACATTCATAACCAAGAAAAAAATGTCCTCTGTGCTAATAGTTACTATTAGAAGTATGGGAGTAGGACCAGAACAATTTGGTGCAAGAACCAGCATCTTACTCTGCACATCACTAACAAGGGATTTTCTTACTTTCATCTAAAACAGAAGTGTGCCAGATCTTTCAGTGGCATCTCCAGAGCTGCCAAGAGAACTGCCTGTGGAGTCCATCAAAGAGCCAGATGTCCCTTCAGGGAAAACTGTTTTCCACAACACACTGGATTACTGTGATCTCCAACCAACAGTGGAAATACAGGAATGCTGCCAGAAAGGGAGGGCACATGGCACCCTACTAGTCCCCTTATTTTAAAATTACAAAAATATTCAAGGAGGGAGAAGTACAAGAAAGGCAAAAAAGCATTCTATGAGGGGAAAATCCCTCTAAAAAATATTCTCAAAAGGTACAAGAATGAAGTCCATGAAGAAAACTAACAGTTCTGGCAGACTGCATCATTTCTTTCATGACTCACAATCAAAGAAACCTGCAGTTAAACCTACAGAATAAACAAGGGCACTGACCCCAGGTTGACAAATACAGAAACATATAGGGAAAATCTGAATATCCCTTTAACATTTCAATTTTAATAATTTAGTAAGCTAAAAGCATCTTTGGTGCCCAGTCCCTGAAAAAGGCACAAGGCAATGCTCCTTGGCTCCAAACTGTGATGCTGCATTTTCCACTGTGAACTGGTTTGAAGTGATTCCTGCTCTTGACTAGTAGAGGAGGAATTTACAAAGAAATGAAGAACTGTAGAGGAATTAAAGGAAGAACTTGGCAAAGACTTGATTATTCTGAGCAATGAGAGTGCTCTGCATTTGCATTAAAAACCACAGCACGAGGCAGCACTGCTGCCTCCTGCCCTTGGCCTGGATCCAGTGCATGGGCTCCAAAAGAGCAGAGGAATTCAGTCTCCTTCCTCTTTCCACACAGGAAAGTGGCCACCAGGATGGCTTTGGAAGACATGGACACCACCTACCAGTCACCACTGAACCCAAATATTAACTACTCGATGACTGTCCCCCTTGTGATACCCATTTTCAGTTACCTGCAGGAATCTCACGGTACAACCTGAGGAGATAAATAACTCTGCATATATCCCCAAATGAATCTACCTTCTCAAGGCATTGGGAGTGAAATGAAAAGCTCAGGCAGTCATGGCAGTGGCAGAAAGAAATCTTAAGTGTTAATTCTAGCTATTTTGTTGATCAGGTAAATCTGCAGAAGGAAACTAATGCAGAGCAAGTTGCACCTCGTACATTTTAGTGTTCTCCTGGAATGGGCAAAGAGGGACACCTGGTGCTACATTCTGAATGCTTTTTATATGTTAAAATACAAATTGCAAGCTCTCCTTTGCTTTTGCTTTTCTTAAACTCTCCCCAGCACCTTCATTTTACTCAATAATTGTATTAGCAAATCTGTCTAGAGCACTTAAGGGCACATTCTCTTCCATACTAAGAGAACTCGGCTGTCAAATGTATGGGAAAATATATTAAAGTAAATATTTTAAAAATGCGTAGGATTTTAGATCAAATTTTCTTTATTTTCTGTACCAACAGAAATAACAGAGATCTGGTTATTTGTTACAGTCTCACTCTTATAAATTCCTGTAGTTACTTTTCATTTTTACACACTGGCAGGAAAACTTTGGAAAAGTTTCCTCCTAAAATGCGGCCCTTTGGCACATGGTGCCCACTCTGCTTCTTGCAAAGGATGTTTAAACAGAAAGGTTGCACCAGAGATGTTTTCTGCTGCATCATTTTGGCCTGAATTCCCTCTCAAAAAGCAGCAGCACCAGCAGAAAATCCAACAACCTCTTCTAAAAGTTCTATTCCTTTTCAGCATGAACTGGTGTTCAGTACACAACCAGGATGATTTTGGGCCACAAAAGTGTGATTTACTTATGGCCAGATAATTTCCAAAGCTAACCTTACTTTGAGAAACTTTAACACTTCAGAAGGGGCTTCTGGAAAAAATGTAACTTCTTTGTTGAACATGAAGAAAACAATTATGAGTATTAAATATGCAAGATATCTGATTATTTTTAATAGTAATTATATACTGTGCAAAGTCAACATAAGACTCATTAAAATGTTAATGTAAAAATAACATTTTTGTGTTGGGTATTTACACTTCTGAAAGAATAAAAGCTGAGGTCCTGAATTGGCATATTAAAATAAGTTTGGTCTCCACAGTACAGAGTTACTGCCCTACCCACATCGGTAGGGTGGTAACTGTTGACTCAAACACAAGGGGGAATGAGCAACAGATACAAGGCATGTTTTAAGGATGGATAAAGCAGGCTTAATCAAATTATGATGGTATCTTCTGCTAAATATCAGATTCAGGTGTTAAAAAGCATGATTTTATCCACTTTATGTGAGAGTAAAGCCTATGTAAGGGGGTTATCTATCTCTTCCTAAAACATAAAAGATCTGATTTCCATCTTGCAAGGTTCAAACAGGTTAGGTAACATACTTTATAACCCTGTTCAAAACACAGCCCTCTACAAACCCCTTAATCTATCCTTTTAGATACCACTGGACACCAGACAAAATCCTTGGTAAAAATGTAAATAAAATATACGAGTATTTAGTTACTTTACAGGTGTTAGTAAAGTGGGAGAAACTACAAGCACATTAGAAGTCAGTCAGAGAATTCAGATTAGTCTTCACAAATCAGAGAAGCATCCTGACAGGTAAAATGCAATTCCGTAAGGTCAATGAAAGTCTCCAAATTGAGGAACACTTGCACAAATACACCATAAAGCCCAAGCAGTAAGAAAACACAACCAGATCCTTTCTCAAAACAGTCCATCAAGTCAGCCTCGATACCTGTTCTTCTGCCTTAACCTCTTTTGCACAGGACACCACAGTGTTTTATTTCATCTTTTCTGTTCAAGAAGCTTAACCAGGTAGGCTGTATTTGAGAACAGTGGGACAGAACTTTCTTTGGGAATTGGATTTACAGTTGGGACTTAAAACATGCTTACAGATGCATCAGTTTAATCCCTGTGGTTTTAATAGTTGGGGATTCTTTAGATGACCTTAAACCTTCACTACAGGCACATAAACTGATGCACTGAAAACCTTGATAACATCAGAGAGGCTGCTTTCTATTTATAATTGAATATTATAGACATCCATATCTTACTAATCACGACCAGATTAAAATGCATTCTTTGCTGATATTTAGTTTTCCAAATTTGGACATTTTTAGATTACCAACATGAAATTACCTTGAAGCACATCAATATTTAAGCAGGGATAGTTTACCTTTTCTGGTGGGCGTATAATAAACAGTTTAACCATCATCTATATACAGGCTGTTTTGTTCTGCATCTAAAGAGACAATCACCTTTTATCCTTTTCCTTTTTTATTTCGTTTCAGTGCTATTAGGAAACTATTGACAAGTGCAACCCCGAACAATACTATGCAGTAATTATGACTAAATGACAAAGAGATGCGAACAATTACTGAGCCCATTTTGAAACCCTACACTAATAAAGTCATTAGATGCTGCCCTTGCCATGAGCCTTCTAAAAGCTTCTGAAGTTACAAGAACACATGGCATTGTTGCTTAGGACAATTGCTGCTGGCAGAATGCAAACCTTGAGTTAAACCATGCTGCAAATTGATCTTGACATTCTGTTAAGACAGCCACTAAAATCAAAAGCGAAGGAGAAAAGGAGAAAATGAGCGGGTGGGATGTAATCATGGAACAGAAGGGTTCCCTCCTCACCCTCTTTCCTCTTCCTCCTCAAAACAAACCATACAGAAAATGATAAACTCGCCTGGTGTTTGAGAACCTTTATTTTTAAAACATTAATTAGACTTTTGACCTGTTTTTATTGACTGGCACTGTATTGCTATTAAAGTAAATTAAATAAAATATTGCAGAATACAATAGAAAAGGTTTTCACACCGTTCTGTGAAACCTGTTAAGGGTTTAGTGCCTAAAGAACAGGTCCCACAGTTTTGCAAGCAACATATACAGAATCTGTGGTCACTCCCAAAGAGGCAGTGAGAAATTAACTCACCACTTCCAGCTCTCACAGACCCCACACCTGCAATATATTTGCTGAAGGATCAAATGGGATTGGGGAGCTGGAGTAATATGGTCAACTGGTCTTCATCCAGGCATGCATCATTCAGTAGGTTAGTATTAAGGGTCAGCAACTGTGAATATGGCTAATTACTTGATGACGGAAATTGCAGGTGAAGACAACCTGCTGCTGAGAAGAGCTTTAGTGAATTAACTCTTTCCTAAGCTTAAGCAAAGTGAAAAACTATCATTTGACCATTAAAACTAACAAGTACCTGTCAGCAGAGCTGAGAAAAGTTGGCAGCGCCTTGAAATCCGGAGCCCAAGGGCAATGATATCAAAAGCTAAAAGGCTGCTACAAACATTTGAGTCACTGCCTTACAGTTTGGCTTTGCTTTGCTTGGCAAACACTATGTATGCTGGAAACCTCTTCATATTATGCATTATATATGTTTGTCAATGTTGTGTGTACAAGTATAAGGTACATATATTACTATCTATCTTTCCTGGATGCAAATACCCAGTGGAATATAACAAGATCTAAAGTAGAAGATATACATGTATACAAGCGTATTACAAACATAAGCCCACTAAAGTCTAAACTAAAGTCTGAGCTAGAGGAGATAAAACTTTCATGTAGGTTTCTTAACAGTACTATAAAAAACACCATGTTAATTTCCTAAATGAAGGCTAATTATTATATTAATTTGTTCCCTTTACTATGATTAATGAGAATATTCATAATCATCACAGGAGTTACTCAAAGTAACAACTCCCTTTCCTGCAAACCTTATGCCAGAGGCATAAGGAAGCCAAAACTAAACCTCCTATCTGCTGCAGTAATAACTGGAGTTCTCCTTCATCTTGACACAGTAACAGTCCTGGGTGGCTGCAGTCTGAAATTTTTTAAAATCTGACTCCCAAAGTCATAATTCCTATGCTCTTGCACTACTGCAACAGGTACCTGGTGCTTGCACAGTTCTTGACTTCTACCTACAGAACTCACTCTGTTGGAACGGGTGTAGAAGACAGAGATTCCAGATGAAAAGTGTTAGTGTACAGTACTGCAGGATTCCAAGCACAGTCCTGTATCAGTATCAACAAAGATACACATTAAAAATGGGAAAATGACAAGATTTTGGAGCCAGTTTTGCTCTACAGTGTTCAGGATGGACATCCATTTCATTCAAGAGAAAAACGTAAACAACTATTAGCACTAGTTTGGGAATAGAAAGACATCTATAAATAAGAATATTCAGAAAATTTTTTTGGCTTATATGAGGAAAGTCTTTATATCTGTTTGAACTTATCCATACCATGCTACAGTACTGAAAACATGCCTTTTACCACTGACATTGAGGCATCCCATTTGACTGCTGTAAATCAAGTGGGCCTCATTCCTCTGCTGTCCCACCCTGGCTTTTCCAGCATTTTCACAATGCAATCGTAAGAGCACAAATGAGCTGCTCTTGGTCTACACCAGCAGGCAAAATGCAGTTCCAATGTTGGTGCTGTTGTCCTCTCACCATTCAAATAAAAAGCTACATCTCACTGTATTCACAACAATGCAGAACAGAAAGGGCTCCAAGACCACTGTCACTGTGTTACATCAGGAGGGGCAGCAATTAAACAGAGGGACTCAGTATTTATTTATGGGAATGCCCACAGTGCATTGGCACTTTCCAAAGGGAGAAGGAAGCGTCATGCCCGCTCTGAAGAAATCACAGTCTAAGGAGCAGAATGTGACACTAAACATGAGCAAGAAATTATTCTAATTCGAGCCAGCATGCCTTGTTTACCCCTTACTATTTTTTGACCTCACTGTTAATATGACAGTTTCTTTGTTGCTGTTAATAGAAAGCAAAAAAAAATGAAGGCTTAAAAACCCTATCGTCCAGCACAATCAGTGAGCAGGTTCATTGAGAACAGCTCTAAAGCCTTAAACAAGCCCTTTATTTTGTGTTTTAAGAAGTGTCATAAGGAGTTAATAGGACACAGCTGTACAGGCTCTTTCTAACAAGCAGCTTCTGTCGCTTTGGTCACCACAGGTGTCTGTGTAACCTGCAAACTCTTATTACTAGTGTATCAAAGTTGTGCTACTTAATAGATTTCTTTAGTAAAACACAACAAAGCAATTACATGGCTGTTGATCGTCAGTCATAAAAAAACCCTCAAACACAGTTTTTCAAAAGAAACTACACTGCAATTTTTTGTCATTGTAAAATAAAAGAAACTAGAGAATTAAATAGAAAAGCAGACAATAGAACAGCAGGTAGTCAACTGAACTTAGCCACTACAGATGGTTTAGAAATAGTGTTTCCTTCTACACCAACTTGTGGATAAAAGAAAAGGAGGAGGCTCCTTACTGCCCATGAATGGCAATACCAAAAGACTTAAGCAACTTCCCAGTCTATGTATTTGGTCCCATGAAAGAACTTAGATGTTTCTTTTTCCTCTCTTTTCTTTTTCAGAAAGTTTTCATCTGTTTTCACGACTGCTTTTTTCCATAATCTTTTACTCTTCTCTAGAACAACTTAAACTAGAAACATTGCTGCTGGTCCCTCCAATGACAAAATGCACAACATCAAGTGAGGAATTCCTGAGAAACACAAGTGGCATTTTAAAAACTGCATAAGAAAAAGAGATTGATCCATTCCCCAAGCTCACTTTCAACCACGAAATATTAACTCTAATTTACATAGTTAGGAAGAGAAATGCATAAATGTTCTACTCTAGTAATCCACAAGAGAAAGAAACAGAAATATATCATTTTAATTGTTCAGTAATCACTGGAATTGTGTAAAGAAGTGGCAACCTTATTCCAAATGACTGTTGCATCCTCTGGTCAAAAGTCAGAATAACTCTAATTATGATAATATATGCAAGATATTATCCTGGCAAGACATTACCCAGTCATCTTCTGGAAATAAAACTAATGAAACAAGGTCCAAGTTGAAACACCAAACAAGTCTGATTTCCAAATATAATAAAAAAATAATAAACCCAATGTTTTCTGTAGATTATGATCAACTGGTAAACAACTAAAGAAGAGAGAGGTCTTAGGATAATAGTAAGAAATTTGTTGGTAACACAGAGAAGATGTAGATGAAGGTGGAGTCTACAGTTTTCATTTCTTTACTCATCAGTAAAATGTTGGCCTTTCTAAGACACAGGAATGCTTTCATTATATTAAACCCCAAATATCTGAACAGAACCAAAGGAATGTTCTGTAAGAAAACTGCAGTTCCAAAAAGTTCATATGAATTGCAAGCTTTTTATTCTTTGCATAATCTGTTTTTAATATTAACTTATCACATGAATGTGTCCTTTTAAATAGAATTTTCATTAACAACAATAGTTATTATCCCAGATAGCTCTTATGCAGTTCCACCAACATACACACAATTAATGCCATATAATATTATGGCTCTGCAATGCAAAACTGTGAAGACACATTCCTAGAATCATGTTTGAAAATAAACTCAAAACTAAAAGGACATAATTTCTTCTATTACTTTTTCCTGCACAGGAATAAGAAGTCACTTTGTAATGCAAACAAGGCCAGTCCAGTTCTCAGTGACCGTCACTCACCACAGATTCACTCCTCAGCTGAGAACGAGCATGAAGTTTTTAGTTCAAACAGGTATCAAGCAACAAAAGATTTGACAGCCAGAGATAAAGGTCTTCCTGGAGAGAAAAGCTGCTCCACTCTCAGTCCAAAGAATCTTACCTTGCTCTGTTTGCTTCTTTTGTCATGTCCCAAGCCCAGGTAATGAAGTTCTGGCTCAGGTAGGAGACAATAGATTCAGCACAAAGCATTTGTGAGCAGAAGACGTTGGTTAGTACACTTTCATCGTGGTGGAGGTAGATAGCAAGAAGCTTTCTCTGCAAAACACATGAGCAGAGATGAGTGAAAACTTCATTTATTTAGAAATTGCTGCTGCAGACTCATGTGTTAGTACACCCAGTGGGGTTTATTGAGGGTGACAAGTACCTCGGGGAAAAAACCAGCAGATTTCAAATCTCCAAATCTTTAAACGTCCTCAACACTTCCTAATATTTTATTTCAGGTACCAAAACATGATATATGCTTAGAACATATGACAACATTTGATGAAAAAGAAAAACCTTATTAACAGATTGATCTTAAGAAATGGGTGAACTTTTTGGGCTTGTTGCCCAGTAAAGATAACATTTGGAACAATTCCCTGAGCAAGGAACATGCCCCTTGATACAACAGCATCTATGACACAAAACAACCTGAAAAAAAACGACAGGGTATTGTTATCACCATCTCTGCAGCCAAACAAAGAGGGAAATGAGTAAGGAACAGTAGAGCTGCCTACAGACCCCAAAGCTGCACTTGGTCAGGCTTTGGAACAGGCTGCCCAGGGAAGCAGTGGAATCCCCATCCCTGGAAGTGCAGATGTGGCACCTGGGGACCCAGGACTGTGATCCTGTATCTGGTATTCAATGAAATATAAAGAAAATTCAGAAAATTACAGCTTTGCATTCCCCCGTATTACTCACTTTGTTTTAAAGTACTACTTGAACATATTAGCTGAGATGATACAGTAAATGCTATTTTCAAACTCTTAATTAATTTCAAATCTCTTCATCAGAAGTAACACTGATCCCTAGATATTGATGTGTATTGATACAGCAAGACATGGGATGCAATTTTGAGACAAGCTGTGTTTGTAAAAAAAACCTGTATCACTCTTTCCTCATATACTGGCTTTGGATAAAATTTAATGACTGTTTAAAAAAGGAAGAATACATTTGAACATTAGACTTTGGGAAAGGGATTAGTCATTTGCATTAATGTTTGTCTAATTTAATTTAAATGTTTTTCAGAACCACGTACACATGTGCCAGGAAGGGCCATTAATAAGCCCAACATGCAGAGATCCATATAAGTGCAGCCAACAATGTTGACTGAAACTAAACTTGAAAATCCAGGGCACTGATGCACAATATCATGCAATAAAACAGCATTTCTGTGCTGATATTTAATTTAAAAAGAAGAAAGAGGCAGGGGAAGATCAGGCACTGTCTGTTTTTGAGGATCAGCCGTTCTGCATTTCAAAGCGTCGATCCCTGCAATATCCAGGTTACTGTGCTAGAATCTCGACTATTATATAGCAGTTGTAAGAGAGGGAGGGCAAAGATGTGTTTACTCAGTGATTAGGGCCTTAGAATAAGCCTCTAGCTCCTAGAGAGACAGCTCACCACTTATTCATTTGGACCAATTCACAAAGCCTAGAAAGATTAAACATCCATGCTGAGAAGACAAGCGAATGCAGACAGTGAAAAAGAAATAAAAATTCTTTAAAAACTCTGAGATGACTTCATTATTTTTTCCACAAGGAAACTTTAGGAAAGTGTTTAGTTAGAGAAAAACCCACATTGACCTCTCTCTAAACCCTTAATCTTTCCTTTGTGGTGGCACTGCTTTGTGGTAAGCGGATGGCTTTGCTCTCCTCTTTTCACTGGGAGCAGACAGAAAAAAAGGCTCTTGAGAAACACTTTTACTTCCAAAGAAACAACCCCATGAAACTGTTAAATATGAGATTCCATACAACAGAATGTTTCAAAATATGTACAGTTTTAGGCTTAAAGATTTAGGGACAAATTCTAGTAAACAGAACAGGCACAAACACAATGGAGGTTTTACACTGAGCTTCTTCCCAAGGGGCTGTAATTTGTGTTGCAGCAACAAATCTCACCATGCAAAGACTAAACTCCATCACATAGAAAAGACTGTACTTGTGTCTGATAATTCTTCCAAAATGTTAAGGGCAGGCACGGGCACACTGCTATGACTAATGCAAAGAGGCAGCAGGAGGAACTGAAGTGCTGAAAACTGATTTTGAAAAATCTCAGTAGAAGCCAGGAGTATTTCTTCCCTGGAAAAATGCATTATTACAAAAGGCTCACAGCTTGGAGTTTGTTGCTGCTGCTGTTGTTGTGTGGGCTTGCTTTTGTGTTTGTTTATTTTACTAACCCATGGTAGCGTATATTTATAAGCGAGTTTTGGTTGTGTTTATTTCAAGCCTTTGAAAATTCAGAGTAAACTCTAGGGTGATGACTAATACTGGGCATTTTTCAGTCCATACCATTAAAATAGGTTTACAGATTGTTGAATGGTCTTGAATTCCATAAAAAAAGCCTACTAATGGAGCAAGAGACTGTTCTGTGTTGGATTTCTCAAAAATATGACCCAGGGGTTGTATACTTAGCAAGAAATTTTAACCAAGAAAAAAAACTCTGAAGGGGAAGAACTTTTAGTGGTCACTATGAAGGTAGGAGACACCAGAAAGGTTATAACTACTGAATATCTCATGGACTTCCAAAGGCCTCAGGACTTCAGGAACTTAAACCTACAAGGGATGTGTTTTTCAGAGAATGTATGTGCATGCTGGAGGCCAGGCAGTCACACACTGGAATTTTCAGAAGGGGCCTGGATTTCCAAACACACTCAGGACTGTCAGACTCATCAGTGTCAGTAAGACTGCAGGTCCTAAAAGCCTGAACTACAAGCTGCAGGTTTCACTTTGCTTCAAAGGAAAAAGGGCCACGTAAATAAGGTGCTGTTTTCAGCATCTTTGTTATCTAAATACCTTAAAAACCCCAGACCCCAAGCATTTTTTCTGCAACCTTTGCTGCATTCAGACTGCAGGAGGCAGTCAGCTGTGCTGCTGCTCCTTTGCTCCTGCCTGATTTGGATCTGTCTCTGGAATATTCCTGGCACCTTAGAAGGAAACATGGGTTGTAGATGGGTGGTGCGTTGCCCAGGGCAGCCCCTGAGAGGCACAGTGTTCCCAGCTGCAGCCTGGCACCGTGGATTCTCTGTGCCATGTCAACCAAAGCACAGCAGGGTCCTGCCACAGAAACTGGTGCACCTGGACTGAGAGATCCAGCACACTCCACATGTGAGACAAACCCATTAAAGATCTGCCCAAAATGGCTCAGGCATCCGCTTGGCCATTTTTGCATTTTGGAACTTCAGAGAAGTCAATGCACTTCGTAGAGAATTTGAAGAAATAAAGGCAAGAAAGAAACACAGATTTTCATGAAGTGATTAAATTGATATTACTGGGTAATGGGACTTCCAAGCTTCTCAGCCAGCTCCTAATACTGTGAGTAATTTAGACACCTCAGAAAAATATGAACTTGGATGGGAACAGCAATATAGTCATAAGGGTCAGCAAACTCAGACCTGAATGGCTATTTTTGAATCCCAGGTTTACAAGTTCAAGTAATGACTGGGACAAAAATGCTCATGATATAACAACTGCTAGAGACGTGAATGTTCTTTCAGCTGGTAGGCTAACAGATCAAGACCTTAATGGTTTCCTCTAGGTTTTCTGCAGTGGGAGCTAATTCAAATGAACAATGGGACGCATTTGCACATCTTTAAGCCTTTGAAGTGCACAATCTGATCCACCTGTCTAAGGGGATCTCGGAGATCACAGGATCAGCCCCCTTGGACACAGCTACTCTATCACACACAATCCTTTTTCCCTAAGCAGAATGCAAACCTTCTCTAATACCAAGGTGATACACCTCTGAACTTGCCACACTTTGAAAAAGGATCAAAGCAGGAATAGGGCAGATGGAGATTCATAGGGAGCCCTGTCGGTGTATTACACAGAGCAGAACAAAACCTGCTGAAGAGAAGCATTATTAAATTCCACTGCACTAGTCAAAGGAAAGGAGACATTCACCAGAGAGACAAGGGGCACTAACCAGCCTCTAGCCTTATACAAGAGGATCTGAAATAAACACCACAGGTCCCTAAATTGGGAGTGAGATGATCCCTGTAACCTTCTGATCCCATATTTTGTATTATACATGGCATAAAACATCCCTAAAATATTTCCTAATTTAATCTTTCTGCAATTGTACTTTTCAGTAAAACATCTAATCTCAAAAACCCATCAGTGATGAAGAATCCATATAAACCTTGGTAAGGTGTTCAAACAGCAAACCACTCTCCCAGGTAAAGGTGTGTTTTATAGCTTGTTTTAATCTACTTTGATCTTTCAAGTATTTGATCCTATTATACTGTTGTATCTCTATTTCAATCAATTGCACTTGTAGTGATACTTACATAATGCAAAGAAAATCCAGTAATTAACACCAAACTCAGATAAGATCTATAAACCACAAGGACTGAAAGAAGAGGAAATGTAGAGTGTGGCAGATAATTTTAAAAAAAAACCACTTCCATTATTTAATATCAAATACAGAGAATGCTGGAGAAAGACCCATACCCAGGAGTAACCCTTCAAATATGGAAGATAAAGTTGTTCTTCAGATATGAGGAATAAAGGGTGTTGTAGGCAAACACTAATGAGACTACTGGGCTGGTACATTGTAGCAAAGATTTTTGAACCATAATTATCCTCTGTAGGAAGTTCAGTATAAACTTAATTAGCTGAAATAACGAGAGACTTTTCTGTGTTACACAGATAAAAATGATACTACAGAAAGCCCTGTATGAAGGAATACTCTGCTACCACCCAGGCAAAAAAAGGCAAAAAGAAGTGCTTTTATTTGAACAGGCCAAATCATGGAAGGAGCACACGTTCTTCCAGGTATTCAGGAAATGAAGAACCCATATGTGAGAGGGGTGGTGCTGCCACTAAATTGAACCTAAAAGACAGAATTCAAGAAGAAAAACACGGTTCATTTTCAGCCATGCAGGAATATATATTGAGGTGACAATACCAATCTGTGCTAAGAGAGATGTTTCACATATTTATTAAAAGTCAGTGGACAGAAAGGTTGAGAGAGGAGCAGGAGGTGAGCTGACAGAGGTATATAAAGATAAGAGCTCCTGAAAAGGCAAAGGCAATGTCTTTATTCTTTCTCATAATAAAAGAGTAGCAACCACCTATAAAAATGAAAAGGCAAACAAGCTCCAATAAAAGAAAATACTCCAGTATTATTCATATATATAGCTCAGTGAGATTCAATATAGAGATTAAGATCCAGTATTAATAACAATACCACCCTAAGTCAGGATAAACCCCCCGAAGTCTCAGAACACAAGACACCCACAAACTGCTTTCAGGTGCAAGGAAATCTCCCCCAAACCTATTTTTTTACAACCTCCATTATAAAACTTTTTTCCACAGCATCAGTGTAGAAATACCTATGGCACTGTAGGTACTGAAGCTCATTCTTCAGAAACTGATGTAACAGGGAAATGCTTGTTTCCAATTGGCACAACAGGTAGAGGGGAAGACTTCCACCAAAAGAAGAGTTTATTTGCTAATTTAATAAGCCTCTGTCTCTTTCTCTTCCTGACCCAATTGAAAAAATAATGAAAATATTTTCTTGTCTTACATGTACAATCAGCCTTGGAAATGAACACACAATGCCCTTACCAATCAGGCTCCAGGAGGTCCCTGGGATTGCAGTGCCAAGGATATTGGTTTTTAAAGGCAAAGCTCTATATCTTGGGTATTTTATTTTTGTGCTAAAGAGATACACAGGTTTTAAAGCAGAGCTACATTTGACCTCATTCCATCTCTCCTACCAAAAACTGGCACTGCTGTAGTAGCAGTTGTTCTAAAGCAAAAAATATACCCATCATGTATGTTAATTTTCACTGTGTAATGACTCAAACACACAGGGAACAGACAAACACCTAAACTTTTTTTGCAAGGTATTTTTTTCAAATAACATTTTCTTATATAGCTGTGAATTACCACCTTTTCCAACACACAGAAAGACATTGAGATTTAACAGAACATCTGTTCTCTTAAGAATTTTAACTCATATTCTACCTTCAAAACACATGTTCTGATGCAGGTTAATTTTCTTAAAATAACCCAAATTAAAACATTTCGGAAAAAAAACCCTTCAAGTTTATATTGTTTTTGAGGGGAAAAGTACCCACTGTGTAGATTTCAAACAGAGCTGATGGCTGTCTCACTAGACCTGAACTGCACCTCCTGCTCTGGCCAGCGTTGAGAATTTGTGAAGAAAAGGCTAAGATCTCGGAGCACTCAGGCTGCCAAGTGCTCTCAAATTAAATCAGTTTGAAGCGGTTTTCATTAAGATGGATTGAGTGTGGCATCGTGAGAAACACTCTATCAAATGTAGTGTTTTACTTAGTGATTAAGTATATACCAGTTGATGAAGCTGCCCAAATCCTTCGTAATCCCACCACTCCAATAAACATTTAATGAGTATATAAGTTCAAAAAGCCTAGTAGAGGATTTAAACCTTCAATCTTGTTTTTATTTACTCTTGGAACTCAATTTCTCACTTCAAGTGAAGAATGCTGGTGCCTGAAGCTCATCTGTTGCCCTGGTAAAATTAAGTGCCCTCCATAGTGTAAATTAGAAGACAAGACATACAGGTTGCAATTTCTCCTAAGCTTTTTTTTAATACTGATATACATATTTAATTATTTTATGAAATGCAATTATAAAAATATAAAATAATGCATCCCTTTCCTCAGTTATGCATTCCAGGAGGCAGGACTGAAAAAATTACTTTGTAAAAGGAAAAAGCAGTGAAAATAAAGGGTATTTACACATTCTCACATCTTTGTTTAAAGTCAGAATGTTACAATAATGCCATTCCATGGGGCAGGTAGGAGAGAGCGCTTTCAAAAATAAGGCAATACACAGCAAAAAGCAGCTCAATCCAAACAACACAGACAAAAACCACACTTTCCTAAACATACACCTCTATCGTGATGAGGATCTGATCTGAATACACTGCAAAATATTAGAAATATAAGGTGCCATGGACTTGAGATGTGCTATGTAAGCAGTATAAGAAGTACTTGGAGTACCAAAAAAATGAGCAACTGCACTGCATTAATATCAGATTTATAGGGATAAAAGTATTTATGGAAGTTGTTGATGTGCTTTCAGCCATTATTACACTGATACACTGTGAACCATTTCTGACAAAATGACACAAAGGGAACTTCCCAACTCAAACCCTTTTCTTGCTGAATTCATAAGATTTTTTAAAAAAACATGCAGTAAGGTCCACTTTAACAAGTTATTATAAATTAATACTTTGCCACTGAATATACATTTATGCTCTTAAATCTGTGCAAAGACATGAAAATATTCACTAAATTTAAGAGTGCTAAGTGTGTGTTAACTTCAGCTATATGGTGTGGACCCACAACACTGCACACTTATCAGAACAGCCCCTAATAATATAATATAGATGCTCCTTCCAACTACAGGAAGCCAAAACACTCTTCACCTCAAAATTAAACATCTATCAAGAAAACAAGAGTAAATTTAAACAGCATGATTTTCTTGTTTGTGTTTCAACTTTATCTGTGCTTAATTATGCAGGGTTTTGGGTTTCTCCCTCGTAAAGTCACCAAAACTTAAATAAACTATCCCTGTTCTAATTTTATTAAAATACTGATTTTAAAACTGTGCATGGAATAACAGAAACTTGAGATGCCTGGTTGGATGTACAGAAAAACTAAATAACCAAACCTTAGGTACTGGAACTTACTTGGCAGATAAAGGCTGTACAAAGAAGGAAAAAAAAAAAGCACATTGTATTTCAGAGACCTTTCCATTTAAATTTACAATTTCATTAGCCATTCTTCAAAGGAGTTACCAACATGCAACACTGAACTTGTCGACCACAAGGCTCGCAGGCAGTGTTATCTGGTGCTAGGACACCATTATTTCAGGAAGAAAAGGGAGGGGGAAAAGAAAAAGAGTAGCTTTGACAAGTACAGGGCACCAACAAAAATACAGCCTGAATGATTAGGAAGTGAATTATCCACTGGAGTTTTAACAACCACCAAGGTAAGTGTTTTAGTCAGGCAGCTGAAGGAGTACAACTCTTCCTGAGCAATAAAACCAAGATAACTCCCAAATGTAGTTTAGCTTTTTTAAACTAAAGATGAAACACTTAAGGGGATTTCCATTTCCCCACTATATGAAATGAAGTAGTTTTAACACACACTTACATCTCGAGCTTTCCCATAGAAGGCTTCTTGAAAAGCAGCCTCTAATGATCCAATAAAATAAACAGGATGGCAGTCACCATATCTATTTTAGAGATAAAATTTCCAATTAATAAAAAATTATGAAAATAAGTCATTTCAATATTCGACCTCTTCATACATTCTATAATATAATGCACTGGCTAAACCTTTAGAAAGATGGAAGTATTACACTTCTACAGGACAGAGGGGAAAGATTTAGAAGCCAACATTTCAAAGCTCAAAGCAACCTTACAGATTTTCTCATAAAAGGTGTCTGTTTGCACACATAGACATCTTAAGTTCTATACAATTTTCAATCATAACTTATTTCCTCTCTTTATTACATTCTTAAAGGTTAACTGAAGGCTATCCTGAATGCATTTCACATTAATGTATCTCGTATACATAAAGGAACATTTCATCACAGAGGAGTGAAAGCAGAAGGCAAATAAACTTTGTGTTACTTTGCAGCTCCTTCTTGTTCAAAGAAACATGGCAACTGTTTAACAATGCATGATTTGGTGCTATAAATTCATAAAACCCCAGCATTTCTGTGAGTTTAAAAAAATAGATATCTGCACAACCACTTTATTACTGTGAAAACTCTTACTACAGCTCTGTATATATTTTTCAATATTAATAATTTTCAGCTTTTCTTTTCCTGTATATCATAATAAAATTATTAAATCACAGTTCCTATCATCCTTCTGGTTCTTTATGTAATTAAATAATGATACTAATTGGCAGCAAAATAAATAAGACAAGAATCTGCCACTCTAACTTGGAGTAAGAAATAATTTTATTTCAGAAGCAGCTCTAACAAAGTTAAAATGAAAATAAATCAGATTAGGATATCTAAATATGCTATAATCCCATGAGAAAATAAGTACATTTGGTTTACTTTTATTTTTACTATTTACTAAATTTAACTTAGTTTGTAACAAGAATTGTACAGTTAATAGGTTAAGCTCACCTTGAAGAAAACTCTGCTGTGAATTGTAATAAGGCATCTCCTTCATTTTCAGCATTTTCTGGCACTTAAAAAAATGAAAAATAGAAATTAAATGCATCCTTGTGGGAATAGGTTGCACTAAGGAAACTTATTTGCTTCACAGATATTTCACGTTGCCACCTTACTGAAGTGGTTACCAAGAGACCATAGAAATTTCAGGACAGACTATTGACTATGAACCTTTGGGAAGACATGAAATTTCTAGGGGGTCTTATGAAAATATTCAGGTTTTCCAAACAGTGAAATGCTCAGGTCCAGTGGAATGTGATATCTCACTTCAGAGTTAACACTCTGGACTTACTTCAATACATTAAAATGAAAGGACTGGCTTGAAAGGCTTGACCCACTATATTTTTTTAAACTTCCTATACATAATGTTAAAAAGTTTTCCTTCTTATACATATATATACCTACTATTACATATTGCTACACATATCATTACATATATATATATTACATATATTTGCTGTCAAAAAACTTCTAAGGTAATAACACTAATGCAAGGCAAAGTAAATAAAGGTTATACAAGAATTGCCTGTAGGAGGTAACTGACTGTTCCTGCTCAATCCTTTTCATAAGTCAAGGGCAAATCATCACTGAGAAACTTGTTTAATGCAAATGACTAAAATATTTATCACCACAAGATGCTGAAGAATCTGTAAAATTTTCAAAAGAGGGAAGTGGCAATAGAGTTATCTATGGGCATATTTGGATTGAGATCATAATGTCTGAGTTTACTTATTATTCTTCAACTGTAAGCTACAAACATAAGGTTAAAAAACTGATGCTTTCATAGCTGCCAGTTATGTCTGCAGGATTTTCATTTGACACATCCATCAGACATGGCATTCAAACAATTCTAACATTCCTACCAAAGATACTTTCCTCTTTCTTATTCTGCAGACCCCTCACACCTCTCTGCCTTCACTACTGCTGGCCAATCACCAGTTAATTGTAAATTAGCTCTTACTCATTGGCGATTTCCTCAAGGCAGATGATGCTACTCCAAACATTTCACCATCATCAACTCCAAACTCTGTAGCATCTTCAAAGTCATCTCCATCGCTATCACTGACCATATGAACATCAGTGCACTGCTAGATAAAAACAAAACCCAAAATCCACCGTGAGCTGCTATGACAGACCTCATGTGCAGTGAAACACACAATACATGCACAGTGAAAAATACACATTTCTACAAAAACACAATACGCTGCATTTTATTTTACTATTTTATACAGCATTATCAAACTTCTTTATAAACAAGACCTAATTTTTAACACAAGTCTGGGTGACAGCAATATTGCGTGGCAAAATGACTTATTAAAGAATTCTTCTTCAAGGAGCCATTTACCCAATTCCTTGCTCTGTCACAATTCCGTATTGCAGGAACTGTAAACTGATTGTTTAAAGATGCAATTTTATTGACATACTTGACAACAGAAGGGATGGTGGCCACTGCAAAATGAGGTTTCCCTGCTTCTTCCTGGAGTACCCAGGTAAAATAAGGATGATGTTCTTACCTCCTCTGACTGTTCCCTCGTTTGTACAGGAGAGGATCTTCTCCCAACTGTCAGTCGATGGCAAGGGAAAGTCAGTCCCGATACAGCAAGAGTCATCTACAAAGCAAGCAGTGGTCCTTTGTCAAAGCCACAGTGTCAGGGGGGTTTTAAAGGTTGTTTTGAGATTCACACTAAAGACTGCAATGCAGAAGACTGAATTATTCAAACAAATATAAAGAAAGAAGCCTGAAAACCTAGAAGGATTTCTTCCATAAAAATAGTCAAGGAAACATCAACTGAGTTTTACTGGTGTGTATGCACAGAGTATCAAAACTATGTAGAACTGCAAAGTCAAAACTGCCTTGAAGTGTTATTTTCTCCTAAATCAGTTTGAAATATTACTTGTATGTGTCAACTTTCACAGTGCTATGCTCTGATGATGTAAATATAAATTTTTCCTTGCTAATCAAGAAGTAAATGTTAACGTGAAGATGATAAGCATTGACACAACTAATTAAAATGGTGAAGCCACCTTGAAAAAAAATATTATTTTGGAAGAACAGCTTACCAGCAGAAGCTGCCATAGACACAACCACACTGGTAACTTGAAAAATGCATTTCATCTCCTTTCTGGTCCTTTTAAATGTGAGGGGGACATGCCATGTTTCTCAGATGAGCATGGACACACACAAACCAAACAGTGCTGGTGACACTGTCCTCAGCACAGACAGGAGGGATGTTGAGTAACCAGGCTCAGAAGTCCATAAGCCCTATCTTGACCACACTTTCACAGTGTGAACACCTTTTAAATATAGTTGATCCATTTTTGGCAATGACAAAATATTTGACGCCGTACAATTCTTAGCAAAGTGGAGAACGACAGTTCTGGCTGAATGTTTAAAATATTTTTTCTGTTGGTTCCTTCAGAAGAAACACAGACAGGACAGAAAAAGATTTTCTAGATCCTATAAAGCTTATTAGTATTTTTGCAGGACAAAAGACTTACATGAAAGGCTTACATTATGTGTTTCAGAAATATAGCACCCTCCTAATTAGACTGTAAAAACATTAAGGTAAAACACATTTTAATCACCCTCAACAAAAATCCAAGAATAAATCATGAGCCCTAAATTTCATTTACTGCCATGAGCACTGAAAATACCCCATTTATTTTTTATACATAATTCAGAATGACTTTATCACTTGTCTGCTAGAATTCACAAAGATTTAATTTGCTGCAGGTTGAAGCAGGCTGATTAAGCAGCCTGGCTACCAAATGAATGTTAACCTGTCTGAACTAGCCTGCTGTCACATTCTCATTGCAAGGTTAAACAGAAGTTTAGCTGTGCAAAAAGCCCAGCAATCGCCTTAAAGGAAGTGAGTTATAATACTCTGGAGCAAATGAAATATTAAAGACGACATACAGGTCAAGCCCAATTACCTATGAAACTCCTGTGACGAGCATAAGAACTGCATTCTCTGTACTAATCCACCAGTTCGATTATTATTTCTATAAGCTTTTAAAAATAAACAAAACCAACTGTTTTAAAACCTGAAACTTTGCCCTGCAGTTACCACACCATACAAAATACTGGTAAAAAACGCACACACCCCCCTCCAACCACACACAGACTACAGTCCCCTATCTCACAGCATCAAATACCCTGACAGATGCCTGGAAAAGCTCCCGGTGTCTTTTACGTGCACATTAAAGAGAGAGTGGTAAGATCAAGCAAGCAGTTATTGTGCTGCTTCATCACTTGGCCCAATTGCAGGGTGTTGCAATTCCAATTTGCAACCCTATATTATAGTGTCAAAGCGTCTCTCAAATGCGAGCTTACAGCAGAAGGGGTTCGACATCAGAGCTTGTTTCATCCCTCTCTCCAGACAGTTGCTGGAATGTTGGGGTTTTGTGCACATTTGTGTGAGAAACTGCCCTCCCCTTCAGCATTTTTGAGAAGTTTTTTTGCAAAGGAAAGGCAAGGAGAAATAGCTCTGTCTTCATTTCAAAATAAACTAGCGCCATCAACGTTCTAGAATAAAGGTATCTTCATTCTAAGAAGAATGACTCTTGCACCACAAAGGTTAAGCTTTATTTTGGAAATCAGAAAAACACCAACACTAAGCAAAAGATTACTTTCCAGGCAGCTCAGCCTGGTGTCATGGATAGTAAACCTCAACTTTTTCTACTGTTTTGAATACAGGCCAATTTACTGATGGGAGCATCCAATGAAGGGTCTCAGTAGCAAGAACTGTAGATCTCAGGCTGCTCTTGGAAAGTTTTTGCTTTCTAAATACTCCACCTGCCTACTCCCAGGCAGGGCTGCAGTATGTTAGACCCAAAAATCACTGTGTCACAGCCACCTTCCCATGGGAATGGGCAAGGTCTCTTTATACCAACTCTGTAGCTGAAAATGCTATTTTGTAGCCTGACTACCTGATTACCCATATTCTCTAACTTTTGAACCCATCTGGTTGTCTAAAAAATCAAAAGTCACTAACTTTTCAGAATTATTTTTTTTTTAATGAAAATCAACCTTATGTGGGTACTAGAGCTTGAAGGGGATGGCTTTCACGTGCACAAGAAAAGACACTGAAAAATGCATATGCAGGACTCATGTACCAATGACAAGGTAGATATAGGTTATGAAATAAATAAAACATTGAAGCCAAAATAAATAAGGTTAGTCTATTTTTGTAGGTGGGAAATGTACACAGGTGCAAATCAAATGGTCTCAGAGCTGAAAGGTACACGAGGTGAAAAGTGAAACAGAATCAGAAATAGGCAAAATGACTTGCAGAATAACTCCATATGATTACTGAGAAGGCAGACCTCTTGTCCAACACTGCGTGTATAAAGTTATGTGGCTTCCAACAGCTCTTTAAAGAGAAAGACAATAAAACTGAAGACTTCAAACATTCCAGGGAGAGCAGCAGGAGAGTCCTTTTAGGAGACAACAGAGATATGGAATGGATTGCTACTGAATTCAAAAAGCAACAGTACAACCTGGACTAGAAGTGCACAAAGGTTACTTGAAATAGATTTTAACTACTAAAAGAAAGATGGTTACCAAATCTTAGGATTCAGAGAGGACTGTATTTCAATTCTCTGCATTAGTAAGAGGGGATGAAGTCAAGCAACATCTTTTCTGATCCAAACATGTAGGATTCTGTATCAACCTTCCAGATTAACCCAGAAATATTTGCCAAATCTGGAGTCAGACTAGGTGCTTTAAACAATAAATTATTCTTCCTGTTAGAAAGTACTGTTCCTATGCTGAAGCTTCTAGAAATTCAGAAAAATCATTCAGAACAATCCAAAAATATTCTTTTTTCCAAATATTCTCCTGTCTTCAGGAGAGAAAGAAATCTTGTAATTCCAGAATGCTGCCATCTCATGCTCAGAATAATAAGGAAAATTACAAGTCCATAATCTCAAAAGCTTGTATCTGCTAGAACGAGCTTGTTGGCACAACTAAATTCCCACTATTGCAGACTCCTGAAATTACAAATGAAGGAAAAAACTCAGTCTCTTGTACCAGTCCAGAGATACTCAATCAAGATACTGAAGGGCTGAGAAAGAAGGAACATGAGAGAATGATAGCAGCAGAGAACTCCAGCTGCAGAACTCGCTGCACTGAGAAATGCTGATACAAAATTATAAGCTCAGTGTACTGCATCAGGAAAGGAGTAATTGGATATGACAAATTGGCCTTCCTCGTGTTCAGCCACACACTGATGGAGAGAAACAGCATCTCAAAAGAGATCTGAGTGGCAACCATATCTAATGAGGAAAGTGAAGGCAAGCTCTAAGAGCTTTCTAATGCCTTACAGAATACAGTTGGACACCCAAAGGGACCAGTTTAAGGCAATAATCTCTAAAGAACTGGACGTTCTTCTTCATTTGGGAGGTTGTGCAGTTCACAGGATACTTGTCACCAAGGAATCCCTTCTCTCTAAAAGGATGAAGCCATTAAAAACAAGCAAGTATAAGTGATAATAACTTTAAGGAAAGTAGGAATATTGATTTATTTTGTGTTCTTTGTTAAGTTTTTGATTCCTACAACAGCAGTGAGAGTTTTGAGGTTTTGGAGTGTGTGGGAGCTCTGATCTGCTCTAATATACATTAATGCATCTATCTGGACACACAGACACTTAAATGGAGCCCTTCAGTTCTATCACCCACTACTTGTCAGTTTTAAAAAACAGCTTTTGGCCTTTACTAGACCACTTAAAGGTAACTTCTACAAGGTAACTTTATTTTTTGAGCTACTCAAATGAAGAATTCTTTCCAACTCAAAGGAGAGATATTTTTCCATGGCAAAATATTTTCTAGTATCATTTACTGGACATAAACTAGAGATTCGCAATCATTTTCTCTCAGAAATTCAAAGGTCAAACTACAAATCTTACAAAGCATCAGACAGAAATTCACAGAACACTTGATCCACATGCAAAGGAGATGATTTCATCAATGACAGCAGATTTCACTTATTCACACACAGCAAATGGAGCAACAGGCATTATCTTGACAATGGCAAACCTAAACCAAAACAAAAACCTTGCCGTGGATAAACCTGGAATTTTAATAAAAAGTAAAAATATCATAATAAAAGAATATAATTTCTGTATAACTTAACTGCAATGAATCAGTCAAATCATTCAAGTAGCTGTTCTTCTAATACAGAATTATGTTTGGCTATAAATAATCTGCTTCAATGGAAAACTAAATGGGGGACTTCTCACAGTGTGATTTCCTCCTGAGCTAAAGGAAAATAATCCCTGTTTTCTGCCTTTAAAACTTGGAGATAAGGTAAGCAAACAACAAGATTCTGGTGTACAAAATAAAAAGCATGTTTTCTGACACTTGACTCTCCTTCATAAATCTCCCATAAAAATGAGTCCTACTCAAGGTCAGCTTGCAGTATATTAGGTAAAAGGAAGTCTTAATAACCTGCCTTGCAGTTGTAGCATCCTGAAAAATAGTGAGGTAAAGTTACAGTTCCAGCTTTCCAAATGCACTCACGAGCACAGATGGATGAAGAAGCCACAGAAAGAAGCCTTCCCATAGATGTCACTACATGGGTAGTGGCCAAGGAGGCACATCTTCCTAATGCATCCTTTCAACCCTGTAATGCTGAACAGGTAGAATTAAAATACACACACATTCAAGTGTAGGTGTGGGTGAGCTTAGCATACAACATGCATAATTTAGATTTTTGGCTTTAATAGCCTTAAGGACCATTAAAGGAACACTCAGATTTATCCAATCCCAAATCTTTCAAACTGATGGCTCTAACTTCTGTTCGCTGTAGCTTTCATAATCTGTACTCCACCAAGCACAGGGCCTTTCCCATTCAGCTCTGTAGTGCAGTATCTTTAGAGCACCACATCCAACCAGTTCCAGACCTATATTTAATGTTCTGGGTATTGATATTAATTCTGGTGAAAACTGGCAATGCCCGTTTTCCCCTGCTTGAGCAAGAGATAAAAATGAAGCCCTCAGAGCATCTGTACTGAAGATAAATCTGCTGTTAGCAGGTCTTACAATACACAGTTCTTGCTGGATAAACAACCTCCACAGCTCAGTAACTGCAGTAACTCTCTTATCTCACTGTTGGCTTGAGAACATTTTATGCCTTCATTGCTAGCACTGCACAACCAGTGCTCTGCTTAAGAAGTAAGAGAAGATTATCTCCAGGAAAATATGACAAAAAACATTATTCACCCTTGAAATCAAATTTCAATAGAGATTATACAAACATCTTGAAATCTAAAAACCTTTCTTTTGCCCTGAAAACCTTAGCAATGCAGGCAACAGCGAACGTACTATCAAAAACACTGTAAAGGTGTGAGTTAAAGTTATCTAATTAATTAAGAACAGAAGTTCATGCTAAGTTTGAACAGTTTTTGAATCAGAGCTTGTAATGGGGAATTTTACCACTCCTACAAACTTCTAACCATGCTCAATAGCTATTCTTACGATATATATCAACTCTGAAATCTGGAAGCCCTTTGTGGGTGCTCTTCAGTACTTGGGTCATAACTAGCGTATCAATATTAGCTAACCATGGCTTCAAGTTAGAAACAAATATATTAACAAACATAGAAATTATACCCCAAAATAACATTTATAAATCAGGAGATCATCAGCTGAACAAGAGCTCTGTCTAGAGGTTGCCTAGCAGGCTGCAGGACACACGCAGAGGTTTGTATTACAGATATATCACATAAAAAATTCTAAAATCAGAAACGAACACACTGTTACCTACAGACTGAAACCTAATCCTGGTTCAAACACTCCCTGTGACAGCCCTTTCTCTGTGCTCAAACCGTGAGTTGCTTAGCTTTTTCATTTACTGGTTAACTCACTGATACATGGCTAATGTATAAAGAAACAAACATGACTGAGTACATTTCATAACACCCTGCTCAGTTATTGAAAATAATCCAAGAGAGTTGCCCAGAGCAAAGTACTCAATGACTGGTAGGTGTCTCCTCTGTGAAAATTCCACTTTATATCATTTGATCCTTTTTCTTGTTGGAGTAATTACTATGACATTCTTCTCCCTTTACATGGTAAGAGAAGGGGTAAGGATAGAGGGGTCAGGAAGGAGAATTATCAAGGATTTAAATTTTCTGTTCTGTTTTCTGACTTTTAATTATGGCATAAGCTAATTCCCTGAGTATGATAAATAGCAATGACACTATGGATGTCTGTGTGCATGTATTTTCATGAAGCTAGAGGAAAAAATAGTGGTATTTTGAACACAACTGTATGAAGTTTGAGAAGGAATATTTCTGTCCTAGTTTTTCTATTACACTCTACCCCATACATAGTACTACCAGCTGGGTTTGAATGCAAGGCATATTGGGGATGAAACGCTTTCACAGCCCAAGTGAAATAACTAAATAACTATGACACAAGACAGCCTCCATAAGAACTTTTCTTGCCAGTGTTTAAGCAAGCATTATTAGCAGTGTGTGGGCAGCCTGTTGTGCTCAGACAAACCCTCACTGAATTCCTCAGGAACAAACAGGTGATCAACATTTTCAAACCCATCACTTGTCACCGCATTCATTAAATAATCCACCTTCTTTCCACTGTACAATCTCCCAAAGCCAGAGTGATACATGACTTAAGAATTCCCCCATGTTCATGTAAAAGTAATGTTTAAAGCTTAAAGAGATTAAAGGTTTTCTGTGAATTAATGTTTATGCTTTAGTGTGCTCTTTTCTCAAAAGTTAGCAAGTATTCTTTCAACAGTAACAGACTGTAAAATTACTTCTAACCCTACCGAAATACATTGTAAACATAAAACAAGGGTTATCACGCCAACAAAAAGCAAATAATCCCCTGTAAAATGAAGGTACATTGCAATTCAAAAAACGAATCTACTAAATGCTTTCTTTTTTTCATTGACTGAAATAAGGGCTTTTTCGTACTATGGAATTAAGATGACGTTCAGAAATATTTACTACTCTTCAGTCTATACTGGTCAACTAGACATTGCTAATCCAGTTTAGTACATAATATTAAAAAAAGCAAAATAAAAATCAACCAACCAAAGCTCATCTACTACCACGTAAGCCCTTATCCCTCCTTGAACCATAATAATAAGTGGATGTAATTCCACATTAGCCACTCTGTCTTTTGACATCAAATAGCATTATCTGGGAAAAACAGTCAAGTATGCTCGAGGTTTGTTTGTTTTATTAAACTATTGCACAAATACAAAAACGAACAGAAGAGTTTAAAAAAATTGACAGCCCTTGAAATTAACTTCCTCTGGAAAATAACTTCATTTTCATTATGCATCTCCATTAAAAAAAATCTTGACAGGTATTCAACATTTCATTTTAAACACTAACTGGATGAAAAAAACATCTCTAGGGTGGAGTGTGTTCAGGTTATAAATCAGTAATGCTTATTTTAACTCCTCACAAAGTGTTGTTGAGATAATTACTGCTGACAGCTTTATTCAAGGTTCATTTCACTTTTTCTACTATTTTTCCCCTGTTAGAAGTTCAGCAGGGCCCATGGGAAGATCCACCCCTCACACCTGTTAGGGTTCTTCATGTTACTGAGGCCAGTTTGGACACGTCACTTCAAATTAGCATTGTGCCAGCGCGCTGTGACAATTACTTATCGCAGGTTTAACTTGGAAAAAAGTTTCTAATCCAGCCACAAGAACAGTGTCAAGAGTACGTAATTTAAACCTGTCAACACAGGTTGCAGGAAATTCATTCCAAGGATTTCAGTCACGTTCCCATGGTAGATCTTTGAACTATAATGAAGCTTAAAATCACAAAGGAATGCTATAGAGTTAAAACACAGGACCCAAAAGCTTGAGAAGCTCTGAAGCGAAAACAAAAAGGGTCTTAACCATTATTAATATTGTTCTAAACATTGATAAACTCCTCAGATTAGGATTAAGAGATTGCTGTGGTTAATTCCCAAAAATTCCATATGGCTGCATGTTAAAGATACCTATCTCATTCTGCTGCAGTTTAAAGGCACAGCCCTGGGAGACCTTTACATGTGCTGGGTGAAGATGCTCTGGAATCATCTTGGGGATAAACAGCACACAGGGTGGAGGAGAGTCCATGGCACAGTGAGAACATCACTCATGTCTTTCAGACACCAGATGAGGGATGCTGGAGCCACAGCAACAACCACTAATAAAGGCAGCTTCACAAAAACGCTGCGAGTGCACAAGTTTCTGTATGAGCTTGAGAAAAAGTGGTGCCCATTGCTCTGGGAACACCCAGCTCTGCCACGCTGGCTGAACACACATGCCAATTTTTGCTGTTAATCAGCAGCCGTATTACTGTGCACCTACCACTCTCGTTTGCTGGCTGAATGAAAATTATCCCTGGTTTTGATTATTTCTCATTTGACTGAACCTAGTTAGGCAAATTAGGAATTAAAGCAGAAGGACAGCTACTGTAGTGCTTAATGTTGCTTCGAACCACAAATATATCTAAAGGAAACAAAAAGAAAATAATATTTCCTTGTACAGCAGATTCTGCTAAAAAAGAGATATACTTGAGAGACTGAAATAAATACCCATGATCACTTACACAGCTCATTCTTCTTCTTAGACAAAAACTGTAAATATTAAAAAGGATGAAAAATCTGCCAAGCCATTTGCAGCTATTTGAAACACAGGGTAACAGAATTAAATAAACGCTGAAAGACCTGGAACACAGTTAAGTATAGACCGTGAGGCTAATTGTGGATCTTGAGTTAATTACTTTCCACTGATACGTTTTCTCAATGGTCTTTTACATGAGTTTTTTCTTTCCTCAGTCTGAACCCCAAGGCAATTCAGTGTGTTAGCCTCCAAACTCTGGGTGATTCATTGTGTACTTCTGCCTTAGGATTTTTAGTTCATGCAGAGAAAGCCAGGCTTTCACATCAAGTTGATGTTAATGTGCACTGACAAAGCAACAGTAAAGGAGCTTCATGTTTGTCACAACGTGCACTCTTTAATTTAGTAATTGCTTTATACTGATATGCAAATAATGACACATTTCCCAAATTTCCAGTTCCTCAGCAATGCTTTCACTAATTACTCAGTGGTTAAAACTTATGCATGTAAATTGGTTCAGTGAGTTTATTACTAAGTACACCTGTGTGAACTGATCTCTAAAACACACATGCCTGGGAACAGGTCATAACTCACTGTACATTCCTGAAGGTCTCAGGAACCAAAAAGAAATATTCTCTCCCTAAACCAAGATCTAGTAAAACTAACAAGAGTGTTACTCATAGATAAACTGGGATTCCAAACCTTTCCTAAGCTAAAGAGAGACTGCCTTTGGGTGACAACAAATACCAGGAGTCAAAGCATTCATCCATTTCATTTTGCCCAATGAGAGGAGGATCAAGGTAAAGAAAAGGTCAATAAAAAAAAAGGACAAGAATCCCTCCAGCACCTGGAAACACGGGAAAGAACCAGCATCCACTCATCCATCAGTCCTCTGTGGACAACCACATGCTCTGCAGCCCAGTTACTGTATTTTGTTGTACCACTTACTCTTACTTTTGATACTCTAATATGAAAAATGCAGCTGCACTTAATACGGAGTAAGACTCATAACAACTGCAGAAACACTAAACAGAGTTAACATCTCTTCCTGTATTGCCTTTCCTCAAAGTTATCCTGTTTCATTTGCTGCCTTCTGTGTTGAAATAGAGAATCTGTGAGGTTTCTGGTATCTTCTTTGACTAACTATTTAATTGCCACAGACTAGGACATAATATTTTTTTTATTAAGCCTGATCCCAAATAATTTATTTGTTGGCTATTCAGAAGAGACATAAAACTATTTACAGATTTTTAAGGTCAGAAACAAGTAAAATAATAAACAACAGTATAAACTAACAAACAATTCATCCACCACATATTGCCCAGAGATATTCACAGATACACCTTGGGAACTGCTTTGCATTCACAAAGAGTATCATCCAAATACTTGGCACGGTTCCGGTCTATGGTGGGATGCCATTTACTTCACAACATTGTACAACGTTTTGGATGGCAAACAGCAAAGTGCCTGGATATCTTTCCAGCACTATATAATTCCTTGGCAGAGTGCAGGCAGTTGTGCTGGCAGCACTGCTTCCAACAAACAGTTCAAACACCGATGGGCTTTTTATG
>JAWWEW010000006.1:6162504-6247504 GCA_035583185.1 Anabacerthia variegaticeps | reverse complement strand
CACTAAGAGAGGTGATCTTAATTTTCCCAGACTTCTGAGTTGATGGCCACTGCCATCCAACTACCCTTACATCAAACCAAAGCACAGGGTCCATTTCCCATTTCCTTCATTTCCAGGATCTCTAACAACCAAAAAAACCCAGCATTAAAACTGATCCACAGGAAGAAGTGTCAGCAGAACACAACAAACATTTTTCTCCATCAGAACCCAACATGGTTAGGAAATGCTGAGAACTAAAAGGTCATGGGGTTGGAGTTTTGGGGAGTTTTCTTTCTTTTTTTGAGAGAGAGGTGTTATTGTTTGATTTGTTTTTTTTTTTTAATCATAGCTACTAGAATGAAGGTATGTTTTAGCATAAGAGAATGGGCTTTAATATAATGATACAAAAGTGCACTTCTTGCACTTCCCCAAGACGCGTTACTGTGCAGTGAAGAAATAGGGGTAGGTCACTTCAACTGAGTTATTTAATGCCTTAAAATTGGACAACCCAAAATAAATTCTCTTGTAACAAAAAAAGTAAAAACACCACACAGAACTGATTGTCCCTGACATGGTGATTTTTACATTAATGAAATCAATTCAAATCCCTTTATCTCAGTTTTTATAAAGAGAAAATAGACAAGGGGGTGGGGTTAAAAAATGATGAAGGAACAACTGTAACCTTCTTGGTTTTTCTGGAGAAAGAACACGATAATTCATCTTACTTTCATCCACATAAAAACATCCAAGCAAGTCAAAGTCAGAATGTTATCTAAAACAAACACATTTAGGTACTGTTTACTAAATTATTCAGTTACTTTTATATTTCTCAATGCTGAGTTATGTGCTGCTTCATAGATTACTATGAACTTTCTAAAAATCTTTGTTACTAAATTGGGATTACAGTATAAAAGTTAAATTGAAACTTTACCATATCCTGAACCCACACAACAAAACAGACGTCAACTATTTGTATCTAAAATAAAAGGATACTGACAGATCCACTTTACTACTCTACTGCAAGTCATTGATGAGAGCCACAGAAGGAAAGTAACACACAAAATAATTAACATCCCAGACAATCCAAATTATAAATACGGTATTCTTATACAGAAAAGAATTGTTGAATATTTTCTGATGAGGTATGTATTTTAACTTAAATATAGCCAATTTTACGCTTCTGATTAGTAGGCACTTTCTCTGTCAGGACTATTCATCCTTTAGTCATATCAATTCCACGGGGGGGGATTCCAAATCAAGCAGTAAATGCAGGCATGGCATCCATTACAATTAAACAGCCAGCATATGTAAACCTCACAACTTGTTTTCATATCACAGTGACAGCATGTGGTAATGAACTTTCTGTTCAGAACTGTAAGACCTGGAAAGGGAAAGAAATATATACTCCCAAATACTAATTACTCAGATGTTTAATACCCAACCTCTTCAAAAATCTGGAGATCAGCCAAGAAGTGTCATAAATGGTTTCACTTTGTACCAGAACATTATTTATCAGCATTTTTAATTTTTATCTCTGCAGACACTGTGCTTAGTACTCAGCAATGAAACAGCTAAATATAACAGCAGTGCTAATTAGATCATACATCAGCATTGGAGATTTTTTATTATAGTCCAGAATTCACAAATAAATTCAGCTAAGGAACATCAACCACATCTGCTACAGCCATCAGAGAATGGAAGGTGGTCACGATCACAAGGGATGATGCAGAACATCAACTTGTGGCAACATATGTGTCCCACCTGAAATGTGACTGTTCAGAGGTACAGCTGAGTAACTGGTCAGTACAGACCCACTTCTGCCTGAACAAATAGCCAGTGGCTTATTTATACAATGAAGAAGTAGAGTTACTTGTCTTGAAATGAGGATGCAAGGCCTTGGCCAACTGTGCTGTTTGAGAACAAAGCGTTACCGACAGCAGGCGGGAGGATGGATGTTCCTCTGTGCAGGATCTGTGTGTCAGGGCACACCTACAGCACTGGGCACTTCAGCTTCTGGCTTTAAACCTCTCCCCCTTCCCACCCTCAAACCTCACCCTAAAACTTTTATATCCTTTTAACGCAGAAATATATTCCATTTTGACAAGCTCATTGCCGTGACTTACAAAGAAGTAGAATTTCTCACTGCTGCACCAAAATTACCTGAAACAGTGAACCAAAAGCATCTTTAGCTTAAAAACCAAGAACAAAAGCAGCACAAAAGCAACCTCTCTCCTTCTTCTTGTATTGAGCATTGCTCTGTGTTACCAAAAAACCAACAGAAATGTCACAGACAACAACTCATTCTACTGAAATAAATCAAAAAACCCCCAGTGACCTCATGGGGGAAGAAGGTTTTACCTCAAACATACATGTGTAAAGCTAATATCCAAGAAGTCACCTGTACTTATATAAATAAATTCCCAATGTTTCCATGTAAAAACTGTAACTAAAACACCACCTACGACTGATCTCAGATTTTTTTTTCCCCAATGCACACATATTTGAAAGTTCCTCATTCCACTTGACAATAGTGGTAATTACCAGTGAAAGTCTGGAAGTTCAGCCAATACAACAAAATGAAATGGAATACATTTCAGAAATTTTAGTATATTATTCTGGCACGATTCTCATTTTACAAGCTCTGCAACATTAAGGTTGTTACAAAATCCAAAATAAAAATGGAGAACAAACTGCAAATTAATTTAAATCAAATTGCAATTATTTTTTTTATTTCCTAGAATGATTTTCAAGACTCAAAACTCATACACTTACTTTATTTGCAATTTAATAAGCAGAACATATACAATTTGTGGCATTAAAATTATTCAGGCCAAATAAAAGCTAAAAGACATCCTTGCCAAACGGTGAAACAAGATTTCCACGGCCTGTGTGTGCCGTGTTTCCCACAATCAAACTGTCCCAGCACGCAAACGTTCTGCTGCATGGGGAGGCTTGGTGCCCACCTCCCTGGTGAAAGTGTGCAAAAGGATCTGAAAGAGTTATTGACAATTCATACAGTATCCCATATTCCATTAGACAGCCCAGGCAGAGAACATCCCTTAACTCTGAAGGGAGACGAAGCAACAATGTTTTAAATTACTATTGACTCCACTAAATTTCCTGATAATGTCAGAAGACTGTAGTCTGTCAGGTTCATAAGAGACTCAAGATGATACAGGAATCCAATTATGCCAAGTCTATTTAGTTGTCCTGTTTGCTAAGCCAAAGGTTAACGAGAACTGCACTGAAAAAACCTCCCGTGGTATTACAAAGTATTTCTTATGCTGCATAACATGCAAATGAAAAAGTATTTTAATCAAATCTTTCCTTAACTCCTTAATTGCAATGGGGCGCTGTACTACAATGCAGCAAATTAAAAACTCATGATGGAAAAACTGATTTTAAAAATTTGCCACTGAACTCAAGAGATCATCCCTAATTACTGAAGTAATTATTACTGAATATTCTAATTTGCAAAGGAAAAAAACGTTCAGACCACAGAACATAGATAGGCATTGCTAACATTAAATCTTTATAAATAGTAAGCTGTGGCCTCTAATTTTGGAGAGAAATTAATTATATTTTTGTTGGCAACACATTCAAATCTGTTTACACAGCTGACAAGATCCAGCTCCACCAGACTCGCCGTGAGCTTTGAGGACTCCCCTGCTTCAGAGCAGATGACTCAACATTCACCAATTTCATTAAAGATGAAAAGGGGGAAAATTCACCTGCAACAATGTCACTTGTAAAAACAGACTTAAAACAGATTTATGAGTTTTACATATGTGAGGTATCCCATTCAAAAGAAAAGGGGGGGCAATAAGTGAAAACCTAACAGCTGTGGGAAAACAGATTAGAAGTGTTGAGTTTCCAATTCTTTTTTGGGCTAGTGTAAACTAATAAAATGTTAAAATGGATCCACATTTCAAAGACTGTAATTACCACATGACACCATGCTGTTAGTTCAGATCTTGCATCTATTGGCTCAGATATGCTCTTGAATACATGGACAGAGATTTACCCACCTTTCCCAACTCCTGTTTCTGCAAACACCACCACAGACATATTTTACAAGTATATTAGAAAGTCAGACAGTCTTTGCTTGGTTTTTTTCTTTAATTGGCTTAAATCCTTTACCCAAACCACAATTCCATTTTAACTTCGTAGAACGTTCGGGTTCAACATGAAGCTTATATGAATGCTTTTATAAAAATACAAGAAATTACTTTTTCTACATTTTTCTCAGATCTACATACAACATACCTACATAAAATTTCAGCCTCTTTTCAGTAGATTAGTTTGGGTTTGTTTTTTTCCTAAATAAAGGCAGACCTCACTAGCTGGCATTGGGAACACACTACCAAAAGAAAATTATCTGAGCAAAACTGAAAGATGTGCTGTAAAACACACTGCAGGGACAAGGAAGAAAGTCTAATATTAAATGTAATTCTGCAGTTAAGTCCCAGCTTCACAAATTTGTAGGGAATTCAGTGTGGATTCTGTCCTCAACAGTGATTCTTCACTGATTTCAGCAGGAACACCTCCTGCTTTGAAAGCTCTGAAGTGTGTGTAATGCTACGTTACTGCATAGGACTAAAAGGTACTGAGTGATTCCCACTAAAAATCACCCATTTGCAGGCAGGAATGAAATGAGAACCAAAGGCACTTACAGAGTCATCTGTGGCAGAAGAAGGCCAGCCCTCCCACAGCTGGTGACGGACAGGGATACTAGTCAGGTCATAAACATTCCGCTTTACCTAGTAAAAAAACAAACATTCAAAAAATCAGAATTTGCTGCTATGAGTATCACTACAAATTCTGTGAACTGAAACAAAGTATGTTTATTATATTATAGTTGACAGCAGAAAAAGATGTGAACTAGCACCTTGCTTGCAGTCCAGTGCACTTAACCTCAGTTAAGAACTTTTCCCTGAACAGCAAAGCAGCTTACAAAAATCAGGAAGAAAGCTGAATTTTGTCAAAACTGTAAATACTAACATAATCCATACAGATAAAGGTTTCATATTAAAGAAATGAATGCAAGATGATTCTAAGCTACCGTTCTCAGGAAGATAATACAATAAAAAAAAGACATTTTATATCGTTTAATCCTACCTATTAATCAGTACTTGCCATAGCTTCAGCACTGAAGCACAGTTGAGGTTTGACTCCACAGTGAGGTAATATAAACATATGGAATGTACATATGTTCCCTTGCAATCTGTCATTTATTTTTAGCACACGATGTATATGAAACATCTGGCAGCACATATCCATCTACAAACACGTTTGCAAAATGAAATAGCACCAAAACTTTCTCTGGGTTGTCTTTAGAAAGAAATGATGTGTAGACTCTTCCTTTCAAATAAACAGATGCAGAATACTTGTGCAGACATTCAGCAGTGCAATAATCGTTCAAATCATGTAAAGAGCCTAAGAGAATGAGGGATGAGGCAGAGATTTCCACACGTCCTCTTGCTCACAAATGTTGATTTGGGCAACGTTCTTCAAAAGACTCTTCACTGGCACAGCTGCAAGTTTGCCAACAAATACATACGACTGAGAACACTCAGGGCATATCGAGATCAAACACAAAGTACAGTGCTCTTACTGTATTTTCAGATCTGCCATTCAATCCCTGCTGCTCACCGTCACTACTTTTACAAGTATTTTATACTAATAAAGCACCCTTGGTAAAAACTGTGAAGAACTGTCTCACACTTCTGGATAGATTTAGTATATAGACTATGCAGATAATAATTTCAATACTATCAATTCAAAGCTTTATTAATATAAATATTCTGCACAAATAAATGGAAAATAAGTGCTTCAGTTTATCATCTAAGAGTAAGATACAATACTTTCAACTCTTGAGTCCTTTAGTCTCACTAAAGAATGAAAGTCAGATCATCAGGGTTCCTTAGCTGGACATTCCAGTATCATTACATATATTTGGGTTGGATTTTCAGCTCAGTTTTGCACTCACTGTATGTTTGAGAATCATTAAGATATCTCTCAGTTTTTCCTAAAACTGGTAAATTGATAACACAATAACCTTTATGTTAATATTGGTTTTGTCCAGGAGATTTTGCAGAGAAACTGACCTGGTAGCTATGCTTCAATTAAAAACAAATTCCAACCCGATTTTAACCAAAAAAAATTAAAAATTAGACTTCGTTTTAGTGCTTCCTCTTAGTACCCTTGACAGCTTAATATCAAGGTAAAGAGATGTTACTCTGTGCTGACCCCACAACAGCTCCTCAAATGTAACAACCCTGATCTGTGATCACAAGAATGCAGTTCTTGCAGATTTAGTTTTCTTGATGAACTGTTCCTGTGAGATATTTAGTGTCCAGTTACACACCAGAAAGTCTTATTAATATTATCTTCACAATACAAAACCCTATAAAGAACTATTTTTAAGTAACAAGTGAAACTTATTTACAGAAACATGGGATCAACAGGACTACATAATATTGTTTTCAAAACGCCTTCAGAAGTAAAAATAAATAACTCGGAAGTCACATTCCTCGAATTCCCTTTTAATTCCAAAGCACAACAGAAAGGCATTATGAAAAAAACAGTATTTCCCTTCTTTCATTAACTCATCTGTAACTGCACTGAATTCAATAACATTCCTCTGCTATTCTAAGCTTGAAAGGCATGCTCGGGGTAAAGTGTTATGTTGGTATAAAGCACAATGCCAGACTGATGTGCTGGACAAAAGTGATCAAAGTTGAAGTAATTTTAGCCAACGCACAAGTATTCTGCTGCATTATTCTACCAGAATGACATCTGTTGAGCAACTCGTCGCAGAATAAACCAGTTGTTATAGGCAGGCCTGGCTGGGTAGGGGACCATGTAAAACTGATTAGAGTAATGTTGGATTAAACAAACTGCTTGAGTTAAGATCATAACTGGATTTGGAATTCATGCCAAAGCAGTCCTCTTTCAAACAACAAGCCACAATCAATTATTTAAGATAAAATAAACTTGCTTTTAAATAACTATTTAATTTTAGGTTTGTTTGATAATTAGGGCACTATTACGAAAGCGGACTGTAAAATGTTTCAGAGATTAGAGTATTTACCAACTGAGTAGAGAAAATCCCTTTTCTTCACTAACTGACTTAATTTCAGTTCAAAGTTAAAAACTCCATAGGGAGGAAAAAGTTCTAAAGATTGATAAAGCAAGAACCATAAAATGCTCCTTCACTGGGCCAATGAAATAAAAACTCCACAGCCACACTCTGCAGGCAACTGAAAAAAAGTTAGCACAGTGAATGGACAAAGACTGTGTTAAGGTTTATACTTATAAACTCACTTGGCATTGACAGGAGGACTGAAATCTTTATAAACTCCTGTAAAGTAAACTCTAAGTTGTAGTGCCATCCACTGAGCTACATTTATTGGCAAACTTTTTGGTCCCCCACCTTTGATCAGTTTGAAATACGAATTGGTGGCATTGTCTTTGTGCAGCCCAGAATTTCTTTTCATAATGTTCAGATGCCATGGTGACTGGCACATTACTATGGCAGCCACCCTTCAGCTTATCATCTCCAGAATATAGGAGATCATTTAAAAACAAATTAAAGGCACATCTTTTTGGTTTCACAACTCAGCTGTGAACAGTATCAATACAACTCTTTAAACAGGAAGAATACCCCATGTATTTCAGATGCAGTTTTGCTTGAAAAATTCTGTATAATTCCTGCAGAATGCCCTGCTTTGCAGCTATACTATGATGCTGGAAAACCACATGAAGTTTTACCTTCAGGTCATTTTCACTCGTGCTAGAAGGGAGTTAAAATAAGTTTTAATATATTTAAGTAAACTCATATGTCAAAGTAGCCAAAACACTGAGAAAACTAACCAGATATAGGCAGAGTATTACTTTTTTCTCTTTCACTATTCCTTTAAGCAGATGATCATGTTGCTTTAAAAGTAAGGTTGAACACAAAAGATACACTTTGTAGAGATGAAGTTAATCCAACATTCACAGTCTGTCCACATTCATATTGGTAAGGATAAAATGAAGCAAAATGCATCACAGGGCAAGAAATCTATACCAGGTAATGTGATGACCACGACGTTTTGGTGATTTCACTTAGCAGGAATAAGCAGCTGTTTTCTCAGCAATGAATTAGAAAAATCTAAAATCTACTGTCCGAAATAAAATCTAATACTTAATAAATAATTAAAAAAATTAAATTTATGCTGAATCATCAAAGAACTGTCACGCCTGAATCTGTATCTTTGAATCACAACAAATCACAACAAAGTTTAACAGTGCTTTCCCTCAGGCTGTTTTCTGCTTATGCAGGTACAAAGTTAATTGAAATAATGTAGATAATGAACTTTTGTTAGTCTTATTATTAAATATAATTTATGCAAAGCTGTAAATTGGCTGAGATGCTAAAGACTGTTCCAGGCACATAGGCAGCATGAAAGACAGTGCAAAAATGAGTGCATGAAAGGCAGACAAAAGGAGCAATAAAGTCAGAGGACTGTGAGGAATGTGGAATGTGAGTTGGGGGACGCAGGGAAATGAGATCAGATGCAGCCAGCCCCAGGTTTCACAGGGCACTGACAGTACAGCCAGAATCTTGACTTTGACATTGTAACACACAAGAGGCCAAGACAAGTTACCAACATTTTTAGGGCCCAGCAGTAATACAGATGGGGCAATGACAGGAAGGAGTGCAAAGGAAGCAGAGCATTTCAGTGAGGAAAGATGTAAAGGAAAGGAGGCAAACCCAGCTAAAGTGATGGGCTCCAGGATCCTAGGGGAAAGGCTTTAACATCTCTGCCAGGCAGAATTCCACCGACAGACAGCAAAGAGCATTGGGAATCGGGCAGAGATACATGGGAAGCTGCGACAGAACCTACAGAGTTTCTAAGCACAGAGAAGTGCCAAAGGTGATAAAATGGTGAGTTTGAAAGGACAGTGATCTTATCAGTAGCAATGAACAAAAAGATAGGTTAGATAAAAGGATAATTTCAGTTAACTATGGACTAACAAGTATTATTAAAAATACAGAGATGTAAAACGAGAGAGAAGGATTTTCTGAATCAGCATCTCTGCCACAACTTCTTGCAATACATTTGGTCCACAGTAATAGAAAAATGCAGGACACAAACTGAAGAAGTCAGGAGAGAGAATGACAAATCGAAGCAAGTGATCCATATTTAAAATTTTCTCACAGTAAAGTATTTCACATTTTACTAAGAAAACAATATAAAGAAGTCAGGAAAAAATGAATTTCTTAACTTTAAAAAGTAGGATGTGCAGTAGTTTTAGCCAACAACCCATAGACAGGATATATTCATACACAGGACTGTGGTGTGCTGTGTGAATCACCACCACCAGCAGCACCCAAAGCAGAACTCTCAGGGGACTTTACCCAAGACTCATTTAAGGGGAATGCTCTGAGCCCGCTCCACTGCCAGTTTTGTTTGTGTTCTTGTATTTCCAATACATAATGTAAAAACCTGTATTAAAACCCAAAAAGGGATGGTTGTTCAAATAATCAAATTTTAATTTTAAGCTAGGCTTTACTTTAGAAATAGTAATGCAATTCTAAGGACATAAATGATAACCTGCCTCTCCTTCCAGCAGCTGACTGAAGTATAAATTACAGAAGGCTCTCAATTAGCGAATTAAGATGTCATAATTGGGCTATTTTTAAATAACAGCATCTGCTTCTCGCAAATTTTATACCACCAAAACTCCCTAAGGAAGACTGACTATGCTATTTACATTTTCACATACTCAATTCACTGTGTTGTAATCTAAAAGAAAAAAAAAACCACACTTCCAATGTAAATATTTAAAATCTATATACTGAACGCAAAAGAAAACCTCACCTGCCCAAGCCTATCAGGCAAAAGTCAGTTGTGATTCAGCACTTCCATGAAATGCATAAGAGCCCAATTGTGTGTTTTACTACATTCTCTAATTAATTTTTTATTTCATAGCTCTTCCTTTCAATTACTATTCTTGCTTTTAAAACCTCTGAAAATATTCTGGTCTTTATTTATTAAGTTTTCCCCTTTAGTAAACTAAAGCTTTGACACCTTGTTTCTTGTTTAATGCAGAAGAAATTCTAACATAATACCTTTTAATTCAATGTCCAAAATACATTACCTGCTTCTTTTCTTATGACAAGTAAAACTGAAGCAAATAAAAGCACCAAAATCTGTACACCTCCTGAGAGCGGTACTCTCTTCCCTCTGACTAGAACTGGTTCCTTTTCACATTAAAAAACAATATGCAATTTCAAACCTTCCCAAAGGGCCCTGACAGAACCTGAGTGTCCATTGTATGTCAGCCACAAACAACACAGAATTCATCAGTGAGTTACAACACACACACAGAAAAAAATCAGTAGAAAATTTTCTGCTAGGCTTTTGCGTACCATTTTCCTGTAATTAAACACTTTTTATGTACAGAAACACCACTAACACATCCAACTTTTGCTGTGGTGTGTACAGAACACCATTCAAACCCAAATAAACCCAGTTTAAAGTAGTGTTAAAAATGGTTTGTATTGTACTGTAGCACTCAGTAAATCTTGTGCCAGCACCTTCATTAGAAACCTTGGTGAAATCATTCACAAGAACTTAGGTCTGGAAAATAACATGTGATTTTTGATGACATTTTGCTGATAAGAATTCAAAACAAGAAGATTACATCACATTAAACACTGAGCAAAACCCAGCAAATATCTATTTTTGATGTCTCCAATTCTTTCATTTCAGTATCTAGAAGAGAGATTGAAGGACATGAATTTTGCCTCTCATGGTTGGGAAGGTGGAGTAAAAACTTCAAATATCTAGGGGTTAAATGAATACTTCAACATAAACACCCTGTTCAATTTGAGAGATGAGGCAAGGAGAAACAGGTAACTGCTCTGAAAGATTAAGTGGCTGGATAAGTAAATGCAAAGTTAATGTGCTACTTTGCTCTTATGTATTTTTAAACGGTGGAGGGAGGAAAAATTTCAGGAGAAAGAATCCAAGAGCAGACAATCACTTTAACAGAGAGATGGTTCACCATAATAATTTAGTAAAAACCAGCTCATTTAGGAAAATAAGGTACTAAATACGAGGAACCAGCACCACTTCCAGAAAGGCACATGGATTCTTTACTCCCCAACTAAACACTTACAGCCTCATCCCCCAAGATTTACATCTATCACAGCGAGTCATCAAACAAAATCCAAAAAAACCCCACTGATTTCATTTCCCGTCTATAAATTCTCAAGGACTACAGCTAGTCTGAATTACTTATGTGAAATACTACTGGCAAACTTTCAATGTGCTAAATTCAGAAAAGAAACTGGTTTTTTCCAAAGCTAGGGAAAACCTGGGTTCTGTCCTCTTGTTCTGCAGTGAGACACACCTTCTGAGACACCTCCTCATTTCACAGCCTCACTGAGCAACCCTATTTCTGAGCTGTAACACTTAATCAAATCACTTAGAAATTTTTCTCAACTAGAAGTTGTTATCAGAAGTTCATCCAGTTTGGGAATCACCAGATTATTTAAAAATTCATTAAATGTAATGACATTTCAGATTCATTACGTTTTGTAAATGCTTGCGAAGAAGCATTTGGCAGTTTCCTTTTAGCAACAGAAATAACACTGTGAATAAATTACTTTCATAGATTTCACAATTATTCATACTTCATTATCCTCTACATTTGTTAGATGTCCTATTTAAAACCTCTTTTAAACCAAGCCTTTTTGGATATCATTTGACCTTTTTTTAATGGATGTGTGCCAAGGGCATATCTTAACACTACAACCTACAACTGAAATAGTTCATTGGATAATAATAGCATATTTTTGTGGTTAAAACCTGCAAAGTTTGAAACAGAAAATAAAAACATTGCTACAACTAAACTTTACTGAATGTTTTGACGTGTACTTCTAATTGCATCATGCATTTTATATACATACATATATATATATTCACACTCCTACAGTATAATCTGAAAAGGTGGATGTTCCAGGCACATGCTCCAAATGTGACACATTCCCCTCAAATATTTAGCAAGATATTTTCCCAACCTCAGCCTCCTCAGACAAGGTTTGAGAATTAGTCTGAGCTCTCTTCAAACTACAGATACTACTTCTTGCCACTGCTTTGGATCAGCTTTTTCCTGGGCTGCAGCACGTGGTAATGTTAAGTATGTCCACTATATACTATTATTCACTATATCCAAATTCTATAGACAACTGACTGTCTTGAAAATATTGGGTTTATTCTCAATGCCTCAGTTTTCTGACAGCATGCATGTCTATTTTAATCCTGTGAAATAAAGAAAACTCTTTGCTGATGCCCTTTAAATCCCTAAAACTAGCTTTCCTGCTAGACCAGCATTATTGCTAAATGCAAGTTACAATCTTCTGAGCTCCATGCAGAAGTTACTGGTTGCTGCTATATGGCCTGCACTGTGCAAAGGTTCAGCCCACATAATTATTATTATTCATTGCTTGTAGTGCCTAGGAGACCTAATTGTGATAATCCCCTCTGCACTTAAAACTGCATGACCCTTTGAATTTTTTTAACAGGAGGTTAAAAGAAGAAACAAATTCCTATAGAAGAAGAAGGGAAAACACATTCTTAAGAAATTGAGGCAAGAGACACGAGTATTTAAAAAAGAAGAAGAAAAAAAAAACAACCCACAGGAAAAAAAAATCATTTTAGCAGCACACAAGCATGAGGTTGAAATGGGGTATGAAGGAATTAGAGCGTGAGCTGGCTGTGACATTAGAGATTGAAAGGAAGATGTGATTAGGGTTAAAAGAGATCAAACAACAAAGACTTACTGCCAAAACAATTTTATGAATTTATCTGAAAATGCCTTAAAGACTTTGACTAACAAAACAAAACCAATGATAATACTTGGAGTTTGCTTGTTTGCTTGTTCTACATACAGTGCACTGACACAGGAAAGACACATTTTGAAGTCCTGGCTTGTTTTTCCCATTCAATAAGAATGGTCATTAGAAAAGATATATTTATTAACAACCTAAATGGCAAAATATCGCTGTCAGGAAACTTTTTGACTGACCGCTACTCAGTCATCTCTAACCAGATAACTACCCACAGGCAAGTACTCTTTTGATAAAACATTCAGCTGCAATAGGAAGGGCAAATACAGTTTCTAATATTTTTATTCCCAAGGTTCCAATTCCAGTTGATCTTACATCCAGAAATGTAGACAAATTGCCAAATATCTGGTATCTTGTTCCCATTAAAAATTAACATTTTGGGACCCTTTAAACACAGTGGGTCAATCTCTGGAGGCCAGCACCCATGTAAGAGCCTGCATCTGGCAGGAAGAATGAGACCTTAGTCTCACTACAGAAAATGCTGCTTTCAGTTATCACCTTCCAGAAGATTTCAGGGTGCTTCTTGAAGCATGGTATTAAAAATCTGTGAAGTCCAGAGGGTTATTCTGGACTCTGCTGCAGTGACAGAGCTAAAGCTGGACTGACAAAACAAAGAACATGTAATCTAAGATATCTCTAGAAATAAGCAATGAAAGACTGATATGCAAAACATCAGATTAGAAAAGCATAACTATTAACATCAGTTCTATCATCTCTGGAGGTAAAACAATCCCTAAGTTGAAACAGTTGGTCTACTAAGTCCTCAACAAAGGACTGCACCAGGGTAACAGTTTGTGTCTGGGTTAACCTGATGAAAGATCATCAGGAGTCAAGGGACAAGTCATTTCCTATGGATTCCATACTTAGCAGACTTAATGGATAGTTCTAATAAACTACCTCAGAGATTAAATCAGTAACGTGGAGGAAAATATACCTTGACATTTACTGATCATGAAGTTAAGTACATGACTGAGACTTTGATCCAAGCCATTTAAAACTGGTATGGAAAGACAATTTAAACTCCTAAATGCACATTCTGCCCATCCTATCGTGTCTCAGACGTACCAGAAGTTACTGTCACTACTGGGTAATGGGAAAATAGGAACTAAGCTGGGAAGTAAGAAGAAATCTGCATGGTTTGGTCCCAACTTGTCCTCATGCCTTGTGCATATACTCAGACTACTGCATAAATCAGGGTAGTTTGGCAGCTCCTGCCTGACAATCTGTTTGCTCTGTCAGAAATCCGTGTCAGAAACTGCTCTTCGGCAATGCACTTTCTGTCTCTTCTATTGGTTGTGTCATTTCCTTTCTAAGGAACTAGTTGTCTTAAGTTATAGAACAGTGATTATTGTGGATATAGTCAGGCTCCCACTCAGAAGGACATCAAAGCTTATTTCTAGGGTCTAAATTATCACTGGAAGTGAAAGAGATAGTGTGATTCCTGCAGTCGAAAGGAGATTTGTTACATTTTCGTGGCTCTCGTATTCTGAACAAAAGAAAATTTTAGACAAATCTCATTGAAGTTGAACACCCTCATCTTCATTTAAAAAGTAATGGGTTTGCAACAGCCCAAGCACAATAAATACATACACTGGTCTTTTGTCACTGTCCGACTTGGCAACTTTCAAGAGTTTTACAGTCATCACTCACATCTTGTAAGGAAAAGAACTGAAGTTAAATGTCCAATTCTCAGCGCATTTAATCATAGTAAAGAGCACAATTTGTATTCATACAGGGGAAAAAAAGAAAACCAAACCAACCTACCTCCCCTTAAAAGTTTCTTTTCTCTTTGGTCCAAGGAGAGATTAAATCCCATCACCTCCCCCAAACCTCAGATTATGATTCCAAGAACTATTCTCCTTAACACCTTTCATTGACTACCAGTGTCTTCCTCCACTCCCACCCAAACACGTTTCAGAACAGAACCTGATTCAGTTTCAGTCTTAGAAAATGCATAAGCCACATGTGCTTCAGAGCAGTCCTCATTTTAAGAGACAAGCCTATCAATTTTGGTCTAAGAAACAGAACATCACAAAATCAGTATTTTGTCATGTGCTTTTACCTTCTTTAGGCAATCAATAAAACACACTTTCGTGAGAGAGCGCATTTTATTGCTACTCAAGACAATACAAAATCTATTCCAATTTTTGTAAATGCTCAGTAATTAGAAAGTATTTGCAAATTTAGACAATATACGAAAAACCAGTTCAATCCAGGAATTTTGTGGAGCATCCGGAAACCCATCACTAACTCAACCTGGTTCACCTGGCTTGTTGGTATCAGGTAGTTGGCAGACTCTTACATGTGAAAACCCTGTAGGATCTCTAAAGTAAACTGCTATCTGTCACTGGAAGTATGAATTTAATAAATTATTTGACGTGGTTGACTTTGAATAGATAATCTATTCATGTTACCCTGAACTCACGTTAAAATAAACTATAAAACAAGGTTTATTGAGCTGTCAGTCAACTTTCTGCTAACAGAAACATTTCTTGGTACTTCCTCCATTTCATTTTCATGTCTACCAAATCAACACTTCTTTTGGGGTTTACAATATTCAGAAAAAATCTGAATTTCATTTCTGCTTTAACCAAGTAGTGGCTGTTAGTTTCACACTGGAAAAGAAATTTACAGACAAATCTTCACAGTGTGTTTTAAGAACATCAACATACACACAAATCACAAATACAGTTCCTAATATTGCTACATTTAAGGTACATGCATGTAAGGTGCCCAATTATACTATTAACAAGCAGCTCTCCTATATAAATATACATTTTTAAACAGAGAATTCAGTCTATTTAACAATTCACTAACAAAGCTATTCCTTAGCTCATCCCTGCCATAACCTGCTCTATTCAGAAACATATGGGAAAAGACATTAAATAACCAGTGAAAACCACAGACTTCTGGTATTAGTGCTACACATTGCATACCCCTATTCATTATTCCACCTCCCTTGTTTAATCTATCATTAAGACTCAGTGACCCTACACTAAATTTAAAGCAGATCCTTCCTTCCTCCCATGCCTAAATTCACATACTTTTCTAGTTGGGGATGCCCTCAAGTATTAGCCACTCTACAGGGTTTCTCTAATCTCAGCTCTGAACTATGTTGTGCTATAGAAGCAAGAAATTGCTGGTTTACATCTTTAACTATGGAATCTTCCACCCAAAAAAACACCCCTCCTTCACTTAATAAGATAGGGAGAAATCTTTAATGTAGAACATATTTAATGTGTTCAAAAATTACGTATTTCCCTCTGTATGTTATAAAGTGTATTATTTTAAAGCACTGCTTCCCTGTACTTGTGTCCCAAACACAATTTCATTGGAAGCAATTTTAAAGCTTTCAGAAGTTTATTGTTACATCTTAGAGGATCTAGATCTTTATTTACACTCAAAGTCATTATGAAACAAATTTTCTAATAAATTTCAAATTGTTCTAACAAACAATTGTTTTCAAAAATCCGAGAAAACAAGATGACAAAAAAACCCAGGTATTTTATTTCCTTTTGTTTTTTAATGTAGGAACTAAAAATATATAAAAATATTAAGATCTCTACCTCTTATCACTTCTTTTTACTGGCACAGTTTGCAGCTTAACAGTAATGGTAGTATAGGTGAAAATATATTAAAGAGTTTTCTGAATGAGGGCCATAAATCATTATTGTTTCCATCTGTACATATTTGTCAACTATATCCCTGTCCTCCTCTTCCACCGTAAGGTGAAAACTGATCTGCACCAGGATTTTAAAAAGTTAAAGACACATCAGACTGTGAGTGAAGCAAAGATAGAATTCTATTGAGCTAACAAAACAAATCAGGCAAAGATGAAATCTGAATATAGATTTTTATCTCCACCCAAAGAAGCCATACAAATTTGGTTTGGTTTCAGAAATAATACTGGGTTTTAGAATATTTAAATACGTTGAAAAGTGCATCGTGTCTGGCCCTTATTTCCTTAATTTAAGTCTTTCCCCAAACAAGTCAGTACCTGAACAAGTGGACATGAGTCATACGTTCTCATAGAACATAAAAAGATGATGGGGAAAGCAAGTTAGTAAGGTTCAAGTTGTCAAGTTATCAGATAACAGAAAAATATTAGGAATGGTTAAAATAAACACACTAAGCCAAGAGCAACAGTGGAAAACCTGCAGTCCAAGTTCTACACAGGTGCAGACACAGGAGGGTGAAGGGAAAGTGTTCCTGGAGAAGGAAAACAAACAGTAACTGTGAACTCTATAGAACTGGTACACACAACTATCTGGAGGTCAAAACTATCTGGAAGCCGCTCCAATGAGGAAGTTTTCTTTACAAACAGCAACTCTTCTGAAGAAAAGAAGTGCTGCCAAGGCCCCAGCTCTGCAAGCTGTAGTTGAAGCCTTTTTTCTGAACTAGACTGGCTTCCAGAATTGGACTGGTTAAATTAATAAGTAGCCTACAATGTCAAAATCACATTTAGGATACCAAAATTTTAAAAGAAAACTACATTATCTTGTTCCACTAAGAGCAGTGCCCAACTGAGTCTCTCAATGCAACATGATTATTTGCTGTATCAAAAATAGAGGCCAACTTTTGACTTGTTTGGCTGAAGTAACCCAGAAACACACTGCTGAAACCACAGAGCAGTCCCATGGTGGAAGAGTCAATATTTCTGGAATATGCAACTAACTGCAACTGCATTAGTGTCACCTCTTCTGTAGGTTCCAGCCTTTACAAAGCTGACCATTCACACGCCGCAGAACCACAACAGAAAAGTTAGTGATCCCTTCAGAAAAATGAGTTAATATGAAGCTATTCTGACCATTTTCACTATTTCATTGTGCAAGCCTCTCATCTCAGTGAAGCAGGAAGATTTGAATAAAGGTTACCTTAACTGAACATACATATTGTTGTCTTCGTGCTTTTCAGTCTTAGCTTGACAGGCAATTCTATAATTATTAAATATGCAGTGAACGCTATTCCATTTAACAAAAAAATAAATTACAGATTATTAGATCTCGGTTACTCATTTCCTTCAAAACACCTCCAGTACTGCATAGAATTAACACAGTCCCCACCAGAATTCCTTTATCTAAAATAAAACTAATAAAAGTAGAAACTATGTATTACAAAACAATACTCTTGGATAACAAACATTAAGATCAGAAAAGATCTATTCAGCTCAAATTAACACATTTCTATAAATCAAAGCAAAATTCATCCTCACTTTCATTCCTGTTACAGAATTATCACCTTAATAGCCAATAAAAAGAAAGACCTAATGAGGTATTTCAGTATCCCCCAAAGAAATATTTTCAGCTCTTTTTTTTTTTTCTTTTAAAGCACTTGAAAGGAGAAGAGTAATGAATTGCTCACACAGCTTTTCTATTATTCTGTTATAACAACAAAACAGTTACACCAAGTCTTTATTTTTCACATACTTCAAGACTATTTTTTTGTCACTGCAAAGGAAACCTCTGAGCAGAAAGGACAGCAGTTTAACACCAACAGAGAAGTGCTGCTTTGGACAGCAAACTTCTTTGTTTCTACTAGTGGCTAATGGGGTGAGATGACAAAGATTCATTGGGGAACTAAGGGATACCCCAGAGCTCTGCACTCTATATCCAGAAAACAATCCAATAACCCTTGGAAAGAAGTTTCCATGAGAGACAAGGATATAGACTTCTACCAAAAAACAGATCACTCAGCTCTGTCTTCTTGAGTTTCCAGGATTACTTCTACCTATTAGGATGAACATCCACTACTGGAGACAAGCAAGCACCCTTTCACCCTACAAGCACCCACATCCATTGTGGGCTCCATGGATTTGAGATGGGGAAGACAAATCTGTTACAGTCCAGCAATAACAACCTGGAAACTTGAAGAAAGGACTGACAGATTTTGCTGGTCATTCACCTGCACAGAGAAGGTGCCCTGGACCTAAAATTCTTTCAAACAGGACAGTGAAATCATAATCATCCCTTTCATGATCTACATGAGAATATTTGGAAGGATCAAAAAAAAAATCAATGTCAGAAATGTTCCAAATCAATTGGACACAATCCTTTAGCACTCACACAGATGCACCAGAGGTGAATGGGCCTTTCTGAAAGACCAAATACTTTCTAAGAGAGAAGTCAGGTCTTTGGACATCATTATTAATGTGCAGTCACCACCAGGACACTGGGGTATGTGAGGCTTGAGCAGACACCCTGTCAACAGCAGCTCAAAAACATTTTATAAAGAGCTTGTGGGCCAGTGAGCTGTGAGCCACCAGCAGAAAAGGGACAGAAAGCTATGCATGTCACATGGAAGGCATGACTGCTGACAATAAATTTGGCAAATTTATGTTGCAGTCTGTGTTTTTAGGTAACACATGCATGAATAGAAGACCTGACACACTAAGAACCAAAAAACTTCTTGGGCAGAAAACGAGCTACAATGTACAGACAGGAATCTGGCACAGCCTGACCTCCTTGAGCAGCAAAACCAGCTCAGTAACATAAAAACTCTCCATATGAGTGCAAAAATAAAGGCATTTGGACACCCTGTTTAAGAGATAAGTATTCTCATCTTGTATTCATTTTAGATATTTGGAATAGTTTCTGCAAAATCCTCTTCCCTTGAAATAAGAGGCCATTACTAAAGCCCGATGGATTAGAAGACCCAGAAAGGGCTTGCCTGCAGATGTCTTATGAAAACGAATTCCTGAAAAGCAGCAGGAAAAAACTTTGCAGGGATGGCAGAAAGCCAACAAAAAGCTAAGAGCTGCTGATCGTGGTGTCACAGTGACAGGCATTTTAAATCGTAACCCCAGACCAGGAGAAATGTGAGGGATCTGCCACCAAAGCTAGGGAGAATATGGACAGATCAGACTGCAAGGGAAATAGGTCAACTCCTTTCCAAAATCTTCAAAACTTTTTGGAAAGTAGAGCTTGAGATACCAGCTATTAGACATAAGTTCATCTACGGTGGCTTTGCCAGTGATGTTAACCTGAGACTCCATCAGGGTTTGCAAGGAAGCCATGGGAGCAGGAGTCATTTAAAGGCACCTGCAGCTCATTCTGTTGCACATCTTGACCTTGGTGCAGACTCTGAAAGTATGGAATCAATCTGTGGTTGAAGAAAAATCCTCAGTTATTGAAATTCAAAAGTTCAGTTGCATAAGAGACAAAATAGGTCCTGTTTCTAGACTTGGTATAAAAGCAGTGTGGGAAAACCAGGGAGTTTCTGTTCATTTCACCACCTCTCCAAGAGTGATATTCCAGGTCTGATCCTTGGAAACAGGTCACTAAAGATTAGAATCTGGGATGGAGATTTTGAGGATGTGCTAATGTTACATTATCTTAAAAATACTTAGGAATGCACATCAGACAGTAGCCTTGGGAAAGATGCAAAATTAACCTGTAAGAAGGCTCCAGTACCATCCAAATGAACAAGATGAACAGCAGAAATTACAACTTTACACTCTTGTTTTTCCGTATCTGTCTCTGATTTAGAAGATATTAAGGCAGTATTACTGTGCAGGGACAGAGAAGGATAGAAAAGCACATTTCAGAATAAAAACTGTGTAGAAATACTTGCAAATTAAACGCCTCTTTTTACTTTCATCAGAGCTTTCCTTTTAAAAAGGAATCAATAAAGCTTCACAAGAGTAAACCGTGTGCGGTTTGTTCTTCCTGCACCAGCATCAGTGCCAATTAAATTCTGAACCCTAAATCTTTATTGTTTCCTATTAGCTGCTACCCAGAAGGAACACTGTGATTTTCTGAGATCCCAGGCTGAGACTTGCTGTAGCAGCGGTTAGAAAAAATGTTCTTGTTTTGACTTGTCTGCTGGGTAAACTTGACATCCAAGCTACGTGGTGGAAAATAAATACATAATACCAAGTTGTTAATTTTACAGAAACACTTAACTCTTGTGACCACAATTAACACTCAAGGGGAGGAAAAAAAGCCATTGACAGGTCTGCTTGGCTCCTGCTTCTGCACTGCTTCCCAGGCTCCCTTTCCAAGTGGTGGCTCAGCCCCTGGAGAAGCCACTGACCCCAGGGCTGCCTTCAAAGCAGCACATGGTGGGGAAAGGGGGAGCAGGATGACAGGGGGTTAAACACAGCTCCAAGGTGACATTGATTCCCAGCTGGGATCCAAATCAGAAGCCTAAGAGCAAATGGCTGCTGAGAACAGCTCATCCGTCTCCTCCTCCCTCTCCCTCCAGCTCTGGGAACACCTCTATGAGCAGGACATCAGGACACAACCCTCAAGCACAGCAGTATCTGTGCAAAAAGACAGGAAGGCAGCACTGGCCTTAAATTTATGACGCCACAATGTCTTTATTTTTTCCAAACTAACCAGAAAAGGTGCATTTTGAGGATACAGCTAAGTTTGTTTTGCATCCACACTGCTCCAAATCTCTGTCTTCATTCCCTAAGAGCACACAAGGACTGCTGCAACACTGAACTCCTTCAAAATACCATGAACCTCATGATATGGTGGAGTATTTTTCACATCTATTCTGTAACAGTGATAGTTCTTCACTAAACTGGAAAAAGAACTGAAAAAAAAATCCCCAACAAGTCAACATTTTAACAGTGGTAGAACTTGGATAGCACATTTACAGAAATTAACAGTGTAAGCATGTTTTTATTTATGATGGATACAAACAGTAAACTTTCCATTAATTTCTAATGTATTAATGTATTACTTTCTAGCAATTTCTAATACTACACTTGAATGGCCAAACAGTCAAAGAGCAGAGTGCAAAACTGATTTTTTTTCCTTATTCCAACTGCATTACAGTAAGATGGCCACGATTCACAAATGGGAGGATAAAAGTGATGCAAGGAATTGAGAAAGAGCTTTGAAGAAGTCTGAGAAGCAATTTTTTTTGTCTATGGAACCGACCAAAGCCAAAGGGCTCTTTCTGGCTGAAGAAGAAAGTCATCATGGAAAGAAATCCCAGAGGGGACACTAAGACCATGAAGAACATGCCATTTTTTAAGAATTTACTCATTATTATAATAAAGGTAATCACTTGCTATATGAAATCAAGAGACACTGAGAAAGGTCCTCAAATCAAAGTGAAATCCTTATTTATCACCTGAGAATGTGCCACTCCAGGTGGAAAACATGAAGCCCATTGCACTGTGATGGCAGGAGGTTCACTAAGTCAGATAAGAAGGACACCTTTGTTTTAAAGTTATGTAGTGGTTTTGCACAGAGTAGTTCCAAGCTGTAAACTTCTACTACAGTGGTGCCTAGTCTGTCAGTTTTTCTCATCACTACAACTCAAAAACATTAATAAAGGTGACAGAGGAGATTTTAAAACAGTCTGAGACCCTGAAGAAGAAAATGGCAACCTCAAAAAATGCCAGCTAACTACTGACCAAACCCAAATGAGTTCAAGGATATTAATGTCTATCAAACATTAATAATTAAGTAATAAATCCTCTTTAAATCAATATATTTGGGACACTAATTCAAAATTACTAAAGAGGCAGATAACATTCAGAATTAAAATGCAGAGCACATAATATGTAAACATCAAACACAAAATATTCTTAATTGTTATATACTTCTCATGTATTTGCACTACACACATATTTCAAATGCAAATATTAATTTGGAGAGAAATACCTACTGTATATGCGCACACTGAAACAGTTTGCTCAGCTATGCTGCATCAATGGCTATTTGACAAGTTGTAGCATCACAAGCTGCTCATTTGCATATTCAGCTATTCTGTCTGGTTTTTCCTTGAGATTAAATTAATAAAACAACTGTTTTACAGATCTCTACTAACAGCTCCTCCTCTGAACCACAAGGATACTCCTAGTTATGCAAATTCAATGTATAAAACACACACACCCCAACGAAAAGACACCGACAAACGTAAAAATACTTCCTTTCTAGGAAGGTGCAATATTTTTTAAATATGAAAGTTAACATCAACAATAATGATTTAGTTGATAGAAAAAAATTTCCATTTGATATTCATATAATAATCAGTGAGAATTCACTTTTTGAAATGCTAATGGGCAAGCATTGTACTGACACACTTGAACAGTTTTCAAGTATAATTCCACGTACTTATGCACTCTGCATTGCAGAAGACAAGTTTAAAAAGCACAACGATTTAAAAGTTGCTGATTTACAGTATTTTGCTGTATTGTATTTTAAGGAGAAAACAGTATTTAGAAAAGTTAGGCCAGGTATTAATATTCACTTAAACAAGAAGCAATGAAGAAATTCTTAAATTTTTTTTTAATTAAAACCTGCAAGAGTCAATAAACAGAAGATAAAAAGCAGAAATGAGAGCAGGGCAAAAGAAGACATGTGTGGACTAAGAGAGAATTAAAGAAAGAGAAGAAGAAAAAAATCTTAAAAATAAGATAGAGGAGGGGAAAAAAGAAGAGAGACAAAAAGACACTATTTACTAAACAAGCAAAATGACCCACAGAGGAAAAAATACAGAGAGGTGAGCGCCAGGTTTTGTAAGTCAAATCTGAGTGATCCGAGGTCTGACCTACAAACTGACACAAGGCAAAAGACACAAAATGAGAACTGAAATTGGATTTTCAGTTCTCTTCTCATACCAGTGTCTCGAGATCACAGATGCTTCTTTCAGACTGCTAAAATTATACTCCAAACAGTTTGCACTTACATTGCAGAAAAAACATTTCATCTCAAAGTTTTATTGTTCCTCCCTTTAAATTGATCTTCATAAAAACAAATTTGAAAGAAACACCATGCTATGATACTCCTCTAAGGAAAAACTGTTCCTTTTTGGGCATTCGAAAGGCTTGTTTTACTGCCCTTGGTGATTCTTTGCATGACTATTCTGCAGTGAGTTGAAAACACACCGGAGGTGCACCCTCCATTTAATCTTTAATTTATTTGTTCCCATTCAAGATGAATTTTACTACCTCTGTTTACAGAATTATTGAAAAAATATGAAATGGAACACCCTTAGTGTTGCACTTCAAACACGTGTTCCTGACCTTAAACCTCCCCCTGGTCTCACTTACTGGGCTTCAGCTCACAGGATGGAGCAGCCTCAGATCAGACACACCAAACACCACTATGACCAAACTGAAATAGGAAATGCAGAATCTTGACATTTCAATTAATGAGAAACATTCCATCCACAGGACCAGCGAGAAATGGTCACTATTAGAATGCCAGAAAGATAAACAGCATAAATGTTACATCCTTGTCACCAGCTGGCTCCTCTTGTTGCACTGCTCTGAACTACAACTTGGTGGTTTGGGGGAGGATTTAAGGAGAGAGTAAAGACATCTCCAGGGCAGTTTAAGTTTCATCTCAGTCTACTACTCTTGGTTCAATCACAAAAGCAACTTCCATCTCACAGAAACCTCACTGAATGCTCTAGAGAACTTCCATATTTTTCACTGGCCTCATAAGACCCATCCTTGAAAAACTGACTCGGCAGTTTTACCTCTTGTATCAGAGTGAGAAGTTTCACTCTATTGTTTTGAACTACAAAAAAAAGTGTCCTCTTCCACTGTTCTGTTGCTGCTTTCTGTGACTGTCAGAGCTCTCCCATTTTGTTTGCCTTAGTCCTGGCCCAGGCTGCCCCATGGTCAGAGCTCTCAGCTGCAGTCTAGTCTTTTCTCCGCCAGCCCAATGTCAATGCAGAGAATAAAAAAGAGCCAAGACCTTTTAAGTAGAGTGGGTGACAGAGACTGTTAGTTATAGGTGAAACTGTCAATACACAAAACCCTCCCCAGATTAATCCAAGCACTTCTTACACTCCCCACTTTTGAATTATTCAGGAACAGGTCCTTGTCTTAAAAGAGGAACTTTTTGTGGGTAAGTGCAAACAGAAGTTAATGCAAGACACAGAGGAGAGATGCTGAACTGAAATTCAGCTTCCAGTTACAGAGAAATTACTAATGGGACACAACAAAACACAGCTCACAATGTTTCTCTAAATAAGAGTTACTGGGTTCAGTAAACGTAGCCTGTCATCAGAAGTAAGTGAAATAAATTTGAGAACAACATAAAACTTTTCTGTTTCTCCTGAAAGGAAATGCAGAAATATTTGGGGTGCTGTATTTTGCTCCGATTCTGTGAAGGAAATGACTGAAATCAAGACACTTCTTATGTTGCTGGGGTTGCAGTAAGGTATGTACAGCTCTGCCGTGTGATACCAGGCAGACAGAATTCCTGCCATTTGAAAAGTACATATTTGTAGCAACATCTCCCTTACATACAAATTGTAGAAAAATAGGAAAAAAAATCCTTGTTCTTTGTATTCCTCTTCCCATTTTTTCTTTTACTGGTTATTTGTTTCCAATATTGTGAAGGCCTTCAGCTATTCTAGCCTTCCAAATTACAGCAACATCATCATTTCCAAGAGAGCTACCAGGTGTTAGATGTCCCAGGTAAGAGCTACGAGGTAGAATCACCTCTCAAAAATATTCACTGCTGTATTAAATTCTCATCATTCCAAAAGCACTATTCCCCAAATAATCAATATTAGCAGTATTCTATGCTGCACATGGCACAGTGTATGAGAGATTCTGGAGGTAATCCAGGGGGAGAAAAGGGGGAAAAAAACACCCAGGTTTTCTAATATTGTTTTTTTCTTACAAAACTCAGAGAGTTAAAATAGATTAAATCTTTACAGCGTTGTTCTGCACTTCTCCTGGAAGACTGACTGAAACAATACCCCCTTCTAACCAAACCTGGGACTTTTTAACCTGACATAGTAAGAAGTAATTCATGAACACAGTGCTGGTTATTCATGAAGTTCTAGTCCCCAAAATACGATCGAAACAAACACAATCATAAAAAAACACAAACAAAAAACCAAACAAAACCCCCACAAAACAAACAAACAAACAAACAAAACCAGAAAGTCTTTGCTCATAGTTCAACTCCCTTTCCAGTCAGCACCTACCAAAAGCTCCTTTCCTGATCTTTTCACAGGGCCACATTACCAGTCCCTGCTCTGGCTGGCATTTTCTTGATGCTGCTGGTTATCCTACTTTCTTGCCTTTACTCATAGGGGTTTTTTTTAAATTTTTTTTATCTTTTTACCAGCCAAACAATACTTTACATAGTAGCAGCCACAGGAATCTCAATGTGGTTTTGTATGGGGCAGTCATACACGTGTGGTTTTGGGGAGAGAAACCAGCTATTTTGGGTACCACATGGTCTGAGGAAAAGCACATAAAGCCAGAAACCACTGAAGTCAACAGTTTCATCCCAAATAACAATGGCACCACTGGACACACGTGTTAGGTCTTGTGGGTTTTCTTGGTTGGCTGATTGTTTTTCTAGGGTGGACATCAAAATGTCTACTTAAATCCACTGTAGTGAGCTCAAGAGAAGCAAAAACATGATCCAGGCTACATGCAAAACAGAAGAAAAGTCAGAGGGCACTGAAGACAGAGCTCCTCTCCTTTTTGCTCTGTACAGAAGCAAGTTCTGCAGAACTGCAAAGCAACCTTTGGTCAGAAGTGGATGATCTGCTGTCTGAGATGACCAAAAACGAGCAGATTTCATATAGGAAGATACTTGCTTATACTGTGCTCATGTCCTACGGTGAACATGGTCCTCAGAAGGTCCTTTGAGTGACCAAGATCGACTCTTCCCTGACATGGCATGCAGAAAACCACAAACTTCACTCAGGCTGACAGGATCTTATGGCAGCTGCTCCCCTTCTGGAGGATTTGATTTTCCTTTCCATTCCTTTTAAGCCTAGGTTGCTCCTATGGCTTTGTCTAGATATGTTTAATTAGTTTTCCTCCACCATACCCAGAGCAGGTCTAACTTGAGAAATATCTGTACCCTGTTTTCATTTACTTCTGTGTCCCCCACAACAGTCAAATGCAGTCTCTAACAACTGCTTGTGCAATGCCTACTGTGATGCTCCTCCAGTTGGACACGGGGTGATTTTATTTGTGTATACAATAAATATGGATATTTACACTCGTGCTGTCCACCACCATCCCCACGTAACTTCCAGAATTACTACTTTCAGAACAAGGTAAGGGCAGGTTCACTTTGGTCTCCTAATCTAGGCAGGGAAAAATAAAGTAGATTTGAGGCTTGGTACAAACCCAAAAATTGTGATCAAACTATATAGTTAGTAAATTGTTTGTCTAAATCTTTCATGTGTGATGAAAGATTATTATCATAATTCATTAGCAAATTGCAGACTTTGTAATGCAGGCGGTCACAAATTTGGCTTTGTATCAATCAGTTTAGACCAGCTGGGTAGAAATTAACACAACTCTGGGATACATAAAATGAAGCGCTCTTTCATTTTTAGTTCAGTGGAAACTTCGAAGGAAAGAAGTGGAAGCCCTTTCAAAAATGTCAATTTCCCCTGATTTTTGTAAACCATTCCATTTCACTGTAGAGATATACAGATACAAACACACATACATGGAGTGTGTGTAATTGAATACCACAGTAACTGCTCAATCAAAATAAATTAAAGTATATGTAAAGAAAAGCAGTGATTTAAATCCCTTTCTCCCATTGTTTCTGAGGCAGCCATCTACGTTAGTGATCACCAGAATTATTAAAAAATACAAAAATCCAATAGCTGAGCTCCTCACAAGATACAATATTGTCAAAATCCCTGCTCTGGCTTTCTCAGTCTAACAAATGACCTTGTACAAAAATGCTTGTTTTGATTACGTCTCCTTTGCCTAAGCTACAGGGCTGAGTATAGTGACAGCTGCAATTGGGAGCAACTTAAAACAAATTTTATCTTAGTGGCACCTAATCCAGAGACTGGTACAAGCAGCATGGAAAAGTCAGTGTCAAAATTAAACAATGAAGGCTTTTCTAGGAACAGATGCTTTTTCCCTGCAGCTGTAAAAACCTTAAAACAATCCTACACCCCACTGTCTGGTCACGCAACTATCACAAAGCAAGGCATAAATTTTGCCACTTATTGCAAATATTTGCTGAGAGCTGCTATAACCCTTTTTAAAAACAGTAACAGGGATTTCTTGAGGGTGATTATGAGGCCATTTTATCCTTCAAATGAGTGCGAGGCACTTCAATTTATGCCCACGGTTCTTGGTGCAAAAACAAAAGAATAACTTTTCAAGTTCACGTTTTGCACAGACAGAGGAACGTTAAGTGAAAAACCCTAAGAAACAGGTTTACTACAGACACAGTGCTCTGAGTCACTGAGATGTTACGGAGGATGGGACAAACATTATTAATTCCCAGTTGAAACAAAAACCGAGTGTTTTCTTTGCATAGTAATTGCACAGCAATGTAGTGCAGCACTGTCATTACGTTGCTGCTTCAAGACACTCCTGATCATTTTGGTGTAGCTCCACAATTATTATGTTAAATATTCTAATCGCTACCACTATGCAAAAAATCATCGCTTTCTATGAAGTGAAGGCAGTGATAAACTTCAAACTGAAATACAAACTCTTAGGAAACAACTTCTGTAACTCACTGAATATAAGTAAACCCTCAGTTCCCAATTAAGTGAGCAATTTACAATGTCAAGAATGTAGTTACGCTCCATATGAACTGATGGGGATTTTAGATTAGCTTCTGTTGTGTATTTAAAAGTGATAGCACCAACATGATTTACATAAGTACAATATTTTCAAATATTTTCTCACCAAGCAAACACTCTAAAATTGTGAAGTGTTTCCTTTCTTACTCAAGTTAAAAAAAAAAAAAAAAAATCAACTTTTCCAGAACAACAGTTCATTAGCACCTCACTATTTATAAGTATAATTGGGTTGTTTGATGAGAAAACATGAGAGAACACTGTGCCTACTATAATTTGCACAAATACAAATTTCATTGTTTGAAAACAAATCAGCAATTCAACGATTGTGGTTTTTTTTAATATAAGTGTATATCATGCAATAATAGAAGTGATCATATTATAGTTAACACAGGATAGAAAGGTTAAACCACGTTCTAAACCGCTTTAATTTACAAGCTGTAAATTAATTTTTTTAATTGCAAAAAATGCTAACTCTAATTTTTCATTTGTTATTCAACTGAATATAATTTACACAGATAACAGTGCTATGCTGTTTAGCTACAGAGTACTGCTTTCCCACTTTAAACAGCACAGGAGCCAGGGACATGGCTGTTTAATATGTTCATAAAGCTGCTTAGGTTTCCTTGTCATTTCATGCTAACACCTTTTTAATAGCTAGCATTATGATAGAAGCCTTGCATGAAAATTCACCACCTCCAAAGCAAAACACAGCAAATATTCAAAATTAGAATAGCAAGCGATGGTTTTAATTGCAGTTTAAAAAAAAAATCAGGGTTTTAAATTAGGTCTTGATCCCCAAAATCCTTAGCATCCTTAAATTACATGAGCAAAGCCATTCAATTCAACATGATTACTTCTAAAATAAGGACAACTCACATGACTGAGCATTTACAGAGCCGAACCCATAACCAAAATTATAACAATGACTCCTCATTATTTTCAAATTCAAATAAATTGATCCTCAGCCTTTGAGAGTTTCTCTCCAACCCAACTACACTTACGGATAGAGTGTAAAGAGACCGAGAAGGAGAGAAAGGAAGCAGAGAGATAAAAACATACACAGTAAACTACAAGCTGACAAACTGAAAGCTAACAGATGTGTGACTTCTAATTAGTCATAATAATCTGCGCTTCGATGCTATTGGAACCTGCCTCGCCTTCCCTTGCAAATCAAACAGCTTCCTTTGCAGTTTTAAACTCCGGGTGCTTCTAAATTTACTCAAGGAAAAAACCGTGCTTTCAGCAAATTTTAGATAAACTACAGTGATAACTTTATGAAAGGAAAATATTAAATTATAATTATCCTAAACAGACACAGTCTTGTGAAACTAACCCTACATTCATATGAAAATACAAAGCATTGACTATAATGAAGTTGATTCATCCTTGGACACAAAGCTTTACCACAGTAAACTCAGTCAACTGTTGCTCTTGCTTTTATATTCATAGTACTTAAATAGCGCACTTTAAAACAAAAAAAACTCCAATTGGCTTTTCATACATCCACCCTCCCCAAAAATAACGCACTTGAAAAACCCAAATGATATGAAAAGGCTTCAAGGCCTCTTTTCTCCTTTTCACAGCACTTTTTTTTTTATTTCTGTTTGCAGTAATCTGCCTTTCACTTTCTCATTGCTACAGAACAAACGAGGAGGCTCAGCACTTTGAAAAGGGGGCTCAGTGTGTAATGGGTCCACTAGAATTAATTTAGTTGCACCAAATCCATTGAGCAGTGAGGTTTTTTTCTCTTCTCAAATCATTTTGAGTCGGATGCAGCCCCCAGCCTTTGTAATTCTAGTAAAGCACTTAAAGTGCACAGTAGGTGTTCATCAGGACCATCTGGTCAAAAGCAAAACAAGCTGCTGATTTTGCCTTTGAATAGAATGAAGCAAGTGTGAATTAGTCTCTTCAATTAGCACTATTACAACCTGTCAAGTGCATATTGTAAAACAGGATTATTACAGTATTGGTCACCAGTGCAATTATTTACTCTCTGCCTTTTCTTGCATATAAAAATGTCCATGTTTACTAGTTTTTGATAACTGAAGATCGTTTCTTTAATGATATGCACGTCCAAGCCCACCAAAACCAAATTACAGGTTATGAAACATATTCTGTCAGGAATATATTAAGTTTCATAATTAAGTGAGAAGTAGTGCCCTTTCTTTATCTCCTATTGCTGTTTCTGTTGCATAAAAAGAATAAGAGTTATACACCATTTTCAATGCGTTATCTTCGAAACAGATCTCCACAGTCAGGTATTAAGATATTTTAAGTGCCTAATAAAGCTATCACTTTTGAACAGGTACATAAAAGGTATTTTCTCTTTATTTCCCAAGGAACTTCCTCCTTTTCATATAATTCCCAACACATGAGCCCTTACAAAAAGTTTATCAAGGATTTCTTTCGGCAAATACATTTTACTTTAGCAGTGTGCTGGTTTTCTAGAATAGAAAGGCAAAAAACCAAATCAAGAAGTTGATTTAGCTTTTTAAAAATAGATTTTTTTTTCTCTCCTTGTTCATAAAGTCAAAGCCTGGCTTGCAGGCTGGCACTCTGTAGAACGCTGAGGCTATCACAGGGATAGATGTTTAAATTATGTATACTGTTGGTATGACTCGTTAGAAATTGAATATAATTTTAACATGACAGATTTCTTTAAAAAGCAAACAAAATGTTCACATTTCACAAAAACATTATACTGCTCTTGAGTACAATCAGTAAGGCAATGTACTTTACCAGTTTCCCTGATACCAAGAATATTTGAACAATAGAGTGATTGTGCACCTCTTATTAAATACCAAAATGCGTTACTTATGATTTTTATTCCAATAAGAGGAGTTTTCAACAATTTCAGAGCAAGTAAAAAATATACAAATCATATAAAACAACTGTTTCTGAAACTGTTAATGTATGTACCGTATTTGGATCTGTCCATATTCTGGCAAATGTATTTTACTGTAACTACTTAGCTACAACATTAAAAATAATAACATTATTTACATATACATTTCATGTCCCCATGTCAGTGTCTGACCTTTACTTTGAACGATCTTACTCAACAACAATTGGCTTGAAAATATTTTGTTCTGATACAAAAAAAAAACGATCTGAAAAAGGTTCAAGACCTTCAGCTGGATTATTTTCCTGCATGCTGCAGGTAATTCATCTGCTTACCTGCATTTATATATTACATTTATTTCAGCCTTTTAAATAAGGTTTCTGCCTGCATGTTCATAAATGGTGGGTTTGCATCTTGTTTAACATTCGCCCACTTATCAAAAAAGTTTAAAAAAAATTCATCACCAAGGCTTTCAAAGTGTCATTAGAGCCTGTCAACACAGAATTTACAGTTTATCTCAGCCCAAGCACAAATGGTTCCTCCTCCTGCCCGGAGTGCTATTGGATACATTGCTTTCCATATTCCACCTTAGTCAGGAAGTCTGGAGGGACCAGAGAACAAATATATTACCTAGCACAGGTGACAGGGATGCTGAGCAGGCAGCCCCTGTTCAGGTTATTGGCTAAAGGAGCACAATGAAGAGCACAGGCAGCTATGCAGAGACAGCCAGTATTTAAGGACCCATCTTCTTTGCACTGTTTGCACAGATTTTATGTTTTACTGAGAATTATAGCGCCCAGCACATGCTTTACACAGTGTTCTCAGTTGGAATCCCCAGCAGTTACAAAATAAAATCACCAATCTCCGAGAGGACCGAGGCTTCTGCATATTTAACTCGCCCACCCTTCAGCAGCCACAGCTTGTGCACACTGGAGAGTTCTGTAATCCTGCTCACAGGAATCACAAAAAGGCTTCAAAGTCTACACCAAAAGTAAAATAGACAAATGTAAACTCCGTGTTTTTAAGGGAGCTATCCAGTTTGTTTAAAATGCCTGATTTTTTTTTTTCCCATGGCACTGACTAAAACAAGAAGCAGAGAGCACACTATTGTGACAAGAACTCAGACCTATTAAGTTTTACAAAATTAGTTTGTCTGCTGCGGGATCAGAAAACAAACTTGCTTTCCCTGAACCATTTCAATATTCCCCCCTCTGGAAAGGGCTGCCCTTCGTTTCTGTCAGATAATGCAACTACAACTTGGAAAAAGAAAACGTAGCAGAAATGATCAATTCTAAATGAGAACAAGTTGGTAGGAATAGATGGAAAAGAAGTTATCTGGAACGTGGCAACGCCTTGTAATAATTTAGCACGTAGCTTCAAAAACCTGAAGTTAAACATTCTCTGCAGCTACAGAGCCTCTCCAAATTATCTCCGCAGAATAAAGAGCAAGTCTTCAGACAGAAAACTCCTTTTAGTCTTGTATTAGGAGCTCAATTTGCTAGAATTGCCCTTATTTAACTATCTAATACACTAGAAATGTATTCATTTACAGAATCCATACTGGCACGAAACATACTAATGTCCACTTTAAAATGCAGATCATGGAAAAAAGTAACGGCGATATTTCCCAGAACAGGATCTGCCCAGAATTAATTTAATACTGCAATTTTACAAGAACAAACAGAAGTCAGAAACCTGTGACACAGATTAATTTGCAATTTAGACCACCATGTAATCATTAAGTTTTCAAGTTAACTACTACCCTGCTCAACTTAAAAAAAAAACAACAAAAAACTTTAAAAATCGAATATCCAGAATTTTTTACAAGTTCTGTTTAATTTTTTATTACATTTCCAAAGATTCTGTATAAGCTCATAATCCCACAACAATATAACTGAATGTAAATTATATATCCTTAGCTGAGAAATTAAAAATTAATGCGTAAACAGTTACAAATTTAGATAAAGCACGATAAAAAAAACCAAAGGCATTTTCAAGTACCATCCAAAATCCAACTATTAAATTAATATGCAAGAAATTGGGGAAGCAGACATGAGCCCCAGAGCCTCAGGCTTCTCTCTGAGAATTTTTTGTCACATTGTTTCCCCACAAAACACCACAATTTCTCTGAAACCAAAATTCATCCAAATATCATTCACTATTAAACATGCACTCTAAACAATATAAAAAGACAACAGAGGACTAAAGGAATAGTAGTTTAGGAAAGCACAGCTGAGAGCTCATTGGATTTTGAATTTAATCCTTTGCAAAATATTTATGACTTTTGAAAGGCTGCTGGGGTTGAATTTTTGGTGTGAGTTTGGGGTGGGATTTTTTTGACACTTCAAAAAATATCTATTCCTTAAAATTCACAGTATTACTAATAAAAACAACCTGAACAACGAGCCCTGCAGAGACAGTTGCACCCAACTGTGGCAAGAAGCTGAACATCTATAGAATTTTAAATATTTCTTTTAATAATTGATGTAGTCATTTTGAATCTTTCTGCATAGGATATAGCGTGTGAGTGGATTGCATTAACACTGCTTAAACATTTCAACTTGTCAGTATGGCCAAGTCGATTTCTGAAATATTTGCAGTATTTTCCCATCGAAACAGTAATAAAGGTAGAATAAATATATGCCACTGCTTTATAATCACTGAACATTAATGAATATTTTATGTCTTTTTAAATCTCCCTGTTTAATTTAAAAGGGTGAAATTAAGTCTCCTCCCTGCAATATGCCAATTATCTGTAAATCAAACAATAACTTGGCCATTATACTCCTTTTTGTTAATATACCAGAAGCTAATTTGAAAACACTGAGCGGCATTTTTAGGGAATAATTGAATAGTCCTTCCTGCCCTCTTGTGGTTGGCAACTGCATCTCACTCCGAGCATCTCCACCATTACAAAAAAACACCAGAAGGAAAGTAAACTATTAATTTGTTGAAGTGCGAACAAGAGTGAAGAAAAAAAAAAGATCCAACAGTCCCTGGAGACGATGGAGACAAAGGAGAGAAGGAAAGATACCACTGATTCCTCCAAAACACAAGGACTAACTAGATTGATTCATCAATCATTTGTTACAATGATCACTCTATGTTAAAAGAAAAAAAAAATTAAATTAAGAAGCCATTAGGGAGGTAACATACAAAACAGTGCTTGTTTTGTATAATTAGACAAACGCTCCTCAACCCTTTTACCTCAGCCAAATCCCCCGGGATTTCCAGGAGACATTGCACAGACACAAATACTCACCTGTTCAGCATCAGCTGCACAGGGAGGGCCAGAGAGCCCTTTTCATTTTGGCCTCTCAAATGGTCTTCACACGCTCTCCTGGATGTAATACTTAGATACAGGAAAGGCAAAGAGAGGTTGGCTGCTCCTGCCACTTCTGGGGTGTTAAGGGGGTTTTATTTTAGTTGTTTAGTGGGGAAAATCATAACTGACTTTTAAATTATGTTGAGTTCATATGTTAACATATGTTGACCATAACAAGAGATTACCAACAAACAAGAAAAACTTCAGTGCATGTAAAGGCAGCTGAGATTCCCCTGTCACAGCCTTCTGGTTCCTTTAAGCCAGGTAAGACCCATCAGCAAAGAAGTAATCAATAGAGCACAGATAAAACCCAGACACACAATATGCACGTATGCGTTTTCTTTTAGAATTTCACTGTTTTAAATGAAAACCACATATTTCGATCATTTATTTCCATAAACATTCAAATTCTTTTTAATTGTAAAGAGTCAGAGCTCAGCCCCTCAAAAAATCAAATTGATGTAAATGTATTTATATACAAAAAAACAAACCAAACAAACAAAAACCAGAAATTACTATAGCAGGTCTAAAAATGAAAGGAGAAAACAGGCTTTCATGCAGGTGAAAGATCAGAATTTAGATCTTAAGAATAACAGTATTCCCAATGAAAACAGTTAATGATCATTTTTCAGTGTGGCACGAGTTACTGCTCCTATAGCTAACACTACAGAACTTAAATTAATTCTGTCTACAATGTCAGCATGTGACATGAAAAACTTCAATAAAATCTGTTCAACCCCAAAAGACTGCGAGAAGTGTCAGACCAATAATAGCAAACATACATTTAATTTGAAAAAGCAGACATTTAATGTGAATGTTGAAGATTCACGTTTCTAGGTTGTTTGTCATGTTTCCAGAAGGCAGTGGGTTATATGGAAAATAACATCCAAAACATCTGGCATTACACATACCATGGAGCACTTGACAACAACCTTTGTTTTAGGAAGGAGTTTTAAAAGTATGCAAGGGACTGCTTGTTTTAAATTCAGAGTCCAGCACTGTATTAGAGATATTTGTTCCTACAGGACTTAATTCTGACGAAGTTCTCTCCAACATCACCCCTTGCTGGCCATTCCACAGAATGGCAGCAACGTCCATTATACACAAAACCATTTGGCTCCCAGGCCAGCAAGACTTACAGCTCTCCAACAGCAACCAGTAATGGTTGAGGTGCCTATAAAATGGAGATGGAGCTGGTTAAAAGGAAGGAAGACAGAGGGAGCTTCAAGGGGCTTAAAGATAAAATGTAATTTGAATAATACAATAAACATTGTTCATGTATTTTGCTACTACAATGCAAAAAGAAACATCCTTCCTGTATGACTTAATAGAAAATCTTTTTACTGACCAAGTTCTTTATTCAAATTACAGCAATCTCGACAATCCACTTGATTTAAAAAAAAAAAGAGGGAGAGACTAATAAAATGAAGCACTATCCATGAAGAGCATGCAAAGCTCTTTTAACAGAGCTGGCATTAGCTATAATGAGCTCCATTTATTCTTCAGCTGTGAACCAGCACTCACCTCCTGAATGGTACTGCTTCCTGAGAAGTTGAGGTTGTACTCCCGCTGGACTTCTCGATGGGTGACAATCAGCATGAAGTTTTGATTTAATGACTCCTGCAGGGCCCTGAAAAGGTTGAAAGAAAAACAAGAAAATCAGGGATAAGCATGTTATAGCTTGTTTTACAGTTAGATGCAAAAACCCCAGGGTACCCTAAACTCTACATGGACAAGCCCAGGCACAACATTATCATCTCTCTTTTCACTCTTAAATGCAAGGAAGCATGCTGAGAATGACCAAAGGCCATTCCTGAACTCCTTCCTTAATAAGGTGACTGCAGCCTTTAAAGCTCTTCTAATGTGAAGTATTCTCAAAATCAAGAGAGTCACATTATCTTCACAAACATCGGGTGTATTTAGCACTCATAATGCCATTAATACCAGGCTTGTCAGCATATTGATGACCAGACAAAATATCAAGCTACGATGCACATTAAGAACTGATGGTAAGTAGAACGAGGCAAAGCACACTCTCAATTCCCTAGGGTTACCTGAAGCAGAAACCAAAGGGAAATTTTCCACCTAGTTTCATTCAAAGCACACAAACCCAGCTAATTAGAACTGGGAAAGTAACCACAGCAAAATTTCTTGTGGGGGTATTGAACATTTAGAAAAGTTCGTTCTGCTCACCTTGTTTTAAATGTGTATTACAGAGGTTTTAATCATAAGAAATAATAATTAAAAAATACTAAAATACAGTTTAAATAGGCCAAATACATGTTTATGTTGTCACAAACTTGGGGGGTTTTGTGATTTTTCTGGCAAGAGAACATCTGGATGTTAAAAAGGCATCCTGTTTGCTTAATTAGGTACAAAACTATGCAGCTATCTACTTTTCAAAATAGAAGGCAGAACTTCCACAGGCTACAAAACTGCAGCAAGGTTGTACCACAGCTATTGTTTCTAAACAATATTTATGCAGACTTGACCTGTCCAGTGGCATATGAAATTCATATGGTCTTATTCAATTCTTTTTTTCTTTTTTTAATCACAAACACTTAAAAGAATGACAGAATGTGGTAATTTTCTTCACATCTTCACTACTCCATGACACTCCAGCATAACATTCCTTTCAGCAATAAAGGACAAATTCTGAATTCAGGGTCAGCACAGTGGTTTTCTTCTAACAAGAAGACTCCTAAATTGAGACCTGATCTTTTAGTTTTAACTCTTACTGCAATTACTGATCTGCTTTTTTTCTCCTCTGATGCCAAGGAGCTCATACAACACTCACTGGATGCTTTAGCAAGAGATGCACAATTTGCTTGAACATCTCAAGGAAATTTTTACCTGAAATATCTTCACTTGGCAACTTAGTTTGGCTTCTGTGACAACTTAATAATCACAAACTACAAAATGAAGTTAGGAAGTTCTATTTCTTGCCTTTTATAATATGTTTTGCAATATGGAAAACACAGATAACCCATCGTCATCCATGCTGAGCATGACGTTTTCTGCACTTGTCACAAAATCTTGTAAGAAAAGGCTGGAAAAACATTTAAATACTTAACAGTCCTTCAAAAGAGAGGGAAAAAAAAGTCCTGAAAAGTTGTATGCCTATTTTCAAAGGTAATTCTAATTTGATTGTTTATAAGTTTCACATTGCCATAACCATATTTTCTTTTGGCAAGTGTTCAGTAGCAACTAAAATATCCTGCTGTGCTTTTTCAGATTCTGATTTTTTATTTGTTTTCAGCAAATTTTGGAGGCGAATGACATATTTAATTGCTCTGAAAACATTAATCACAGCATATGTGAATGACTCTGGATTCCATACAGACTCACACAAGGCTCTGATATAGCTAATTTTGACTCTATCCGAAAAATCTGTAGGTGCCAACTGATAACATGATTCATGTTTTCATTCTGCAATCGATGGAAACATAGAAGAAAACAGCCCAGTCCAGTCAAACCCTCAGTCTCTCCAGTTATACATGATACAGACACCTCAGGACTAGCCAAAATACAACATTCTAATAAAAAGCTCATAGGAAAGGTTTTGCACTTGTGACAGCAAGAAGCATTTAGGAAAGGAAAAAATATTCTTCAAACGAAGTTAATTTAAATGAAGTGCCTAAAAGTTAAAAGCCCTAATTTTTCAAGTAACTAACAATTTTGACACCTCTACTTTTGGGATTTCTAAGCAACACAACCTGAATGTTGTTAACAAGCAAATTCTCAGTACACATTCATAGACAAGCAGAGTGAAAGAGGCTGAAAATTAAGCTGGGAAAAAAAAAACAACACAAACCTGCAAAAAACTGAAGAAAAATCGAGCTTGAAAATGTTATCAAATAAAGTGCATGGTTAATTGTTCACGTTTCCTTCTTTCTTGTTATAGAAAAATAACATAATAAGGAATATTACTTCTGCTTACACAGAAATTTAGTGGTCTATTGATCTAGTCCTTTGAGCTCCTACATCAAAATCTCACATGGTGTGTCAGTTGTGAGACTTGGACCATGTACACTAGAAAGGGAAAGGGGGAGGAATTGATGTGCCAGTGTTGGTACCAGGGCCCCTCTGGGGATGGGGTTCATTTGAACACCCAGCTGGACAGCCAGAGCTGTCACTCCCTCCCATATTCATTTCCTCCAGCAACTGGGCATGTAGATTACCCCAAATTATTTCTGCCAACAGAACTCTGCTTCCAAAATATACCATGCCCTAAAATCATGTGTTCAGCCATTAAGGCTATGATAGAATTTACAATATAATAGTATCTAGAGGAAATTCTCGTTGACAGTAAGCTGAAGCTTATTTTTAGGTCCATATAAGTGCATTGAGAAGACAAGCTTTGAATAAAAAAAACTTTGGCTTCGTGTTTACAGCTGTTTAATTTTCCTACAAATGTTATTAGTTGACTACAATCTTCATGATCAAATATCTGCATTAAAAGATTAAAAAAAAAAAGTCAGGGCCAAGATCCAAGTCCCACTAAAGTCAAGACAGAGTTTTTCACTTTTTCTTCTTTTTTTTTTTTTGTTGCCATTGGTGCTAAGAGAATTTTATTAATCTGGGAATGAATTAGTGGGAAAAGAAAACCAAATTCTAGAAACAGGACTAAAGTAGGCCACTCTTGCCAGCACCATTTTCCCCCTACTGCAGACCCCAGCTTTCAAAAGCATTTGCTGACAGGGGATATACTGCCATTACAACTTTTTTACAGCTGAATGATTATATATTCATTATTCAGCACAGGAGGCAAGGGAACCTGGATTTTTGGGCACCAATCCTCCATCTGAGGTACTCTGCCAACACTCAAAAGAGAAGTTCAAGAACAGACAAAAGAAAATAGACCTGAGCATGGTCATTGCTCTGATCAGTTCTAGCAAGAGACTTGGACATATAAAATATATAAACCAGATTTGTTCTGCCTACAGTCAAGTGATTGCTTTAATGCTTTGATTTCTGATGTAATACTTCGCCTTTTAACAGCACTTTTCTTTGAAATTTGAGTAATATATTTTAAACCTGGAGACCAAAAGTATATCCTTAATCAATTACCAGTAAATGCTTCCTTTCATTTCTGTCTTGTGAGTTTTTATGAAACACATTCCGTATTTCCCATCAGGCAGTATCTTTCTCAGTGACAGGGAAATCTCCCCCAAAATCTCTGATTTTTATATAAATGGGTATGACACAAAGTAATTAACATTTCCATTTTAAACTTACAGATTTATACAAGCTCATGTCAACAGAAGTCCAAATTTACTGTAATTACAGATTATTTACATTAAAACAAAATAAGAAATCAGTATGTAAATGTAATGTTTGTTGTAGCTAATGCAGCAGGAGGTGGTAGATTAGGTTCAAACAGCAATCAGTTAGCAAATCTGGCTAACATGTAAATGAGCAGAAGCCCTTTTGTTTACATTCTATTGCATTTTAAACTTCAGGATTTTTAAACTGTCTCATGAGCAGATGTGAAAATAAAACATTAATCTTACCATTCTTATGGAAGCTTTCAAAGTAACTAAAGCAAGGCACTGGTCCTGTCCAGCTAAACAGATCATACTAATAATTGCAGCTGCAGGTTACATGGTCCTTAATTAAAACCCTGCTACAGTTGATAACATACAACAAGACATTATGCCACAAGCACAACTGCCCTGCAACAGTCTAAAGCATTCACCAATATATGGACCCATTACTTGAAATGCAGGGGTAATGGGAGTTTTTCATATCCACACAGATAATTACACTCCTTAAATGAGTTACAATAATTAGTAAAAATACATTATTTCTAATAGTCCCCAAGGTATGCACCTGGGCTTTTAATGGTTTTCAACTTTCCAATGATTCAGCAGATATAATAAAGTATCTAAGACTTTTAGCTATTCAGCATAAAAAATATAAATATAAAATACATTATAGCCATTAAAATGACAACAGAAAAACAATTGATAAAAAGCATCTCCCAGAACACACAGGATAAAAAAGAGAGATGATCTGCATGGCCCAACTCCACGGCCAGACTCTCATGCCCACGCTTTTGTTGCTTCCTCTTGCATTCTCCTAAACCTAATTCCTGAACTGGGTATTGTCAGCTTTCAAGAAGCATCCAAGGCAACAAAGGGAAGGAATTGCACACTGAGGAAGTGATTAATCTAATCTGACAAAGCTGGTGCAAGGGATCTCTCCCCCTGGACGATTAAATGATGGACATTCTTTCACATCTTTCCTTTTATGACTGTTTTCCAAAGGAAATCATGTTCTTCTTCACCCACCTGTCCCAGCTGGTAACTTTGGAACAAATTCACTAGTTTTAAGGAGGTCTGGCAGTGTTAGAAAGGTCTCCAAGACTGGGTATAAATCAACAGGCAGGTAGAGGAAAGGGGACCCAAATTACCACCCGCCTTAGTAAAAGGCTGCACGACAAGTGTAGTATTTTATACTCCATCCAGCTGACCTCTGGCCAGCGATCTCAGAACTACACACAGCATATGATTTCACCTTCCTTTTGACTGCCAACTAGAGAAGAGAGGCAGGGCAGGCAAGTACTCTGTGCAAGGGGAGAAATATCACATAGGTGCTACACAATACAGAAGAACTGGAAGCAGCATCAGAGGTAGATGAGATCACAGGAAGCATGGAGGGAGAAGGCTGAGTAACTGCAGCAGCTGGGATGAGGCAGGAATTCACTAGAAATCAGATTTCATTACGTCCACAACTCTGGTTATTGTTCTGGATGTCGTGCATGGATAAGCATGGCTTTGCCAGCTGAAATTGTGGAAGCAGGGTGGAACCGTACAGGTGGTATTTGACATTTAAATTTAATCTTTACACCTCAATTTACTAGCATGCAGTAGTAATTCAGTGGGTTTCTATTACCTATAACAGCTTTAGATAGGCCACTGATGAATGAAGATACCCTAGGAGATTTTTATTTGTTTAAACTGCAGGATCACTTTGCCATTACATTTAGATGTTGGCTTTAAGTCGGTACCAGGTTAAGCCCATTCAGTCTGTCACAAGAAACTTCAATGCCTACATACCAATATGTTGGAAAAGGATGTTTCAGACACCGTTCTGCCTCAGTGTAAAGAATGGGCACAAATTGGACTTTACAGAGCTGAGACCAGACTGTTCCTTTTAAGAGCATATAGATAAAATATCACATACTGGAATCTCAGGCTTTTCAAATATCACTTTCTGGAGATATTCAAATCACAGCTATTTATCTCCAGTTCAAAATAGAAGGTATTTGAAGAAAACAACAGATGAACTCACAAAGTAAGAGGCAAAGTTCTTCCACATCCATTAATAATAGGTGTGTGCAAGATGCTTTTAAAAATTGTGGGCAACAAACTAATCTGAATAATAACTGACCTAACAGTAGGCAGTAAACAGTGTAACTGGGTTTGGTACATTGCTTCAATTAGATGTGTTTTGATCTGCATTGATGCTTTAATTGGAGGCAAGCCTCCCCTTTCATCTAGAATTTATGACTTCAGGGAGATGATCTAGCCTTCAAATTATCCCTGTTTAAATAGCCACTAATTAGTCATCATTTGCTATCCCAAAGCTACCAACTTTTATCTTAAAAATATCCAGAACTAAACTCCACTATGAAACAAGTATAAACTATAAAAGGTAACAACCACTTTGATTTTGCTAGCAAGTAAAGTTCTTTAAAACTATTAATCCAATAAAAAAGGCTAAGAACTGTTTTTAAACAGTTTGTGGTTACACACTTTACTGCAGTTGCAATAAACACTCTTCAGACCCCAGTTTTCTTTCCAGAATCAAAGACATTCAAAGCACAATATACAATTGGGTGGAAAATTTTGAAATTGAAAATGGAAACAAGTAATTTGCAGCTCCAGTGTTTTTTCACTGTTCTTCAAGTAGCTGCTAAAGCACAATGGCTTATTGCCCTTGCACACAACTACAGCTCCTGTTTGCACACGCTGTTCATGCACAGCTCACCATGCTCTCTTCAAGTGCACTGTTCCCTCCCTTAATGCTCCTCTTATTTGTTAATATTTTTATAAGTCATATCAGCATTCTTATTTGCTCCACAGACTACAGGGTAATGGCCATGAGCACCTTTTAGTAATATACAAAGTACTTTTAGTCATTGGGATGCCAGTTAGTCATTCCTATTGATTCAAAGAATTCCCTTCGGCAGCAACACCACTGCACTTGGAGAATATTCTCCTGTCGCCTCCAGTGGCAGAAAGCCAACAGCCCCTTCAGACACCCTGAAATTCAGGCCCTTTGCCCAAATCCAAGCACATCCCTCCCTGCCTTGGCTGGTCCGGAGGGGCTCCTTTCCCAGGCTCAATTCCTGCGCCCCCTCTAGTGGCTACAGGATAACATTCCCATTTCCCTCAGAAGGAGCACATACAGGGCTGCCTCTGGGAAGAAAGGGCAGGAAAGAAAACAAAACAAAGTAATTAAGTAATTGCAAATTACTTTATAAGAGCAGCTTCCTTAAAACACTGTTTCATTTTCAAACCTTCACAATATTCACTGACAACAGGAAGGACCTGGAGGTGCTGGTTGATGTGGGTGAACACAAGCCAGGAGTGTGCCCAGGTGGCCAAGGAGGGATCTTGGCCTTCATGAGCAATAGTGTGGCCAGCAGGACCAGGAAAGGGATTCTCCCCCAGTACTCGGCCCTGGTGAGGCCACACCTCAGACCCTGTGCCCAGGTCTGGGCCCCTCATTACAGGAAAGACAATGAGGTGCTGGAATGAGTCCAGAGAAGGGAATGGAGCTGGGGAAGGGGCTGGAGCACAAGTGTGATGGGGAGCAGCTGAGGGAGCTGGGGGGCTCAGCCTGCAGAAAAGGAGGCTCAGGAGGGACCTTACTGCTCTCTACAATACCTGACAGGAGGGTGCAGTGACGTGGCACGTGGATGTGGCACCTGGGGATATGTTTCAGGGCTCATTATGATGGTGTTAATGGCCAGACTAGAAAATCTCAAAAGACTCTTCCAACCTTGATGATTCTGTGACACATGAACACTCACTGTTTATTTCTTGAGTGTTCCAATCAGTAATAAAAGATATCCTGCTCAGTCAAAGGAAATTAATTATTCAGCTTCTCTACATATATTTTAAAAGTCCAAGAAGAGAGGATAAAATAATGTAACAGACATTCCAGAAAAAAATTCTGACCTGCTGGGAATGATTTCCACAGATTTGTAAGACTTGTAAGATACATTAAATGAACCAACATAATGCAGCAAGTTATGCAAGGCAAGCTCTCATTTCCACAGGGACTTGGTTTCTGTTAAATTAAAGTCATCACATCTGGGAGGTGTAAAATTCTGTATGTTCCCAAAAGGTTCATGTACCACACCATGGTTTGAAAAACCCCAACATCCTTCTTTTCAACAACAAAGTGCTGATGTAGCTCATCCCGACATTTACTGGAGCAGTAAAAACACTTTGTGTTTAGTGACTGCAGATCCGAGCAAATACACATGGCTTCATAAAAACCACAAAAAAAAAATAAATCATGCAAATAGAATTTATGGCCAAAAGACTTACCCAGAATGACTTGAAGAAGGAGGAGGCAGGTCAGGTGTTAGAACATAAAGACTATTATTTTTTGGCAAGTGTAGACTTTTTAACACAGTCTGAGGGGAGAAAAATAAATATAAATATAAACATTCAATAATTCTGGCATATTATTATATTTAATTGTTGACACCTATTTACAATATCACCAAATACTTTGTTTCAAGATAACTTACTTCAAATCATCATTTTTGTAGGTGGGCCACATTATGTATCAAAACAACACAAACTAAAGCGATTTGTCCTGATTTGTTTTTGTAATGTTTTAGATTAAGAGTTCTTTGTGCCACCCGAGACATCTGACACTGTTTGAGTCTCACAATTCTTGCATTGTAACCCACCCACAGATGCTCAGTTTGAAACTCTGAATTCAGTTAACTGAAAAACACAGCTGAAAACTTACACTATCATCTACATCTCCAGTCTTCCACCCTTTTAACAGCATTTTAGATGCAGGAATCTGAAGTTCATTTTCTAGAATATGTTTGATATCTCCTAAAGAGAAAAACAAAACAAAAGTATATAAATGTAAAATACAAACACTTACTGTTTTATTCCAAACAGTACTGAGTTATAATTAAAAAACAAGAATAAGGAAAAATTTACTATGAAAATCATTTTTAGTATAGTTACTCTTGTAACCCACTTGAACAATAAAGGGCAAATGAAGCTTAAATAAAAAAAAATCACAAAGCATGAATGATTGGAGAATCACATGAGAATTTGATGATTTGGACACATATTTGGATAATTCTGTATATGTTAGACACACATTTGCAGCTACATGTTATCTGGAGCACCAGACTTTGCCAGCAACAAAGAGGGTGCATATTTTTTCTATCAAATTCCATTACCAATAGCGCTGACCTAAAGAACTGGAACATACACTTTGACTGCCCTGGCAGCTTTTTCAATGTTTTGTGCGTTTCTATGCTCTTCCCTCTCTCTGTAGTTATATTACAGTCATCAAACAGTTCAGGCTGGAAGGGACCTCAGGAGCTCATCTGGTCCAAGCCCAACTCACAGGTCTAAATAAACCAGTTTAGGCAAAGATTTGTCCAGCTGACTCTTGAACACATCTAAGGACGGAAGTTGGACAATTTTTCTGGCCAACCTGTTCCAGAACTTCACCGCTCTCACAACAACAAAAATTCTGTTATCTAACCAAAATTTTTGATGTTGCAAATGGTGTCTATTGCCTCTCGTTATCCTGAGCCTCCAGGAGGAGTCTGGCTCCTCTTCTCTGTGTCCTCCAGCAGGTCATTGTAGACAGAAGATCTGTGTCTCTCAGCTTCTCCCCAGGCTGAACAAATCCACTTCTCTGTGCCTCTCCTCCTATTAGCCTGTGCTCCAAACCCCTGACTGTACTTACTATAGATTGTCAACAGCTTTCTTGTACTGGGGACCTCAAAATCCAAGTGGTGCTCCAGATGGAGCTGTGCAAGTGCTGAACAGAGAGTAACACTTATCTCCCTGGATCCACTGGCTGTGCTCTTGCCAACACAGCCTGAGACACGGCTGGCCTGCCTCACTGCAAGGGTTCACTTGTATTATGAAGTTGCTTTCTAGCCCATCAGCCCTCAGCCAGGTGTCAGATGGGGATACATGGAGTTATCCTATCCCAGATGCAGGACTTCAACTTCTGTTTCCTTGGAACTTCATGAGGGTCCTGTCAGCCCATTTCTCCAAGCTGTCCAGGACACTCTAAATAGAAGCCTTGCCCTCCAGAATATCAGCCACTTTCTCTGATCAGATTAAGATTGACTTTGATCAGTTTTTTTATCCAGTCCTTAACAATATGAATAGAAGAACACAACAGCAGAGCACATCAAAGGCCTTACAAAAGCCACAGTGACATCCACTGTTCTCCCCTTGTCCACAGAGCCAGTCATCAAATCACAAAAGGCAAATAATGCTGACTGATTAGGCACAATTTGCCTTTAGCAAATCCATGCTCGCTGTTTCAAATCACCTTCTTTTCTCTCCCATGCTCAAAATGTGCTTCCAGAAAGATTTTCTCCATAATTTTTCCACAGACCAAGTTCAGCAATCACCATTGAACAGTAGGTTCACATTCCCCTTAGCCCTCCTTTTCATGCTGGTGTACTTACAAAAACCCTTCTAATCCCTCGGTGGTTGCAGCTTCACCTGAGCTTCAGAACTGCAAACCTGTACACTCTGGCAACATCTCTGTTATCTCTGTGTTACTCCTGGGTAGCCCATCACTACTTTCCACCTTTGGTGTATTTTGGTTTTGCATTTAGCTCAGCTGGAAATTCTGCCATGCTTGCTCCTCTTACATGTTGGAAGGAACTGTTCCTGTGCTTTGAAGAGGTTGATCTTGAAGATCAACCAGCTCCCCTAGGGCCCTTTGCCCTCCAGGGATCCTGCCAAGCAGATCCCCCGAAAAAGCAAAAAAATATTCTTTCCTCAGGTCCACAGTTGAAATTCTACTATTTGTTCTGCTCATTTCTCTCAGGACCTTGAACTAAAAGGTTTGAAACACAAGGCTGCCCCCAATCTTTATATCCCAAGACACAGGCAAAAGTTCTACATGAACTCCCTTCTGCACTACAGCTTTCAAGTAGAAGTCATTAAGAAGTCAATAAGAAAAAAGGAAGCATAATATTATGGCTGCGAAATCCTGATTTGATCAGATTTTTGTGTCTAATTTCCATGGATGCAACAGTGCAATGAAAAAATGGAACACTCATCAAGAATTCAAACTAATCATCACTAGGTGGCACCAGCCAACACCAAATCGATTGCTGAAAAGACAAATAAGGATCAAAAGCTTCAATTTCAAAATTTCAGCCCAGACAAAAGGCTGCAGCACGGAAAATTGTTTTGATCAACTACTTCTTCATGTAGTTCCTTATTTGGATCTGTACAAGCTCTTCACTAAAAGCAAAAAGAAGCTCCAAAACTCTTCTTCCTTAGCAAAAGTGAATTAACTCACAGTTTGGGGAATGTAAAAAAATAACATGCTCTGCAATACTAATAATAGCATACCTCTGACATACTGTTGCAAAATGCAACAGTTTTAGGATAAAGACAACAAAACTGATAAAAGAAATCTTAATTTGAACAAAAGAGCCAAATAAAAACTGAGCAAAGAAGAATGCAACGATGCTCTTCACACCAGGAAGAATTCCTCTAATCTTGTCACTAATCCTATGCAGAAAGGGATGCCATACAGATCTGAAGAGGAAATGCCAAGATCATCTGTTTATTAGTAGATTGCACCTATGCTAATCCTGCCCCAAATTACATTTTCATGCCTCAACTTAATCATTAATCTCCATTTGGTTTCTGAAGGAAGTTCATAAGAAAACTAGATTTCAAAATAAATATTTGATAGATCACTAACCTTTACAATGGATTAGTGAAATTTTGCTTTTTTAAAGCTGCAAAGAGATTTGAAAATAGTTAGTAGCTGTGGAGGCTGCATTTTGGGGGGGGATCTTTTTTCTTTTTGAGGGGTTTTGTTTTGCTTCGCTTTAGGATGCGAATTTTTAGGGTTGAATCTTTTTAGTTTGTTTTAACAGTTTTACAACAGCAGTTTTCATGTAATTTCTACAAATCCTTACCAACTGTGGAGCTGTCTTCAAGTACTACATCCACATTTCTGTCTCTGTACTCAACCCTGAAGTCAAGCATTCGAGGTTGTCTTTCCACTATTTGTCTAGATGGCACTACATGGCGAAATGCTGAGGATGAGGAAGGAGTAGAAGAAGCTGCTGTAGAATGACTTGTGGGGCCATAGGCTGGTCCATGTAAAGTCTCTCCACCGTACTCACTGAAAGACATGCAGGTGACATGATTTCAACAGAACAGCTTGAGGAATTTAAATAAATGTTACAGTGTTACTCACTTACTGTGGTCTGCAGCACATACCTCTTGAATAACTTCTGTCACATCTGAATATACTGCTTATTAATAATTAGAACATAACTTTCATATCAGCAACGTTAACATTTCAGGCTTCTGAAGTGCTAGAGGAGATCAGCATAGATGACAAACAAGCATTTAAGCAAGTACTTCAGTCTAAAATTCATGACGTAATTAATACCAGAATTATCCTGAAAAGAAGGATTATGACCATATAAAAATTGGCACCATGGCAATGACCAGCTCTCTACATCACTGGGCCAGCATTCCATGGAAATGACAATAAGAAATAAAGCTTAAAATCCTGCACGTAGATTTGCATTTTGTAGCACCAAATTAGTGAAAATCAAGTCAGATACGAAAACAGGTATATACTTGAGGTAAATAAGATAATGAGGTATATATTGCAAAAAATATCTAGAGGTACAACAGCAATGCAAGACTGAATCCTAGCTAGCCTTCAAGTTCAAAATTCTTCAAGCCTCCTGGAGATTCAGATAAGGATGTCCCCTTGCCTGCCTCAAGGATACACACAGCATTACAGCTCAGTAATCTGGGAAGCCCTCACTACTCAGAAGCACTTTATCTTTCTCAGTGAGCATCTCCACAGGAAGCATGGAACTAGGATTAGAAACAAAGGTAACAAAATACGAGATTTAAGGAACATTACTCCCAGACAAAAGAAATGCATGATGTACAGAAAACAAATTTGGAAGGCAAGAACCTTCATTTAGTATGCTTAAAGCTTTGTCTTTTAGTTGTTCTTACCAGGAAGATCACCCGTGCTGGGCAGTACAGGGTATTGTGGTGGTGGATGTGAGATAGTAAAAGGTATGCACAGAACCAATGGAAACCAAGCAAAGAAGGATTTAGGAAATGCTAAGACCTGTCTCATTTCCATTCTTTAACACAACTTATGTGAAAAAAGCCTTCTGTCCTTCTTGAAGATACCATGAGATCTCTCAATGGAAATGTTTCATATAACAAGTCAAATCTGTCATCTAGAGAAGGCCTGAACTTAAAAAAGGGCAAATGTGGATGGCAATGCATGTCACCAAAGTGCAATACTACAGAGCTATTGCAAACCCCATCACTGTGTCTTCTACATCTGAAACAGAAACACACGTTATGCTTGTGAAACAAGGGGCTCCTTCACTTCTCACATCAGCAGGCTCAGAAGAATGAATTAGCAGCTACAAAGACCCACACTCAAAGACCCATGGCTCAAAAGTCAAAGGCCCACATCAGTCAGTGGTCTAAAGAGTGCAGGAAACAGCCTTATTTTCAGGATTTAAAAAAGGATATACCAAGTGATGCATTATTGTTTTAAATCTGATGGCCAGCTATGAATTAAGTACTATAAGCATTTTGTTAGTAGACCCAAGAAGCAATGAATATCCCAATTCTCAGGAACAAACAACTGAATTATAAAACAAAATACATTTTTTCCACTTCAATAAATTAACTTACTTCAAGTCCAGTTATTAATCCTATTTGATTCCACCACAAAGGACATCCTACATATCTGACTGGCAACCTCTAATGGAACATAAAAAGCCTCACATCAGTAAAATAAGCCTCATGAAAACCACCGGAAACCAGGCTCCTCAGTCTTCCAAGCCTCCCTTTAAACCACTTTCATTGGAAAGGAAAAAAAATAAAGAAGGAAAAAATATCTGAAACACATTTGACTACCTAATAATGTCTAAAAATGTATAAATTACTGTGGAAGAAAGCTGCAAGTGGGCACTGGACCAGCCTGTTATCCAAGTCAGGCAGAACTACTCCCCAGATTCTTTCATCCAATCAGACATTCTGGTATTTTGGATGTAAATGCTTTGAGGTTAGGACTTATTAACACAGGTAAAAAAAAGTGCTCAATACAACCAATACTTGATCTCAAATTGATTAAGTAGACCTGACAGTAAATATATATTTAGTAACTTTACTGAGCAAATAAAGTTTCATCCAAATGATGAAATGAATCAAAACCTGACTCTACTGAATGACAGTTTTAGTAAGTATTGACACAGATGTCAAACCACCACTTTACCTACATTATGTACCTTTTGCCATCATTAAATTTTGTTAAATAGTACATTAAGTACTTTTCTGAACAAAATTTTAAACACTATTCTCCTGTCTCTCTCAGGTAGCTCGATTCCTGTTCTGCTGTTTTCAATTGCCTCATCAGCACTTAGAAGATCAAGCTTCAGTGACTTCAAGATACCCAAGCATGAGCATATAGGCCAAAATTTAATTCAGAAGCTGAAAGAAAATCAGTAAAACTACTTTTAGAAGAGAACAACCTTACTTTATCTATCACAATTTCTTCTGCCTGCAATTCAATTTAAGTTAAAAAAAAAACCACCTACAAAAGTACAAACATTTTTGGCCAGGTATAGGGAAGCATGGAGTATCAATGCCTTTAAAAATGAGTAAGGCAAAAGAAAATACTTAGCCAGAAGCATACCAACACCCAGACTCAGCAGAGAGAACCTTGCACAGAGTGACCCAACAGCCAATGGATTCAAAATAAAAATTAACTAATTTGAATGCATGTTTGAGCTGCTCCTCCACCACTATGGGAAAAATTGAATGTTAAATCAGCATTGCCAGGAATAGAATTTGTGGCTCCAGAAACAGCTTTAAAAAGAGAATTACATCATCTTCTCAGGATTCAGGAAGAAAAAAAAAAAAGAAATGTAACTGTTCCCCAGCATCACTCTCTGTGTGTACAACTCCAGCCCTGTGTGCTTACCTTTGTAGAATGCCATTTTCTTGTGGTATAACACCATTTATAGCTGCCTGAAAAGAGAAAGCAGATTTTGAGTCAAGCATACAGAACAACAACAACGCACTTATGTAATGTGTTTTAAAGAGTGATCAACTTGCTTCAAAATATGCCCTTAAATGCTCTCCATGCGAGAAATATTCTCGGTAAACAATACTGTCATTACAGTATCTGGGTAAAATAAGCCCCCATGTGAGTGAAAACAAACAGGCACTGATCCTCAGGCTCCTGTGTGCACACAAACTGCTGCAGGTGGCACAAGGAGCCACGTGTGGTTAAATCTCCATCCCACCTACACCCTTCCAACAGCCTGTTCCCAGCTCACACACACAGCCACCACCCAGCCTCCTCAGAACACCCAGGGCATCACAGAAATGACCACCCCAAAAACTCAAGCAATCTTCAGGTAGAAGAGAAAGTGCTTTTTAAGTGAGGTTTATGGAGTTAAATACCGTGCCATGCAGTCCAGATCATCAGAATAAACAAAATATTATACAAAAGTACAAGCCTGGCCATCTGCATTCAGGTTTGGTCTTACTTGAAATTACAGAGTTATTACCTATAAAAAATCCTAATGAATTCCATCTCCTATTAAAATACATTGTGTTTTTAAATAGTCACAACATGCCCCAGTTGCAAGCTCAAAACCCCACTTCTGATAGAAGTCTCAGTCCTCAGTCTCTTCCAGCATTGTTCCATTCTATGCTGCAGAAAGTTTTAATGCATTTCCTGCACATCTGATGCTATAAAAGTTTGTATAAATTTTGAAATTATATCTAAGTCAGGATGTGGGAAAAGCCTGGAAAATAAGACTCTTTCAACAGTATTTTGAAGCCAACTTACTTCAAATTGCTTTATATCACCAAAAACAAGTGTTTAGAATCATTTTCTGGCTAGGATTTTTCAGATTTGAGGAGCTGTGCAAGTGTCACTACGTGAGCTGGTGAAGGTGACTTAAACACCAGCTGCTCAAACTTTGGTCTGACTATTGGTAGAAGATACAAGAGCAAAGATGTCAGAACCACACCTAACTTCAGACTTCTAATCCTAGCAGTGGGCAGATAAGATGGAATAGCACAGGGAACGAGAAAAAATTAAAAAAAAAATTAAAATCTAGAGAGAAGAAAAACCAGATCTCAAAAGACTCATTCTATTTGTCTCTGGGATGGTCTTTATAATCACTGTGGAGTTCTCAGGTACGTATCTGTTAGGTCTAACAGCAAGATTAAAGGAGCTTGTGGCTCCCTGCCCTCCCTTTTCTCCTGTACCAGCAGCCATTCAGGCACTTCTACTGCCACAACTTCACTCTCCATGCTCCCATGTCAGATACACCTGACCTCTTGGCCAGAATACCTGGTGAGTGAGTGCCCAGTTCCCAGTGAAGAAGAGAACCCTGATGTTTAGAAGCTCACAGGTGCCCTGGTACTCCAAGAGAACAAAGTCATATACTGCAACTGAATTATTAACAGTCATCAACCATCATCTATCAGCATAATTTTTGTAAACTGACATTAAAAAATGTAACTTAAGCAAGTGCTTAATAAACACAAAAACAAATGTCATCAAGATTGAAATGCTATTGTTTCTTTTTCTCCAAACACAGACACGATTTTTTTTTGTTACCATTTTCATTAATAGTTAAGACTACACAAACTCAAAAAGCTTTATTGCTGAACTCAGCTAAGTTACTATGATATTGCAGTAAGATTTACCATGCATTTAGAAACAAGTATTGCATAATTAATAATAAAAAAAGCAGAGAAGGAAAAGGTCAGAGGTATCTATAAGCTCCAGCAACAACCCATGAGGCTGTGTCAAATTACAGGGAAAACAAAGTTCCCTACCAGATCAGTTTTTAAATCAGTTTATCCACCGTGCATGGCAATAATCAGTGGTTTCTTTTTAACAACGTGTCTCATTTATCATCGTTGTGGTTTGTGCAGTCATACATAGCTCTTGATCATGTTCATCTAATAAAACTCCAGGAAAGTGTAGGAGGCTTTGGTTTATTTGGGTTTTTCTGGATTGGCTTCCCCCTCCCATACTCTTCAGCAATGTACATTTAATTCCCGTCAACCAGCAGACAATGTTGGTTGAAAGACAAAATTATCCTTTATTTTGCATCTGTAAGAAACAGAGCAAATAGAGGTTTCCTACCACAAAATCTACACTAAAAATGATCTGCTGGCACAAGAGAATTCTCTTTACTCAGGGAAAAGAAGCTGCTTCAGCTATGAAGAAATACAGCAGTGTGGCATTTCCACACTTCTGTCAAAGCTCTTGTCTCAGAGGATTAAATCAGCTCAAACTTCTTCCGAACCTACTTAGAGGGGTTAAATATGATAGAGGCTCCAAGCTATTTTCTTTAAAACTGAATAACTCACTTGTTCGTGTCCCCAGTTTTGTAAACTTGATGACATTTAAGGGGCACAGGAGTAAGAAAAGTCAGCAGCAGTATTATGTACTTTTTTGATGGAAAGACCTCTATAAACCACACTGTAAAAATAAAGAGTCTGGACACTGTTTGTTAAGCAAGATGGAAGACTAAAATGATGTAGACAGCAAATGGTAGCAGTGCACATGTACATACTGCATAAACATTAAATATCCATGTTCTTACAAGACAGCTATAAGTAGACCCTGCAAAGAAAAAAAGAAAAAGGAACAACCATCTGCTTTAGAATTTCATTGGGAGAAGGTTGTGACTATAAAAAAAAATTAAAACAAGAACACATTACTAAGGCAGGATCTGTTCCAGGCTGTTCTTCCCCAGTGTCAGTCCCCTGAGAGAGGATCACATCTCTATGGTTATGCAAACATTCAAAGATATTACATCTTTTTTGTCTCTTCAAACAGGGACCTTTGATCACCAGAACCAGCCTAGGTGACTGATTTATAGTAATTAAAAAGGTATATTACACTGAAACAATTTTAATAAAAAAATGCACTAAATCTATTCATGGGTTATTAAAAAGACGCAATGTCTGGATCTTCATTTCCACATAACCTGTTGCTGAGAGTGGAAATGGCACTCTGTGCTTATGCTGGGGAGAACCCACAGTAAATCCACGAGGATCACTGCTGGATTGGGAGGTACCAGAGCTTCCACAGCCATCTGCCTCTTCTAATGCTATAACCATTTAACTGGTGAAGTTCCCCTTAAATGGAAGATTACAGGGGTTTCAGAAGATTTTTCCCAAAGCCAAGAATCTTATGTGTGCCTCAGTACTGTCCATGTACAAATTCTACCACAACACTGTTCAAACCTGAAACTGAAGGTAATTTCTGTTTTGATGACAACACTCAACCAGGTCCACAATTTATTTTAGGAGATTGCAAGCCAAATTTAGCTATTCCTGATTCATACATTTTGTTTAGGGATATTAATCATATATCCAGGAATTGGAACAGCTTATTTAAGAACTCATTAAGCACTGCATAACCTGACCTAATTGGACTTGCTTTGGACCACATCAACATCCAGAAACTTCTCAATTCAAGCACTCTGTGACCCCATCACTCAACAGTACAGGATATCTTGATTAAGATTCCTGTGAATCCTGGTTTTTTTTTAAATTAACAGGAAGACAGGAATGTGATATAATACTGGACTGACAAGTGCCCATTACAAAGGTTCAAAGTAACAATTTTTTTTTTGGTGTTTGTTTCAGAAACACATTTCCAAATTACAGTATCAAAATATATTAAAGCAGACTTTTTTGTTTCCTGCAAACATAAGGAACAATAAGGTAATAAGGTTAATGAAAGGTTACCAAATTCGTTAACTGTTTGATAACCCAAAACTCTGCAGTATTCTGTAAACAGACTGAAATTTTTTAAGTGCCTAAAGAACACCGTGCCATTTAGAACTTCTCCTCAAGGGAATATTAACTTATATAGATTAGTCAGTTCCGACTAACTGTGACTATCTTTTCTGAGTACAAAACAGTGCTAGAGAGAAAACCAAGAACCATCATTTCTTCATAACCTCTTGAAGGAACAATGCCAATGACTTCTCTCAAAATACACAATGACAGTGCTAACCATTTAAAAGCAATCAGGCACATCTTACAGGGACTCTCATCGCAGGGCAATGAGGGTCCTATGAAGAATTATCAACAAATTGTGGTATTTTAGATTAAACTCAGGAGTAGTAAAAACTCAGTGCTTATCACAAAGTTTGAAGATGGACTGGATTTGCCAAGCAAGTCCAAACAGCACAATGCTGGAAGAACAACCCCTTCAGAGAAGAGGCTACAGAGATGTAAATACATGAGAGCTGCCTGAGCTTCACTGAGATAAATAACCATTTCAGCTTAACACAACCAGCACAAGTTGCTTGCACAGAATTCCAAAAGCCTTATTTAGGTTTGACTGAATTGAGTAAGTAAGACCACTTGAGTCTACTTTAAAAAGCCCACGCAGAGCTTCACATTTGTTTAGCTAAAAATTGACAAGGTTTACATTAAACAAACACGAGACACCAATGAGACCTAGACACGGGGGAATAGGAACTGCCAGGGCAGATGACTTAATCCAAAATCCAAAGATGTCCAACCAAACAGCATCAACTGCTTCAGAAAGTCACAGGGAAATATAATGGAGTGACTTCCAGCCCCCTGATTTTCTCTAGGTCTGACACGCTCAGATTTATAGTAGTTTTATTTTTATTTTTTTTTGCATTCAACTTCATGCAATAGTCTCTTAACCAACATGGTTAATTACTTCTATGAAACTCCACAAAGAGCTTTCTTTGATGAGAGGATTCATTTACTATGACTTTCAAAAACCTATATTCTTCCCCAAATGCTACAAACTCAGATTTTACTTTCGGTTTAAGATGCCTGGTAGGCTAAAATAACAAAGTTCTGCATTTTGTGTCCTTCCTGTTTATTTTGCCTCTTCTTCCTATTATATATTTAACATCTCCTTGATATAAAAACAGTTTCTCTCAAATCACAAATTCAGAAAGTGTACCCCATGCTGTTTTCTACACTACCACAAGGAAAGGCAGCTCACTGTCTTAAGAGGAAGAAGTGCCAGCAGCTTGCAGGGCTGCATTTTAAAACATAACCAAAAAATGGTCATTTTGATGTTTCATGTTACAAAACAAAGAAAAACCTGTTTTTATTTTTGACTGACCCTTTTAGCATTTAATCTCAGATTTATTTTTCCGATTACACAAGCAAATACAACACCAAAACCTACATATAAAACCTCACTACAGAGGACGAGATGACACACAAGACAAACACACTGTGGTTTTGAGTTCTGTAGAATTAAAAAAAAACCAAAAAACCTTACTGTTCTACTTTAGAAATATCAGCCAGTACTCAGCTGTGCTATCAATCCAACCTCCTTAAGGATCACTCAAGATTTGTTGAATTTGAACAAATTAACATTTTTTTAAAGCTAGAAGTGTAATGAAATACACCCAAAAGTCCCCATTAAGCAATCTATAATATACTAGAAAAATTATTTCTTATCTTTTATATTTTATATTTCCACAGCACAGAAATGGTCATTAATATTACTCTGTTTATAACTGTCATTCTAATGCAAATATTTATGTTCCTAATTTGGGCCAAATGTGATATTATCCCTGACATACAATATTCTTACTCTCATTTCGTTGCTTTCACAGGATAAATTTCTTAGTCTAAAGATTTTAAATACAATTTTTATTTGGTGTTCAAAGTAAATGGATGACAGAACTCCAAATGCTTTCTACAAGAGAGAGTTAAAAAAAAAAAGAAAAAAAAAACAAAACTCAAAACTGAACAAATGTTATCTGGAGAGGAAAAACAAATAATTAAATGATAAGGCATAAAGGAAAGCATTAATGAGACAAAGCATCCATGAAAGGACCTGAAAAGCAAAAGTGAATTTCAAACTGCTTCCAAACCATAAATCTGAGTGACAAAGGAACACATTTTCATATAAAACAGTGAAGTGAAACAGGAGAAGTGCAAAGATTTATTAGTTCCTTTTGAGCACAGAAGGATTTCTCCCAATGAAACTAACACACAGGGCTCTGCCATACGCATATATTTCAGTAATAACAGCAAAGGCTTTGAAATAATGCTCCCCTGGTAACATTTGTTCTGACCTGCTGACACTGTGATTTTGGGAAACTGGGTTAGACCATGCACAGCCTTTTCTTGTGATTAATGTACAACAAGAAAAGAGTAGAAAATTCCGGTATAAACAGCAGAAGTTTCACCAACTGGTGCTGACAAAAACATACTGTAAATATTAGTCAAATAGTGCAGCAGATCCGGATTAATACAATAAAGATTTGCTGAAACCAGCTGTAATACCATCATTTCCTTCTGCCCCAAGACATCATGATTGGATTGTGAGATTCCCAAGCAAGTGTGGCTCCTGAGCAGCTTTAGGCAACTACTAAATCTCCTCTGCTACAGGCAAGTTGGAGCTGTGTTATTCTAAACAAGAAATTCCATGAAACCTTCTGCAGAAATACCAATGACTTTAGACCAGAGGCTTTTTACAAACAAGATACACTATCATCTTCCTCCAAACACAGCTACTTTGAAACAATTACTTTAACTAAAAATTACTGCTCTAAATTATAAAAGGTATTATTTGGTTTGGATTTTTTAATTAATTCAGTACCATTTAAATAATAAAATTACTGACTGTGCCCCAGTAGTAAGAGAAGCAACCTCTACCTTTGTTATTTTTGGCAGGCTTTTCAAGGCAAAGGAATGAGTCAGCTTTTTCCTGTAGCTTGTGTTGTACTTGCTGGCGTTTCCCCAGCGTTGCAAGTCTCAAAAGTATTTCCAAGTGCTAGACGTGAAGTTACACCCACAAAGTTTATACAGAATGCCAGCATTTGTCCCCATCGTGGTTAAAATTTAACCAAAAACTGTAATTGAACTACAATGAAATGTCTTCTTTGCATTCTGCTTTATTTCAGCTTGCTTTCTTTACAACAAATATACTTCATGAAAAGCTGCAAAACAATAGAATTGCTAATAAAGCAAAAAATTAACATTTCATCAAAAAATGCCACATGAATACATTCATACAGATGATTCACTTCATCAGCAAGAGAGCACGCGTTGAAATAGTTTACAATTAGCACTCTAGATGTGGTTTCCCATTTCTCCCTACTTCTTTGGTGGCTTCAGCAGATTTTTTCCTGTCACTCCTACAACATGCCTAAATGCACTAGGAAGCCTTTCAGCAGTTAGATATCCTTCTATAATTCTGGGAGAAAAAAAAAAAAAAAAAACAAACTATTTTGCACAGTTCCTTAACTTCATATTGCCACTGCCTAATTCCCCAAACAAAGTGCAACCTCAATAATAAATTCACAACTGAACATACTTTCTTGCATAATGAAAGTAAAGAACATGCACAGATTTATAAGGAGCTTAGGGATCAACACCTACCTGAGCTGAGAGTCTATATGAGCAGGAATAAAGGAAAAGAAGCTACTCTGAACTACCCACACAAAAGTCATTCACCCAGAAAGGGAGAGGAGACCACGAGGTGTCTGCTGCTTTGACACACAGAAAGGTATCTTTGTCTTAGTCATTAATGTCACAACTTTGACACTAATACCGCTTCGCCTTCGAACTTAACAGAAAGGAATGCTTATGCTTAATATCAAAACATACTTTGTTACTCCTTAAAACATTAAACTAGACAGCAGGAGAGTCAGATAATCCAAAGGTTATGCCTGAAGAGCTATCTACATACTGAACTCCCACATTGCTAACCCCCCTCCTCATTATTTTATGTAAATTTGAATGGCAACACTAAAAAGCACAGGTTGGGGGTAGCTACCCCATGACAATATACTTTTTGTTCAGCCTTTAAAAAAACATTTTATTTGTTTTTAATCACGCATTGTTACAACATACTATCTCTCAGCAAGTACTACCAGGGATGAAATACCAGGACACAAGATCTCAGGGCACAAAAAGTCACAGAATTACCGCCAACAGACTAAGGCCCCCTTACTGAAAAGCTGTAACATAAATATCTTATACAACAGTTTCCAACCAACCCTAACTGTTCTCAGCCAACTGCCTAATCACTAATCCATAACAAAAAGAATAATTAGGAGATTTAGCCTAATAGTTTGGAAACCAGAAAAACCCAACTCAAAATATGTAACCTGCAACTTGTCTTGCAGTATTTCTCCCTCTGACAGCCTAGGCTATACTGCTGATGCTGTAGCAACCCAGGTCTTCCAGGACCAGCTAAGGGTAACTTATGTACATAAAACTAAAAACTGTTCAGATAATAATATTGTAAGTAAATTAATTTTTAAGATGCTCTGCTTTGAGAGCCTAATGGCTGCAGGTGATTCCTAGCTTCTGTGTTAGAATATTTCACAACTAAGGTTCACTTGCAAAACAGCCACAGCATTGGCACAGATGCTGGTTCTTAAATAATTTACTTCTTTTTTCTCCACTTGCACACTCCCAGCATGACTCAATGACAGACTAAACACTTGTCAAACACATGTTTATAAGATGTGTGCAATTTTCAGATCAACTAGTCAGAGCAATAAACCACAGACACCTCATACAAGCCACTTCACTGTTAGTATACTCTAGAAATTTGTTCTTAAATTTGAATGTTTCAGGACAAATTAATGCTAAGCAATCTTCATAGAAATTATGAATACAGATGTAGCAGATTCTGAAAACAAGTATTTGTAAAAGCTAAGGCAGGTGGGTGATACTTATGTAGAGCTACAACAATGCTATCAGGTATTACTGGGATCTCAGGTGCTGCTTTTTGTTTATTCTCAGAACACAAAAGTCTCTATTACAAGAAACAAGACTCTTTTTCTATGAACAGGAATTTAATTTTATTAGTCCCATTGCTAGTTTGATCACTATGCAAGAAAAACTTACATAAAGGAGTTTATTTCTTAAGGAACTATTTTCCATCTGTTATTTGAAAAGGAGCGACAAAGCCTATTTTTCACTTATTGATTGCAAAGTTTTACCTAAAAATCTTCTCCACTCTTTCTGGCCAGAAAGAGAATTAAAATCTCATACGTGTTAGAACAAAAAATACAGCCATAAAACACATAATCTCAATCTCTGTTATCCTTCCATGAACAAAGCAGGCTTTTTCTATTAGAAAAATTAAAATCAATAGATCTAAAACAAATTTAACTATTTTACATTAACATGATCCCTTTCGTGTCTAGAAAACTATCTACTATATTGCAAGCTAACCACTACATTTGCCAGAATTGTGTAAAAGGAGTAAAAGATCCAGATTTCTTCATAGACACTGCAGAATTATTTCAGTTTAAAGGGTGCTCATCCAGAAGACACTCTGCCCAAGCTGCACGAGTTGCACCCTCTGGGAAAGTTATATACCCCACTGCCCCTTCTTTCAGTCATCAGTGTGAGAATTAGTCCCTTCTGATGAATCAAAACCCCAAAGTGTATATGAAACAACACTAAAGAAAACACAATTAAACCCATGACTCTTCGCTGTCTAAAACTAAAAAAATTCGAAGTACTCAGAAGTTTAGGACACACAAGTTAGAAATTCGCTACTTTTATTCTGCCTTTACTATGTTTGTTTCCTTGTGCAGCTCAGAATGTGTATGTCACATTTTTCTTTGGTTTGGCTCCATTTTAAACTGTAGTTGCTCTGTTGACCACTTTTTGATGTCTAACAAACCACTTCACAAGTCTGACCGAGACACAGAACAGGATCAATTTCAATCTGCGCCCTTGTCAAAGTCATGTGAAATGACTGTCACGATGGCAACACACTGAACATTTTTCCTGCATCACCTGAAGTACCAACTACTGCAGTTATTAATTAAAAGGCTCCGAAACCAGCAGTTTGGGTTTGGTAGAGCCACAAAGCCTTCACTGAGGTGACAAAGCAGCACACCTACTCTGCCTTCTGCAAGTAAAGAATTTTCATTTCCTTGACATGTATGAATGGTGGTGTTTTGGTGTTTCTTTTAGGTTTGTTTGGTTTTTTAGTAGATGAATGTGCATACAGCTATGCGGAAAGCCACAGCATGACTACAGCTGCCTAAAAATCTGCACATTTCATAGTCTTCCACGCAGAAGGTGAGACTAAGGAATTTTAAAGTAAGTAAAACCAACTAATTTAATAATCATGGGGACTTTTAAAAAATTAACTAGTCATCTCTTCTACCACCCTGCTGGATAAAATACACAGCAGGCATCTGAGCTTACTCAAAGACACAGAAATTTCACTTTGGAAACTGCAAAAAGCTGGAAACACAGAGAATGAGCAATACAACAATTTTTGCAAGCAGGGATCCCTAATTTAACCAAAAAAAAAATGCAATAAAGACTTCCAAAAGGGATTTCTATAGTCCTTTATACAAGCAAAGTTCACATACAATTGTGTCCTGCTAGGAGAGATTAATGCTGCAGTTGGATACAGAAGAAACCTGTGAGTCAAGGGATACAAACCTCTGCTTCCCACAGGCAGATGTGACTGTTCATTTGACCACAGGGAGAATGTTATTAATGCACAGACAAGCCCGTGTTCCTCACAGTGAAAATCCCTCACATCTAGTCCTAATGAGAATAAACGCTGAAGTTCTCACTAGAACACAACACAAAATGGGATGAACACGATCTCCATGATGTGCAGTCCTGCTTCCCAGCCACTGAAACACAGCCTGCTTGCAAGGAAGCAAGAGAGCTGCTAAACATATGACAACACTGGCCCACATTTAAGGAAAAGAAATGGCCGTGTGCCAAACTTAAATTAATCACCTAGTTTCTGGAGGCAGACTAATTCCAATCAATCAAAAAAACAAACAGAGAGATGCCACATCAAAGCTGCAGCAGGGCAAACCAGGGAGAAAAAGAGACAAAAGACATAGTCAGGGTGTTAGTTTTACCAACCAATGCCGAAATTCGCAACATGTGGTAAACAGAAGAATTAAGTTAATGGTTAGAAAGCAGTAAGAGATACAAAGAAGAGATTGTTGATAACCATCAGGACCCCATGGCCCATTTTGGGCTAGGAATCCCACCTAAATGGGCACCTCCAAGAGGAATAAAAAAGAAAAATTGCCACGTCCTATCTCATTTTTCTCAGTTCAAATTTTTTTACATTTTTGGGGGGTTTTAACTTTTTTCCAAAAGACATTACACAGAAGTAAATATCAATATACAACATTGATATGTACAGTAAAAAACCAAAATCCTGTCTGAAAATCGCAACTATTTTTCAAGAGGTTTACAAGCAAGATGTGAATAACTCTCACATACTATGTAAGTTATCCATTCAAAATTAAAAAACTGTAGTTAAGAGTTTAAGCTTTATTTAAAAAAAAAAATCAAAATATACAAGTTGTCTTTCAAAGGTCCAGAATCACTTTTTGTCAGCTGATTCCTGGAACCTGAGTGTGACAGGAACCGCAAGTCATCACATCTGCAGGTGCACTAAGCTGGTGCTTTCCACTCAAGTTATACAGTGCTTTGATCCTCCACCAGAATACAGAATAACCAAGCCAAGTAGAGCAGGAAGGCACAAAGGTCATTTTGAAAATTAAAAATGGATTTTTTTTATACATATAATCGTTATACACACATCTACAAGTGAAGTGAATATGGGATTACAAACATCCCTGTCCACCACTATTTTGATGAAATTTTCTTCTTAAAGCAACACTAAAAGGCACCTACATTACAATGTCTATTGAAAAAGGCATGAAACAAAAATAATTTTAAACCAATGATCAGGAGTAACAACAGAAATGGTCACCTCGGGAAAAGAAGAAAATTAAGTGTGGTGATTCCTTGCTTTTGATTCAAAAATCCTGTTCTGATTACCCGCACAGAATATAAAGTCATGCTACATTTGAAGGACTTGAGTTTTCCATTAATCTCATGCACAGATAGGAGCACTGGATTCAGGAGAGCACAGAGGTATCACCTGTGAAATAACCTCACATACATGAAGGTCCACGCTGCATAAGGTCAAGTAGATTATAGATTCTTCCACTAATGAGTATGTGCCATCATCATTCCAACCAACACATGGTTGGGATTTTTCATACTTTCATTTTATTGTTTTCACACAAAGTTTAAGCTGCATTTGTACCATCATTCTTACCCTCACATGCCAAAACAGAAGGTCAGAGCTTAAATGGGCAAGCTATGAAGCCACCCGACTTTACAACGGACAGAAATTCCTAACTTCTGCTTTCACACATGTTAAAAATTACTGCAAATTAATAGAGCTGAAAGAAGTGACACTCAGGAAATAACAGATCAGCAACCCTGTGAGGCTTAAGAGAGTTGGATCCATTTCTAGCAGAACAGTTTCATAAAGAAGAATGCCTGAAGAGATCATTACATTCTCTATGTTGTTCTTCTGTAGCTCACAGAGTATCTGACACATTTTGTCGCCCAGCCTACAATAAGCCCTGAAATCAGGCTGCAGTGTTCTAACACTGAAAAACCCTAAGCTGCTCTAGATGTAGCAGACCACCACAAAGGTCACATGCAGCAAAGGGGAACTAATTATTGGCAAAATTAGACTTCATGATCCCACCAGGCAATTTGAATACTGGTACTGCATATGAATTCTTCTGCAGTGTTCTCGTGGTCTCTTTGATTTTAAGCACTTGAACAAAGCCAAGCAACCAAACATTTATGAAATACAGTTTCCTATACTGCTTCAAACAACCACAAACAAGATATGAACATTATAAAATAAATACAATGAGACATTTAAATCCAGTCCACTAGTAGCAAGTTGAAGATATATAATTGGCAGTTTATATTGTGTTAGAGTATCTCATATAGAGGAATAGAGATAAGGACTTCTAATTGGGGGTGAGTAATCTTTTTAAGTTCAAAAGTAGGAAGCTGATGTTTCACTTCTAAACTGGAAAGAAAATGAAATTCTGATTAATTCTTAGTAAAAAAACAAAAGTAGCTATTAGAAAAAGTAAACCTCACATATAATCCAGGTTTGGCTTTGCTTAAGAGTTACATGAAATGTCCAAAATGTACACAACACAGTAACACTCCTTTGGGTAAGAGTAAAGACACTGGTGGCATTTTAACCCGTAATACTAAAATCTAGCAAGAGCAGGAGAAAAAAAATAACATATGGACATAATAAGCAGCAGGAATATTGCTTCCATGCAAACACAGTAATGCTTAAAAAGCTTACACAACCACGTAATACTTGTAGCACAACATAAGAACTTTATAACCTCTGCCATCCCTGTGCATTCCGACAGACTCCTCTGTCAGCCCATGTCAGTACCTACTTCCCTGTTTCTGTTTGGGACCCTTCTGCTTTCCAACTCACCAGGACTACTTGCTCTCGGTTGTTTTGGCTGAAGTCCCAGAGAAAGAACAACGCCCTTGAGCTGAGTGTCAGAGAGTTCAAGAAGCAACAGGTGCCCCAGGGAATCTTCAACCTGGGTCCCTTGCACAGCCTCTGATGGTGCATGGCTTTTTTTTCCACAAACAGGAAAACGGAATTGAGACACAGACAGCCTGAATGAAAAGCAGGCAAGCAATCTGTTTGAGGCAAGGACTTCCCTAAGTTATGGGTTTGGTTTTTCACCCTAATGCTGCAGGAGTGCCCCTGAATTTTGGTTGATGACATCCTGACTGGGCTTGCTCAGCTTTCTACTTCTTACTACCCTGGATGCCTCAGTGAAGATTTCCTGATCAAATACTGAGCTTTCATCTTACTTCCAACATCATGAAAAAAAAAGGAATCCACCTTTAAAAGCCTTGGAATCAGACGCACAAATCAAAGTAAAATCAGAGATGACAGCAGTGATGTTCTTCCCATTTGCCTACTGAGAGCTAAAGGATGACGGAGGAACCCTTACCAAAATCATCACTACTTCACTACTCTCTTCATGATCTGTGAACCACGTAGTACAAGTTTCGTTTTGCTTATAAATCTAAAAAAGTGCCTTGTTCTGAGTTTTATGACATATTTAGTGCCAAAAAAAAAAAAAAAGATTTTTTTAATTTTCCACCTCAGCTAAAAAACTCCAAGACCTTTTGCTTGAATTAAAACAAAGCCTTCTTTCCTCCCCAGTTTCTTGGCACTGAATCTGTACTTGACTAATATATCAAAGGTATAAAAAAACCACAACACATACACAAAAAAATCCCACCACACATGGATCACACATTTTCATTACAAGACAAAAAATGCTATGTTTCTCCTAAGTCATGAGCCTTTCTTGGAGTACTTTTGAATCCCTTGCCTAGCAGAGATGTTTGATTCCCTCAAGCTAGCAACTCTTTTTCTTTTTACAATCACGTTTCTTTTACCTTCTCTTTCTTCACTCTTCTGCTTCTATGTCCCTGCTAGATTAGCATGATTTGGTTTTGACTCCCTTTTTAACAAGGAGGCTGATCTAAATAAAAAAGAGCCAGTGTCCTACTACTGACAGACCCTTAAGGCATCTTCTTCAATTATATTCTCCTCAATATTATTTTTTTCCTTCCACAACTTACTCTTTCCATTTCATAGATACTCTTCTCTTTTATCTTGTTTAGTTTACAGTTTCCTAAAGTACCTCTTGCATCCCCAATTTTCCACCCTTTCTTACTTTCCCCAGGCCTTTTTTAAGCTTCCACTTTTGGGTCACTGTTTCATTTCCCACTATATTCCACTTCTAGATCATTTAGTAATCACCGATAAAATCCAGTATTCGAAGGTATTCTTGTAGCTTTAGATATTTCACTCTCCCTTCTGCTCATTCTGGAGTCTCAGAAGAGGATTCTCTGTTCTGACCATTTTTCATGGCAGTTCCCTCATTCAACTGTGAAAAACTCTGTGAGCATTTATTGTAAAGCAAACAACTTACAAATGTCCCCAAACCACATCCAACTCATTTAATGCGTTGTACTGGGAACTTCCAACCTGAACAGAATGCATAAGGCTATTCCTTGCCTTCCAATAAACACTTTAATTTTCAAAGCAGCTCATGCTACAAGAAACTACTATGATAAATGATGTTTTAACTCTACCATTATGTCAACACACAGTTGGGTTTTTCTGTTTGGAGCCACTGATGACAAGCAGTCCCGTTTTGCTCACTGGTGTTTCGCTTGCTTATACAATGACATGGTGCAAAATAAAGACTCTGTATTTGTTTTAACCACAGGTTCAAGTGTTGGGAAAATGTACTGATTTTTTACAATAGGTTACAATATTATATGTCATGTCAATCATTTTGCCTTAGAAGAAACACAATATTCGTTCTAACAAACTCAATTTAAAACCCCAACCTAACCTCTGTGATATTTAGTTTGAAATTATTAAAACAACAGAGAACACTCTAAACAATATGCTGGGAATACAATGTGGCAGACAGTTGAAAATGTCTCCACAGCCAATTTAGGAAAATCTAATACCTTTTATGATCATTTTTTGGTAATTTGGACTGGTCATTTGAGAAAGAAAAAAAAAAGAGAGAGGGCAATAAAATGGAGGAAATCAGAGGTATTACAGTTTGAAGGAAGACCACTTGCTTTTTAACTTTTTTCAGTTTTACACTTTTAAACCTTAACAAATTTGATTAATAGTTTCTTTATCCTATGCAGACTCTTAAAATATCTAGACTATTTTGCTTGGGTTTATTGGTTTTCTTGTATTTCTCTGCACATGGAACCTTGTTACAAAACAGATGACAGCTTTTTTTTAGGATGAGTGTTTGTTGGGTTTTTTGTTTGTGTTTAACGGTGTCCGGATAGCACCAGATCTAAATGAGTTATGGCTTTAATCATCTGACTCAATTCTGCATAACCACAAACAATAGAAGAGCAACTATCTTATTTTTAAACTAAAAGCACATGAAAAATTGAAGAAGTTGTTTCATCTTCCATTTCTTAGGCATCTAAATCCTCAATAACCCATGTGCACATACACAAGAAGTCTTCTAAGAATGCTACCCTTAACAAAACTTCTTACAAAATGATGCCAAAAGGAAACTAAACACAACATGAAACATGGATTTAGAGGACAAGGAAGAACTCAAAAAAGCCTGAAGACAAGGAGAGCAGGCCAGGGTGTAGAGATCAGGGTGTACAACACAGGATCATGTTTACTTGGCCATGAGGCTTCAACAGACCAGAAACAGTCTGCACAAAACAACCTGCCTGCCCCAGCCATAAAGGACACCCCCAAATCTGAACTAAAGCTACCAGCTGTCTCAGCAAGATGGCACGTCACTGTTGCATGGCGTGGATCTATGAAGTCACTTTCTTAGAATACTTACCACTAAATCCCAGTTATTTTGTTCAAGCAACGTTATAGCTTCATCAATATTTTCAATACCAGTACATGCCTAAAAATAAAAAGAAGCAGTAAACAGAATTAAAAGCATTGATCAAAACCAGAGTATTACCACTTATAATTCAGTTCATTTCAGCGGGATGACAAGAAAGGTATAGGTCTTTCATTTCTCTTAGGAGAGGGTAATCCAGAAACCAGATTTCAGGTTTTAAACATCAACAATTTGGAAATAATTCCCTGTTCTACCAGAAGATTCTTGTCTACCATTGAGCAAGCAACCTAGGGAAGTAACACAAGCAGTTACTTGTAAAACTAGGACACTAGTGCTGTCCCATAAAGGTGTTTTGAGAATTCCACATTCAAAACTATGAAGCACTCACACTACTTTAAAAGGAGCACAAAAAACCTTAATACTTTAAATGATGTTTGAAAAAACTGAAATATTTTGTCTAAAGCCAGAAACATATTACATAAACCTTGCTGCCTATATCATCTTATGCCCCTACTCACTCTGGCTGATACTCAGTGCAGTGTAAGAGGAAAAGATCATGGCAATTAGAAATTTTAGATGATCAAGGTGATCAACCTACTACTGCATGTACAAATGAGCACCCCTTGTGTAACTATTTTAAATTAAGACCATATAATGAAATATTTCCAAGGTTTTAATTTCAAACAAAGCCCTTCCATGTTCTAACCCTATACTCTGGCTTTCCCTAGTTCAAGAAATCTAATGCAATAGCATTTTTTAGGTAATGCTAACACCCCACTAAACCATACTGTAAATTGAGCTTAATTCCAACTACAAGAGCACCTCTACTCAGCAAAATCTGTGATGCAGAATCCTGCTGCCTTTTTTTGATATCCATACCTTTTCAACTATTCAACTTCAGCAGGCAGAGAACTGCTATTCATTCTGCCCCATATTTGCTACCATTCACACTGAAGGATATCAGATATATTTCACCAGAAGAGAAAAAATGAAACAGTTAAGTTTCTTTCGGGAATTTATCTTTCATCCTAACCAAAGCCATGCTCTGTATTCAAGAACACAAGGGGAGCCCAGGGTTTTGCAAGATCTGAAACGTGATCATGCTCCTTCTGCTCCACCACACAGTTATATAAAAAATTAATATAAAACTGATTTTTTTAAAAAAATCAAACCTTTCAACAGTAATAATACAGAGCTAGATAGCAGCAGCAAACAGAACAGTTCTCTTGATTCCAAAGACATACAGTCCTGTTTCCCCTTCATGTGATAAGAGAAGAAGGAGGCTAAACAGACACTTTTTATTTCCCAATACATAAAAAGCCATCAGGTCGTATTTCCCATGCTCTGACTCCTCCCAGTTTTCAACAATGAAGACATAAAAAGAAGAAATCACAGAGAAATTCAATTATCTCTTCCCAAATTTAATACTGAAAAATTCCACACTTACAAAGCACTACATGCAATATGTCAACACAAAATGGACCAGTTTGGAGGACCACAAGGATCACAAGATGAAATTATGGAGAATTTTGTCTGCAGAGGGGAGGCAGCAGTTTCTATTGACACAAATGCTCTCATGACCAGAACGATTCCCTCTGCAACAAGACAAAATTTTTTTCATTGCTCACAGTGGTTTTAATATTGAATCTCACCCACTTTGCATTGGGAGTGCTAAAAAAACCACTTTGCTCTTCCAAAGCATCATTTTTCCTTCTCTTCCATTACTGTTTGCAGTTAGTTTTGAAGGTAACAATGAGACAACACCTCAACACATCACCTAGCAAAGGCTTGTGTATTTATATACACTTCTGACTGGTAAGTTTGAGGAGTGCAGGGCTTGAGCTTGCCATTTCTGAAATCCCAGGAGGGCTCACACTACCACCAACCTGACACTAAAACTGATGCTGATGGCTCTGCTGCAAAGTAGTCTTACTTAGAGACAAAGTTTTGCAGAAGTGACAGCCTGAGATTCTGTTTACATTAAATACACTTAAGCTGGTCATTACAGAAATTAAGAGTTCCTATTTCTCAGCCCTGCAAACTCTGCATGACTTTTTTAAGAACTACACTGTGTAACTAATTCACTTGTGTGTTTGCATCCTTCCTAAATCATCTTGTGGGTGATTTACAATCTCAAATAGATTTTGCTCTCTTAGCAATGCAGAGTCACTGCTAACAAGAATAGACATGTGTAAACACTGACTGAAAACAAAAATCATCAGAATTCTTAATACCTATGACAAGCAGTTTTGGCTAAAACTTTTGCATTATTTTTACAATCCCTTTTAACATTTGATTTTGAGGAGTTCTTAAACTAAAATTTCACTTTCCAGATGGACCGTTTTTGCTAGTTGTCAATGGAACAGAAAACAAACATTTCTGAATTACAACAGTGAAAAAAATGAGTGCTACTTATCAATATAACCACAGAACAGATACTCCAAGATCTTCCTCAACACCCTGTTAAACGCCAGTTGCAGTAAAATAAGATTCTTCAAAATCTTATTAGTTCAATATGTCAATGTTCACACACTACACACTACTACATACAAATCCCTGTATCAAGTCATAAGCCATCAGTAAGACCAAAAATCCCCACCAACCACAAATTGAAGTTGCTTCCTTTTAACTGCATCGTGTCACGCAAGATAAATTAAAGAAAACCATTTGGTTTGCATGTCTCTGATTTCCCTAAGAAATTAAGCACACAAGACAGGCAGTCCCTCACTGGCAAGCATGATGTGATGCCAAGGACTCTGCAGTGACAGATCAGTCCCAGAGCCACCCGGCCTGCTTCTGCCTTTGTTTGCTTTAGGGAAACACACACAGGAACCCAACAGGTTCTGTGAGCAACAGAATTAACCCAGTCTGGTTCCTCCTGGGTCTGTCTCTCAGCCCTAATTGCAAGTGCTGATTTAAGCTTTTCCTATGGCTGGAATATTTATAAGAGCTTCTTTTAATGGACTTCTTTCCATGTTACCTGGCTGTATTTTCATTAAATTTGGAATCATTTCATTGGCACAAGTCCAGGGGACACCTGGCACCTCAAAGCTGTATGCCCTACTTACCTAGGAGGGCAGACTAAAAGAGAGGGTTTAATTATTTACAAGACAAAGATTTTTCCCTCATGTTTATGCCTTTCATTCTAACCAAGCAAGAAACAAACAAAAATTTTATAGGAAAAAAAAAAGTTAAATTTGTGCATACAGAAGAGGAAAAAAACCTTTAAAATACAGCTCTAAAGACACAAAAACACACCTTTGTTATTAAGTGACACTAGCTGAGGGCTAACTGTTTTTTTGGGTTTTTTCTGATTCACAAATTTTATTCAGCTTCATTTTAATGAGGGGCCTACTTAATAAAAGGTGCTCAGTATTTTAAAAGAAAATTCCTACTAGAATGCTACTAACTCTTGACTCAATCAACAACCAGCACATCATCTAAGCCATCAAATTGAAAAAAACAAACCACCACAGAAAAGGTAAATCTTTTAAGGCTCCCTGATTTGTAAACATTCACACATCAGAAAGAAACCGAAGAATTTTTTTTAGGGCAAAGGAGATGGTAGACGTTCCTTCTCCTCCTTCTCTCTGCAATTCCTCTAAATCTAGAATAGCATTTTTGTCCTTCACAGCTCCAGTGACTCTGCAGTCACTTCTGTGCTTTTCCAGACCACACAAGAGGAAAACAAATGTGAAGATGAGAAAACTATTGTTTTGTACTGAATACATAAAATCAGATTCTGAAGACCAAGTTATTGAATGTTAAAACAACTTGCTTAGCATTCTGCTTTTCCAGGCCAGGTGTTTCCACCAGGCGGATTTAGATTTGTACATAATAAAACTTCTGAGTGCTTCTTGAACTTTTTTTCCAGGTAGCTTTACATCACCTTAGTGATGAAGATCCTACCCTTGGAAAGTTTCACAGCTAACCATGAGGGGTCCTAGTTAACTGGCCCAGTAATGTTAATCACTGTTACATAAAAGCAGCAAAGCAGTCACTGAGAAAGCAATTCAGTAGGAGAAAAGTTGGAGGGCAGACAGACTTCAAGGCATTCGAGACAAACCCAGGAGCTCCTTCCAGAAAGCTCTAATGCAGGATGACAGACTCGCTCTTCTAAATCCCTTGCAGGGTGGTCTGACCCCATCAGCCCTAACAGCTGGATCTGGGCTTTGAGACCCTCTGTGACCCCCCACCTCAACAGAGCCTACCTCCACATCCCAGGGAAGCAGCTGTCCTCCCCATCTGGCAGCAGCTGCTCCCCCAGCACCTGCTGCAGGGATCCAGGCAGTTGTTCCCCAGCGGGGCTGGAAGGGACAACTGCTGCTCCCAACACAGAGAGCTGGGCTGTTGCTGCTGCAGGAGCCGGGAGAGCCACAGGCAGCTGTTGCTGACTCAAACACAGACCCAGGCTCCTGCTGCCCGGACAGACAGTGGGTGGCAGTTGTTGCACAGAAGCTGGGAGCAAATGGCATTTGGCAGCCAGGCAGAATGCATCTCACCTGTGGCACCACTGCTCTGCTCGCCAAGGCAAAACAGCAGTCAAAAGTCTCCCTAAGGCCACACTTAGCCAGCAGCTGGATGTGGAGGACTTAGACGCCTGTCTCCCTCAGCATTCCTGTTGAACAATTCCCTATTTCCTTAGCTACCAAGAGTAGCTGTTTCCTCCACAAAGAGACCATCTCTAACCTAACACAATCTAGGCCTAGAACATTTCACACAACAGGTTCGGGCCCATCAAAACGAGGCAGGCAGATGGCTGTGAATTACACGGTGCACTACTCTCTCCTGTAAAAAAGTCAGATAAAAAAGAAACTCTCACTTTGTGCCTAAGTAGCCTCCTCATACACTCTGCAGCCAACACTCTCAGCTGCAGCCTCCTGCAGCAATTTAGAGTAGATGCAAATACAGGTACCATACTCAGTACACAAAACCAAAAGAATAAAACTGGAGACTTAGCTCCCGGTACTCAGAAGAACAACAAATTTAGACAACTGATCGCCAGGGAAGTGACACTACCTGTCAACTACAGACTTTTTTCCCCTCTCGCTAATATCACATCCATCTGTCTCAGAGTAAGACTAAGCTACCGTGATTCCATCTGCTGCCCAGCCCTCAGACATCAAAACAGCTAATACAGACTCTCCAGTGCTAGATGAAACAGGAGAAAACAGCTTTCTGTCAGCAGCATTTTGTTGCAACTGTAGCTCAGTCCATCACTTCAATATTCACATACAGCTAAAATGCCCAAAGAAGCAATTACCTTAAGGCACCAAGGAAGAGCAGCTTTCCCTCCTTGTGATCTCCTACAAAAACCCAGGAAGTCAGCATTAATGCACCTCCATCCACTGCCACTGCCCAGACAGCACCCTAGCAAGTGCTTACTTTTGAAAGCGCTAAATAAATTTTTATCACTAGAAACAGCAACTCAACTAGAGTTAACTCTATTCCATAAAGATATATGGGGTTTAAAGAGACATCAGAAATGCTGGCAAAGAACACATGTTGTTAAAAATCAATTCACTATCCCTCCAGTAACTTACCCTGAAAAGGGAAGAGAAGCTACGAGCATGGAAAGCCCTTTCTGAGTCCAGGCCACAAACCTGCTCAGAAGGACAGCTCAGTTTCCCAGGTCAGTAAAACAACAAATCACTCAGAGCTGTCCTCTGCATATGAGATACAGCAAAATGTATTACTTATCTTCTTGCATATTTCCCCTGCAACATAACCAAATTTTACCTTGCTGTTTTATTCACCTCTTCAATTACAGCCAGACAGATCAGTTCACAGACACACTCCAACTCCCTGCCAGATTTTGCATACCTCCAAAGACAGTCTGCAGCCTCTCTGGGGAGTTTGTTCCAGTGCTTCACCACACTCACCAGGAATTTTTTTTCTTACATTTAATTTCCCATGCTGTAACCTATATCCACTGCCTCTCACCCTCAGACTGTGCAATTCCAAGAGAAATTTGATTCTGTATTGTCTGCTCTCACCCACTGTATAGCTGAGACAGCAACTAGATCCTCCCTTAGCCTTCTCTTCCAGGCTACACAAACACAGGTCCCTTAACCTCACCTTTCACACAAAACTGTGCCAGCCTCCTCCCCTCCTAGGTAACCCTTCACTGGACTTGCTCTCCTTTGCCAGTGGAGGGACTGATACTGAACACAGCACTCCTGTAGTTGTGGTCTCACCAGTACAAGGTGAAGGTGAACGAATGGCCTCCCTCCATCTCCTGGCATAGTAGTGCAGCTCATTACACGGCTACTACGTCTTCTGGAAGAATCCTTAAATCCCTTTTTAAGCATTCCTAGCATAAATCAGGCTTTTAAACAACCCAACACTGAGTTTTCTGTATCTAGAGGCAAACATAGTACCTTGCTTCCTATTCCCATGCATTATGATGAAAATGGCTCAGTAACCAAAGATAATAATTAGAAGGCTACAAAGCACCAAGGGCAGCTACAGATTGTATCTGCTAGAAGTCCACTCAAACCCAGAAATACTTAGGACACTAATTCACCTAAGACGTAGTAGTAAGTCAGAAAATTTTCTTTAAATTCACACATACACTGTTACAATGGCAATTACTTCAAAGCAACTGAAACAAAGCACAACATTTGCCCCCCTAAAACAGGTAAAGTTAAGCCCATATGTTCAGCCAAGACAGTAAAAGTTTTAGTACCTTAATTCCAAATTTTGGATCTATGTGTAACTCCCTTATGGCCTATCAAGAGATGCAGCTCTCAGACACTCACAAATGAGATTTTTTGGTACCTCACCTCTTCTCATCCCAGAGTCCCACCTGCCTCAGGCCCACCTCCACAGACTGCAACAGCAGCTACACACATGTGCCTCTGCAGCATCCCTGCTCATTCTAACCTTTCAACAACCCTACTGATGTATCGAGACTGTTCTTATTATGAGTCATCCATGGTTATTAAATTAACTTTTACTTCTTTCTGTTTCAGACAAACACTTAAAAAAAAACAACATCCAGGCATATCAACGGAGACACAGACTGAAAGGTCACCTACTGCAAGCTTCTAAATGAAGAGATAAGAATGCTTCTCTGTTTTTACATAACTCAGAAGACCATCTGGTAAAAATTAAGCAGATTCACCAGCTGTTCGTTTAGCAAAAACAAGCCAATACACTTACCAGTATCAGAAATCAAGAAAGGGTTTTAGGCAAATATGCCAGGACAAAGTTTGCCCAATGAATTTCAACCCACACCCAACTATTTACAAGTTTCATCATTCTACTATCTGAGCAACCCCTTAAGCAAAACTCTGAAGTAAGGAAGCATTAGTCTCTTTCTACAGGAGGAAGGGGAGGGAGAAGAAAAAATTGTATTTCTGAAGGTCACAGAAGATGTTTCAACCTACAGCTCCCAAGCAGACAGGAGTGAACTTTGCCCATGCTCCGAGATGACTGGAAACCTTCTGAGGGAAGCAAGCAGGGGACAAAGTCTGAACTAGTAGCATGAAGCTCTAACCACCTCTCAGCAGAACCAGCTAACTCGGCACCACACTAACCACTTTCAAATGGTTTCCAGCAGACTGTGAACACTCTCCACACTCTGCTTCCAGAACACCACGAAGGCACATCCCTAGGAAGCCTGTGAGCTGAGCCAAGACATGAACTCAAGCCTCCCAAGCCCCACGCTAACATTCTAGTGTTTAAGCCACATGCACTACATACAAAGAGCAGTGGTCAAACTGAATTAAAAACCAAACCAAAGTCAGTATCATTCATTAGTACTCTGGACTACCAGACCCATTTGTCTTCCCTGAGGACTGAAGACAGCCCTCACCCAACAACTACAAAAATGCTTTAGTTAAGATTATCCCAAAGTTTCTGTGCTTGTTTAATGCTTTTATTAAAGTATCTCAGTGAAGGCAAAACCCCAAGATATCCTGAATCATGATCATGCTGCTGTTATGCTTTATCACATAAGAAGAAAAATTGATGGAAAACAGAAAAGAATTGCATGGGTCAAAAAAACGCTTTTTCTTACTGGGCATTTGCAGTCATCTCCTTTCTCCTCAGTGTCTCAAAAGCAACAGAACTTTAAAAACAACTAAAGAATAAATAAAAGCCACTTTTTAGATAAGCACACACAGGAAGAGTAGTGATCCGTACCAAAAAATCTTACTCAACAATCCATAAACTCTCTTGTTTGGTTGGGTTTTTCATGAAGAACAGGACCAAAAGGAACAGACATATTCTTCAAAACCTGGAAAAGGCATTGTCATGGTTTAACCCCAACCAGCAGCCAATCTCCACACAGCCACTCACTCTCTCACTCATCAGAGGGACCAGGGAGAGAATCAGAAGGGTAAAAGGTAGAAAATTACAGTTAGAAAATTTAACAGGGAAAGCAAAAGCCACATATACAAGCAAAACAAGGAATTAATACCCTGCTTCCCATGAGCAGGTGCTCAGCCATCACCAGGATAGCAGGGCCTCATCACACACACCAGTTTTGGGAAGACAAATGCCATTGCTCCAAACATCCCCCTCTGCCTCCTTCTTTCCACCCCTTTAAATACTGAGCATGAGTCCATTTGGCCTGGAATATCCCTTTGGTCACTTGGGGTCACCTGTCCCAGCTGTATCTCCTCCCAGTCTGCCATGTACCCCCAGCCTCCTTGCCAGCATGGCAGTAGGAAAAGCAGAAAAGGCCTTGGCTCTGTGTAAACCCTGCTCAGCAATAACAAAAACATCTCAATATTATCAACACTGTGTTCAGCACAAATCCAAAACACAGCCCCATACCAGCCACTGTGAAGAAATGTAATTGTACCCCAGCCAACACCAGCACAGGCATCCAAAATAGGGAAACAGAAGACACTCAAATCCCAATCAAGCACGGGTCATACCATAATGCAGGTCAACAGGCACTGGGGGAAAAAAAACCAAACCACCAAACATTTATCCAAAGACATAAAAATTACATAAGCTTTTAAAAGCATCAGGACAAGAAAACCTGCCAGTGAGTCAGTGGGATCAAAGGAAGAAGACAACAGAGAAATATTGAAAGAAGGTAAGGGAATATCAGAAAAGCTACATGAACTCTATGCACTCATATTCACTAGAGGAATGCAGGGACCATCCTATAACAGCTGCTCTTTATAGAAAACACTCTTATCCTAAAAGCTCCGTATAGACACACAGAAAAAAACACTAAGATCTGATGATAGACCCCAAAATTTTAAAGGAACTTAAATACAAATTTTTCACTGCAGACTTTTCTTACAATCAGCCTAAATTTATTATCAAATCAACATCACGCTCCTACACTACTGACATTAAGTTTTCGGTGAATTTTATTGAGGTACAAACCAGAGGGGGTTAAGACTTCTACAGTTCAAATGAATTTGACTTCTGTACCATAAGAAACAGAAATTCCAATAAAGTAGACAGAATAGACTTTGTATGCCCATGTATACAACATACTGAGAAAAAGTGAGCACAGCTTCTACAGAGCAAACTCACAGATCACAAAGCTACTCAGATGTCTCTGAAAAACTCAGTTCTTTGAAGAACACAAAAGTAACTCGAGCTGACACAGTTTATTTCCAAAATTTTACAACAAACCCCATCATCAAGCTTTTGAAATGCTGACTTCCAGAAACTAGGATGAGGCAAATCCATTCACATTCTGCTCCTTTCAGCTCTTTCCTAAGGACCAGCAGATGAGACATTAGGCCAGCTGGGTCTTCGATCTGAGCTGATATGGCACCTTTGATATTTGCTCACACAAACAACCTGACCTTTAAAGAAAAAAAAAAAATAATAGAAGTGACTCAGTTTCAGTGTTCTTGTCTTTACAAATTGTTTCCTGCATTAGGTAAAACATGAAACCTATATGAAATAACCCAAGGGCTAACGTACTCTCTTCTAGTTTCAAAATGTCTCTTAAGAACTTCAGCTTTAATGAATTATCTTTTGAAAGCATAAGTACTCCTGTGGAACAAAGACCTGCTTAACCAGTTAGAGGACCAGTAGATTTCGATAGAACAAACAACATGTAATGCATACATTGGGGCTTTGATTTCCTCCTTGAGCAGTTTCTTTTTACAATTGCACATTATCTAGTCAGCTCTAAAAAATGGGTTTAATTAGTAGGTATCAATCCAGCCAGGAAACATGTCATTTCCTTTCATCCAAATGATGAGGGGCAAGTAAAATGTTAGGTACTTCCCCAAGCTTTTTATTCTAGTTCCTACAGTGGTTAAAAGAAAGGACTCATCTAATGGCTGCCCCACATATGCACAACCTTATTCACTGACTAGAAAACCATGAAATCCTATAAAAAAAAGCTATGTAGTTCCTTAATAAGCTACTACCTCTCGCTTCTAATATGGAAGTGTATGAAAACTAGGCTTGCAGTGGCAACTGAACCATAAGAACAGCCCAAATAGAGGGAAACTCTACCCTTTCAGGCTTTCCAGCTCCAATGCAGTATTCTCAGGATGGCAGTTCTCAGGACCCCTTAAGACAAAGCAAATGACTCAAATCCTCATCCTCTCCCACACCTCCTTCCATACAAAAATATGAACTCTGTGTGTTCACTGTAAACGACCCTTGCTTACCAAGAAATATTAGCCATGTGGTATTTTCAACACAACAAATAATTTTCACATTACCTTTCAATGAAAGCCCATTCCTAGCCTTTGGGAGCACATATAATTAATAATTTCAGTATTAGCACTGGTTGTCATGGCATTTGAAAAAGGATCCTAGAGCTACCACCTCTCAATCTGTTTCAGTGACCTACTAACCCAAATACCTATATGAATGGGCTGATGGAAATGGTGACATGATTACTATGATGTGAAGAGTCTTTTCAAGGTAATTGAATGAAAAGAACACTCTTTCCTTCTAAAGACAAACTAGTGCTCCACTGGTAAATTATTTAGGTTCCTACAGCAGGGCTGTAATGCACACAAATCATAGTATCCTCTTTCTTCTCCATAAGTGTCAGTTGGTATTTCTAATTAATGTCTGTCCTTATAGAGGAGAAATTAGCTGGCTTTTCCATGAACATCTATCAGCGGGAATATTCAAGTTGTGATGTTTCTAAAAGGACACCACTTACTCCATCTTCTTAGTTGTGACTCTGGGTTCCACTTCAGTTTAAAGGCCAGAGCAGTGCCCAGTAAATCCAACTAGCCTTGTTCTGATGAACGTGATCTCTGGGATTACAACTAAGACGGAACGTATCTAAAGAAGATGAAACTTCAGAAACACACAAACAATAAATTGATAAAAGTGATGGCCTTGGTAGCAGTCAATGAAAATAACAATAACCAAACTAAAACACACTAAGCATGCAGCATGCTTTTACCTTGTCTCTTGGCCCTAAGGCCATTAACAGCAAACAAAACCAATTGTGCTCCAAACAAAGAGGCGCAATTACCAGTTCCAATGCTGCATAATGCACGAAACTTGAAGGTGATAAAAAGCAACAAGAGTCAAAAGGAATTGTAATAAAAATTAACAGGCCTCATAGGTATGAACTTCAACATCCTACAGCGTCCTAAAGCCCTCTTTTTAACAATTGAAAACCAGCCCTGTTTACTGTTTTAAAATTTAGCTAAAGATGCAGTAACCTATATCCACCAAAACAGGTCAGGTAAAGCAGTGCTGAGCATCTGGGCACCCGACTACGAGACACCCAGCAGAGCCCACTTTTAACTGAAGAAACCCAGTTTGGGGATATGAATAAACAAACCTGTCTATCCCAAACCCTGATTTCTAATCTCTGGAGTAATGGATTTCCTTCCAGCTAATATGGAGAGAGCTGCAGAGCTCAGTTCAGCACCCACTGCATTCTATTCTACAGAGAGGCCACACAGAAGAAAGGTTTGATATAAGCAAGACTGAGGTTTAAAGCTCAGACAGATCCAAACACAAATAAACCCAGATATTTAGGGAGACTTTCTGATGAAAATGTAGGCCTCCAAGAACTTTAAATCTTTGGAAAGTATCCTCCAGCTTATGTTTAAACTTTGTCTGGAACTCTCTTCAGCACCTATCTTTTGTTGAGGATCTTGTTTCAAGTGAATTGCCAAACACTCCACTGAAAGACTGCAAGGAAATCAAGAACACTCCTTTCTGCTCCAGTGTCTTAATGACAAAACATGTCTTTTTCTTTCAGAAATCAATACTAATCAACTTTACTATTTGTTTAAAACCCATAGTGGGTGGTTTACTCTTAAAGAAAACAGTTAAAACACTTTTTCCAGCCCCCAGCATAAGTCACAGTCCAGGCCAAGAATCAAGGGTATTGCCTTAAACCTATTGCTGTATCTGCCTCCCTTTCTCACCCATCAAATTTTCATATGGCAATAATTTAACATGACAAAGAAGCTGAGCCAGCATGCCAACACACACAGGAGAAAGCAGAGCCCGCTTATCACCCTCAGAAAGGTGAATACACATGAAAATTCTGCACATGGACTGCTAGACAGTGAAAACAGGGTGCACAACAGAGATAATCTTCTACAGGGCTGAGGGAGACAAGACCACAAGAAGGAAAAAAAAACAAACCACCATTAAAAATATATCTTGCCATTTATTTAGTGGCAGTGTATTAACCTCCAAGTGAAAAGAGTCTCCAGTTTTTCTTAACTGTAGCCATTCCAGACAGAAACAAGTAGTCTGAATTATGGTTAAATCTTAACCAAACAAACAAAAAGAAGCTGATGTATCAATATCATGGTCAATTTCATAATTTAAAAACTGATCACTTAACATGCTTTCTCACTTTTTTGTACCCATGGCAATGAGGTCTACCTTCCCAATGCCCCCTTGCTCCTCTGTTTTTATGAAAAAGATTGACACAGAGTTGAAGTTCAAAAAAAAAAAAGACATTTTTATATACGTGTCTGTGAATTACACCAAAGTAGCCTATTATCTAGTTGAAGAAAAAAAAACTGGAAAAAAAATATCACATAACTTGGTTTCACAATGAACATGGATGAAAGACAGAAGGAAGAAGCAAACTATTAGAAATCTGTTGTCTCAATGAAAGCGATTTCTGAGTTTTGCCATTCCACTCCGAAGTCTTCCCAAACTGACCAAATCCTGAGCCACTTATTTATGTGGTCAGTGAAAAAAATGTGACTTATATGAAAAATTTCCTTCTGAAGCTCAGTGTGCCAGATATTCTTGTAATATATGGACACACATGAGGCAGCAATTCCCACAATAATGCAACCCTCAGGCCCACTCTACATTCAGAATTGTTGTGAGGACAACCACACAGCATCAGTGAAGTGGTCCTATAGGTAGACATAACTTATAATGACTAAACAACATTCTTGTTCATTTTAGTCTCCATCCTAAGTGAGGCTGTAAAAACAAAAGTAAAGGTGCTAATGTGCAAAAACATCAACACCTGACACTTCTGCTAATACTCAAAGATTGTTTTTCATTCCTGAAGTTTAAGTATGCCAAATTAATGAAGTTTGGTGCAATTAAAGTTTGCAACTTTAAAAGATAAAAAAAACCCTGTTTTCTTTATAATGAAAAGTGAACCCCAAACTGCAGAGACCTTGGATATGTTTGTATTATGTGAGTACCTGGGTATCCCAGTGGAGATGGGAGCACACTTTGCAGTTAAAATACAACAAACTAAAAAGAACAGTGATGTTAGAAAATTGGTAGAAATTATATGCCCTATTTCCCCCGGCATGTGAAGTACACTGCAGCATCCCTCTTTCACCAATTCACACGCAGCTACCTTTTTGAAGGATTTATGCTACAAACACAAGCTGCTCTCTTCCTATGGAGTTTTTCCTTTATGCCAATGACACTTTGTGGAGAAATTCTGAATTGCATTTAGTAAAAAAGCTCAAACTTGTTTGTGCGCTCCACTCCACATCAGCTACTGCCACCGAAAACAATCAGACTACTCATGGACAAAGCAAAACTTGTACATAATCTTTCCTAAGTGAGGGCCTAAGAAGGCAAAGTTACACAGGTTGCTCATACAGCCCACACGCATGAATACGTACTTTGTGCTCCCTGGGTAGCATACAGTAGCCTCATTAAAAAGGAGAGGAAAAGAAAATAATTATAAACCACACAGAACAGGCTTTAATTGTTTTGAGACATTAAGCAAAAATATTCTGGAGATCACTTACTGTGTTTTACTCTACAGTTAAAATATTTCATAAAATTCAAAGTTTTTATGCATAAGTATGCATATATATAAAATACTTTAAGTGTTTCTCTTTAGTACCTCAGAACACAGAAGGAACCTGTTACAACAATCAGAGCTAAAGAGACAAAACAAATGCAATACAAGTTCCTCCCCTAGCTGAAGTCAATGGCAGAATCCATAACGACTTCAAAAGATAAAAAATAAATCCATGAAAACTTCACAAAAGCATCAAGCATTAGCATAATTATGATTTCACTGAAATTTTTTTATGGGGAGAGAAAACCCTTTCAAGCTTTAGAAGTTCAAAGACCACTGCTCTATCCATCTTGCACATAACTTGGGAAGGGTGAGGGTGAAATGGTGATGGAAGTTTCCCTCCCAACTTAATTCAGCAAATATTAGCTGAACAAAACTACAAAGAACTGCTTTTGAAAATTTCCACTGTGTGCAACATTCTTCAACAAGAAACCTCACACAAATACAGATGACAGCAGAACTCTGAGAAACATATTTATTAATTAAAAGGTACAGAAAATATAGAAGGGGAAATCAAGCAGAATTACCATGAACGTAATGTTTTATTTTAATTTCTTAGTGAATGATTTGGAAATTCCATCAAGTATTTAAAAACTCAAAATCCTTAACTGTTTTGTAACAGCCTAAAGATACAAGGCCTAATAATGACTGACATTGTCCTGTACTAATCTGAAGCTTTAACAGCATGACAATTAACAGTTCAGTGCTTCAAAATCAGGTACACACGATGTTATTCTTTAAAACAACGGGATGAAACAGAAAAACAAAGCTGTCTGCTGAAATACAAGAGGAAAATGTTTGGGTTCTTTTTAAATAAGCATTGGTATATGATAAAATATTCCCTGTGACCTAAGTTCAGACATATTATATCACCCACCCTTCATCTAAAAGTGGTTTCTGTGACTCCACTGCCCACCTGCAAGTTTGCAATGATACTTACTTGTCTTCACGGTAACAAACACTGCAGTTGCTTTTATACTTTTATTAATTGGTTTCAAAATCCAAGCACAAAACCACTGCAAAATAGCATGGACATAAAAGACTTGTGAAGTGTAAATCTGCATTGAAAACACTATTAAAAAATAACATTACATTCACCAGTCACTAACTCCATCATCTGGGATTCCCAAATGTAAACCTGTTTCAGGTGTGGGATTCCACAAGAACTGGTCCCACTGGTATGAGTGCAGAATGGGGGTCCCAGTTTCCCTCTACACAGTGTGCTTTTACTGAAAGAACTCCTTTATGAAACTGCAGCCTTAAAAATGAAACGTCATTCCTTACGTATACAAAAGTATCAATACAATAACAACTGTTGAGTTTAATAAACATGGGTGTAAGATATTCAGGTCCAGAAAGTGACAACACCTCCCTGTTATCAGCTGGGAACTCCACGTGTTACATCAGTGAGATACCAGATACCTTTTGCAAAAGAGGAATTACATAATGCACACTACAGTCACCCTACCTGTAGCTCCAAAGAAACACATGCACAGTGAATGAAGGGATTGCTTTAAAAAGAAAAAAACCTCAATGAAATAGTTTCACTGCTAACAGCTGGGAAAGAGTCTTTTAAGAAGCTGAACATCTAGGTGGCAAGTTTTATAACTCAATCCAAGAATAACCAGGAGCTTCTCTGCAAAAGAACAACCATTGCAAATGGACAGACCTTAAAAAAACGCCATGGACTGAAAAACAAATACTAAAGAGATATATTCAAATATTGTCTGATACCCTTACAAGCTGCTTTTAGCTCTCCCAAATGCAGGAGAGCATTTGGAGAGAACCCTTCACTTCTTTGTTTACTTGCTGTTAGAAAAACAACATAAACCCAAGCAAAATTAAGAAGCAATATACTGACCAGATTAGCCAGGGTCCTGAACACATCACTTTTACTTACAGAAAGACTTTATTCTGGGAATAAGATTTAAGACTCTGAAGTTAAATTACAACCGTTTCGCTTTGGGGGAAGGAAAAGTAAGGGAGAACTTTGAAGGGCATATTCCTCCTTTCCACACAAACATGTTGTTGTTTGGAATGGGGTGTGAGTTTCACTGTCATCGCAACAGTCATAGGCTGAGGCAACCATGGAGTGAGTGAGTGTTGATGCTGGAATGGAAACACCTCTGTTCAGCGCTAATCTGTAGTACCAGCAAGTGATTCACTGCAAACACCGTGACAAATCATGAGGAGTGATGAGTTTTGTGTCCTCCCTGGCATCCACCTCTTCCTTCCAAGTGAGCTGCCTCACAGCTGTCCCAGGGCCTGGCTTGGCTACACGGGGTGCGAACAAGCAAAGGGGATGAAAAGCCTTCTTCTCTCTTTATTAACTAAAAACCGAAACTCTCTAAGTTAAAGAAGACATTTTGTTCACGCTCCTTGAGAGAAGGGGGCACGCGTTCCCCATTTCTGACAAATAGAAAAGAAGAAGGCAGCCCGCACAGGGGCTCCGCAGGGTGGGCTTCGCACCCCCCGGCGCTCCCCACAAAGAGCGGGCGGCGAGGGCAGGGAGAACGGCGGCGAGGGGCCCCGGCGGTGCGGCGGCGGGGGGATTTACCTGGAAATCCGCCAGAATCATCTCCCGGTCCATGTTGGACGCCATTGCGGGCGGCGGCGTCCCGGCGGGGCTCGCACCTGGCGCGGGCGGCGGGACGGGGCAGGGCGGCCGATCAGGGGCTCATGGAGGAGGCGCCGCGACCCGGCCCCGGCGGCGCCTCCCGCGGCGGAGCGGATCTGCACGGCTCGGCTCGGCTCGGCTCGGCTCGGCAGGCAGCGGGCAGGGCAGGCAGCGGGCAGCGCTGCCTCGGCCGCGGGGCCGGGGAGGAGGAGGAGGAGGAGGCAGAGGAGGAGGAGGAGGAGGAGGAGGAGGAGGAGGCAGCGCCGCTCCCCGCCTGCCTCCACAGCGCCTGTGTCGCACATTTTGCCTGTCATTGAGGTCGCAAAGAGGCGCTTTGCGGCCGACACGTGATCGCCCGCCTGTCAAGCGCTCCCGGGAGCCGGGGGCGGGACCGCGCCGGGCGGGCTCGGCGGGCACCGCCGTACGGGGGTACAGGGGTATCGGGGCACTGAACCGGGGTACCGCACCGGGGGTACCGCGGTACTGCGGGTACCGGGGTACCTCATCGGGGTACTGGGGTACCGCACCGGGGGTACCGCACCCCGCGGGCACCGCGCCGGCGGAGCTGCCGCAGCCGCCCGTCCCGGAGCTCGGCGGCTCCCCCGGGCCCGGCTGGGCTTCGCCGCCGGCTGCGGCCTGAGGGCTCGGCGAGGACGTGTCTGAGGCCATCCCGGGGCGCTGCCGGCAAACAGGGGCCGCCGGGCGGCCTTGCCTCCTCATCCATCCATCCCTCCTTCGATCCCTCCATCCCCGGTGCCATCGGTGAATGCAGCGGCGCTCCCGTCTCCCCAGCCCTCCTTCCCTCCATCTCTCCCTCCCTCCATCCCTCTCTCCATCCATCCCTCCCTCACTCCCTGCACGCCTCCCTCCATCCCGCCCTCCATCCCTCCCTCCATCCATCTATCCCTCCCTCCCTCCCCGGTGCCATCGGTGAATGCAGCGGCGCTCCCGTCTCCCCAGCCCTCCCTCCCTCCCTTCATCCATCCATCCCTCCATCCATCCTCTTTCCATCCCTCTCTCCATCCATTCCTCCCTCCCTCCATGCCTCCCT
>JAWWEW010000006.1:6081901-6162404 GCA_035583185.1 Anabacerthia variegaticeps | reverse complement strand
TCCCTCCATCCATCCATCCGCCCCTCCCTCCATCCCTCCCTCCCTCCCCGGTGCCACCGGTGAATGCAGCACCGCTCCCGTCCCCCCCGACAGCCCGCAGCGCTGTCCCCGCCGATGTCCCCGACCCCCGGGCCGGGGCTCGGCACACCGCTTGGTCCCCCGTCCCGTCCCGACTCGTCTCAAAAGAAGGAATGCGTTTTTCACAGGTTTCTGAGCCATCGGACCGTGATCTGCACAGCGGCCCTCGCTCAGGCTTACCGCTCCAGCACTGTAAGCTGCACTTCTATTATATATCGCAAATAAATCTGCTTTAAGTAATGCAAATCTAAGTGTAATTAATGCCTTTTATGCCTGCCTCCTGCCACCCGATGCAGTTCACCTACCCCCTTAGCACTGACATTAAACGCGGATTTGGACGCCAGTTTGCTAATTAGTCCAACATATTTTGCTGTGCTTTTTAGAGGAGTGTCCCTGTGAGTGTCGTGTGAGTGTCGCGGCTATCTGAGGTCACATATGCATCAAGCAGCTTTCCTATCAGCTTATAAAGCTACATTATGATGCCTTTAAATCAGGACATTTCACCGGGTTGGGGAAACACGGTTCTTTATTGGGTTTTTTTTACTCTTCCATCGGCGGGGGTTACAGGGGCGTTTCTCAGACCCTGCGATGTCCCTTGTCACCGCAGCCGGGATGGCCCCGGGGAGAGCTGCGAGGGGAGCCCGTCGGGGGGAACGACCGCGGGGGGATGAAAAGTTAAGCCGTACCTTCAGGAGAGTCCGTGTTCCCAAGAAAAACCCTGCGAATTGTCTGTGGACACTGCTGGGGAGCGCAGGCTCCAGGGTGCCCGGGCTGTGCGGGTGTGCCGAGTCCCCAGCACTGAAACGCCACTTAAACGATGCAAAGCCAGTGTCAGAGAACCTGGATTGTTTTTTATTTCATTGTGTTGCTGCTCTAGTTTATGTTGGCAGGGCTTGTCAAGAGGGTTTTATTGCCCGCTGACGTTAGCTTAACAATTCGAGCTCCCCATCACCGACCGGCGGGATGATAAATTAATTGCCCTCACACCTGCACCTTTTTTTTTTCCCCCAGTTCGATGTTACAGACAGTTCTGTACTAAGTACAAGGTATGGTGCAATGCCAGGGACAGCCTATGCTAAATTACAAACAAATCCGCCCACACATTACTAGAGAGTAACTGTAATAAAGGCTGAAAAGCGAGTTTTAGCAATTGGAGTGAGGCCAATTAATTCCTGGCAAGAATTGAAGCTATAGGTATGTTGTCAAGATTAGTTACACGGCGTTCACGTCTATTACAGTCATATTTTAAATAATGATATCTATATTAGATCAAAACAGGAAGGATTTGATCCAGAACGTGAAGAAGAGGTGAAAAGCTGCACGTGCCCCTCATGGCAGGAAGTTCACGTCCAAGTCACAGCGAAAGTTTCTAGTCACCTTCTCAAGCCCTCGCCCCTCGACGTGGGTTTTGTTCTTCAACGAGTGTCAGGCAAATTAGGGAGCTGCTTATCTTACTCCTTGTAATGCCCGGCGATAATTATCTCCCTCCAGAAGGTGTTTATTTCTGCTCATTGTGGAGCCGATTGGGACAACACTTTCTGTTTTAGGGGGAGTATCTTTATCATTCATGAGAGGAAATGATCGGGATTAACGAAGTACTTTCTGCAAAGACTTGACAGACCCCACAGTAGAGGAGGCATTTTCTGTCTGGCCAGCTTTACTTGCAGGAGGCCTGCAGCACTCCAGCTACACTTTACTTAATTTTTTTTTGCTATGTGGTGTGATTAACAAAAGAGGGGAGCTTTATTCTGAACTGTAAACTAACAAAAATGTGTGAGATTGTTGTAAGACTTGCAGGTCTATTTTTGCAGTAAGTTACCAAGAGGTAACACCACCAAAGCCTCTGGGGTTTAGGCAGTGATTAGTCACAAAATAAGTAATTTATAAGCCGTCTGACTGAATAATCGAAGTTTTGCATATATATTCCTTCCTTAAGCAGAAAAGCAACTATATTTGAACAGATAGATGCTATTTATATACCTATATTTCTAGAGGGAATTTTGAGGGAAATTATAATTAATATTTTTGATTACAAAACTGATAAAAAAAGAGAGAGAAAAGCACTCTTACCACAATAAGGCCCTTAATAATACACGGTTTTTTCCCCCTTAGTGGGAGCAGCAGTGGGGATCAGCTGACAAACTGAACAAAGCTGCTTTCCCTGCTCCCTGCGAAGGCAGCTCACACTTGTCACCTCTGTGCATTCACAAACAAGCGTGGGTGGGGGGAATCAGTGCAGAAAAATGTAACTGCGAAGCAAAGAGCAGCCGAAGCCGAGAGCAAAACAAAGTGATGCTGGCTTGGTCCAGCTGTCGGTTCACCCCTGCGAGCCGGCTCTGTCCGACGGCCCCGGCCCCCTCGGGTCCCAGCCCCGCTGCCAGCGGCAGGGCGATGCTGCGGGAGATGTCACCGCCGCAGGTTCCCTCCCTAAGGCACCTCCCCGAGCTGCCTCACGCCTGTTTACATTCAAAATCCTTCTCCCGTGGCGTCCACGGACGAAAACAGGCGTGCAGGCTGCGACCGACGGGCTGTGTGCTTATCGGGGGAGCCATGACATCGCAGCTTACCTCCCGGAGGGTTCGCTGGGCGGGATTCCGTCCCCCGAGGGTCCCGAAACCTGCAGCGGTCCGGCCACCGAAGCCCTTCTAAGACACTAAGCACTGTCAGGCAGAGCGGCGGGGACATCCCATCCCCGTCCTGTCCCGTCCGCGCTCCTTCGCCCCGGGAAGCCAAAGCGAAGCCCTCGCGTCCCCTCGGCGCCCGGCCGCGCTTCCCCGCGCAAAATGGCACAGTGGGATCAGCCAAGGCCACCGGGAGCTCGGGGAGCGCAGCCGGACGGTCTCCTTCCAGCGCTCAGACCGCCTGACATTGACCCTCGGCCGCTGACCTTGTGCCGGGGCAGCGCGGCCCGACGGCCCCGCGGGGCGCCCACCGAGGGCGGGGGTCCGGCACCGGGATACCGGGACACCGGGATACCAGGATACCGGGACACCGGGACACCCGAGCACCGGGACACCGGGATACCGGGACACCCGAGCACCAGGGTACCGGGGTACCGGGGCACCGGCACCGGGACACCGGGGTACCGGGACACCGGGGCACCGGGACACCGGGGCACCGGGACACCCGAGCACCGGGACACCCGAGCACCGGTGCCCCGTGCCCGCTCCCGCTCCCGCCGCGGGCAGGTGGAGCCCTCCGGGGAGGGGGAGCAGCCCGGCCGAGGCCGCCCTGCCTCCCTCCTTCCCTCCCCAGCCCCACTCACTCCCGCCGGGGCTCCAACCTCCTTTTCCCTCCGTCCCCCTCCCCACGGCCCTCCCGCTGCCCTCGGGGGCGGCCGGGAACGCCGCCGTGCCGGGGCGGTGTGCGGGGCGGGCGCCGCGGCAAGGCCTTCCTGCCCGAACTCCGCCGCGCCTCCTTAAATCTCTGCCGTTAAAATGTGGGCGGGTGTTTCAACTCAAAAAAGCGCTCAAATTTTTTTTCTTTTCAAAAAAAGCTGATGAGGTTAAAAAAAAAAAAAAAAAAAGAAAGGATAAGAAGAAGGAGTAGGAGGAGGTGGCGGGGCAGGGGGGAAGAGGGGAAAGGGAAAAAGAAAAAAAAAAAAGAGGAGAGAAGAAACCGGCTTCGTGTCCTTAGGAAACAGAAGTAGCGATTGTTTGTGCTTAAAAAAGGGGGAGCGCAAAGCCGCGGGCGGAGGCGGCGGCGGCGGGACCGGCAAGTGCAGCTTCATTTGGCGAAGTTGGAAGCGGAGGCGAGCGGGGCTGTCAGTGCGGCGGCGAGCGCGGCCGGGCCGGGGCAGCGGCGGCTCCTGCGCGGCCCCTGCCCCCGCCCGGAGCCCACCGGGACCCCGAAGGCACCCCAAAGGGACCCCGGCGAGACCCCAGCGGACCCCGGCGGACCCCAAAGGGACCCCAGCGGACCCCGAAGGGACCCCAGCGGACCCCATCGGACGGACGGCGGATCGCGGCGGGGGCGCGGAGGACACAGGGCGGCTGGGCGCGGGTGCCGGCCGGGCCGGGTGCGGGCGGCGGTCCCGGCAGCCCCCCCGGCCGCCCGCCGCCCTCCTGGATGCTCCGGAGCCGCCGCCGCCGGGGGCGGCCGCCGGCCGGGATCGCGCCCGCCCAGGCTGCGCGGGGCCGCGGCTCTGAAGCTGCTGCTGCTGCTGGTGGCGGAGCTGGTGGTGCTGTCGGTGCTGTCGGTGCCGCGGGGACCGGCAGCCGCAGCGCCGGGGGAGCCACCCGGGCGGCGGGACAGCCGCGGCCGCCGCGCCCGGCCCCTGCCCTCCCTGCCCGGCTCGGACCGAGCGGGATGAAGGGGGGATCCCCAGCGGGACCTGGATGCACACTGCCACGGGAGACCTTTCCTCCGAGCTGCTGCTGCTGCTGCTGCGGTCGTCTCAGATCCCGACTGTGAGCAGGGTGGGTTGTCTTCTTCTTCCGAGATCTCAGGTCTGAGTGAGTCTCCGGTGTACGTGTATATATGTTACCTATAGCATATACAATATATTGCATAGCTGATAACCTGGCCCCCCCCTCCCCCCGCGAAAGTGGCCAAAGTCTTTAATAAGAGTTACTCTATATGTGGAAGCAAAGAAATCTTCCTTCAAGTGGAGCTGCAGTTTTGCTGAATAATCACGTGTGAGTTAGGGGCGGGCTCTTGGCAAGGAGGTTTTTTACGAGTATTTACTACAAGGTCTACTCCAGAAGATTAACCATCCCAATCCTTCTGTCAGTCTCCGATGCCATGCCTGGTTAAAAAAAAAAAAAAAAATCTCATCTTTTTTCCGATCGTCAGTCACCCTAAAGAATGGCCGAGCCTTCTGGGAACGAGCTGGCGTCCGCGGCTGCCAAGGGGGACCTAGTGCAACTTACTAATTTGTTGCAAAAGAATGTAAACGTCAATGCACAAAATGGATTTGGGAGGACTGCGCTGCAGGTTGGTATCCAGAGAGGGAGAAAATATTTCATCACTGGTACCTACGTGACCCGGGTTTCCAAAAAAGACAACGTTTTAAGCAGGCTGGTGGATGAAATTCGAGTGGTTTTTCAAACTCGTTGGATGCCATATTTTATAACTTTAGTGGCTCCAACTCCCTAAAATGACGTACTTGAAATAAAACTGGTCAAAACCATTCTTTCAATCGGGGATCACCCTCAATGTCAAACGGGCTACGAGTTTGCTAATATTTTGTAACTTCGTGGGGAGGAGGCAAGGAATGAGAGAGCTGAGATGAAAAGAAATCAGCTTAGGTGAGCAGGATTTCATAGCAGGTCTGTAAACACAAATGTGCTGTTCTCTGAAGCTTAGGATTTATCTCTTTTTTTTTTTTTTCTCCGTTTTTTTTTTTTTTTTTCCTGCAATGTGATTTTAAAGTGTGGCTCGTCTGGGTTCTGGGGTGTGCTGTGGATGGTACTTTTCCTTTATACCCTGTTTGTGAGGAATGACCTTTCTCATTGGGAAGCATGCTGCTCAGAACCGAGGACCTCCGATGTACATTAAGAGTTAGCCCTGCGAGTTAGGGTTCCAGCTGAATCACTTGCTTTTTCATTCATAATTAAGACTTTAAAATTTGCTTTTTTAGGTCGGCTAGCAGGGCACTGCTTCCAATTATTTCCTTTCTGATCATATAGGGTGTTCTGTCCTAATTTTTAACTGTGTAACTGTGCAGGCAGGAGTTGGAACTCGTCCAACTGCAAACTATTGGAGCTGATGAAAGATTTTGCTCTTAATATTATCAGATAATGATGGCGAAAGGGCTAGAGTACCTAGCAAATAGCAAAAGATGTGATTTATAAATCCGGAGGGGAAAAAAAGTGTGGTTATTTGTACTGAAGCTATAAGTAATGAAATGTGGAAGTGGAGCTATAGGTCTTTTTAATTTCACACATTAGTAAAATCGTTTGTTAACCCCTCTCCCCCCTTCCCCTAAAACCATGCTAATGATTTCTGAAACTGTGTTTTTAAACAGCACAGAACCTGTGAATATACCCGAGATATTTACAGCTTTTTGGCTTAACATCAAAATGTTAGTGCTGGGAAATATGTAACTCTTGCTAAAAATGTAGGAATGACCCTTTTTTGACAATTTCGCAGAAGCTGGAGGTCTGTGAGCTCCTCGCTGTCCTGTTAGCACCTAAATAGGGCATCGCATGGCAGTGCAGGCACTTGCAGCAACTTTTAAGAGAGTGAAAGGGTTTAAATTAAAAACTCAGGCAAACTAAGAAATCAGGAGACATTTAGCTAGTTTATTTATCCTCGGGATGAGGGCTGAAAACCGTTTTGTCCTGCAGTAGTGTTGGGCTTTTTTTTCTAAAAGCAGCTAACAGTCCGTATCCTGAATTAAGGCATATTTTACACAATGGCATAGCATCCAGCTATATTAAACATGCATCCGTGTCCTAACGATGCTTCTTATGGGTGCCTAATCATAACTGAGTTACTGAACCACAACAAAAATCAAAACAGGAGAATCTGTCGACTTATTTTCAATATGTATCATCCTGAAATGTGCTGTGGGTGCGTGGCCATGCTCGAAAGACTTCTCTGTCAGTGCACTCCGCAAAACTGAGATAATCTCTCTGTAATCTCTCTCTCTATTACAACGGAGAGAATGCTCCTCTATTAATGTCAATGAATTTATATTTTTCCTCTGCATTTATGTTTAATTAAACAGCTATTCAGCTTGTCTTGCTCTGTCCTTTTTATTTCTGGTGAAGTGTACCTATGCAGGCCTCAAATACACCTCCTGCCCTTTTGCTTTTTGTCAGACTTATTCAATTAATGCTTTCCCCTTCTTTGCCTCCCTCCCCCAAGTGAAACTTTGCAAAATAAAGGGCATTTGCTGTTCAGTTGTAGCCCACGTCCAAAAAGCATCACCTTTTATATGATTTTCTCCCCCTCGCATCTCTAACTGGAGCCTTCAGTCCCCTAGCCTGGACACAGAAAACTCCCACTTAAAACATATATATGTTTTCAATTCACAAATAATACAGCGTGGGCTCTCAATAAGAGATTAAAATGTCCGAATTTTACTGAACAAAGAGAAATCACAATGCTCTTGTTTTCTTTTACATCGCTTCCATCTCTCGTCAGAAGTGAAAGAAGTGGGAGCTGGAAGCCTTGGGGCACAGAGAGATCTCTTTCCCTGAATCCCAGCCTGTCTTACCTGCACTTTTGCTCCTGTCTGTGGTTATAATATACTGGCCTGCTTTACAGTCCAAATGGTGGATATAATTATATTTATTATAGCTTGCTTTCCTTAAAAAAAATAATATATATTTTTCACCAGGAGAGTTTTTCAGAAAATCCCTCGTAGAAAGTGTACCTTGTGTTAAATCTAATGGACTGTTTATGCTTATATTTTTTTTTTTAAATCAAGATTTTTTCAATCAATGTGTGAACCTCACTAAGGAAATAAAAAAGGTTTGTTTTTTGGGTTTGTTTTTTTTCGAATTTGACACTTACAGTAAGAGTAGTTACCGGGGCAGGAAAATGTTGTCTATAGGCTGGAGATTATACATTATGATGTTCATTTTTGGAAAGTCTTTGTGCAAACAAAAAATGAGGAATTAAGGGGAAATCGGTGCAAGCTGTTAAGTTCCAAATAAGAGAGACTTGCGTTTTAATTATGATAGTTTTGTGGTGCAACTGAGGAAATTGAAAGAAGCTTTTTTTTTTTTTTTCTGAGAGAAACAGTCAGAAAATCTAATTATTGCTGTTGTTGGATTATTTTTTTTTAAGGGATGTTTTGAGCAACAGAACATAACCACAGTTTACTTGTAGAGAGGTTATGAAAGTATAATATACTGAGTTTAGAAGAAAACTTCTGGAACTTAGAAACATTCCTTTTGACTTTTCCTTTTTGGGTGACATAATGGAACACAAATATCGGGGAGAAAAATTTCTTCTAGCATTTATGTTTCTTAACAGACAGAGCTATGATACAGTCCAAATATTTGTTTTATGATAATGCACAGACAATGTAAACACCTGAAAGCTTATAACAACACATTCTACATTTGCTGTTGCTGAGGTAAAATATCTGTTCCTCAGAGACCCTGTGTTTGCTGTTTAACAAGATTAAACAGTAATGCAGAGATGTCTCAATACTTAGGCAAATAAAACCGAACTATACTTAATTTTTGTAAGTTAAGAAATGGAGTTAACCCTCGTTAGGAAAAAAAAAAATAAGGTTGCTGTATCCCCATTCTGTGCTATTTCAGACATTTATCTCTCTGAGACAGAAAGCTGTGACCACCAAAGTGATAACATCTTTCACAATTTCACCGAGTTCAGTAACAAATAAATTAAAAATTAGATGTTCTGGTGTGTCATTAGTTTTCCAGCGGGGCTCCTCTGCCTGCTCTAAATGAGAATTGAGCCCTGACAAAAGGCAGGGGTGAGAAGGCAGGATGCGAGGCAGTGCTGGAGCGAAGCCCCCACCCCGTGGTACCCAACTCTGCTCTTTCTCTCACAGGTGATGAAACTGGGGAACCCTGAAATCGCCCGGCGGCTGCTCAGTAAGGGGGCGAACCCCAACCTCAAAGACAGTACTGGCTTCGCTGTCATCCACGACGTGGCCAGGGAGGGGTTTCTGGACACTTTGCAGACTCTGCTGGAGTTCAAAGCCGATGTTAACGTCGAGGATAACGAGGGCAACCTGCCCTTGCACTTGGCGGCCCAGGAGGGGCATGTGCGGGTGGTGGAGCTGCTGCTGGCGCACTCCGAGTGCAAGGTGGGCCACCAGAACAAGCGGGGGGCCACCGCCTACGACCTGGCCAAGCTGTACAGGAGGGCGGCCGTGGTGCAGCTCCTGGAGGCCAGCAGCTCCTTCCCGGTCAACATGGACTGAGCCTCGCCAGGAAGGGCTCTCCTTTGGACGTGAGGATGTGCAGACTTCTTGGAGTGTCTCCCTCCTTTTTAACAACCATTTGTTGCCACATCGCTTCTATTTTTTTTTTTATTTTATTTTTTTTTTTTCTGAACAGCTGGTAGTGTAAGTCTGAAGAAATTCCAGAAGTGGGTTTTTAGATAACAGAAACTTTTTAAAATCCATGCTCCCAGCAGTTTTACACCTTCTATTTTATCCAGTACTCACAGCCTCATCCATGTGTATGTTGGTTGCTCATATCTAGTTCTCCAGTATCAAGTTTTACAGTTTATTTTAGGTCATTCATATGAAGTCATTAATACAAGAGCTACTATTCACATGCTTAATGTTGCTGGACTTTTAAGAAAAAAGGAAAGAGTTTACTGTGATTTTTCCCACCTCTCAACGCACCTCTCCCTTCTTCCCCTTCCCACCACCGCCTCCTTCGGCCAGGCTCAAGAGTCTGGAGTCCTGTTTGGGATTAAAACATCCTTTTAGGGGGTCACCTGCGACCCCTGCACAGGCAGAGCTGCAAGTCAAAGGCTGCTCAGCCTGAGGACAGTGGATGGCGTTTAGATGCTTCAGGCAATAACTGTATTTGTCACTAACAAGAGCTTCTAGAAGTAGGTCACTTACTTTCTAAATGTAGATGACACTTTACCTCTTTGTGTATTTAAACTTTCACCGATCTGGTTTTGAATTTAGTTACCAGAAACAGTATAAGTGGTGTTTCTTTGATTGCCAGAGGTTTTAAACAGCTCAGTTTAGTAGTTCGTGTTCACTGTGCTCTGCACAAGACGTTGTTTCTAGTTTCAGAACAGGCAGCAGAGAACCATTGTCGGAGGCAAGAAGTCACAAAGGCTGCAATACAAGATCTCTGGTCGCTTCATGTGCTGAGTGCAGTTTTTAGACATTCTTTTTCAGTAATATTTGCTTTCCATCAACTATTCTGTTTTGTCTGTAAATAAACTATTTTAATGACATGCATCTCACAAAACAAGAATATTTGAATACAGTGACATTTAGGAAGCAGCACGTTTAATATTTGTAAAGTTAAGTTATTGCTTGCACCTAAACCACAATTTAACCATTGAAGATTTCCCATTGCAATACACTTGAGAGTATTCAGCAGACTGAAACTCATTTGCTTCTCCAGCTTCAACAGGAGCTAAAATGGACTATATTGGGAAGAGTCTATTGTGAATCTTTTAACATTTGTACAGGATCTACTTGCTGGACAGATGGGCAGTTTAAAGTATTTTAAACAGACTAAATTTTAATTGTGCAAAATAGAAGGTTTTTAATCAATGCAAAATTAATTCTGTTTTAAATGGCACTTAAAAGAGGAGCGGGAGTACATTAGTTTAGTTTTTAACTTAAAAAAAAAATAGCCCCATCAAATCAATTCCTATTTTCAAAAAAGTATTTTAAAAAATAATTTGCTGAAACTGTCTGTCATGTTTACTATAAGATCTGTCACACTGCTGTGTTTTCTGATTAAAAACCTCTGTGAAATATGAACTTTTGTGCTCTTTTATTATAACTTTTGTTCACGAGGGACCTAGAGATCATTAATCAGAGCAGCACGGCATGTAGGAAGCATGATTAGGGAAATAACCCCCAAAGTTCCCAGTATAAAGAGCACTAAACCAATTGAAATATTAAACCAAGCAACGTAATCCACAGGTCCCCGAGGTGAAGTGACCCAAATCGCTCTGTGTAGCTCTCCGTCTTCCTTTCCTCATGTCCTGGAGGACTCTCCAAAGCCTTTTCCTTCTCCGTTCCTCTCACAAAGTGAAATTCCGCGCTTCCCATCAGCGTTTCTCCCATTCACAGCCACAGCAGAGGTGAATACCAAAAGGTAATATCCAAACGTTTTTTTTCTTCACCTGTGCTGCTAAAAAATACTCATCCCGGACCCATTTTTGAGCTTCATCAGCATTTAATTTACGCTAAGGCAAAGTTTAAGCAGTGGCTTAATGAAACAACTGCTTTACCGAGAAAAAACGCCCCGCCTAGTCAGAAATAGCGGCTTTTATTGCATGCCAGGAGTTCAGGGTTGAAGCCAGGACGAGTCACCCCCCGGCCATGCCCAGAGCGGCTGAGTCACGGCCGATAGGCTGGTCTAAAGGTGCGCTTTATCTGCTTTAATGCCGCCTTCTCTCCGAGAGCCCCTCGATTGACCGGAAACAAGAGTATAAATTGAAATTCCTCCTTGGATACATTGAAAGCAAAAATTGCTCTCTGCTGTCCCAGGACGTTAATAGTTATTTCAATGAGCCTCTGGGAAAGCAAAGGAATAGATCAGCTGGTGAGTTACACTCACCTTTGCAGGGTTTGGGAGTGACAAAAGGTGCCTGGCTGCTGGAGGATGGCTTTGCTCCAGGTGGTTTTAGATTTACTGAGCGAGGAGAAAATAATGTAAAGCAAGTCTCATTAATAGGGAACCTTGACACCGAAAAAGGATTGCAATATCGGGTGTAGTTTCAGAAGTTACTTTTTTTGCTTTTTGCCTAGTGGTCTGGCAGCATCAAAAAGTTTCACCAATTCGCGTATTTAAAGTGGACAAATTTAAGTCGACAAACAATATTTACCCGGAGATGCAAAACTGCAGCGTGTGAGGTGGAGTCAAGGATTTTTGGGAGCTTTTATTGAGGCACGAACGAACTGCAAAGTCAGTCTTCAGGCAGGAGCAGGGATCGCCCTGCAGCAGCTCAGGAACTGGCAGCAAGCAGTGTAGTATTGAGATGGGAGGTATAAATAGAAACAAATACAGCAGGCACAGAAAACTGTGAAGAAATAGAGCATAAAATGTAGCTGTACCAGGATTCACAGTGAGCGGGCTGGGCGAGGACACCACTGTGGGGCAAGAGCCCTCTCCCCTATTTCGGTCACACGGATGAGCAAAGCTGCTACACTTGACCTTTGCTTCCAAATTATCCTCGGAACGACGGCGGGGGCTGCTGAATTCCTGCTGGAAAGGGGCAGATCCTGCAGGGAACGAGGAGAGTCTCATCCGTGGCAGCAGCCCCGAAAGAGGGTGAAATGCTGGGTTTGTGGGGAGAGAAGGGGAGAGGTGCAGGGCTAACCCGGGCACTGCCCTGCTCCTACCCAGGGCAGGGTAAAAGAGGAGGGTTTTGAAGGTGAATTCAGCCCAGTCTCCAGGGCAATAAGCGACTGCACATTTAAGTGCAGGGAAATACTTTCTGTCCAGCTCTCGGTGTGGGGAAAATGGAATCAGTGCTTTATTCCATGGTGGGGTAAGATATTAGCTCCGTAGGAAATGCCATTGCGTTGTTCAGGGGAAGAAAGAGTTAACGCAGTAGAAAACTACCACTTTTTAATTTCCAAGAGAAAGAAAGGGGTCTCTCCCACAGACGTACCTGGGGACTCGCTGGGCAGCCAGGAGCAGCCAGGCAGCATTACCTCCTGACTAAAGTGCTGAAATCCCCTCGGAAAAAAATAAAATAAACAGAAAAAGGCGAGGTGGGGGGGAAGCGTTTATTTGTGGGGACTGTTACACTGGGCATGGGGGGGGGGGGAAGGAATAAAAAAAAATAAAATAAATTAAAAAAAAGCACATGAAGAAGGGCATGGAGCGAAAGGGATGTTTCTCCCCGGGTCCCGGCAGAGCCCGTGCCCGGCACCGAGGCTCCCAAGATGTCGGTGTTGTGTGCGGAGGGCCGTGCGGGGCCGGGCCGGGCGGTGCGGGGCGGTGCGGGGCAGGGCAGGGCAGGGCAGGGCAGGGCAGGCCGGGCGGGCCGGGCCGGGGGGGCCGCGCCGGGCCCGGGACCGTTACCCGCGCTGCTGCCGCGGCTCCCGCCGCTCCTTCCTGTCCAGAGAAGTTTAAATTTACGCGCCTTAAATAACAGTCTGATTTTATTTATTTAGTTTCCTCCGCGGGCTCCGCCGCCTCGCCGCGCCGCGGCCCCCGCTCCAGGCCCGCGCTGAGGGCTGAGGGCATCCCTCACACCCCGCTCGCCCCCGGCTCCCTCACTGCCGCCTTCCCTTCCCTTCCCTTCCCTTCCCTCCCGCCGCAACTTCCACTGCGCCTTCTTCTTCACCCCCACCCTTCTTCTCCTTCCCTTTTTCTTTTCTTTTTTTTTTTTTCTCTTTCCCCTTTTTTTTTTTTTTTTCTCTCTTTTTCCATCCCTTCCCTCCCTCCCCTCGCTGTCCCCGCAGCCGGGACCGGAGTGTCCCCAGCACAGCCCCGGTGCCTTCGCAGCCGCAGTGAGTACCCAGAAGGGACCCACATCTTTTGCCGGGGGGATGTTTCTGGCACATCTTCGTGGCCGCTGCTGCTCTGCCCTCCCCAAACCCCGCTGCCCAGGGATGCAGGAGCATCTCCTCCCAGCCCAGCCCCACGCACAAGGCGAAAACAAGCCGGTTTGCCTCCAGGTTTCCTTAAAAAATAAAAAAAAAAAGGGCAGCAAGGTGTATCCCCAAGCCGGAGCTTTTCGCGATCTTGGTGTTGCATTTGAAAACCGAGAAGGGGGGAGGAAAAATCCACGCTTCGTGGTTTCTGTGTCACGGAGGCGAGGGGATGATGTTCGGATGTAAAGGACACGGCACATTTCTGAGAGCCAGATGTGTCAAGCCTTTCTCTGCAGCCCTAATTTACAGAGCCTCGCTCGGAAAAAAAATAATAATTCACTTCTGCCAGGGCTCCGAGTGGTAAAATGGCTTCTGCGTTTTGAAGAAGCACTAAGTACAAATCACCAGGGACATTTTACAGTGCCAAAGGTTCCTGCTCGTCGTTTTGTACTTTCTCCTTTGTAATTTGTAAAGGTAATTCCCTTGAATAACCTTTCAGAACACTATCGGTTGTAATCGTGCGAAGTTCAGCTCAAGGATCTAGGAGGAAGAGAACTCTCCTATGCTGGATACTTCAGAATAACCTTGACCTTTCATTAGTGCTTATCCTAAAAGATAAGTCATGCAGGGAACACAGGGAATTGGGCAAGGCACCTGCAAAAGCACAAATGAAATGGCTCTATTTTTAAACTAGTGTTAAAATGGCTTCTGAATCTGACTAAACAAGGGGCACCGAGGGGCTAAAAGACAAAATCTAGAGCTCGGTGGCAAAATCCCGTTTGGCACACACAGGACCCCGGGCTAATTTCCTCATCCCCAGATGATGCATTTTGTGCCGATAGTGCAACCAGCGCTGCTGAGACTCGGAGTGCCAGAAAGGGTCAATTCCCTCTGAAAGAAACTGAATCAGCCAAAAGCATAATCAGCTTTTCAGGGAAGTGCAAGACCACTGAACCATGTTTCCAGTTGCATTTCCTTGTTCCTCTGTAACTGTTTTCTGATATTTGTAGCAGTAATTATGAGGGTCTCTGGCATTTATCAGTACATTAAATTAGAGAAGCCTAATTCCGGGTAGGAAGCTTGAAATGTTTTCTTTACATTGTAGCCACTAAAAGGTTAAAGTCAATTCACAGCTCCTGGTCACAGTTCTCCTTCAGCAGATAGTGCCTATCAAGATGGTCTTTCTTTCTCCTGTTACACCCTGAGAGCAGGAAACGGGGAAGCATTTATATTGCAACACAGCCCTCTTCACCCCTCAATATTAAGATTATTACCAGCTCAATGATATTTTAATGAACACTTTTATACATGGAGCTAATGAACATTTAAAGGAAAAGATACACAGCACAGACCACAATAAAATGCAATGCCCTGTAGAAACACTGAGTATTCAAAAGCTTTTCAGGATTTGACCTTAATGGAACACAAGAGCAATCCTGGGTACAGATCACATTTATATGCAGGGTATACTGCAGGCCGAAATAAGGGCTTCTGCTAAAGTTACTTGTAATTTTCTGGTGAGGGAGGATGCATGTTCAGGCCTGAAGTTATTAGCATCTATTCTGATGGAAATAGGGACATTTGGATACACTTTGTCAAATCAAAGAGTGCTTTCTGCTTCAGATATGTTACCCCAGAGGTGATGTACCACCATTTGAAAATCTGCACTTCCAAATCAGGCATGCCAGGATGGGAGTGTATTGATCAATCAGGAACTTTTGCCTGTATCTAGTAATGCTGGAAAACAGGCAGAGAAGATTTACAGTCCACACTAGCTGGAATATGCACAGGCCTGGAAACAGAGCTGTTAGTTGTAAATACCTCCTACAGAACAGATTTTTTAAAATTTTCTGAAAGGAGAAGTACACTTTGCTAGAAAAAGCAGTTTTCTCTCTGTACATGCCATAGTCCTTGAGGGTGTGACTGTAGGTACACAAACAAAGCTGTATTTAATCTCTCTGAGGGCATTTTATAGAGAACATCTGGTAAAGAGAAAAGTATATTTGTTTCATGAGCACTGTAGCATTTAGTAATATCACTTCCTTGCACCAACATATATGATTTAAATAGTGTTATGTCTGTGGATTTTTCAGATGTAGTTTGTTTTAGCTCCTGTAAAATAAGGGTTGCAGACAAAGAGCTGTGCTACACTGTGGTACAGTCACAGTATTCACAATCCAGCACTGTGTGCATGTATTGGAGTGAACAACAATTTCCTTCCTGTACGAGCATTTTAATTTATGGAAACATACTGTTTTGTGTAAAGAAGGTAGTAGATAATTAACAGTATTCATTTAATCTAATTATAGGCCTCTGAGGCAAAAAGCTGACACTTTTCATTGTGGTATATTCAGAGAAGTTAACTGAAACAACATTGCAGCCACAAGGCATAACATGCCCATCATACATTTGATTCTAATTCTTTTCTCAAAAACAGGACGAATCTGATGCTGGGTAGAGATAAGGAATACTGTTACTCACTCGAGTAAGGAAAGTCTGGGGAACCTCATTATGCAATGCTGCAGTGCACTGCAATATCTCTGCAATTCCAGAGCTAACCACAGACGAGTTAATTTGCCAAATTGCAAGACTGTTTTGTAATGTATACAAGTATCTATTACAAATTAAGAAAAGATTGAACACATTTTTAGCTGGGACTGTAGGTCAGAGTTTGGAGAGAGATCCGCCTCAGGAAGCAATAGGTCAATGTATCAACTTTTTGCTTTGTTTAATCTTTAGGAGGTACCCAGCAGTAATAGCAGCCTTACCCCTAGTTGTTATTAGGAATGTAATTTGTGGTTTTAAGCTATCAGTATGACAAACAGATACACAGACAGCAAATCAACACTTGCAGCTCCCAAGTAGATACATATAAAAAAAAGTATGTCAGACCATGTGCAGTTTCAGAGTAATTTTTCCTATCACCTGATACACACCAGCTTAGTCTTCTGACAGCAGTGCTACTTTCATTCTCAAAAGGAAAGTAAAGCAGCTCAGCTCTGCAAAGCTTGCCTTCAGCTGGGAGGGAACGTGACAGACCAAACATGCTGGTTGTGGGGAAGCATTTGCCATTTATATTTTAAAAAATGGAATTTCTTATATAAATGGCAGATGCTTGCAAGCTGATTTTGCTTGCAAGCCGAATCAGCATGTTAGGGTCAAATTCCAGTGTTTCCCCCTATTTTGCCACTGGAGGAGTGTAAGTGGTGTGTCTGCAGCTCCAGCAGTACCCCGGGGCAGGACATTCCCCACTCCCCCTCCCTGGCTCCTGCTCAGTGACCTCCAGCTCTGCTCTGCCCGTGGGCAGCAGAGGCCACCCAGCACATCCAGGCTCTCCCACCGTGCCTTCCCCTATCTCCAGGTGGTGTTCCTAGCCGGTGGGACATGAAATTGCAAAGGCAATGCTGCTCAGCCCTGTGATGGAGCGTGCCTAATTACTGTGGGGATGGTACAAGCACTCTTAGAGGACAAACACCCACAGTGAAAAGGCCACCGAGCTCAACACAGGGCCTTGCTTTGCTCTGCCAGGGAGAGACATTGCTGGCAGCCCTACCTATAATTTCAAAATTACTTGTAGTATTTTCAAATGTATTTTGCAGAGATACTTTTTACTGTGGTTAAAAAAGCAGCACATTGTACTTTAGGCACTTGAATGTTTGTTAATAAAATCACAGAGAGGAAGCCTGAAAAATAAACAGATAATGACATGCGGTCATCTTAACTCTGGGGCTGTGGCTCAAGAGATCTGTAATATTTGATAAAGAAGATCTCTAACAAGAAAAAAACCCTGAGTCTACTGATGCTAGTCATACCTGATTCCTTTTGCTATACCATTACAGATAAATCACAATTTGCATTGGTGTTTGACTCAAAAAATCAGCCTATTCTGAGAGTTCAGTCTGCAGTCACACTCCTTCTCTCCCTTGATGTTTTTAACTAACTTTCCTTCTGCCTGGCTCCTGCCTTCTCCTTCTCCTTTGTGCTGTTTTCAGGTAACTCCCAGCCCTTTCTTTTCCACACTTAGTTTATACATCTCTCCATTCCCTGGCTCCTGCCTTCTTACATACTTCACACTCTGTTTTCATCTCCTAGTTTCTTTTCCTTCATCTGCACACCCACCTTCTTATTTTTAATTAATTATTTCCTCTGACATTTAATTCCTGTCTCTATTATGCTTATTAACCTCCTTACCCAATATACCATATCTTTCCCATTGCCCAGCAGAATCTCTTTGTGTAAATATGGATAATCCTTTCCCCCATCCCGGTCATGCAGAACTGCTTCCACAACTGTTTTCTGTCCATGATGCCCTAGGAGAATTCCTAGTGCTGGTCAGTAATAGTTGTCTCCCTGGAACCTACTGCCTTCATCTCCTCCTTCCTCTCACTTTCTTCTCCCTCCCATGCTCTGCTGGTTGCAGCCCTCCTTTCAAACTCTTCCATCTTTGTGATCCATCCTCCTTTTCTCACTGACTCAGCAGCAGCAGGAAAAAGGGAGATGGTGCACCCAGAAGGGGTACCCAGATCTCACAGGCAGCGATCTCTTGGGAATAGAGGAGGAGAAGCTGCTGAGGAATCCTGTGTGGTCCCCACTGCCTCAGGCACAGACCATACCTGGCTGCGCCCCGAAAAAGCAACTCCTGGTGCCTGCAGGCCAGATAACCACGGAGCACACAGTGGGATCCGTCAGCACAGGACAGTCTTTGGAAAATTCAGCTGCCAAAAGCGAACAATTCTTAACTGATCATGCACAAACTGAAATTTTATGGAGTCTTATAACTTATGGAGTCTTACAACTTTTTTTGCATTTGGATGCACATCTGTGAAACCACAGCAACGGTGCTGCCAAATTCCAAGTTGCTGATTAAAAGGTACATGGGTGAAACTAGACCAGTGATGGTGTTCCGTTTCAAATTCCTTCAGTAATGGGGATACCGACACTTCTGAATGAAGCAACCAGATTATTATTTTTTAATATGGGCAAAATATTTTTTTAACCTTATTCTTGAGAATTACTACAGTGGTTGAGCTAGCAACTGCCAAAAATTAAACCTGAGGCAGATGCTTGGCTTGGAGAATACCAGCCCAAACAGTGACAAGCAACTGAAAACAAGATGTTATTATGAAGCACTGGACAAGATTAAGCAGAGCAGTTCCATGACTTTGGCCTAAATGTGGAAGATTTTTAAATGAAGTGTAGTGCATTTCTTACTAAAAACTTCGTTGAAATAAGCAGAGTTTCGTCAGATTTCACATTTTTGGGTGAAAATATTTCCTCTGAAATAAGAGTTAAAATAAAGGAAAATAAATCCAGGGTGCTTAGATATGAAGAGGGAGAGGGAAGAGTGTGCTTGACTGAGCCTGGGAGCACTGGGACTGGGGGCTGGACCACTTTCTTTGGCAAGAAAAACTTGAAAGATCTACAGAAGTGCAGAAATAAATGATCCAAAAGTACTCTTGATGAAACTTTTCAGAGACAGCAGACGGGAGGGGGGAAAGGAAGTGCTTCTGGTGAGAGAACATCAAAGCAACAGAAAGGGAAGTCCAAACATTGGGGGTCTTAAATGCCCTGACTCTGCTGATGGATTAAACCCATGGAGCAGAGCAGGTAGCCTTGTTCCCACACTCTCTTTAGTGCAGTTCTCCATCACAAGGAGAACACAACCAAAGGGAAAGCACAACCAAACAGCCCCCAAAAGATGCTCCACATCTCTCATAGCTGACCGTTCACCTTCTTACACCAAGCTGAGAACTAAGGCAGCTCAGGAGCTGCTCTGTATGGTCAAACCTCTTGTTTCCTGGATGTGGGAGCAGCAGGCAGGGCAGCTGAGGGCATCACCTGTGTCAGTCATCTGACTGACATGCTCTGCTGCCTCCCTGCCAGAGCCTTCCAGAGCAGGTTCCCAGCAAGACTTACAGCAATTACCACCCAGTGCTATTTGGCAGTGAAAATTGTCATCCCATTTCTCTGCTATGGATGGAAGTAAGAGTCACAAAAACCCTTTGTAACATACAATGAACTGTCTGTTAATCTGTGAGTACAAACATTTTCTTTTGTCTGTAAGACTAATACTTTTAAATACTTTTAGCAGATTTCATGCATTGTCTGCCACTTCACTGTATGTTTGCCTAAAAGATATGTTCTAGACTGAGAAGAGATTAATTCAGGAAGTCCCGTGGCCCTTGTTTTGCAGGAAGTCAGAGGAGGTGAAAATGGTGGTCCCTCTGCCCATCTCATCCCTATCAGTCTGTTTATCCAGGATCTTAACAGCAAACCTACACTAATGCTGTAAACTTTCTATGCAATTAAAATATTCTGAAATATCTTGCACAGCCCATGTTTGAAGAAGCTTGGTGGCATTTAAGTAAAAAAGCTTCATGTTAATGGTCATGATTATACAATTTAGAGTCCAAACACTGACCTGTGATAACACTGGAGAACAATATGAAATTAAAACTACTCTAATTAAAAAAAAAAAAAAAGTCTGTTTTCATAAACAGAAAGTTGAAATTCTTGCTAGGTGCTGTTGCTTGGCATACAAGTTTTTCTGCTTTTCTTAAATGTGTTGTGTGTTTAATATGTTCAGATTTCTTTTGGGGTTTAATGTTAAGCCTTAGCTGGCAGTGCTTAGTTCTGGGACCACTGCAACCCTTACACAACATACCTTACTCTTACAGGTATTTTATGCTCAGCACCTTCTTCCATCTGATACAGTTTCACTTTTTTTTTTCTTTCTGTTTTTAAGCAGGCAAAAAAATGAAGTTTAAGGATAGCAGAAAAATTGGCCTGACAACATGATCTAATGAACCACAAAGCAGCTTTCAAAGAGAAAAAGTAGCAGGAAGTTCTTTCATACCGAGTATTAAAAATAGACTGCACCAAGTCCTGGAATGCACACGGCAGTTATGTAATGATTTTTCAGTGACATGCATTAGGAAATATTCTCAGTACATGTTTTTCCTTCCTAACACCCAGTTTACTTTCCTGAAGTTTGGAAATTCTTCATATGGATGCTTCTAAGAAGTCTAAAATTATAATGTTCTTTTGAATAACCTATCAATTAGCAAGCCACATAATGACAACATCTAATGGCACAATTGAAGTATTTGAATTTAATATACCATTTTTATAATGGTACAATATGAAACACACGATGGAATCTGATTTTCTTTTCCCCCACAAGTTAGACTTGGTTTATTTCTGCCAAAGTAATGATTTTGCACTAGAGACACTAAAAGAGAGAAATCAGTTTGGGTACACATCATAAATATTGAGAACAGCATTTCCCTTGGAGCACTGAGAAGTCTCCCAAATGTTTTGAAAAGGTTTATAAGTAACTGAGTATCTTTTATAAATGGCAGGACTGAGGGGAACCAGGACAGCCACGTCTAGTTTCTATCATACCAAGGAAACTAAATGGCAAATTATTTTGAAGAATGTCTTCCTTAGACTCTTCCTCAGAGGTTTTCCAGAGATCTAGGCTCTGGATCTTTGCAGTATAATTTGAGAAGGCAGTAAAGGAGTTGGAAAATAATTGAACTATAACTTTTGAATTTTCACAGTGCTGCGGTTTTCTTGGATTACTTAATGTTCAGCACACATCTGCAAGGTCCTCTGCCTACAGCAAGTGTAGCACACAAGGAGGGCAGATCCCTTTGCTGTTTGCCTGGAACCTTTTCTGCCTTGTCTATTAAAAACCACAAGCCCTCCCATGACCTTTAGACTTCCATGGGCACCACGAACTTGATTACTAACATTTTTAATTTCAATTTATACTTCAAAGACAGCAAAACTCCCTGATGTGAAGGCTCACACACCTCCCCACCTGCGTCACACACAGTGTCACTACTTCCTAGGTTGCCACAGATCAGGATGTACCAGAAGCACAATTATAGACATTTCTCATCACCCACTCATGTCAGTGATGGAGAATGATAGGAAGTATTATGGTGGGTGGAATTCTGGCCACATTTTGACTCTCAATTCATGTAGTGGAGATTCAATACCAGAAAATCCTAAATGGTCAGATATGAGCATGGTAAAGCAATGGAAGTATTTTTTTAAGATGAGTAGAACTCTAACATAAGTGTTGGGTCTGCCTTTCCTGAGATGTTTTAAAATATTTTCAAAGCTAAAAATGTTATTTTGTGCAGCAAGTGAAGCTCCACACTGTTCTTTTTGAGAACACAGAAAAACCTGATCAAAGTACAATCAGATAACACATCTGATTTATTTTCTGTTCTGCAAGAAAGAATTAAAAAATCCATATTTGATGTGTGAACAAACTGTACCACATCCAAAAAACTTAATTTTAGACAGATACATTAAAAAAAAACCACACACAAAAAAAAAAACAAAAAAAAAAAAACAAAAACAGAACAAGTTAGTATCTTGAAAGGAGCCTGCATGTTTGATAAAACATTTAGAAACATCTTCATTGGCAATCTGAAATAAAATGAGATGGGGCATACTGAATTCATGTCAAAAATTTATTTTAGAAGAGCAGGCAACGAAATGAGCACCAGAGCTGAGATGAAAGTTCTGCTTTGCAAAAATGACAAACACAATTTTATAAGATCAAAGTGTCTTTAAGGCCATAAAATGAAAGAAAAACTGGTTATTAACAAATTCATTTGCTTCTAAATGCTGTTACACAAATATATTTCTGGGAATCCAATGCCTAAAAAGTAATTTGTGAATAAGTCAATACTTATTTTTCTACACTGATACATAGGCAAAGCTCGAGCTGTTTGTGAGGGGAGGAACAGTTTCATGCATAGTATTCAATAGTGCTGTGAGTTACAGGAAGGCTCATCACTCACCCAGCTTAGTTTACAGGAACTGAAGCAAACAACATTCTGTGTTTCTTACATATTTTATGACTATTTTCATATAAGCCAAAATCAGACTTTGTCCTTTTTGAGGAAAGGACATTTTAGAGCAAAGAGAGAATTACAAAGTCTTGTTTCTTTTAACTCTTCTGCCAGCTTTGCTTCGATTGGTCACTTGTGAATATTTCTGAGTTTTATTTGATATATTAACTTACTTTTCCTACGGGATTTGCTGTCACTGAATGTGATGTTCAAGGTCAACACTGCAAATGTAGCTGTAAATGAAAGCTTCTATATTGGCTGAACTTAAAACCTCAAGTGTTTTCTGTCCCCAAACATGGGAAACCTCATTTGCATATTCAGGGAAAAAAAATATTTCCCTCTTTCCCCCAAATTTGCTCTTACTTTGTTTGCAGTTTTCCTTTTGTTCCCAAATCTTTATTCTCTCAGTTAAAGTTGCCAATGTGTCTAAATTAACAAGTCCTGTTATTATATTCATAAAAGGAGCAAATCTGAGCTCACCTCTGAAACTCAAAGCAAAGCTCTGCCACACCACATTTTCATCTGCTTTCCAGAAAGGCAGGGATTATCCTGTAGCACTGAAGGCTCTGCTTTCATGGTGGGAAGGAATTCTGGATTTTACACTGTTTGCTGGCTATGCACAACAGAAGAATAGACAATGCCATCTGAGCTTGGGACAATTAACAGGATGTCTTTAGAATATTTTTATTACGTTAATCTTTTCTTTTGCTTGAGCCAGCATTCCCCTTGAGAGGAAGAGAAATGATGCTGAGACAACTTACTATTGCAAATTAATTGTATGGTCCACTTCCCAAGCATTTAATTTGGCCACAGCAACCTGTTTAACTCAAATGAGTTGTCAGAAAGTGACATAAAAGAGAGGCCAAGTTCTTTAGAGGTGGCCAGTAATTTTAAAGGATGAAGGGAAATGGCTGGCATTATTGTTTTTGTCCAAGTAAAGCCTCTTCTAAACAGGGCAGGGGAAAATCAAGTGATTTGGCCTCACCAAATTCATGCTACTTGAGACTTTTTGGAAATGTTGATTGAAGGCGAACTATGGACTGGAACAGAAGACCGAGAAAAGACTTCATATGGCAAAAGCATATGAAATATGAAGAAAAAAGTCTAACATTTCTTACTTTTCATAACAACTAAGTGTGACATTTGGAATATCAGTTCAGGATAGGAATTGAGATGGATGCACCTGCTCAGATGTGAGCCACCTCCATCCAAGGCAGCTCTACCTGCCCAAGTACAGGTATGTCTGTTGTGAAGAGGCCCATACATTAGATCTCTGTTGCTTCCAAGTCAACAGGTTTGAATTTGATTTTTTACAGCATGGCTTGTTTATTCTTTTTTAGCTCTGGCATTCTAGAAAGTATTTCCATGTGTGTAGCCCCTGCCTGAGTCCACTCTTGGTATGTGGACCTCTGTGATTAAGCAATCCTGGAGCCTTAACCCATTTGCCTCCAGCTCTCTCAGCCTGCTGCCTCGGTGCTTGTCTCACAGCTGGACAGATTTCAGCTTTGCAAAGTCCAGTTTAATTCATTCTCTTGACACAGGAACTTATCTTCAGCATAAATATTTTTGGAATCACAAAGGTATAATTTTATAGTTAAAGACATCATATTTTTCTGGGAAAACTTAAAGGAAGTTGGTAATGGAGACAGATTAGGTTTTGGCACTTGATCAGACTCTCAAGGCATCTCTCCCTGAGTAAACTTTGTTTCACTAGGAATATTTATTGCTCAGGAAGCAACACTTAAATTTTTCTTTGCCACGAAAGAATTCTGAAGAACCTTATAAAAGGTGGCCTATCTCTTCAGAGGACACTTCCACCAGCCTGGTCACTGTCTATAAGGATGTATCCTTCTTCCATGAAGCAGGCAGGAGTAACCAAATACTTCTGATAGGGATTTACTCTTTGAGACTAGGACATAGACATTTTAGTTATAGGGAGAAGACTAACAGACATGAATACAAATTTGGAATGGGTAAAATACTTATTCTGGTGCATTTTCAAGATAATTAGTTCCCGTTTTGCTTTCGTGTCCTAGAGATGACTTATTTTCAGATAATTACTTTTCATAATGTTAGATTCCAGAGAAGTACGATTCACAGAAGTGCAGGGACTCCTTTTACTAAACTGACCTTGAAGAGCAGATCTGTTTCATTTTGTGCTTAATCTCTTCCTTTCCTGACTCCTCTTATCACTTGCAAGAAGCCAGAACCATCGGCAACGTTCCTTCTGCAGGCTCCGTGTTCCTGCCAGCTCCACTGCCCTGCAGATGGTGGCCAGGAGCGAAGCTCTTTGCAGGGTCTGGGCACAAGCTTGTTCTAAATGTTACTCAAAAATCCTAATCTCAGCCTTGGTACCAGATATCCATTCATTTATTAAGAACAAACAGAGCAGACAACTAATGCTGCACTTTTTTCTGTTATTCAAACCTGCTGCTAACAATGAAGAAGATGATGTCATTCCCTGGATGTGACAAAGGACTAATATTATATGCAGTAAAAACAATGAGTCAACAGTTTCTATGCCCTTGAGGTCAAAGCATTCAGCAGTTTTGAAAGTAGACTGTTCTTTTTTTGTGCACAGAGCTTGTAGTTGCACATTAATACAAAATGTGTGAAATTAAGACCTTGATTTAAAATGACAATTTAAAAAAAAAACCCTAATTTTTTTTTAGTTTCAAAGAGAATGTTTCAAACTAAAAGTCCACTTGAATTGTAATATAAACTAATTGGTAATTTTTCCCCCTAGATATGCTAAGCATAATATTGCAAAACTCTTCTCTTTTTTAGGTCAAAAATACATTATCTATGTTATTATTTGTATGATCCTGAGAGGCACTTTGCAGTTCCCAGTAACAGGAGTATGAACTGTGAGTATTAATGTGTAACTAAATAATATGAAATTTTCTGGAGATATTTTGTAATGGTCTGAAAGATAAGAAAGACCTTTAACATGAAAATGTGTCTTGACAGACAAATGAAAGCAAGCTGTCTACCAACCAAATTTTCCCAGATTTTCTGGAATACATGATGTATTGACTAAGTCCTGGCCACCTTTAACCACAGCTGCCTCTAGCTCAGGCTAGTGCAAGAAGTGTCATGTTCATGCAGATCCTTCCTTCAGCAACTCTAAAACCACTATGAGGATTATTATCCTCCTCATACAGGCAGTGAATCCAAAGCACAGAGAAGTGACAGCTCAAGGTCATTTAAAAGTCAGAAGAGTTTGGAAAAGAACCCAGATTTCTCAATCCCTGTCCAGCACTCTGCCCACTGGGCTCCATTGCCTCACTGAGCATCTGCCTGATACAGCTCCTTTTCCAAACTAGACAGGATTTAACAACTTTGAGGAGTTTTCAGGTCATCACATTGTTGTCTACAATAATTTTATTTTGTGAAAAAATAGACTTGCCTAATTAGATCAGGTTCAAGCGCAAGGGAATCCCAGGCCAGCTGCAGTCTCCATTCCTGTTGTCCTTCAAATTTAGAGACAGGAGAGCAAACTGGATTACATCTAGATGGGCTTCTATGCAGGAAGAAGTATCATCTTGCCTGCGCTGACGCTGTCTGTCTGTGTTTTGGATTAAAATGAGCCTTAGTGTGAAATAAATAATATTCATCATCCTGACAATTAATTGAAATGAAATCTTAGACTGAATCCCAAGGAATTTCTTCTGGCACGCTGACAAAGTGCTGGACAAAGTCTTCTCAGTTTATGCTGACCACTTTAGTGTGTCACCTAAAATAACTGCAAATGGGTTCAGGCATAGCTTGTACAGAAGATCCCAGGCCCAAGTGATTACTTACCCAAAATGGGGAGGAGCACATCTGGCAGCCCAGCTGGGCACCATCCTGACAGCTTTATTGGAGAAGTAAATGCAAGAGGCACGGCTCAGTCTGATCTTTAAACTCTCCCGTCTTCTGATGCTTAGGGAACTCTTACCTTTTAGACATTTCAACCAAATATTTAACACCTCAAGGCATCCCAGGTGTTTCTGGAGTTCTGTCTGTGGCTCCAGCGATCCCAGGAAGCTTCTGAGTTTGCCCACAGACACAAGGACTCGAGGGCTCCCCACGGCTCCTTGCAAGTGACAGAACTCAGTGCATTTTAATGATGAGGACTCATTAGAGCATTTCAATCGCAACACAGACATTTCCACTAAAAATTGCTCTTACAAACTCAAACAAAATCAGACATTTTTGAGACAAGGCAAAATAAAGAGACTAAAGCAACTTAGAGAAAACAGTGAACATCATAATTAAAATTAAACATATCTTAATATTATCTTGTAAATCAAAGCTTACCTAAGCAGGTGACACTTCCAAAAGAGTGTGGTAATGAGGCTGCCACAATGCAAAAGCATATTAAGAGGCATCAGCAACATTATTAATTCAAAATTTTGTTAATATGAGATCTGACAAAACTATACTTTTGTTCGGTGTTGGACAAGAATGTTTCATAGTATTAAAAAAACCCACTCTGTTTATCTGGAAGGCCTTTTGAGAGAATATCATATGCTCTCCTCTAATTATTCCATAAACTTAAATCTTTGTCTTATTTTCTCTTCCCTGGTAATTCTCAGTTGTTGAAGGGAAAAGAAGGAAACTTGATACCAATTTTCATCTATTTTTCCTGGCGAAACAAAGCAAGAAATAGGCACAGCTTGCACAGCATGTTACTTATGTTTTGTCAGTGTGTTGTCTGTGGAGAAGAGGTTGGCATACAAAATCTGAAATGGCTATTCCATCCCTCTTCTGGACAGATCCATATGCCTCTCCAGGAGGGAACCTGGCTTGATCAATAATTTCCCTAGGTGCATTACATAGGTCTGAAAGAGAAATGGTGAGAGGCTCTGAGAGGGGTCTGAACACACGCTGCCTGCAGCTGCAGAGCTGAGGATGAACCCACACCCCATATCCTGGGAGCAGCAGCTGGAACAGATGCCTCTTCCCAGGCCAAGGTTGGAGCCAGTCTGTTCCTGAACTGCAAGGCTGGGTTGGGGATATTGTATGGAGAATAGGCCTGTTTCTGAATCCCAATGTTAGACATGCAAGCACAGAGGGACTTGAGCTAAATGGGTCTGGTGGGTGGGCTTTCTTAGTGATCTGGGGAACAGGGCAAGATTTCAGTTGGGATAATTTATTTTCTTGCAGAAAATCTGCCCTATCAGTTAGATGGAATTATTACCCACTCACAGCATTCTTCACAGCTAGAATGGTATTACTCATTCTCCTTAACAGAAACCTAGCACTGTGGTTTCGATGACACACTGAAAACTTATTTTGATCTTTTTTGTGTTTTCAGATGGCAATGTATTGTCTCCTTCTTGAACTTGGATTAGAGTCCCTACTGAAAAAAAATAAAGTGAGTAAGAACAAAAGTTTATGTGGATTTATTTGTAAATGGGCCTCCCACAATGAATCAGGTTTTTCTCCTAGAAGTGTTGCAAGTACTAGTTAGGAAATTGTCCACATTGTCTTGCAAATGCTGTATTACGTACGAGAATAAAATATTGCTTTTTAAACAGGAGTGGATGTTATCACTTCAAATGTGCTTATATGTGTTTCCTGTGCTTAGATATAGCCCAGCAATAACAATACCACAATTACCAGAATGTATAATCTATAATGTAGCCCTGTGTAAATCAAGGCACAGCTGAAGGCGTCGCACACATCCTGCAGGATACCACTGCCATTCTGAATTGCTTCCTGTTAACGCTGTGCATCTGCAGGATGATTGCTGAGCCCTGCTCACTCTGACTCCTCCTGCAAGTTACCTCCTTCTAGCAAGGTAGACACATACAGCTGAAGCATGTTTTGCTCATCACTGTCTAAATGGGAAACCAGAAAACCAGACTTAGAGGGGGGGGAAAAAAGGTTGGATATTTTAAAAATACTTAAGGGATTTCCAAAAAGGGTGCAAAAATCCTTACAAATATTGCAAGGGAAAATGTTTTGGATTTCAATTCAGTTGTTAAATTACTAAAATAATGCATACCTGAGGTTTATATACAATGGAGGCTTAAATGTATGATCCCAGATGCTCTCTCATTCTCTTTAGAATGGAGCATCGTTTCCTTTCTATGTAAAATATCTGAAAAATAAACATTTTTGAAAGCAATTTCATGAAATCAAAGAAAAAATGAAGTCCAAACTAAACCAGAAGTATGTAATTTTCATTGCAAGACATGTTGCAGCCATACACTCTGAAGAATCTTACAGGAATACTCTGACAATGTCTCTGTCATGATCCATTTAGTCCAAATTAACTGGACAGACTGACTCAGCAATTAAATCTAGTTGACCTGTTCAGTGACTTGTATTTTCACTTAGTTCTCCAATTCAGGCTTTTCCAAACAGATGTCAAAACCAAAACAAAGTTTTAAATAACTGTAAATTTTAAATAAAATTTATAGATCTGATCCTTAAAAAAAAAAAAAGAGGTGGTAGTTGTGTTTCTTGACAACTTTTAGAACTGGACTTAATAAACCTCTAACTCTCATTCTGCTTTATAACTGGGGGATGAGCCATCTTTCCTGGGTATTTATAATTTCCACTGAGTCTCTCACAAGCCACTAGAATTTTAGTATGCTTTAAAAAAATAATGTGGCAATATAGAGAAATATATTATACAGACACTTTTATTTTTCTCTTTCTGATACAGGTCTACTGTACCAAAGAGACATTCTAGCTGAAAGAAATGATCAATGCAGTGCTTCTCTGAAAGGTATTTTAAATTATCCTTTTTTCTTGCTGCTTTTGGTACAAAATAATGTAAACTTCATTTACCCATTGCAGAAATTCATAGGAAGTATTTCCTGTGTTAGCATGTCTACCTGTATGGCAGAGGTCACTGAGGGGAGAGGGCAGGGGTGCAAGAAGCAACCACGACCATGTGGCCAAGGGTAGTTCAAGAACTAACACATATTTCTGAGAGAAATGACCAAGTCCTTCTGCACTTCAGCTCCTCTGGGACATACAAGTCTGCTATAAAACAGTGCAGTCATTCAGAGCCATTCAAGCAACTTTTCCCTGCAAGTTTTATTGTCTTTTCTGTACTGGGTAATACATTTGACATCTTACATTCTCTGTTACTTTCTCTAGTCCAATCTTCTGTAGAAAGATGCTTGTAAAACTGATCACCTGTGCTAAACACAGTTTGGGATGGCTGAATTTTTAACTGTCATTGAAGAAAAAAGACTACTACTGAATTTACCTGTATACACTAACCCTCTCATAGCAGGTCCCTCTGGATGCACTTCATACCCCTTTGGAATTAGGTTAAATGCACATTATCATAAGATAGGGAGCTTGGCTATAGAAAAACTCAGAAAATTAGGGTCTGATGAGTCCCACTAGGTCAAGTGCATGGAAGCTGACTTAGCTGAAGTTGTAGATGAACTCTTTTGCTTGTCAGGATTCGGGCTGACTGCTGGGGTATTGCTGAAGTGATCCAGACATACATAGGACACATGCATGGGGCACAGTTTTTGCACAGATAATCCTGCTAGGACACACACAGCTCTTTGTCAGCCTGTCTGCTTTACCCTGAGCCATCTCTTCATTTTCGTACATATTACACTTATGAAATAATTATTAATTCTTTAATGGGGCAGATTACTTTAGTCAGTTCCAAGAAGCAGGTAGAATTAGCAAATAATTGTCTTATTTACTGCTAACTTCTTAGCTGTGGCACCACCTTGTGGACGTTACTACACGGAGTGAGGAGTTGACTAATGGCAACAAAGCAACTAAAACAGGCATTTTGGAAAAACAACTACAGTCACACACGATTTGCTAAAGCAGAGGAAAAAAACTAAATAAAAAAACTTATTCCCAAAAATCCACTTACGAAATAAAATGTATAATAAATACTGTCACCAGGGTACTCAGTTGTCTTTGCAGCTTTTACCAGCTCTTCTGCACCTCAGCCAAGAAGGGTGGCAGCCTTCAAAATTAATTTTGTTCCTTCTCAATTGACTAACCAGCAGCATCTGAACCCCAGATTTCTTGTTGCTGCACAAGCAGACATGACTTTTGCAACTATCCCAAGCACCAAGACTTGCAAAGTCAGAACTGTAATACTGAACACATGGAGAAAACCTTGGGTCCTACTCCATAAATTACAACTCAACAGTGAGATTGGTGTCCAAGCTAAGCCAAAAGAAAAATAATTTCTGACAAAGATAAGCTGGTCGATCTTTTAAATGCTCACTGAAACACCAACCATAAATAAAGAAATTTAAATTCCAGTTTACTGGCCATTAGATTCCCAGAACTCTTCCCAGCTGAGGTACCAGGGTGTTCCTCTTATGAACACTCTGTCGGCTGTACAGGCAAAGCAGGAAAGCACAGAGGAGCTCGAATTTAGAAGAGGAGATCTCCCAGCTCAGTGCTGCATAAACTCTCCCTGGGTGTGCCTATCTGAGTAAGCTTGGGAAATGCAACATAAACATGGAATTGCATTTTCTGTCTATCCCTTCAACAAGTAACTGCATGCAACCTGGTAGTTGCACTACCATAAAGTGGGGGTGGAGGAGAAGACAAAGAATTGGACCAATGTCAGACTAGTAAAAATGATATACTGAGCCCTGCCAGCCAGGGAAGCCAACTCATCTCCAACGGAGTTTATCCTTCACTCTAGAACAAACACATCTCTGGTTGGAACTGCTGTCCTTTCTCTGCATTGTACCTGTTTAATGAATGAACATAGAGTAAATCAGAATTTTTTCCTTCATTATCTCATAAAATCAAAACATCTTTTAAACCATAACAATGACAATACAATTTTTACAATATAGATGTTTTAATAATTGTTTCCTAGAAACCCACTTTCATTTTGCTTATTTTTTTCATCTCAAAAAGATGAAACAGCTTATGCTGGTAACATTTTTTTCCTTTGGGATATTCACACTAAATATTATGGTTATTTTTCTTTTTGTACTCAGTAATTCCCTATTATAAGTGCACTGTTTGGAAAAAATATAGGGCTTTCAAACTCTTAGTGATTATTCTTACAGATTGACTATTGTTTTCAATTTAATTTAATTATTTATTTCTGAAGAAACAAGGCATTGGCTGCTCCTTATTCACACTGAGTACAGAAATTCTCTTTCTCCTTAGGCACCATCAATGTAATTCTATTCCCTGTTGCAATTAGTTGCACAGTGCAGACTTATTAATGGCCTTGGATGTATCTGGTTGGAAGTTTTCATCCAGAAAATTGCAGGAGCAGTTACTGTAAACATGGGGTGAGTGACACAGAAGAGACTGAACCAAGTCCATTCTTATATTGAACCCAGTTTATAAAAATATCTTATTTTTTAGAGCACGTGAAAATGTTATTTTTGTGCCCATCACATTCAGCTGATTTGCTTCTAGAAAAGAAGCTAATAAGCTGTGAGGCAAAAATAACCTTATGTCTCCATAATGGTATTTTCTCAGAGACTTGGAACTCCCTTGAATGTGTTAATTATCTCTTTCCTAAAAGTCAACAGAGTAGCATGGCACTAAATTAAAATAATTTTCTTTGCCTTTCTGCAAGAACTGATTTCTTGCTGAATTAGCATATCAACTGGGAAACCAATTTCCACAGCATCAGTGACCTTATGTCACTTCATATATTACAGAAGTGAGAGAAGTGGTTTCAGAGGGCTGCAACAGTTTAAAATTATTCAGTAGAAACCCACTTACTGAACTGAGACATGCAGGAGGCAAACCCCTGAAATTATGTTGCTAATCTACATGGCCTAAAGGCAGATTTCTGCATTTTTAAATGTTGAACCCTCTGACACAGAACCGTGGAGGGTAGTCATAGAAAATGGGATGGAAGAGGCAGAAATTTGGTCAGGCTGGAGAAGATGCTGTGAGAGGAGTGAGAAAGCAGCCAGCACCCACAGGGTAAGAAGATGTGGTGCACAGCCCTTGTGGGGGGGAACAAAGGGGCAACTGGAGAAAGGGACCAAACCCCACCCATGAAAGTTCCAGGGGGTCCTTTAACAACAGGAGAATTTTGAGGTGACAGTCAGAAAGTCTGCAGAAAGGAGTGGATAAACCTGGCCTCCTCGAGCCCCAAATGCAGAACCAATCTGGTCAACAGGAAAGCAAAGTGCACAGTTCTCTAGCTATCAAAAGACAAGGTAATATTATTATGTTATTTACTACTTTTTTTTCAGGGAATGAAAGTTGCATAAGCTTCTATGCTTATGAGACATTAGATTTAATTTCCTGTATTACTGAGAAATGGGTGACTTGGAGCTAAGCCAGGCTTTGCTACATGTAAGAGGTTATACATTTATAAAAGGAAACCAGTACAAGTACTGCTGCTGGAGGTGTCAATTTAAAGTAATACTCTCCCCACCAAAACCCCTGTCCCACGCAGAGACTAGAGGAGACTGAATCAGAGGAGATATGCTGTAAAAGCATTAAATCAGGGAAAAGTGATGGCAGAAGACAGCAACTTATGACTAAGTGTATTTGACCTTGAAGTGTTATTTTTGTCTAAAGTCTTAGTTTTGTGGTTTCAGGATGGGCTCATCCATAGCAAAACAGAGGTGTTATTTATACATTTATACTTTGGTCTGTCAGACCCAATGTGACTCCATATATTGATAAAGAAACAGGTTATTTACTTACTGTTCCCCTTGCTGAAGTGCAAAACCAAAATCAAATCAAATGCTTATAATCTACTTATCTCCTCATTCCTTGTGCAAAGTTCCTCTTTTCCTCTTTTCCAGTGTGCTTTCCTTTTTCCCTCATGGCAATATGAAAGACAAAGAGTTTTCAAAAGGAGGAGTAGGATCTGGGAATTCTCAATATAAAAAGTTATTTCGCTGGCATTTTCATGATGAAAAACCACAGGTGAATCTCCCTACCACTATTCAGCCTGTCTAAAAAAATACATTATCTTTGCCTTTCCACATAAATCCCATGTCTTTTAAACTATGAATGCCCTTTTTGAATTTCATCTTTGTTCTTATTCTGAAGGTGTTGTAAGAATAGTTACAAACTAAGTGCCATAGAATATGCAATGTAATCACATATTTTGATTTTGCTTTGCTCAAATTATGATATTCTCAACTCCTTGAGACATTGTGCTTATTAATGAAGTAATATGTCAAAATACATTGTAATTTGTTAATATCACTAGTAGTAAGGAAAGAGATTGGGGAACAAATCAACAAATAAATTCTGCACCATAAAGCACCAAATCTTAATTTCTAGGCTAAAGTATATGGTGAGATCTTACAGAGCAAGATTAAACTAAAATATGTGTGCTCAGAAAGAGAGCACTTACCATCTGCAGTCCAGCTGAAGTGAGAGAACATTATGGGTATTCAGTGTCATTAAGACCCAAGTCATGTCTGTATTTGTATTTTTAAGTGAAATATCACTCTGATGAGACATTCAAAATACTTAGCAGCTCCCATTAAGCCTTTTCTGGGCCTCAGCCATCTGGATGGATTTCTAGGGTCACAGCCTTTGCACTCTTTAGGATTCCTACACAGTCAAATTCCAGCTAAAATGCTGATAAGACATAAGCAAACTGCTTCAAATATTCAGTGTGGAGCATCTCTGGAGATCACACAGTCCAAACCCCAGCACAAAGCAGAATCACCCCGGACAGGCTGCTCAGGAGCTCACCCAGTTGGCTTTTCAGGATCTTCAAGGACGTCACCTTCAAAACCTCTTTGGGCAGCCATAAAACAGATGCTCCTCTTAACCATCTTCATGGCCCTTTCCTGCCCTCACTCCAGTGTGTCCATGTCCTTCCTGTTGTGGAGAGCCCAGAACTGGGCACAGCACTTGCACTGAAGTCTCACCAGTGCTGGGTAAAGCAGAATAATCACCTCCTTTGACCTCCTGCCAATACTTTTCCTAAAGCAGCCCAGGATGCTGCAGGCCCTCTTTTCCAATACATACATGTTTACAGATATAGGAAAACTTTAAGGACATGATGAGTTTTCTATTTCCAGAGTCTGCTATCTATCAGAGCAACACAAACTATATTATTCTGCTAATACATGTTTTATGTCAGTATCAGGGATTGTATTTATGTCCTCATTACATGCTTTTCCTAAATAACTGGCCCATTAAAACCAGTTGTTTGGGATGACTACATAGTGCCTTGTAAAAACATCTGTGCACAGATTTCTAAAGGTAACACTGAAAACTGAGTGCAGATCAGGGCATCTTTGTAGGAATGAAGGCAGCTTGGAAAACTGCAGCTCTAAAGAACAGGAATTCTCAATTTCATCATATTGTTAGTGTTAGGATCTAAAGATAGCAGATTAATTACTATTATGTTTAACTCATAGATAACCTTTTGTAGCAGTAACATCCAGCTCATAAACTTCCACAGTTTCCAAAAACACTCCACACTGTATTAGAAGCCAAAAATCCAGTTCTCCTGAGAACCTTCCACTTCCTCTGCAGCTGCCACAGTGTAACTGTGGACAATACACTTATGTATTGACAATAAACAAATTTTCTGTGGAGAAAGGTCCATACACTTTCCAGTGGGTCCTCAAGCAGCCTAAAGCAATGAGATGTCTATTAGATGTGTTGTTTGTCTTGGCAAGGAAGAGAGCAACCTTGTTCTTGAAAAATCTACATTTAGTTCCCCATCTATAAACAATTTTCATCAGTTCTTCCATCTGCAGTATAAGTCTTTGTTTGGCAAACAATTTGCAGTGTTTCTTGTTATACATGTCAAATTGTTTCTGTTCTGCATGAGCTATGATGACTTAAAAGACCAAAGTTTCACGTGGTGGAAGGAGTTTGTTCCCCCAGAATCCAGTGGTACCCTCAGTGCCCTGGTTGGTCCATGATTTCTTTGCATTTCTCATAGTCTGTGACTGCAGAAAACAGGAACAATTAGGTAAAGCAAAACTCCTTGCCATTAGTGACATACCAGTACCCGAGCCAATACACAGTCTAGCTAAAGTCCTTTTACCTTCTGGAACAGTTTAAAGCAGGATGCAAAATATTCTTCCAAAAATATACAAAGTCATTTCCATCCATTTTCCTATAAAGTTATGCCAAAAGCCCTGGGAAAGCCTTTTGATTCCAGCTTACATGCTCAAAAGAAAACCGGGAGACTGGCAAAACCCCACAACATAATTAGGACAATGCTGGGACTCAGATTAACGTTATGAAAAGCAAACACCTTTCATACCACTCCCAGCTCTCACATATCCATGATGAAGTAAGATTAAAATTCAGATGCTAGGAAGCAGAGTAGCTCTTCCCAAAACACTAGATTGGCCCAGGTGGCCACAACCTGCACGGTTTTTCATAGACTGACTTTCCAACTGCCTCATAGCTGCCTCTCAGTCTCAGAGATGTTGAATATCTTTCTCAGATTTTTCCAATGCAGACCAGATGTTCTATTGTGATAATTCTCTCATGGGCCTTTTCCATTTTGACTCTCCATCAGCTAGGGATCCAAAGAGACATTACTTGAAAAACAGGAACCATAAAAGAGCCAGGAACTTATAAATTAAAACATAAACATTAATTTGTTTTCCAAAATACAGATGTCTTTCGTCAGTTCAAGCCTTGATCTCTCCACCAGTTAAAGGCAGCAGTTGTTCTGTGGAGGCATGCACTGGAAATTAGCCAACGGGCATTAACTTTTGGTTCTGATTGAACTGAGGAAAATCTGAAGCAGAAACACAGAATTCAAAGTTGTGATAGCAATTATTGACTGATAACCTTTTAAAATGTTCGTGACCAGAAAGAGTGTCTTCCCATAAGGAACTGTAAATTACTGAAGCTTTTGGACATGGCTCAGAAGAGTTTGGGGTTGTCTTTGGTGATGGCAGGGCCTTTCCTTTTCCTTACCTCACTGATCTGTTCAGGTCCAAGGACCAGGATCCATCCCTGGGGAAGTGGATCCTACACTGGTGACCAGTGTAGAGGGGTTCCAGCAATGTGGCACTACTGCAGCTCCAGAGGAAGGGACTGGGCTGGAAGAGGAAGGGACACAAGGCAGACACAGCTTTAAAAGAACACTTTCATACATCACAAACACAAGTGCTCAAGGTTCAACTGCATATATTTTGTAATAATGTAACACATCAAGCCTTGTTTTCAAAAGGCCACTAAAAATTCATCTTTTATAATGTTAAATCACTTGATATATCAGCATTATTATTACATATTTTAACATTTTTGTATCAATAAAAATTTAATATGAGAATATTTAAAATAGCAGAAAGTCTAGAGGCAACCAAAGAACACACTGATAAAAATGTGCATAATAAAGAGATAAGGATGAAAAGTTACTTTCTTTTTTTAACATGACCTACATGTGCACTAATTTTTTATCTTTAAAAAGTAGCAGTTCACAAATCACACCTCTTCATTCCCTTTTAAATCAATTTTATACACCTACACAATTCTTCTGACTGTGGATTACTGCAGGTTTACACTTAAAGTTTGAGTTTCCAGTCCTGCTGCATTTTCTCAATAAAATCTATAAGCCAAAGAGATCCATATTACTCTGCAACTTTTTAGCAATGAAACCCCTGTTTATGATACCCAGCAAATGAACATTTTATTGTACAGGTACAACAGATTGCTCTTCTTGATGTAATCAGCTTCCTTCTCCTATGGCCATCTACAAACAGCTATAATTTCTAATACAGTCACCTCTAAAAAGTGTCACTGAATGTTTGCCCTTGTCTTATACTCTCCAGAGACTTCTGCTTTTACCAACACTGGCTTTTTCTAGAGCCTTCTGCTCAGAATAAGGCAAGAGTTTGTCCCTTATACCAAGGCTTGTCCTTTCTCTGTACTACAATGAACTCACTTGGTGGAGCAGGGACTCTGAGCAACCATTATTTCCTCCCTGGAATATAAATCCTTGCTTTCCAACACCATCTTATTATGAGCTTTACATATTCATTTTCTTTTCCTAGGCTACAGCTTCTCCTCTAGATTTCACACCATACTAATCTCTGTCTGTACTCCTCTTGTGGAATTGTTCATGCTTCATCATTTAAGTGCAGGGAATTCTAAGTAGCTGTTCCCACTTCATATGCTCCTCCCTTGAGGGGTGAACTACCCTCTGCTGTTCCCTGTCTCTTGCGGAAGAAACAACTTCCACAGAAGGGCTTCATTTCACACTAAGAAAGATTTTGATTTTGACTGCACATGCTCGTCCCAGCAGAGTTTGCTCTCAGGTGAAAATTTTAGTCCTGTATATTGCTGAAGTTCTAATATTCTCTTCCTTAAGGAGCAGACTGAGGTAAAAATTGGGAATATGCATTCTCCTCAAAGGTTTTGCCCTGGCTCATACAATTCCTCAAAGATGCCCTTCACCAAAAATGTATAATTCCATTCCAAGAGGCTTTGGATTGCTATGAGAAACAAAAGGAGTCAGTCAGGGATTTCTCAGCATCCACAGACACTTTTGTACATTTTTCATAATGTGCATGTATAATTTTACCTGTTAATTTATTAAGAACAATGACTTTTTTAGATCTATATATGTTACAAATTAGTTATGTTTATGAAATTCTCAGTCTACTGAGGAATGAAAATCTAAGTGTTTCCATTCAGTTTGAAGGTAACAGGTATTTTAAAGTGGCAGATGTGCATGCACTTTTACAGGTAATTTTAAGCAGTAAAATTCAGACTATTAATGGTAAGAACTAGAAAATTATTTCCTGGCTTTTTGATGTCCAGATGCCAAACTTTTGTCTCTCTTTTAATCTCCATCTTTAGTCAGACATCCACCTGCAGGAATAGCAACCTCTGTTCTCCTCCCACTGAAGGGGCTGGCATGGCACCCTATTCACATACCTGAATCTTTTTTACTCTTGGCATCCCTTCCAAGTAAGCCACTCCAACCAAACCTTCCTTGGGCACATTGCCTTCCCAGAAAGAGAAGTGGCTGCATTTTCAGGTGCAGATGTTTCAGCAGGGAGGCACTTCTCCCAACCCTTCCCTAGATGTCGCCACGCTTTGTGGCTACACCATTATAACCCCAACTACTAAAGAGAAAACTAGCAGAGAGGTTCCTGCTTTCTTCATATAGAAGAAACAGAAAACTATCATATTTTCAAAGTGACAAAAAGGTATTCTAATTGTAGGTATATATTGTTCTATATAATAGAATATATGTAATATATCCTACTAATGTCATACTGAAACTTGAAGATAGCTTTTATCACAGGCTTGTTTTCACACTCTTTTTGCCTCCCTAACACTCTCCCTACCAACTACATTGACTCATGGAGTCTGGAGTTGTTTGAGCTTTTCCATTACTTTGTGCTGAAACAATCTCCTCAAGGATATTTCCAGGATTTCAGATTTTTTTTCAAAGAATGTCTTTCTGCCCTACCATGATTTTGCTACCCAAAGACTCATTTATGCCATCCAAATACTATAGGACACAATTCTGTGAATTCAAGGATTCAGCCTTCGTAGTGTTTTAGCTGACTCATACCTAAAACTGAGTTCTGGGGGCAACATCCTTGTTTCCACCCCTATTTATCATCTTTCTGTAAATCATTGTTTGTTCCTGTGGAAATAGCCTTCAAAAAGCATATGCTGATTTCTACATATGAATGAAGTTTCCATATTGTCCAGAAATACGAAGACTCTCCAGTTTATTGCAAAGACCACCAAAATAACTTCAGATTTTCTAAGTATTTAAAATCTTCATTGTGCTGAAGTAGTCATTGATTGGTTGTCCACAAGATGGGGCTTCTACAACGGAGATCTTTGTATCCAAATTTAAGACTCTGATGTAAAAATCCATGAATGGCATCACAGTTGACAGGAAGATACTTTCAAATTTTGGCACAGGAATGGTCCTCACAAAAGGAACTGCATTCCTCATTTCTTGTGCAAAACCAACAATCCCTCAGGAAATCAAAACAGCAGCAAGTGATTTTATCTTGTCCTTAACCCTTGCACTGTGCTGGTGTACAGCTCAGAAGTCAGAGGCAACATGCACAATACAATCACTCTGTGTCTGGCAGAGGTTCTGTGTGGTCACCTCTGTCTACACGAGGTTTTGTGGAACTGTACACAGACCAAAACACCAAATGAAGTGTATGTGGGTTTGAGACATTTTCTAAGTCAAAATACAGCCTTACAGTTGAACTTCTAAAACAGTTAAGAAGTTAACACCTCCAAATAAAAACTAAAGTAGCTCCACAGAGTGTGTAATTTCTATAAACTTGACTGAAAGAGGGAACAGTTTGATGTTAAAAAAACTAACTGTAGGCATGCACTTCAAAATAAATTAAAAGAAAAATAATTTATTCTTAGACACAAAAATTTTGAAACATTGAAAAAATAGGAATAGACTTACAGTACCTTCAGCTGTCTTGTTTCACTGTGTGGGAAGTGTTTGTTTAAACAGTATGTGGTTTGTTCTGCTAAAAAAAAAAAGCCTCTTTTCTTTTTTGTCATATAAGTAAACAAGATTTTCATGTCTTGTAGGAATCTCCCAACCAAAACCAGGACACACTAAGGGTTTGTACAATCACCTTCTTGTAATCCTTCTCATAGTACTAGAGACACCAGGAAGACTTAATTTATGATCATTCCTGTGTTCTGCATACTGTAGTTGTTGTCTAGACTTTTTTGCAGGAAACACAGTATTCCATCAAACCACAAAAGTGTTCGGGCAGTCAAAAGCAAATACTGGTACAAATTTCCAGCCTATCCCTCCAAGAAAAGGCTGCACATACACAGACTAATCAAAAAATAAAACCAAATGTTAAGAAGAAGAAACATTTCTGGCCAGAGGGTAAAGTTGATTTCCCAGAGGCAGTCATTCACAATCACCTAATACTTTTAGTACAAAATCTTCAGTGGTTCCTTCTCACATTCCTTCTGTTCAGTCTCCAGTAACTTGTCTGCTGCAATTCAGCTGGCTAAGCTGTCACACTCCAGAGTTTCAACAGGAAGTGCAAAGTAGTACCCTTCAGAATAATCATCTGGAGAAGCATAAAATAAGAAAATCTGGGTAGGCAGGAATCGCATGGAGAAAGATATGGAGTGACAGGTGCTACAAATTGCAGTCAATGATGTATTATGAAAAAGGAAGGACACACAGTGTGATAGATGGCATTTTTGCACACACTAAATAATATTCTCTTTACTCAATGCTAAGGTTTTAACTGGGATGCCACAGCTTGGGATGCCACACTTACTGGAAAAGTGGATCAAAGAAAGAGTCTGCAGCCCAGTGAAACATATGGGAGATTTACAAATCATGATCCATAGGAAAGACTGAAACCAAACACTGTAACAGTCTTCAGGTATCTCAAATTGCTGTAATGATACCAACAGGACATATAATGAAGAGTTTGACTTGTGGCAAGTATACATATTAGGAAAAAATTTCAAATGGGAAGGGATTAGAACACAGTACCTGTAGCCATCATTCAGTATCCAAACAGTTTCAACAGTTTTCTGTCAAAGAATGACAAATACATAGATACCTTGGACTAGACAGAGTTGTCTGCCAGAGGGTCACACTCCATAGGTTTTCATGAATCTTTCCATGCATCGTTTCATTGCTCTGTTATTGCAGAAGACCTATAGCTACCTGTGGGTAGAAAACAAAGATTTGAGGCTACAGGAAAAATGGTGAAAATCAGAGACAGACTTAGGAGAAGGTGAACAAGAGGTGTTTTAGGTTGTGCAGCAGAATTTATGTTCAACTTGGACAAAGGATAAATTCTCCAATTCTTTTTCAATGAGGTGCAAGTGTTTTGGGTACTACTTTACTGTTGCAGAGAATTGAAGGCCTTGTGGGGAATAAAAAGATAAATGCCAAATTTGGATGAAACAATAACATGTTCAATCTCATACCCCTCAGTAGCTGAGGTAATTTTGGCTTCTAGACCTGCTACTTCAAATATGTATCTTTTCCCCACACCTTGGGCAGAATATCCCTGAAAATGCAGTGACAGTACCTGATGACTAACAAACTGGCCACTGGTGAACTCTCCTTGCACGTTCAAGAAGTACTTACACACAGCAAAAACTAAAGAGTGACCAACACTTCAATTAACATTTAAAATTAAATTGAAATTTAAAAGATCAGTTAAAACCTAGATTTCTGTGCATTGACTACCCACTACTCGTTGAATGCCCACCCAATACTCGTGTCCCAAAGCTGGTCAGGAGGACATGTCAGCAAGTCACACCCTGGCTCAAACACCACAGTTATCCTGCAGGGCCTGTGGTTTCTTAATATTCTGTTGTTGGGACTTCACCACCCATTCTACTTTCCTCAATTTCTTGCCTACTGAAATGTTTTCTTACCTGCATTTTCTAAGGGAATAAGAAAGAGTGAGAATCAAAATAACACTGCAGTAAAGCATCTGTTGTAAATCATCTGAGAGAAATGAAGGACTATAAACCAGCCAGGAACCTTTTGGGGTTATCTCCATATAATCTGCTGCAACTGAAACCATTCCTGAGACACGTGACCTAATCCGCCTTTCAAAGCCTTCAGTAAACGAGATTCCCAGATAATCATTTTCAGTGCCAAACTACTTTTGCAGTTTGAAATAATTTCCTAATGGCTACCTTAAATCTCCTACTCCAAGTCCATCACCTCTTGCCCTAAACCCAATGAACATAAAGAAAAACTTATTCCTTCTCTCGGCAGAGAAACATTTTATATTTTGGAAAATCATTACTGCTCTCCCCAACACTTTCCTTTTCTTTAAACTAAACAACCCCAATTCTTTCAGTCTTTCCTCTCAGATCATGTTTTATAGGTCTCTGATCATTCTTGAAGTTGAGACTGTGGTAACACACGGTACACAGAGAGAAAGGAAAATGAACTCCTACACAAAATTCACCAGGAAGCTGGGTGACAGAAGGTTTGTTTGAAGAGGTTACTTTTTATGATAACTCTTTGCTTTGTTGTTTGGGGTTTTTTAGTGCCAAAATACATGTCCTTTTTCTTCTTTGTGACATACAGTGTAAGTGCCCCAGTGCACAAAATAGGTAGGCATCACACTCCTTGCTTAAAAAAAACAGTTATTAGGGAAAGCAAGTTATTTTTGCCAACAATGGAAAACTTTTCGTTACCAAGATGGTATCTCTGGGATAAATTAATAAAAGTGGTATTTGTGATAGCAGGATAATTCAAGCAGAAGTTTAAGCAATTTTTAGAAACATGAGCAAAATCCTGCATCACAAAGTGCTTTTCAGGGAAATATATTAGTTCCATAATTGCTTTCTAGTGCTGCATTCACTCTCCATCAGAATACACAGTTGTAATATATACTGAGAAATGTCTATGGTTCAGCTAAAATCAACAAAACTAAAAATAATCATGTGCATTTTAGAAGATGCTATGTTCTTTATAACCAGATAAATTAATTCTGTCATTCCCATAATCAGATTCACATATATAATAGAAGAATATAATTTAATTCCATTCTTCAGAGATATAGTGTCTTTTTTTTTTTTTTCCCCCAGAAAAAGGTTTTAAAATTGTAATGTGCCCTATTCACTAACATTACCCAAACAAACAGCACTATCTCTGAACGTCTGGGTACCATGGCATGGAAAGATCACTCAGAAGTTAACTGGGCTTCTGTATATGAATTGGGAAAACAATCTTATCCAGCAGGAAGATAAGACATTATAGGAGATGATAAGTGCCAGGAAAATAAGCTTGATGGAAAAAAAAGGAAGTGAAAAAACTTTTCCATGTTGAGGACAATAAAGGTCCTTCAAAAACTCTCATTGAGTGTGACACACTAAATATATCCAAAATGTAGTCCAACAATAACATGACCACGGATCATGTAAAATGATGTCATCAAAGGGTCTTTTATCTATAAATTAGGCAATTTATGATGTCAATTTTGCAGAGAAGCTATTCACAAGAAAGACTTTTTATGTCCTCAGTGAATTTTAGATTTTTAACTCAACAGGAAACGGATTTTTCAGTAAGACAATTCATCATCTCTGGCTAGCTCATATAAACCTTGGGATTACACCATTATATAAACTTGTCCTCCCTCATATCAGAAACCTACAAAGGAAAGTAAACTTTGTCTGCATACTTTAAAACCATTTTTCTTGAATTTCCATTTTGTTTTGAAAAATAGATTTCACTTAGAAGAGCCTAGCTGCTAAAAAGTGGTTGGAACAGACTCGTGTATGACATTTGTTGCATCAAGATGTACCAGAACATGAATCCTGTATGCTGGCAAATTTCAGACTATCCCCATTTCCACTTTGACAACAGATTACAGCCAACTGTTTAAATGTTTACAGGTGAGAAAAAGTTCCATTGACTTAGGTTGCCAGTTCTGTATTGATGTTAGTTTGACAAAAATTTATGTATTTATTTTCATCTTTTCTACCTGTAGTATTCATGCAGCCCTAAAGCACTACATGAATCTTTTTTCCCCTCTAGGATCATACTAAGGCTCTAGAAAACCCAGCCTGATAACTACTTGTTCCCCAAACTAAGCAGAGGAAGTAAAAACCAGAGAGAACTGAAGTAATCAGTTAAAGTGCCCTATGGTTCCTCTAGAACGAAGAAACTGTGCTTATAAATCACATCCTCGGGCAAAAAAGAGACCATACAGACTACTAGTGAGCCTCCAAATCTGTATGGAACAAGAATCTCCTGCAGCATGGTCAACTCATAAACCAGGGTCTGTTTTAGTTAGGTCTACACTCTGTGTGGTCCACAGTCACCTCTGCTGTTCTGCACAGGCAAGGATCTGTGTTGGTTTCCACAAAAGCAAATCCTTCTAAACACCAGTGTCATCTACAGAGAGCAGGTACAGTGAGGTCTGCCAGGCCTGTTCAACTTCCTGCAACTAAGAAATGTTGTAAACATCTCATTTGTTCTCTGGAAAAAAGACTCCCATCAACTGGTTATAGAGCAATAAGGACAACCAACCTTGGAAAGCTCTTCAGCTGCTTTCTTGTCCACAACCTGCAAAAAATGTGGTAGCAAAAGAAGTAGGCTCACAGCCACATCATAGTATACACAGGGATATTAAAAACCAACATTTGTGCATTTGTGAACACAAGAATTTTTCCACTTTCCATTTCCTGGACCACTGTACAACTTTTGAGCTTGTGGTGCAAAGCCATTTTAATCAACCTACCTGACATAACAGGAGTGAATGGCCCAGAAAACCAGCAGCCTCAACCATCCCTGTTTCAAAGAATCCAGGCATGACTGGTAGTAGCTCTTCCTTGTTCAGAGCTCTCACAGATGCAGTCTTATTGTGTTGCAAATGTAAAATGTTGCTTCCCCATTTGTCCCTGTGAGTCCACCATGAAAAGTAGATCTCTTCTGGCACTTGACAAGTCTGCATTTTCTAAACGTGCCCAGAGTTGGAGCAAGCACCTTGTACCTACTTTTGAAGATCTGCCTCAAGGTAAACAAATGCAACACCTATACCGTGGGACCTAGAGCATACCCCAACTATGTCCTGCCTGTGTACCAGGACAAGACCAGGACCCATGTTTGCACTCTGCTTTCCAAAAAAAAGAAAATCTCAGCATGCCAGCCAGCAAGAAGGCACCACATGGACCTCCTCACTGTACAGGATCAGGACTCCAAGGCACAGCATGGCACATGCCTGTGGTCTACACTGAGCTACATCAATGACACAGGCCTGAGAGAACAGAACAAGGAGTGACAGCTGAATAAAGAAGTCTTTCTAGTTGCCTGTAGTCTCATTCCCAATGTTGCCACTGCACAACTGAGAACACCAGCAACAGTGCTGGAGTTTCACCACCAGCTTGTCACAGCAGACAGATCTGACATTGCCTTAACCTTGAAAGCATGACTGGGTGAGGCTGAGCCCTCTCCAACAATTGCTTGCCTAATTCTATTAAACCAAGCCAACAGACTCATAGGATAAACACCCAAATGAGCAAGTCACGTAAAACAGTAATTATTTACAATGCACCATTGCAAAGCCTCTCCATCTTGAGCAATACTCACAATTCCTGCACCATTTTCAGTTTCAGTTTCCTAGAAAAGCCTGAAACTGTGTTGGAACACCATAAATGGCAGCAATTGCACATTTCACACTGGGGTTGTTTAGCTTATCCATTGATAAGAAGCAAAACAAAACCCCCTAAATAGTAATAAACTGAAAGCTCCAACAAAGAACTCACATGGATAATCAGCAAAAAGCCTGTTCCCAGACTGATGTCCAGCAGCAAAGGTTGTGGAGCCAAACACGTCACTGTGAGCACCAGGGTTGTAGATACCCTGACCCAGACAGAGCTCTGGTGCAATGTGGGGCCGACCTGTATCAGCAGAGAACTTGCTGATAAGAACCAGCCACGCTGTATGGCTTTACAGGCTGAACTTTCCAGCTGTTCCTATCTGCACCAAATCTGCTTCACTTTAAAAGACAGAAATACAAATATTTTCCACGGTGTGGATCTGAAAGCCAAAGAAGGATTTTGAGGAACCATCACAGGAGACAACGAAGCTGCAAAGAACATTTACAGGGCCATCCTGTAAGGCAGTGCCATTCCCCTCCGTGCAGGTCAGTGCTGGCACAATAACAGTGACATGGGGACACTCACTCTCCTGAAATTCGCATTTACCTGTACTCACCTATATTTATATCCAGGTTTTTTAAGAAGAAAGGAGCTAAATACGTGGTTTATATCAGTATCTGCTGATCACGTAAAAAGCCTTTAAAGGCGACACAAGTGCCAGTCACCAGCAGGGTTCAGTGCCCTGTCCCTATCGTGGCCTGTGCCCTGTCGGGTCACCCCAGCGATGAGCTCAGGGAATCCCCTTCCCCGTCCGGGAGGAGCCCTGGGGAAGCTCCCCGGGCCGTGCACTGACCAGACCCCGATCCGGGCCGGGTGGTGCGGGGGGTTCCGGGGGGTTCCCGGGGGGCTCAGGGGGGTCTCCGGGGGGGTCCCCGAGGGGGTTCCGGGGGGGGTTCCGGGGGATCCCCGCGGCCTCCCCGGCGGAGCCGCCCCCTCCTGCCCTGCCCTGCCCTGCCCGGCCCTGCCCTGCCCTGCCCCGCCGTCCCGGCCGCTCCGCCATGCCCGGAACACAAACAAACACCGCGCTGGGGGGCGGGGCGCAGCGGCTCCCACCATTTTGGGGCCGGGGGAGCCCGGCGGCCCGCCCCGCTGCCCCCACCGCGGCCCGTCCCCTCCTGCCCCGCCGTGCCGGGCCGGGCCGTGCCGCCGGGCCGGGCGGGGGGCAGCGGAGCCGGGCGGGGGCCCCGCGGGCTGCTCTGCCGGGGCGCGGCGGGGAGGGGTGAGAGGAGGAGCCAGGGCGGCCCGTGCGACAAAGCCCAGTGCGCAGGGAGCTGGTGACCGGGAAGCAGAACCGCGGCGGGCTGTGCGGGGCGGGCGGACCCTGCGGAGCCCGCTGCCCCACGGCGGGGGAGGCCCGTGCTGCCGCCCGCCCCGGCTGGGGGTCGGGCCGGCTGCGGAGCGGAGCGGGGGCGGCCGGGCTGCTGCTGGCGGTGCTGCTGCTGCTAAGCCGCTTAGGGCCGGGGCTGGCATGATCGTCCCCGGCGGGGCGGCTGCGGGCTGCGCGGTGCGGCGGCGGGGCTGAGGGCGCGGGGGCCGCGCTGCCCGCCACAACATGGGGAACTGCCTCAAGTCCCCCACCTCGGATGACATCTCGCTGCTCCACGAGTCCCAGTCGGACCGAGCCAGCTACGGGGACGGGGCTGAGCCCGACCAGGAGCCGCCGCCGCCATATCAGGTAGGGAGGGAGGGGAGGAGGGAGAGGACGGAGGGAGGGAAGGGAAGGAGGGGAGGCAGCGGCGCGGGGGTCCCGTCGGGGGCAGCGGGGCCGCTGTGGGGCCGGGCCGGGCCGCAGCGCCGAGCCGGCCGCCGCCTCCTCCTCCTCCTCCTCCTCCTCCCCTCCGGCGCCGAACCTCTCCCTTTCCGCCCGCACGTAGCGCAGGGGAAGCCGCTTTGTCTGGGGCGCCCCGGGAGGGCTGCCCGGCCCCGGCCCCGGGGACTGCCCGGCCCTGGGGCCCGTCCTTTGTGGCGGTGACATCACCGTGTGGCAGCCCCGGCCCGGCCCGCTCCGTGCTCCGATCCCTTCCAACCCACTGCCCCAGCCCGGCATCCCCTTCCCCTCCGCCATGGCCCTGTTCGTTCGGGGGGCTGTGGTTTAGGGTTGGTTTGGTTTTTTTGTGTTTTTTTTTTAATGTGTCTGGGAGAATGTGTTAATTTACATCTCGGTGGCGAATCGGGGAGGAGGAAGAGGAAGGCCGGGTGTTGGCTGCGATGGGTTTGCTGACAGCGGAGGGGTGGGGAGAGCGGCTGGGCACCCTGGAAGGGACGGACACGGAGGGGGAGCTGAACTTGGGGCTGCACTGGTGTGCTCCGTGCCGAACAGGGTGTCTGCAGCACCGACACCCCGGCGGGAGGGTGTCCGGGGCTGAAACCCCGCGTCCTGTTCGGGTTCGGAGGGTGCCCCTGCCCGGGGTAACAGCAGGCATTCCAGAGACATCCACAGGAGCGACACAAACCCCGGGGTGACTGGGGAGCTGTACCTTTTCCAGGATGGCAGTCATTCCGTGCTTGTGTAATTAACCAAATCGCAGGAAGCGTTTAGCCGGACAGGCTGTAATCTGCATTTCTTTAACAAGTTCAAGAATTACAGCCTGATAAGTGTCGAAGAGAAGCCCTCCATGGAGCAGTCCTTGCTGCTGCCCTGGAGCTGCACTGGGGTTTCTTGGCAGTGTGTGCCTGCTTGTTTTGTGCTGAATATTGGAATAAATTCCGTGATGTGGGGAATTTTTTTTTTTTCCCTGACTTCTGAACTACTTCTGCTGAAGTCCAGTAAATAGAAAGTGCTTGCTGGCAGATTTTAAGTTTTTTTTTTTTTTTTAAAGGTTGTGTTCTAAATTAAGCCGGAATTGTCCATGAGGCTTAGGAGAGTGTTGTGTTTTTGTCAAATCGGCATAAAAGTTTGACCGTGCAAGTTACTACATTTATGTCTGTGATTCTAGGAAGACTCGTGGAGTTGGTTTTTTTCAGTTCTTCCCTTTGAAAACAACCTGTTATCTCTCGTAAGAGTCACAAATCAAGTATATGCCTTATGCATGCTTTCTTGTGTGGGTGTCAGTGCAGGTAATGACTCTTCCTCTGTTGTCAGAGGTTTTTAACATTTTTGCTTGATGAAGAACTTGCATATAAGTGTGGATGGTTAACTGAGAATGCGATAGACAGTAAAATAAATGAACCTATGGGTGTCTGTTATGGAGTACAGTGTATTCATAGCAAAACTTCCCTCCTTCAGTAGAGCTGTGTAGCATCAGGTGATGTGCCCACAGGCACTTGGCTGTCTCAGACATTTCTGGCTGTCCTGAAAGCTCCTCCACTGATCCTGGCAGTTCCCAAAGCTTTACCTTAAGGTAGCGTTTTATGTCTCACAGTCAAAAGTCAAAACTACTCTTTCCACAGATTTTTGAACTAGAGTGGTTTGTGTTTTAAAAAAGGAGGCCTTACCTACAGTATTATGCAGCATTTCATGCACTTTGGGGTTGAGGAGATTTATAATTTTAAATTGTTTTCTGTTTACAAGATGCACAAAAGCTGGAAATATGAACAATTCCTGATGCTCCATTATTGCTGTTGTGCTAGGAATAGATCACTCATTTTTACTTTCAAGTGACAGCTTAGATTCAGTATTACAAATAGGACTTTAGGGGCTTTGTCCTTTCTTGTGATAATTACTTCTTTCACAGTGTCTTAACCAGAATTAGCATATAGTATATAGACATGAGGAATGAAAGCAAGGAAGAGGATAAACCACATTTGAACAGTTTTAAAGCTCACTGCTGAAATGTCAGCTGTAAAATGGACACAGTTTAGAAGAGACTAAAATCTGGTATGTTTGCTTCTCTTGGGTTTGCAGCAGTGATGTGTCAACTTCCTGAATAGCACTTGCAGGGTATGCAAACTGAAGGAGGCTTGTTGGGTGAACATACATGGTTGTAGAAGATGACTTCTGTGTCTCTTGTAACTAACTTCTGTATTATTTTGACATTTATAATACTTTTTCTTGTTCTGAGAGGACTGTGCCATGGGCATCCATATGGGAAGCTTGTTATGCCATAATTTTTATTTAACTATTGATTTCTAACTGCAGAATGCACCCCCAATTATGATTTCAGTATGGCATATCAGATTTCTTTTATCAGTGAGTGCTGTTGAACTGGCTGTGTAAAATTTGTGCTTCCAGAAGTGATTGAAAATTGGATTGACAGTATGGACATGTGAAATTATGGGGAATAACTTCCATTCAGGAGCTCTGCAAATACCTTTATCTTGGTTTCTGTGGCAGGACGTGTTACAAGCTACAGCAGAAAGACCTCAGAGAGAAAGCATCTTTTTAAACAGATATCTCAGTTAATGAGAAAGTGGCCCATTAAAGCATCAGATATTTTCCAGTGCATTGAGCTTAAAGGCTAACATGGGAAATAATTAAAACACGCACAAAAAAAGAATGTGTTGTTATGGTGGGGAGAGGGGAAGGAAGTGATTTCAAGAGTGGACCAACGTTTTCATAGACAGTTGCTAATTTTGAATGCCTCCATTTTAGAACCTAGAAATTACAACTGTTTTTCTAAGTGCTAAGAACATGCAGCTCCATTTTTAACCAGTGAATCTGTTTAGGAAAGAGTTAGCTTTGGTTTTGTGTTTTCTCAAGTCCTCAAAATTGAGTATGCTTTCAAGTTTGTTTTCCTTTTTGGTGTATGAGTTCTTCACCATCTGTTGGCAATGTGCCTTCTGCTGTTTTTCCAAACAAGTTTACTGTTTTTTCCAGTTTCTCTTACTTCTAGTAGTTATTCTCAAAGACTTCATTTTGCAGAACAGATGTGTCCCTTTTCTTAATCCTTGTCTCCTACCTCTGTTCTTAAATAGTTCCCTAATAGCTGAAAGAAATAACTGGTCAGTTTATTCAATTTTGGAATTTTTGCACAGTAAAGTAGATGCTTTATGTATTTTCTCCCCGAGTTTCTAAAAAGTATTATTGTGGACAAAATATACAGCAGTCTTCTAAAAAAAAAGATGTATAACGCTTGCTAAATTAGTAAGTTGAAAGCATGAGAGATAAGCACAAGTTCTTGGTGTTGATACTGAACTCATAAAGCACATTTGATATGTTGATGTGGCAGACAGACTAATAGAATATTTTACCCCCTTACCTGAAGAGATCCAGGGCACCTTCCATACTCAGTACTAGCCTGTGTTTTACAGGCCCAGATAAAATGTTTCAGTGGACCTAGTGGATTTTTAAAATTTTTTTTATTTGGAGGGATTAATTTAAAACCTTTTGGCCTGGATACTCATTTGATTAGGCTGTGGACTCAAAATGAGATGAGAGATCACAAACATGAGCTTAACCCAATGCCGTGCTCCCGTAATCTTCCAAAAGCTGCTGGGGACAGCAGGTTTTGAAAGCGCAATTTAGGGATGTCTCATGGCTTCTCTGTAACTGAGGTTGCTGCAATAACCTCCCTGGGCCTCCTCTCTTAGCTGGGAGTCACCTGCACACATCGTACACATGTCCCCATCCACCTGTCTCGTTGTGCTTCATTCCAGCTGTCCCCAGTTGAGGGAGGTGGCACATCAGCCTGTCATGCCAGTGCCCTGGAGATGCTGAGGAAGTCCTCAGCTTGAACAGGCAGAGAATTTTCTTGAAGTCCCACTGCACTTCTATGTGAAACTTGCCCTATGCATGTGTTGTGTGTCCTTTGCTCAACAGAGAAGCAAGGCTTTTGTTATGCTCTCATCGTGACTTAAGTAATACGTTACATTGGTGTTTTGATGCTGTCCTTTCAAAGGCATGGTAATTAATATAATTAAAATTGCAAGCCAGATTAATTCTGATCTAGGAGTTGCACCCATTTATAGAAGCATCTGTACAAAAATTCTCTTGAGGCCCAATTGAGTTGATTTATCATCTGTGATTGTGTGTATTGTAGAAGAAACAAGACTGGTAGTGTAATGTTACAGTCTTAACATGGAGTGGTTATACAGGGCTGGAACTGTTGGTATCTTTGGGAACAGCTTAAGAAGGGGAAAAATGCAATGGGAAAATGTTACATATAGAAAGATAACCATGAAAAAAGCAAACCCACTAGTAAGTTTACTTTCATGTAAGAGAAAAAAGTGTACTTTAAAATTGCCTTTGCGGGTCTTGCCCTTTTTTCTGCTTGTCCTCCATGTCTTGGTGGTATCGTGTATGAATTACAGTTGCATTTGTGGACATGAACTGAAATACCACTTCAGTCCACAATTCCTTAGTCTGGTGGAAACTTCAAAGGGCTTCAAAGGAGAGTGTGTCTTTGTTGGTGTGTTGCTGGCTGGTGCCTTCTGGCGGCACTGCCTGGTGGAGATCAGCTTCAGTGAGGAGAGAAAACGATGGAGGAGCTGAAGTTGAGTTTGCTGTATGAATAAGAAGTGGTAGAGTAAGCCAGTGATGTTTTGTACTTCTCTTCAAGGAAAAGATTGCTTAAGTGATGTTATATAACTCATTCTTAGAAATGAACAGGTGCTATAGTAGTATTCTGGAATAATATTTCTACCTGTGAAAGACCAAGCACTAAGTGATACAGTCACTCCTGGTAAATATTGATAAAATTTAGACACCTGCATTCAGAAAATCTGTAAGTGCTCCATGTCTTATGCTGCAGCTCTGGTAAATTCTGTGTAGGCAAAGAAATAACAATTTATTTTTTTAATATCAGTATAGGGATATACTGTTCATTTTCCATATAGTAATGAATTGTATGTATTATGATTGTCACTGTAATAACATTGTTCACTAAACAAATAATCCTCAATATGCCACGACACTTCTTACTCCTTCAAGGGCTGAAGAACTTATGCAAGCTGTCTAGAGAATTGTATTGCTGGTAATCAGTGCTAGATGGAAAGTTTCTTGAGGGTGCTAAGTCTAAACTTCCTTTCTAGACAACAGAAAAACCCCCAAACTCTGCACTTCTATTTCCTGTCTCAGTGCATACTGGCTTTAGCATAGCCTGCCAGGCTGGCTGGTTGGTTCTGTCTTCCTTTTTGCTAGTGAAAAAAGCTGGTGGGACAGAGAGAGAAGAGAGGAAGGCAAACCTGAGAATAAAGGATACCAGATGGTATCCCAGAGTTAGGTAACTTTCATCTTGAAAATACCCCTTCATAAGCTCTTTTAATGAATATTGCTTGAATACTGTAATTGTTTACCTGCTTAAAATAGATTTTAAGCTGCATTTGGTTAAAAATAGACATTAGACATGGCTAGAGGAAATGGGAAGAATATGCTGAAGTTTGAGTTCTCCGTGTTATCGTATTTCTTATAGAGTTAGAACCAGTTTCTAGACTAACTGTTGGTAAAGATCAGTTCCTAACTAGTCTGGCCTGAAGATTTTTCAAGAGGAATTATGAAAAGGAGAGACTATAATCACATTAGACAGAGTATTGCTTTCTGCTTTACATAGATTTCTCCAACAAGTGTCTTTAAGTTGGATGAAGATGCTATATAGGTCTGTTCCTGTGTTCCCATGTCCCTGTTCATCACTTCAATAAAGGAAGGAAGCTTGGCTTAATGAACACTTCTGCAGACCCTGGTAATGGTTGTAGTCAAACTGGTTGCAGTCAAGAAACTAAAAATAACACCACTTGTTTGTGACAGACTTGTGTCTTCCAGTCTTTGTGCTCGTCCTTGTTTTTGCCTCCCTGTATATGCACAAAGAGAAATGTATTTGTATTTTGAAGAAGCAATGGTCTGTGGAATAGACTAAAGCAAATCAGCCATGACTTTTCTGTGAGCTAATGAAACAGTTCCTAAGAGACTAAACAATTACAAAATGAGCAGGTTTTTGGGGTTGTCATGGCTGAGTTGGAATAAAACCTTTTCAGGGGAAAAAGCTGAAGAGTCACCATTCTCTGACTCTAGAAGGCAAAACAAGCTTCGATCTCGATTTAGACCACAAGAAAAATTTGCCCTGGCACTGTGAAGGTCTCAGAAGCAAAGATATGTCTTATTTCCTGAAGGTAGAATGTGTTTTTGTAGAAGATGCTGTCTTGTTCTGCCAGCCTCTTGGAAGGCAGCCACAGCACTGGCCTGTCCCAGCAGAGCTAGAGTTGTGTAACTTCTTGCTGGATAAAACTGCACTTCAACCAAAAAAAAAAAAACCCAGCCCCAAAACTAAACAAAACAAAATCCACCAAAAAAACCACTCTAGCAGCCCTAGCATAAGCCATCCCCATCCTTATTTAATGTCTTCTCTTCTGTTTGTAACCTTAGCAGATCCCTTAACTGGTCTGTGCTGTAGTTTCTTCACTGTAAGATGAGGAGTAAAGAAGTAATAAAGTTTATCTTTAGTGCAGGCATGCTTAGTAATTTAATTCATGTTTGTAAAGTGTTCCTTGGTAATTTGATTTTAATAAAATAATATTCCTCCATTATAAAATGAACCTCTGCAGAAATTTATGACAAACCTGCTGCTGTAGAGAGGGAACTTTATCAGAAGATCTGTTTAAGGCAGTAGATAAGTCTCCTAAAATCTGTTTTGGAATCTGATAGTTCAGCGGTTATTTGGCAGCCTGCATTCCAGATGCTCGATGAGTAGGAATGAAGAGTCTGTGGAGATGGTAATAAGAAATCTTGCCTAATCAGGATGATGAATCTTTGCTATGCTGGGAGACTGTGCATTCTTTTGGGCAAGCCAACCCAAACATGCAGTACTGCCCTCCCCAGACTCCAGGACCACCATGCATTTAGGAAGCTCTTCTGTTTCCTGTACGTACCACTGGTTCGTTTCTGGGATCAGCTGTTGCTGGCTGTACATCTGAAGTCAGTTTCTGAACCACAGAAAATAAACTAGTTTTATGTTTTGAAGAGATAAGGATCTGTGGAATGGACTAAAGCAAATCAACCGTGACTTTCCTGTGAACTAATGAAACGATTTCCAAGAGACCAGTTCCAGAGAGTGATTATTTTATTTACCAGCCCCTCCGTAGGAATCTGCCAACCGCTCTGTTTCTCATCAGAGAAGAAGAAAGTCAGAATGCCGGTGGCATTAAAGCTGTTGGGCCACGATGCACACACGGTGACACGGACAAACAGCAGATGCGTGCAGCAACTGGAGGAGGAGATAAAAGAGCCATCCTTTCCACCACAGTTGCATCAGCCAAATCACAACCAGCTGGTTTATTGCACCGGGCATTTCTGCTGAGCCACCAGAATGCTCACGCATGCTCTCTGCTTTGCACACATACCCCTCTCAAAGGCCAGGCTTGTTTTTGAACCTTCTCATCCTGCCTCTGTTTTTAGCCACTGGCTTAGTTGAGGGATGATGTAGACCTGAGGTGCCTGGGGGAGGACTGAAACTGTTGGAAGAATGAGAGAAACTGTGACTCAGGAAATTCAGTTCCTCCCTTAGTCCCAGCATGCAGTGATGAATGTGCAGACTACTATGCTTGCAGTGCTGAAACCTGTTCCCTCCATTGTATCTTTGGGATACTGGAGTGGCCTTCGTATCCTCTCATCTGCTTTTTGCTCAGACGGAGCAATTTGTATTTCTAGAGGGGATGGTTCAGGACCAGCCCTTGTATGTAGTGCCCTGCCAAATGCCCATGCAGGGGCATCCTCCTCAGTCAAGGACACTTGTCAGCTGGCTAACAATGCTGTTTTCCAGAGCTTGGGATTGTAGCTAGCCCATATGCTAGTAGAGTTTGGACTGCTAAGAGAGGTCCCAAAGGCATCAAGAAATGCCTGGTTTGTGACTAATAAAATTTAATGAAGCTGTGTGACTATCCAGTTGTAAGTAAAAAATCAGTCAGTCAGTGTTGGTTTGGACAAAAGCAAGGAATTGGCTATCCTGCAGCCATGATCAAAACCATTACATTTAGCAGATGCTGCCAGCTTCTAATCTTTGTCATGGCAAAACTGCTTTAAAAAAAAAAAGTCAGACTAGAATATACCCCAGGGATATATCTACAACTACTGTCCAAGAATATATAGCTCTGTAGAGACTGTAAGGTTTCCCTGTGGTCCTCACCACTATCGCTCTGTGTGGCTCTCCAGATGATTTGTATACAAGCTCTAGCCAGAAGGAAATGGAGCAGTATTTATCTGTATTTATTCCCATAAGATGCATCTTGGTAGTGGGGATACAAATCTCTTATGACTCAGTGTGCGAACATTGCCGAATTGGATGAGGTTGGGTGCTCTTGCCCTTTCTGTTTCAGAGCTGTGGGAGGCTTATCTAAGAGATCAAAGTGCATCAGATTCCATTATTTCAGTATCTATGGGACAGTATAATGCATGAATACTCTGGGACGATGCCTGTGTCTGACTTTTATTCATCACTGTAATTAAAGCCAGATACAGAGCTTGTTCTGTGCACTGAACATTAATCACAGTGTTTTATTAACATGGTTGTCAAAATCTTTAGTTCAGACATAGTATAATTTTGCAGTAGAGATTAAGACCCGTATTTATTTTGCCTGAATACATTAATTTTATTTAAGTTCAGAAAAAGAAGTGATTGCTCTCAGGTTTTGAAGAAATGAGTGCAAGCATTGCTTGATTACAGACGTACCAAACTGCTAAACTGGTTTGGTCTGTACTGTTGCTTAACAGAAAGCAGTGAACTGCTGCATTCAGTGGGAAAATACATTAAAGGCACAGCAGACTAATGCTCTACATTCACATTTAGTTAAGACACTGAAATTAATATTTTAACAGCTGTAGACTTTATGTTCTATAATAGTACTTGCTTAATTGCTGTTGCCATTCTGATGTTTTGGAATTTCTCTTGGTGTTTAAGTATTATGATTTGTATTTCAGTTGAATCCGCACACCTTCAGTTTAGCTTATGAAATATGACTATGTCACTGCTTTAGTGTTTGCTTCACAGAGTTCTGTAATGTTATATCTACGTATTTGGAGACCTTGAGGCAGTTGTGGGTTGTCCTGTGGAGAATGAAGTCCTTGAAAGTACATTACCCTTCTTGGAAGGGAACTTAAACCAGAAATACTTAGTTTCAATTAACTGTTAATTCTTTTCTAGGTTAGTGCTTTTTCACCTCTCTCAGTTCCTGGCTCTCTGAGGCTCATTGGGCTGTTTTGACAGTGCTCCCAAGAGCTAATGAAATCCCATGTGTAGTCACTAAACTGAAATACAGGCCCATACCTCTCCTTGACAATTTTTAGGGATCTGCTGATCAGAAACTAGTAAGCAGCACTGCATAGGTGGTGTCACTTTAAGGTCTGTCCTGAACTGAGAAAACTCCTTCTGCCCTGCTCTCCAAGGTACATCTCTTCTGCTAATGGCATCTGTGATGCTGCAGTGGCTGGGCTGAGTTAGATAATGGCCTTTGGCTCAAACCTGAGTGAGATGCTCGGCTGCTCTTCCACTCTGTCCTTGATTGGAAGTGGTAATGTGGTGCTTAATCCATCAGAGTGGATTCATACGATAACTCGGCTGGAGCTCTGCTGGGTTGTTTGTAATCCTTCCAGTCAGTCATCTGTAAGAATCACAAATGAGATACAAGGAGGGATTTTACATTATGTCTGAATTTAGACAAGCTCTCTGCAATTTCTAAGACCTGAAGTTGTATTTATTTTACTGTGTGGCTAAGCTACTGGAAAGTAAGCTTTTCAAAGAATGCCCGTTCCTTCTGTAAATATAATGGGTCTCTCAATTTACAGTAAATGGAGTCAGGTTTTCAGAGAGACAGTGTTTAATGACTAGTTTTATTTTTAAAAATCTTTCAGTAAAGAAAAAGTACTATCCAAACAAAATTACATGCTCCAAGTAATCTTTTTTCCCTTCTAGAAAGTGTATTCTTTTTCAATGAGTAACCTGTTTTTTTCTACCTCCCAGAAGAAGCAAGATGACCTAGATCTAGAGCTTCCTGGGAAAAAGTTCACTTCACCCTATATATAGCTTCTCCTGAAGTGTCTTTATGTAGCTGTCACCTACTCTGAGCTGATGAACTGAGGAGAAAAAAGCTATAGCTTTAGGCTGAGGTAGGAAAGGAGAGTGTTTTATCCTTCCTCTTTTTTGGGGGTCTTGTGCACTTCTTATATATATTATGCATGTGCCTCTAGCTGGATTCCAGCCTGGTAAAGGCCAGACTTCCCAACTCCCACCTGCAACATATAGAACTTAATTTCTCTCTGTCTCCTCAGTGTGTTGCAGCTGAATAATAACCAGTTACCTCTGGGTTAACGCGTGAACTGGATCCTGCCTTTGTGCCAGCAGGAGTTTCTGCAGAACGTGATACCCTGGGGTCAATGTGTTCTTTGCTCTGGTCAGATCATACAGATGGAGATACTTCCAAGCAGCACTGCTGCCATGGTGGTGTTTTTATTGGAATGCAAAAACTGGGAAAATGGTAGTAACAACTACATAACAGATGCCACCAAACACTGTGTTGGTGTTGAGGGATCGGGCAAATGTTTCCACCTCAGGGTAATGAGTCAAACAGTGAAGTGCACTGTAGGCTGAGGGAAATGATAAGATACAGGAGAATTTATCTGAGTCCATCAGCAACTTGAGCATTTTGGGTGTCTGCAACCGTTCTGGGGAGAGAAAGGTATTTTACAAGTCCCTAAAGAAAGTGCCACTGTCTAACACCACCACATACTCCTCTCCTGGGGCCTTCACCACAGTGGGGACGGTGCCTTTGGAACCCATCAGTGCTCTTGTGGTGGGCTGTGTACACCTCTGGCACGTGGGGAAACCTCCTGCTCCTGCACTTAAAAATAATGTTTTTGGCAGGCACTGCTCAGGAATGAAGGAGCCGAGGCCAGAGGAGAGGCTCGGGGGCTGTCTCTCCTCAGCAGAGCACAAGCTGCAACCAGGCAGAGATGTGGTGTGCCTCCTCATCAGCACTGAGTGTGTCTCTGTTTCTGGGGCAAGGAGGTCTGTCCTAACCATCCACTGCAGCCAGAAGGGATTGCTTTGCTTTCCCCTCCTGTTTTCTGCTTGCAGCCATGTGCTCCCCAGTCACTTCATGGTGGCTTTGGTGCTTATCTCACCCCTTGGTGAGTCAGCTCATGCCATTCAAGTGTCTGAAATGGGTTCTTTTATTATTTTTCTTCCCATCAGCTTAGTGAACTCAACTGACTTCCTGGCAGAAATTGGATTTATCTGCACTTCTTGCTGTCTGTAGAGTGCATATTAGTGACATCTCTGGAAAGGCCTAGAGGTGCCAGGTATTAGATGTGTGCTATTACCACCAAGTATTAGAGAAGTTTTGGCTTTTCCATGTTGAAATTAAGGATACTTCGCTGCATATCAGAGCATACACAGAATGAATATCTGATATTGGCTTGAGCAATGAGTGCATTTGGGAAGGGCTTTATTCATGAAATGCAGCCTAAAGGTACCATTTCTGACTTCATTGGAGTGGTAATTTCAGTTGGAGGGACTTTGCTGCTTTAGGACAAATCTCTGATGTAGACAAAACCTTAATTCTCTCCTTCTTAAATGTGATCTTTCGGGTTAAAACAAACAAACAAACAAAGAAGGTGACAAATAGAACAAAACATAATAAAGGAGTATAGATCTGTCTACCACAACCACCCTTAAAGATGTTCACTATTTTCTATTTTAAAGAAGCTTCGTTAATGTTACCTAACAATTCATGAATAGACTTGGTAAGTGCAGGAATGGGAGGAGACTTTCACAGCCTGTTCATATTGCCCAGCAGACTGTGATGTCCCTTGGGACACAACTGGCCACAGTAACATCATTGATTTGCTTTGTGGGTGCTGCTCTGCCTCTTTTCTCACACAAACCTCCCAGTTAGGACTCTGTGGATGGTTTCCAGAGCCTGAACATAACTTGGCAAGCTTTGTCACTGCAGTTAGGAGTTTGATTACCTATGTGCATATGTATGTGAGGACTGTCAGTGTCTGTGGCTTTTAATAAAACAGCCTCCCTGTTGTCTAAAATGTTTGGAATTAAGAGATCATATAAGTATGCAAGAGCAGGAGCTAAGCTGACTGCCTCAAATTGACTGTCCTGTTTTATATGTTGTGACTACTTACTCTAGCTTGACGTCTCTCCGAGTCTTCCTATTGGAGCCAGTCTTATTTAAAGCAAATTGAGGGACAAAGTCCTGTTTCAGGAAATATATTTGAGAAGCAAATCTTGCTGCTTCTTCATGCATCCACTGAGGCAGCATCACCAACTCTTGTCCTTGCTGGGGTAAAACTCAAACCCCCTTGCTCAGACCTTTCTTTTATTCAGTGTTCTGAATTCAGAGCCAGTAATGCTGAACACAGGCAGTAAATACTGTCTTTACAGCTTTTTTGGATCTCATGAACTATATCCAGTCAGGCTTAATTTTTGGCTTGAAGACCTACAAAAAAAAAACCCACAGCCACAGGAGATGGGGCTGCTGGGACAGCAAGGGACAGCCACCCTTCCTCTTGGTCATATTCCACGTTGCCAGGGCTGTGGGGCACTGCAAGCCTGTAGAAATGGTTTTCTGAATGAGCTTGCTTGCTGCCACTAAGGTTTCCTTGGGTTATTTCACAAACTACAGTGGCCCGATTTTCAGTTTGAATAGAGTAACACGTTTCAGCTGGATGGAATATAACTATTTAAATTAGACCAGTAGCTATTGCCTTTTCTCCCTTAAATAGGCTTAGGTAACACAGAAAACTGCAGTAACATAAGTACTATTTTAACTCCTAATTGCAGAATGGTCAGTGTGCTCCAGCACTGAAGTGCCTGTGCAATAGTCCCATGCACACTTGTTCACTGATGGCCTTGCCTTTTGCTTGCCATGGGCCAAATCCTCACCAGTTGGTGCAGCTGCCTGCTGCTACTCAAGCAACACGAGTGGGTTTGTGAAGCTGGAGATTTCAGAATGTGCTAGAACTTCCAGCTAGCATATGGTCAGCAGAATAAGCTTTATAAAGGTCTTTTTTTTAGCCCTGTCTTCATTCCTCTTCTGCCTGTAGTTTGTACTACAGGAAACAGGGTTTTGCCAAGAACATTTGTGCTTCCACTGTAGGTGTTTTCCACTAGTGGATTGTGAAAAACCCTGATAAGGTCATACCAGAATTGCTAATGGAAAATGATTTTGTCCAAAAATTTCTTTTCTGACATTTAAAGCTTTTGGTTTGTTAAACTTCCAGGTGGACACAATGCTTACAGACATTTATAATAGCTTCAACAAAACAAGGCTCAGATTTAATGAGCATTATCTTCCATATTTTATTTAAATTAGCTTTGAGTTGCATATGACAAGCATTATTGGTAGTTGTTATACATATTAATTTGGATAACAACCCTGTTCAGTACAGTGTTGGAAATTGCATTATTAACAAGTTTGTGAATTGGACTTTTTTTTAGTGTCTGAACAGGGGGATTTATGGGTAGTTCTGCATATGCTCAGTGCAGTTATTTTCTGCAGATCATGTATGATTTTTGAAAGACACTGGTCAGGCTTTGCCTTGGTACCCCTGCAGGGAGGCTCAAGAAGCTACCTCACGATTCTAGATCATTTATGGCAAACTTGCACCTGTTACTCTTGTACCAAGCAGATCTTTAGTTGTTTCTCTGCTGTTTACTCTCCTGATTTATTTACAGATCCTATATCCCTTTCAGCCTTTGTTTTTCTGGGCTAACGCTTCTATTTTTATTGTGTTTATTAGTGGATATGATGTTCTAGCAACTTGGCTTTCCTGACATACAAAATCTGTCTTAGCTGTAGTCAGTGAAACCAAATAAAAACAACAACAACAGAAAGCAAATATTAAAATAGGGCCTCTTTTAAGTGATGGAGGGATCACTGACTGCCCGCTCAGTGTCTTGCAGTGAATTTTATCACGTGGACTGATAATAAAGTCATAGGCAATATTTGTTCTGTATCTGCAGAACATGCAGCTCCAAGGGCAAGCACCTTTTCACGTGCTGCTGGCTGTTATCCTCTCTCATTAGGGTAAACCATTCCATGACATGCTGAAGACATCACCAGGAGTGCAGTGCTACATGGAATGATAGAAAAAAATTAGGACGAGGCCTGGAAGTTATTTCAAGGCTAATTTCTGTACAAAGCTTCAGCAGAGTAAGGAAATTTTCCTTAGCCTGGTCTGCTAGTCTGAAATTGCCCTGTAGGGTGCTTACTTATGGCATTCATCATTTGATGAACATTGGACTCATTTTTGCCAAAATTCATGGAGTAAGCCATGCCCAGCCCTTTTTCACCCCCAGGGAAGCATCTAGAGCTGCTCATCTCCCAGAAGGATCAGTTTCTTTCTTGTACTGTGGGACTCAGAATGACGAACTGAAGGACAAAAAGTTGTTGGCTGGAGTAGTTTCTTCTCATGTTTTTACTGCACTGGAGATTCATCCATAAGAAAGGAGGTATCCCAAATAAAGACAGGAGTTCAGATTCACCTTGTTACCTGCCTATTTGGTTCAGAGATTACTCAGCAAATCTTTTGGTGTCCACAGGGAAGCACATTCCTTGGCTTCACTCAACTGCAGCCATGTGTAAGGAGGCAGTGAGTTTAGTCCTGTAGGTCCTTGGCCTTGGAGGAGCAGTGCTGAGTGCTGTCTGCTTCCCAGATTGTGCTGCTGCATCCACTGCCTCTCTGAAGGGTGTCCATTCAGGGATCCTGTGGTGTGCTAAAAGGTCTAGAAAGGTAACTAAAATATTTCTCTAGTAATTGAGTGATGGCACTTCTGCTTATGAAATTACAATCGGAGCAAGAAGCTGCTTTTTCTCTTCTCTTGGAGCTTATCTAGCTATTGCAGTTACCTCTGCAGTCACACCCTTATGACTCCCAAGGTAATAAGGTGTATTCTAGACTAAATGTCGTAAGTTAAACCTAAAGAACTCCCAGGTTTTCCTGATAGCTGTTTTGCTGAGGCTGTGTGTATTTTTTACTGAATACCTCCAGATTTACTGACTCACAGCTCAGTGTTACTCCATCCTGGCGCTTTGTCGTGACTGCAGTTTGTCTGTGTGTGTATAAACTGACAGAACTTATTTTAGTGATCATGTGGGTTGTGGCAGGACATGGTTATTCCACCCTAAATATTAACGCAGGAGAATACGGTGCGTACAAGTGTTTCTTTAGATCTTCATAAAGCTCAAGAGAGTGCTGGTAGCATAATGTTAATGACATTAGGCTTTCCTTTCTGACTCAGAGGGGTATTGAAAGTAGCATGTACCTCACCTACAGTGGAGTTGTGCTTCGGTGCAGGACCTGAGCCCTGTCCTCGTACGTGGGAGTATTTGAAAGTCAGGGGTGATGTTCTTATGAAATTAGTGCTTTTAAATTTTCACGCATAAACTATGTATTTGCATAGGATTTTCTCAACTCCAGCCCTAAAACTGCATCCTGTGTATCACTGTATTTAGAGTTCAGGGTTTCTGGTGTACTTCACACAACATGAAAGACGTGTCGTTGCGTGTGGGTGAGCTGGGACTGGAGATCTCCAGGCTTTGCAGCTGCTCTCGTGCGGGTGTGTTGGGGTGAAATGGGGCTTTGTCTTCCAACCAGTCAGTCCATATTTAGAAAAATGACCTCTTTGTTTTCATGTCCCTCCTCTCAAACAGTTTTCTGTTATTCTGAGATTTTGTGGCAGCCTGAGCCTTAATTCAGGCAAATTCTTAAGTAGGTGCTCAAGTGCCGTGTCCGTGGTAGTGTTTGAAATCCTTGCTAAGTGTGCTGCTGGGGTGGTAGTGGGGACATTTGTAGATCTTACTGATCCGTGCAGTCAGCAGGATGAATCCATTGTGAAAACTTCAAGTTTTCCTTCAGAAAGCCAGTTTCAATGTAAACAAAGCACTTGCCATCTCCCACAAGAGTGGGTGAATGCATTGACAAAACAGACGTTTTTCTTCATCCCTTTGGGGCTTAACAAGGTGAAATGGGGACTGTGGTGGCTGCAGAGGCTGGGTGGGGCCCTGTGCACCCCATCTCCCCCCTCACCCCTGCAGGGCCTTGGACCTGCTTCAGTTCCCCTTCAAACCACCTACTCTGATGAAAGTGCCTGTGCTGAAACGAACACAAGTATTTTTGGTGTGAAACCAGCACAGCCAGGATCCAAAGATGAGTTTAAAAAAAGCCACACCGTAGGCTGAAAAGGCTGATTAGCCAGGTGGTTGCATGTACAGTTAGTGGTGGACATTGTACCTTACTCATCTGTGAAGCCAAACATTTGTGACTTGTCCTGCTCGCACCAGCAGCTGGCTGTGTGTTTCGTACATAGCAGGGAAATGAATGTGTGCTGTCTTGTGACATGTTAAAGAGATGACCAGACGCTCATTGGACTGTCTCTGCGCGTTTAAAACTTTAAAATAGTAGGAAAAACGTGTTCTGGAAATATTTCACTTGTATAACCAACTCCCGAGAGAGCTATTTATGATTCTTCTACCTGTTCTTGGCACAGGCCTTTTTTTCTGTTAGAAGAGGTTTGACAGTTGCATGAGATCACACTTGGATTTGTGCCCTGCGAGCTAAAAACGCAGAGTCACTGCTTGCGAGGACAAGACTTAACTGGAAAAAATAGAAACATTGCCCTTGTGTTCACTGCTAATACTGCATTGAGAGTGGAGCTCCGTCAGGCTTTAGAGTGCCTTAATATTCGTGCAGTCGTTCCTTGCTTTTAGATAGAGAACTGCTTTAAGAAAACAGCAGATTTAGAAAGAATTGTTCAATGCCTGAGACATTCCTTTAAGATTAATAAATGACTGGCTGAGATGAACCGATACTCAGAATCAGTGCCTCTGGCGATTTACAGCTGCTGCTTATTAACTCAGAGTCAAAATAATTAATGTTATCAAATGATGCTAAACAAATAGTCAAATTGCAATTTTTGTGTGTATTCATTCTCCCTGAAGTGGGAGATGGGAGGGAGTGTGTGCCTGGGAAAGGTGTCAGTGTCTGCACGATTCAGCACCCTGTGCTGTGCCAAAATCCCTTGTGCAGTTCAGGGTGTTGCTGGTACTCCTGACTGAAACCCCAGTTCAGCTTCACAGACATCCCCAGTCGGTTTCCCAGGATCTGGTGAAAGGGAGGAGCTGTTGGCTGGGTGATGGTGGGAACATCCTCACCAAGCTGGCACACCAGCGACACCCAGACAGTGGCACACAGAGACTCAGTCTGTGTTTGAGGTGCCCCAGAGTACAGCAGGTGCTTGTGAGGCTTCATCTGTCGGTGGCTTTCTAGCAGGCTAAGGCAGAAACATGCTTAAAACCAGCTGTGGTTAAGCTGTTGCAAAATGCAGGGTTGATATAGCCTTTAAGTGGTCTCAGGAAGGCTCCTGGCTGCCTCTGCACAGTCCCCTGCTGTGCTGCCTGGGCTGAGGCTCCATCACACACCTGTATCTCAGGTGATAGAAATTCAGATGCCATTAATAAAGAGGCCTGTGGAGCTGAGTGTACCATCAAACTGCCAAGGTGTGGCAGCTTTCTGCTTGAGCAAGCGTTCCTAATTGAGGATGGCTTTGTTAGAAAGGGAATTAAAATATTTCAACCTGAGTACAAAGTTATGATCCTGTGAAGTATAGCACAGATTGCTGAATTTTGGGACAAACCCACCTGTCGTGGGCTGCTTCCCTGACAGTCTCACAGCAGCTGTCCCACACCAGCAGCCTCTGCTGCAGGTTTTCCTGCTCTGTGGTTACACAGACCCAGCTCATCACCAGCCCTGTCTCCTCTTGGAAGCTCTTCTGCAATAGAACATGGTCTGTTACCACTTTCTTCCCCCAAATTATTTATCCCTAGCACAGCAATAGTTCTCTTTCCCTATGCTGTGGCAGAGGTTTGCACTGTGTGAGAGTCCTGCTCTTCTGAGTTTGCTGTGAGTCCTGATGGAAAATTCCCCAGGCTTCTGCTTGGCTTACCTTGCTGGGGGGTCCCCATTGCTGGGCCACCTTCCTGGGCTGGCTCTGCCTCAGCTGGGCCCTGGTAAGGGGAAGGTCCCTGCCAAGGTTTGCAGAAGCCCTATTCTGTGTTGCCTCTTCTGTGTATTTTGGTTGGGTAACAGACTGTATCTCTATAAAAAGAACTCCTGTGTCCTCTTTCAGACCTCCTTTTGGTGCTTGCTTACAACCGGGTGGCTGCAGAGAAGTATTTCGTGTCATCGTGTAGGATAGTGTGTGAGGGTAGATGATCTGAGGTGGCTGCTCTTGATGTGCCTGCTTGTTTTTGTTGCCTGTGTTACCTCTTATCTAAGGCTAAACTGACACCTCTCAGAAGACCTTACGAGGGGTAATGTTCTCAGTCTGGCTGGGACTGTTGTGTCTATTTAAGTCCTGTTTTAGGAACTTCATGTAGGAGGACCTGCGCTCCTCGACAGGATGCTTTTGGATGTGTGTCAAAACTAGCTTTAGGCAAGGCTGTGTAAACTGTGCTCTGCAGAGCCCTCTTGGCCCAAGGAGGGTGCTTGCCCTGTGTTGAATGGTAACACAGCCTAGAGTTGAGATCATTCATCACTTGATTTCACTGATCCTTTGATATCCTACTCACTCTTTTTCTAAAATACATTCCTACTTCTCCATAATATTTCTCTTCTGTGTGTTATTCTATTCTTATTAGTTCAAACTAGCACATTTAAATATGCATATACACATGTCAGTTTACACACTGAAGTAGAACTGGTATTTATCCCTCAGCATTCCTCCCCTGATGGATTGATTGCTCGTGCCTTCAGCTTACGTGCATTTTCATGTGTGCTCCCTGGCTTGGCCCCTTGTCCCCAGCCTGTCCTTCTGGCTAATTAGGGCCAATTTCTGTAATTTTGCTACCTTGTTCCTGAAGTACTCAGAAGGGCTGTTTTGTTCTTAGAATTGCCTTCAAGCTGACCTAATTCTTGCCAAAAGATACATTTTAGCACTCTTGCTATTTTTTAAGTGTTTGCAGTCAGGTTTTCACAACTGGCTGAAATCCCAACAGGGGCACTCCTCCCATTTTCCTCTTGGCTGCCTGTTCCCAACTTTTCCAGCAGCTGTAGCAGTCGCACAGTTGATGGCAATGGCTTCTGTTTGCTTTTCATGAGGGGCAGAGTCGGTGTGAGCTGCGTCCTTGGGGCCAGGGCAGGGGAAGTGACGGGACCCTCGGTCCAGAGGCAGTGTGGTTTTACACCAGCCGGGGTCAGGTGTGCCCTCACCCCCCAATTCCCTGAAATGGCCCCAAAAGCAGGGGCTGTGTGTGTATGCTCAGCAGTTCAGGGCAGGGTGTGTGCAGGGCCCACCTGAAGTCACCTGTATCCCTGTGCTCCTCACTGGCTGATGCCTGTCCAGTGACCCGTCCCAAGCCCTTCAGCCAGAGGACTTGCACGCACTTGTCCGAGTGATGCAATGCTCTGGGAGTTTTGGGATGGTACATTTGGGCCAAGCTCGGGTCTCGGGAGGCAGAAGCACGTGTGAGCTTAAGCCTTTTTGTGTGCTGTACCCAGGGGTGAGTCAAAGCCTTCGAATGGTTTAGGGGGTGTGCACAGGGGGTGATATCCAGGACAAATTGCACGTGTCTGACATCATGGAGCCAGGCTGGTTGTCACAAAGCCTGTTTGCTGCTGCAGACAGGACCTGGCATAGCAAGAGTCGTGGCTGCCTGCAGATTTCATGTGCCCCAGGATGATCAATACTACCATTTTTTAGCTGCTATCCCTTATGCTATAAACACGTTGCACTGACTGATACTTACCCTTTCCAAAAAGTAAACGTGTCTGAAGGATCCCCTAATTCTGTGTGGACTGTTAGTGTTCTGTGAGCTCTTCATTGTAGCTTCCCCTGTCTCTCATGCTTGAATGCAGCTTCTAAAAAACAGGCTAACTCCATTTGTTTGTTGAGAGTGTTCTTTTTTATTTTTGCTCCCTGCTACCCAGCAGTTCCACAGCACTAAGTGAGTGGGACACAGTCAGTTCACTCTTTACCTTTCAGCAGAGGAGACAGTCTGAGAGATTTGTTTTCAGCCTTTTCCCCAAAATGTCAGGTTTTTATTTGTTGTTAAGCAGCAGCTTGACAGAAAAGCATGAATTTTTATAAATTGTTTATGAATCTTTTCCTTGCCAGTATAAAAAAAGCTTATTAAAATAAACATGCTAGGAGCTGTATTAAGAGGGCTTTGTTATCTCTCAGAAGTTGTGGCCTGATGCTGTAAGTTGAGCTGTCAGTGGGGCTGTCTGGAGGGATGGAGTCAGTTCTCTGGTGAGCAGTTTAGTGGTCTGGGATGTGTTGATGTATAAGTTTTCCACTTTCCTGAAGAAATTCACACCCTGATGTTTGATGAGATCTCTGGAGAAAGGAACAAGGACACCCAAAACTGACACAAAGCTGGTAAACAAGAAATCAGCTAGTGGAACTGTACCCAAGGTTGATGTCCTTGAGTCAGAGAAACCTGCTGTGCAGCCTGGAAATGTAAAAACTGTCTGGCTGTGTCAGGAGATTGTGCTTCCAGGGATTAATTACTGCTTTTTAATTACTGATTTTCCCCTACAACTCTTTCTCGCTAATCTTTTGTGTTTGGGTTTGCCTTAATGGTTAATCAAATTTCAGAGCAGGTGACTCTTCAGAGCTGCAGGTGATTTCCATCTGCTAGGTAAGGCTGGGTTTGCTCTGGCCAAGCTGCAAAGGCACTGCCAACTATTTGTCTTGGCGTAAATAGCTTTTTTGGGTTTGTGTGACAGCAGAGGGACAAAGCTTGAAAACAAAGTCCTCTTCTCTAACAGCCCTTGTCACTGTCTAGGAAAGCAGCAGGCAGGATGCATCTACTTTGTACCTCTCCTCTCTCTCCCTCAGCCCTATTTTTGGTAGCAAAGTGGAGCTCAGGGGACAGGTGATATTTTAAGAGTTGTGAGCCAGGAGACTCTTTCGTGGTTGCTTATCTTTTCCAACTCTTCAGCTACATTTGTTTCGTAGTAATTTCAATGGAATAATTGTGAAAAATGCCCAGGGCAATTTTGCAGTTTTGGTTGTAGTTTAAATGAGGCTATACCATGGCTGCAGAAGAACTGTGTCTTTCTCCAAAAAACACTTCCCTCTGAAGTGATCCATGACTCAAACCAGGCATTGATTCTTCATTGGAGTCAGCAGCTGAAGAAATGCTGTGCAGATTCTGCAGGTTCCTCTCCTCTAGTGAACGCTGTTTCCTGAGTCAGTTGTTAAATACATTAATTACTGGCCGTATTTACAGTGCCAAATTCCTACAATACCAGAATTCTTATTAATCTTCCCATAAGAGAGCCATGGTGGGAAGTGTGTGTGTGTGCCTGTGTATCTGATCTGGCTGCCTGTCCCAGGTGTCCCGTCCAAATGAGAGAGGAGGGGCTTTTTCTTTCAGAAGAACTTTCTAGTGTTAAGTGTTCAGCTGTCACAGTTATTCACACAGAGCGGCTACCTGGAAGCAGGAATATAAAAGATTGGGTAACAATTTCATTACATGATGTTTTATAGCAACTGCTGTTCACCTTTATAAATGAACTGTTCTCTTCTATGTGGCAGAAAAAGGCTTTTATAGTTGGCAGGCTGCTTCTAATATTCCAAGGATTACTAAAGTAAGCTGGAGCTGTCGTATAATGCACAATATAATGGCGCATGGTTTTCCATTAATGTGTCTTGGGGGAGGATATTATTTCGGAATGTGTATTCACATATGGATGGAGTTTGAATCTTTTTGCCCCGATGAGAATGGCATTCACAGAGAAGGCCCCTGGCCCATCATGCCAGCAAGTTCCTTCTGAGTAATAAAGTGGTGAGAAGAGAAAATTGCATCCAATTCAGCAGGGATTTTAAAAAAACACCCAAAAGCATGATTTTTTTTTCTCACCTCCTGACTGTCCATCTGTAAACTGAGATTGTTCTTATTTAGGGAAGTTATTTAGGCTCACTGCTAAACACCTCTCAGCTGCTGGGGCTGGAGAGGGGCCTGGCCGTGTGTCAGGTCGGTGTTCAAGGGCTGGTGAGCAGCAAAGCCTGTGCAGCCCTGCTGCAGCTGTGTGTGAACCAGGGCAGCTGCCTTCACACAACGCGTGTCATGAAAGATGTTTGCATATCCAAGGCACTGCAGGAAAGGAGCTGTGGGAACGGCTGGGGGAATGCAAATGGAACTGCTGTATTTGCATTAATTAATTAGGCAGCAACCGCAAGGAGCGTAAGCGCTGCAGCCACTGGTTTTTAAAAAAGTGTAAAAAAGATTTAGGATAAACGTAGCTAGGAAGATGTTTGTCTCCTCTCTTGGACTGAATTAACAGATAGGCCTTGATCTGGTGATAAAATGCAAATCAATATCCCAGGGTGAGACACATGGAGAGCACTGGATTAGGTGAGGAAGAGAATTTAGAGATGGAAACTTAGCAAAGCATTCAGTAGTGGAAAGGAGGTGGCTGCAGGCAGGATCTTGGGGACAGCAGTGAAGGTTTGACCTCTGGAACTATTAGATGTTATAAATTATTCACCTCACCTTTGACTGTCCTGAAAGGATAATTTGTGTGTGTTGGTGCAATTCTAAAAACAATAACCAAACAAAAGCCCTGATACCATACTGCTGATATGTGTCGTAGAGGGATCTTAAAATAATCTTTATCCAGGGATTAAGAGTTTCTGATCTACCACTGACCTGTTTTCAGAGTATTACAAATTCATGGCTCTTGCAAAAACCAGGCAAAAAGGCTGTAAAACAAGAGAAAAGCAGATTTACAGCAGCATAAGTAAGCAAGGTAAGTTGGGTTGATGAGGAAACTTCAAACTAAAAATCGTGCTTGATGAAACCTTTTTCCAGTTGAGAACCCAAAGCGTGCTTGGCAATCTGCAGGTAGAAAGTGTCTGGGCCTTTTAAGCCGTGTGTGAAAATGTGTATTTTCATAGGAGTGAGAAATGCAGACCTCCAGATGCCCTCTATGATTTTTTTTTCACACCCCAGAGGAGAAGGAGCCAGGGTGAGATGGAGACCCAAACCCTGCTGTAGTCCTTGAGCCTAAATTAGTGCTGCTGATTTTAAGGGCTGAATAAACATTGAGAGTGAATGATTTCTATGCACAGAAAGCCAGGGAAACTTGTGCTGACACCACTGACTTTATGAACAGCAAGAAAGTTGTGTATCTCCAGGACTAGGGACATCTGAGGTGTTTCATCATTACTAAATTCATATGGGAAAAATATAATGATTAAAGCAAATTAAGTACCAGAAGGTGATTTTTATTTCATTGCTCAACAGTAATATGTGGGTTTGATTATTTGTTTTGGCCTTCTTTAGGTTTTTTTGGCATATAGTAATAGAGTTAGCATGAAATTTCATCTTGGTTTGAAGTGCCTGACATCTATATCAAATGATAAATAACATAGACTTTGGCCAGAAGTTCAGTATTTCTTCATTTTGTCTGCAGAAACATTTTCCATGGTTGATAAGGGAAATACGAGACACCAGAGCAATAAATTCATGCTCCTCTTTGGAGTAAAATAATAATTACTTGGGTAATACAATCTTTTTTTATATATATACATGTCAAGGGGCCTCTAGCCACAAATGTGAGCTGGCTAAAGGGTGGAATCCTCACGTTGTTACCCTTAAACACCCACAGTGGAGCGAGCAGGACCTTGCCTTAATGGGGGCTGATGAAAGCAGCCTTTACACACTGTGAAAGATTTGCAAAGGGGTGATAAACCCTCCCAGGCTGGGAGAGGAGCTCGGCTTGAAATTATTGTTGGATGAGCTTAACTTCCAAAAATGCTCTGGAGATTTGGTGGTGGAGAAACCCAAGGATGCAGGAGCGAGGGGGGCCATCCTGGGTGTGTGCCAGGGGGGCTGAAGGAGCCCAGCTCCACTGCTGAGGGGTGCTCAGAGGCTGGTCAGGGAGCACTTCATGCTCCATTTCTTACTGTGACCCCTCTGGGGCTGTCACTTCTCAGGCAGAGAAATCTGCGCTCTCGTGTTGTCATGAATAAATAGTTAATAATAGTTTTAGAATTGTGCAGGTACAAACATGCCTATTCTTTTTACCTCTTGGAGGGGAGAAGACTGGTTTGAAAGGGTCGGTGTCCATGTACTCTATAATTTGACACTGCAACGTGCATGGCAGTGTTCTTCCATTTTCCTGGTATGTTTGTGCCCAGGGCTCAGTTTGGGCAGGCTTTTAATAGCAAATGGGAGTGAGATGAAAGTGCCACCAGACAGCATGTTCAGGGCCTGGGTACAGAGCAGTCGCTCTGGTTTATTTACAGTACTACCTTACACATTTTTAACAACAGCCACACCAACCCCAGTTTTCTGCGTTCACAAGCGTGGTGAAAGACACCACCATTTTCACCCAGTTACTCATCTGACAAGAGATTCTTGTCTAGTATGTGAAATTGTAGAAGCCCACAGCTGGCAACTATAAATTCCTGCCTTAATGGGCTATGTCAGACATGTAGCACAGGGCGGCTCTGCTGGGAGGGAACCTGAGACAGGATGCCAAAGGGAGGAGTGTTTCCATACAGTGCTGGCAGCCAGGAAAGCATTTGTGTATCTGGCACAGGAAGGGGGCCAGAGTGGTCCTTCAGGCCCCTCTTCAGGTCTTTGCAGGGAACGAGATACCCAGGGGAGAGGGGCTCTGCTGTAATGCAGAAGGGGGTTCCTCAGGTTCATGGTCCCTTGGTGGTCACTCACAGCAAGGGCCTGTAGAAGACTAGAACAAGAGAATGAGGTTTGGTTCTTGTCTGGCCTGTCACAGGTTTAAAAGTCATGTTAATTTACTCTCCTGAACTTAACCAAAGCAGTGGTTGGGTGGGTGGGTAGTGTGACTGACTGTGACTGATCGCTCACTTCACAGTGTCCAGGTGTGATTGTTCTAACTCACAACAGATTCTTCTTTAATTGTAGTTTCCTTTTGCTGTATAACTTTTGCTGAGGTGATCATTTTGCTGTTGTCCTGCTACAGACATTCACTGTCAGTTGCCATTGCTACTTTCAGACATTTTGAGGGTTTTTTGGATCTTGCTCCTCCTGTTTTTGCCTTTCCTTGTATTTCTGCCCTGTGACTTCCAGCCATGGTTTAGGCAAGGGGAGCTCTATTAATGCAGTTGCCTTCCCTCCTCCTGCCCCTGTTGGCACCGGCCTGTGCTGTGCCTGTGGTAAGTTATACTGCTCCTCTTTTCTTCTAAGGCATGAGGGAGGGTGCATCTATCTCCAAATGCTGAGTGTTCTCTACATCTGTGTAACAAATGAAGGAGGTAGCAGCAATGCCTTCTGCTATTGATTTAATAACCTGTTCAAAGAAATACAGCAAAGCCCTGGAAAAAAAATTACTGAGAGTTTGTGGTGTTAAGTTCTTGAAACATAAAACCAGGGCCAGGCTCTGCCTCAAGCTCATGTTCAGTACAGAGGGTCGGCAGCATTTGTGAGGGGAAAAACGCTTTATTTTGCTGGCAGCAAAGGTTGCAGTCATTTTCTGAATACTGAATATCTGACAGGTCATCCCGAGGTTCAGCTGGTGCTTTTCTCTATCCAAATGATGATTAGAGAATACTTTAGATAATTTAAAGCACTAAAAGGCAGCTGATCTAAAAAGAGTTCTGTGAAAATACAGTTTAGAGTAGTCAGGAAATTAATCACTTGGAGAACCCCTAGCGTTCTGTCTTTTGAACCTTCTCATAATTCCTCTGAGTTCTGCCAGGAAATGTAGAGGGGGAAATCCAAGTGTAGCTAAATTAAGAGAAGATTGTGAATTTTACCCCACAGCTGAATTGCCAGTGGCAGGCACAGCGTTCAGTGAAGAATTGCCAGGCAGACTCGTATCTATGATTAGCATTTCTCCTGAGCAAGGACTTCTGCTGCTGGGCGGCACCGGCGAGAGGCTGCACACTCCTTGGGAAGCTTTCTGCTGACCTTCCAGGAGTCCTGGCTGCCTGTCCACTTCCAGTGCTCCCTAGCAGTGACAGAATGGCTTTGTGGGGTTTTCCAAGCGCAGTGTTACACGTGTTAAACTCACAGGTGGACTGTGCTGGGTATTGGTGGCAGGTGGACACTGAGTGCTGCACCAGAGCACTGCAGAGGGGACACAGCTGTGTTCCTGCTGCTGGGAATACCTGCAGGTGCCCAGGGAGCCCGTGCTCTGGAAGGACATGCATGGTTGGGAAGGGGGTTGCTCTGTCACAGTGTCTCCCTGGCTCCGTGCCGAGGGAGCAGGCGATGGGAGCGTGGCTGGAGGTGACCGGAGCAGCTGCACACACTCCTGTCCTCTGAAACCTCAACTTTGGCATTTTCCAAACAGATTAATCAGGGTGTTGTGCCTCTGATACAGCAAGTTTATTTTCAGACATGACTAGAAGTTGAATTTTTCTCTGCTGCTTAAGAAATACCGTCAAAATAGGATCTTTGTAAGAAATTGTCTCCCTGTTAACAGCAGATTTATCGCTACTGGCCGACAGGGTCCTAATAATATATCCTGTTCAGAATTGGTATTTATGTATAAAAAAATGCTTTAAAAGCAAGTAAATTAAGTACCATGTTAATATAAATGCTAGTGAAAATATCTGGTCTAAAGTTCATTAATATCCACAAGAAGCTCCTGAGAATGTGGTAGAGGAAGGACTGCACAGTAGCTCTATGTTGCCTGTATTTTGTTTGGAAAATACATACCTTAAGCATTTCAGCAGCTGAAGTCTAGCTTGGGAGGACTTGTCAAATTATGTTAATGTATGAGAAGCAATGTCAATCTTGGGTTACTTACTTAAGCTGTTCTTTTTATTGTCCAGGTGACATTTTTTTTAACCCACAAGAATTAAATCTGCAGTTCTGGATTAGACCTTGTGTGGCTTAGAACAGTTACTGTAAATTGTAGTTATCATGAAAAAAAACATAACCTTTCTTTCTAAAACTTTTAAGAGTGGGCAGTGTCCTCATCTCAGCAAGCAATTCCTTCTAAATGTAAAAAAAACCCCAACCTCATAGAATCTACATTTTGTTGCACACACTGGGGGCTCTCCCTTGGCCCTCATGCTGTTCGATTCTGCACCTTAGCAGTTCATCAGGTCCCTGTAAGGTTTATTTGCCTCCTGGCATGTGAAATTTGTTGTCCTTGTATCTCATGTATGAATAATTCCTGGAGATCAAAAGCTTTTGCAGAGAACAACCATGAACAGCTCCTTGCTCAAATACTGGCCTCAATTCTTTATCCCGTTCTCAGTATAATTATAGCCCTGAAATTGCAAAGTAGGAGTGGGAGTTCATACAAATGTTTGTAGGACTAAGAGAGGAGAAGTTGAATACGCTGTGCTATGAAATGGTAGGAAAGCCCTGTGCGGTAGTCTTTAACGGCAATATTTTGATTCTAGGAGCAGGTGCCTGTTCCTGTGTATCACCCAACTCCCAGCCAGACGCGGCTGGCCACCCAGCTGACAGAGGAGGAGCAGATCCGGATAGCGCAGCGGATAGGCCTCATCCAGCACCTCCCCAAAGGCGTCTATGACCCCGGGAGAGACGGCTCCGAGAAGAAGATCAGAGAGTAAGTCACAGGCACACGGGGCTCTTGCCTGGCTTGGTGATACTGCCCTGGGAAACCTGGTCTTGCCATCCTCTTTCTGCCTTGTTTTTGGGGGCTGTAATTTAAGGTAGCTTTCTGAAATAAAAAATAGCCCTGCAGAAGGCTGGTGTTCTGGGTGACATTGCTGCCCACCAGGGCAGGGGAGCGAATTGGAGGAGCTTTAAAGTCCCTTCCAGCCCAAACCATTCTATGAGTCTCAGGCTCTTTCCTTTCTCCTATGCAAGGATGCTCCTCATAGTATCTACAAACACTAAAATCGTCCAGGGGTAGACAGTAGACTATTTTTCATTTCCAGTTTGGTAACAGCAGCTTAAATATGTATTTATTTTTTCCCCCCAGATGTGTCATTTGTATGATGGACTTTGTTTATGGGGACCCTATCCGATTTCTGCCGTGCATGCACATTTACCACCTGGACTGTATAGATGACTGGTTGATGAGATCCTTTACCTGTCCATCCTGCATGGAGCCAGTGGATGCAGCACTGCTTTCATCATATGAGACTAACTGAGCCAGGGTTTCTCTACTGAACCTTCAAGGAGACCATCCACTTCAATGGGTTTGATCCTTTTGTCATTCAGCCCAAAGAGCCAGGAATTAGGAATTAAGATCATGCACAAAATATACACTTCTTAATAAATAAATAAAAAAATATTCCTGAATGGCTGCAAATATTGGAAAACATAGTATTTTAGAGACTATAGAAAAGTAGGTTGTTATTTTTAATGTAAAGCCTTGACCCACCATTGTCTTTTAATGTTTGTTCTTACACCCATATATAGGAATTGTGTAAAGTGTTACAGCAACTGTAAATGTTTAAACTGCGTGTATCCAATTTTATTAGCAGCAAGATAAGAGTATTTTTTTCCTAAATAAAGTAACCAGTTTTGTTCTGATTCTTTTCACAAGTCCTGGCATTTGGGTCAAGGCTTTATTGAAATCTACATTTTATAACACTGGCACAAAGAAATAGTTTTAAGCTTGTTTGCACAGTTCTTTTTCTTTTTTTTTTTTTTCATTGGAGATGGAATTCATTGCCTTAGGTCTTTTTAATAGTGTATTGTTATTGTTGGGCTGGCTCTATGCTTGAAAACCAGTTTATTTATAACCTGTTAAAAGTGCTATATTTTGTTTGCAGTTAGGAATATGCAGACTTCAAAGTGATCTCCTAGCTTGTAAGCAAACTGAGATGCATTATCCCTTTTCTACAAGTGATGCAGAAACTGAAGATCTGAAACAAGACCTACAGTGAAACTATGGTTTCATGGGTTTTTATAACTTCCTTCGGTTTTGATGAAGTAACAGCCCTTAAACTTTAATATGTGACCTTTAACCTGATCAGATTAAAAGTGGGCCAGATGAACAAGAAATAGGTATGCTGCCATAGCTGAAAAAAATATATATATTTGGAACTAATGTAGTGTTAGTACTGATCACTTATTCTACTTTTTTCTCCCTAAAAATGGTTGTCTTGGATATGCAAATGGATACTGCATCTCTTGTTCTTGTAGTCCTTAGGTTATCAGAAGTTAAGAATAAACATACTGTATCTCAGTCTCCTGTATTAAATGTATCTGTTGAGCCCTGCTGGCTGACACATCAGTCCACCAAACAGGAATGAACTCAGAGAGGAGAAAACTAGACTTTGTTCTGCACAGAAATGCAAAGTTTATATGAACATAGGCTGTCGAGAGTAGCAGTGGAGGGGGCAGACAGTCCTGCTATAGCAGAATGACACAATTAGCTGATTCCTGTAGCAAACAGTATGTGCTTGTTAAGAGAGGCTCTAGCAAAGATTGTAGGTGTAAAGACCTTTTTCCACTTAGCATGATTTTTTCCCCTTTTTTCTCCCCCCCCTCTTAATGTACCTACTGTGACTTTTATCCATTCAGTGCCGCCCTGAGAAGCCCTGGTCTTGTGAAGTGAAACACAATCTGAACCACAGCAAATTGGGGGATGTTCTTGATTGTGTTTCAGCTACAGTTGGAGTAGTTGATACAACACATTGTGTTTAATGACCCAAGTCCTTTGAGGACTTTGTGCATTTACAATATAGGAGAATTGTGCAGGTTATGGATAACTGGTCAGCAGAATGGAGAGTCAGCATGTTTGTTTGTTGTTCCTGCAGCTGACAGCACCCTGCTCCCTTAGAGAAGGACTCCAAGGAGCAGTCAGAAGGAACTGAAACCACTCTGCAGTTCTAGATTCACTCAAGTGGCCACACATTTATCCGGACACAATGTTTTGCTGAATTCATACATACCTAATTACATGGATCAAAATCTGGGAAGAGAGACCTGAAGTTGTGCAATATCATTGTTCCTTTTCATCATTCCATGTGTGTTCCTTTGTGTCCTCCTTTTTGTCTGTTTGTTTCAGGGGTTGGGTTCCTTTTTTTTTTTTGGTAAAGCAATGTCCACATTAAGTATTCATTTCTTTATCTTGTTAAAACTGGCAAATGAACAATTTGAAAAAACCAGTGTTGTCATGGTGGTATTAGTCTTTATTTACTACAAGACTTGATTAAGAAAGATTTAAAGGAAATAGGAAGTGATGGATTACTGAGCTGAATGCTTTCCTAGGCCCTCTGTACAGCTGAACTTTGAACACTGATACACTTACTGGGCTAGGGGAAGAAATTCCTTTCATTAAAATTCTTGTTAAATAGCAAAAAGGTGTGAAGGGCTAAACCTAGAGCAGATTACACAAAAACATTCCAAACAAGTTCAAACTTTACCCTAAAGACAAATATGTAAATATAACAAATAAATTATTTTTCAAGTTTTTAGGTGCAATGCTGTTCTGGATGATTTCTAATTCAAAGAATTGAACTGAACTTAATACAAACTAATGTATAACCTGAATTTTAGCTACAGTTGTGGAACCAGAACTGTGTCTTAATTCTATCATCTACAAGATGAGGATAATATTTACCTCCTGTCTCAGAGGTGTCTAATAAATTACATTTCAAACACATTAAGTCCATTTCCAGCACAGCTGTTTCACAACCAGAGCCTGCTGGGAAGGGCTGGCTCTGACTCACCTGGACCTCTTTACCCATAGCCCTTCTTCAGCCAGGGCTGTATATTTTGGGGTGGGCAGGCCCACAGTAAAATGCCTGCAAATTAATCTGAAGGAAAAAAAAAACCAACAAAACCAAACCCCCTCTTACAGCTACTGTGTGCGACTACCTGAGTTTGTAGGTGCCTCTTGAATCATTTCACGTCTAAGGATGATAATCCTTAGTGCTTGTTGGCAGTTCATTATGTAAATCCGGGAGAGAATCCTAAAATACATAAAAAAACCCAGCACAGAGAATTTCTTGTGGTGTAGAAGGACTTGAGCCACATAAGGGTTTAAAAGTTCCTAGTCTTGCAGCTCCCCGGGGCTGAAAGCAATTGCGTGTTTGGAAGGCTGACAGTCTCCCTTTGCAGTGGCAGGAGGGTACATTGCTGGGATAAGGGATTAGGAAATACCTGAACTTACTTCAGTTGCCACAGTTTCAGGACTTTGACATTTCCTGTCCTTGTGCAATCGTGGTAAAGATGAAAATTCTTCTGAGTTAGACTGGCAGTGAAATAAATAACAAGATGGCTGAAACCAAACGTACAGGGGCTCTGAGCAGTTAAATTCTGGATTAAAATGGACTCAGAAACAAAGTGGATGCGAGCTGATTATACACAGTTTCTTACAGACACCATGGTTTATTAAAAGCATACATTCTAGTTGACAACCTATAAAACACAGGAATAAGATCTGTTCAGAGGAACCCTTCCTGACTTAATACGCAGAATAAAAATTAGTTTCAAGGATTAACTTTTGCTTTTATATAGCATTTAACTTTGAAGGATATAATTTATGCTAACCATCCTTTGCAGATTATCTTGCATTTAAACCTGTTCTGGGATAAGAGTTTGGGGCTTTGGAATTCTCGCTATGAAATGCAAAGTTAATGCCTTGTGATAAAATAACACTTTAAACATACTCTGCAAAAGCATCTTTTTGATTTAAGAAAGAAAATAACTACATTTTCATGCTAGCAACTTGATTCATTACACCATCCACTCTGCTGACACTTTGCTAAGTAAAAGCCGCAGAGAGGAGCCTGTAATGAGCAAATCCTTTGTGTGAGAGCCCGTGTGTGTTCCCAGCAGCACAGAGCGATGTGCTGACTCAGCAAGAGGGGCCCAGCCACACAAAGAGCCCCCAGCCCTGCTCTGTCCTCTCACTTGCAAAACAAGCAGCAGCAACTTCATAAACCTGTTCTCTGCAGCACCAACCCCTACAAAACATTTGTCTTTTTTTTTTCAAGCAGGCATTTCAACACCTCTGCTCCCAACAGTCAATGTTCCACTGCTGGTTGCCCACACCAAGTGCTTTTCCCAGCCCCTCACTGCACAGTGACAGACAAACTTCCACCTTTTCAGTGTATTTTGCCTACACTTCTGCCACGTCAGCAGGAGGTGCCTGAGGAGCCGAGGGTTCACACTGGGTAAGCAGACTCAGGGAGGCAGACAAGGCAGCAAATCAAGGAGGGAAAAGAGAATTTGCTCCAGATTCTGAGCAGGACAGCGCCATCCCAGGTGCTGTCCCACCGAGGCAAAGCTCTCCTAGGCCAGAGTAAAAGCTGACGCCTTTCAAACTTTCCAGCCCCAAACTTTTTGGTGAAGTTACCCCACTGAAGGGCTCTTGCTAGACTGCCCATTTGCTTTGGGATTTTGCCTTGTTACAATACCATACACTCTTCCCTTTATGATTCCACTGTAAACTTAGCAAAGGTCTTTAACCTCTGCATTTTCACCATCAAAGCTTTTTTTAAAAAATATTTCTTGCCTTTTTTTTTAAAGTGCTGAATTTATTGAAGAGTTCAAGCAGTTCTAATTAACTTTTCAGAAAGCTTTGGCTACAAAATCTACCACTGTGTGTGAGTATACATATATAGATGTTTTGTGTACATCTATATATGCTTTTTTATGTGTGTGTGTGACAGATCAGACATTGACCTGTAGCAAAGGCACTACGTATGAAATTCCTGCTGTTCCTTAGAAATGCCAAGCAGTATTTGCACCACTGATGAGCCAAACATCACAGAATGGAAACTGAGCCAGGTATCCACAAGCCATAAGAATAAAAGCCAAAGCAAATTTTTCAACAATCAAGTAACAAGTCATTGGAATAATCTTGCCAGAGATCCCCCAGCACTGGACACTTGGAAGATTTAGCTGGACACCTTACCCAGCCTGTGCTTCAAGCAAGAAAGGTTGGACCAAATGATCCTTGACATCCCCTTCAGCCTGGTATTGTATCATTCTATGACTGAAATACCAAAACTAACTGTCTCTGATGTTTGCTTCTAAAATAACCCTCAGCAGCTGCCCACCAGAGGCTGTGCAGCCTGGGCAGCGATGACAGCACTGCTGGGTTCTGTCCCCAGAGAAGATGACACTGAACATGAACATTGAATGTGTTCTCTGCCCCTCTAGAGTACACAGCCTTGCTTCGCCTCCCCAGGATGATTTCCTGAGCTCTGCTGACCATCAGAGATGCAGCTCCTGCTCCACATCTGTGGAGCATCTCCCACCAGCATCTTCACCAAAGCCTCAGCAAAAGCACCACGTTGACAAAGCACCAGCTCAGCCCAGAACTGCACCTGTGACATTGCGGACACCGAACACAGCCCGGGGCTCTGGCACTGCAGAGAAACATCCTGCACAGCTCCTGCACCAGCACTGCAGACAAAACATCCTGCACAGCTCCTGCACCAGCACTGCAGACAAACATCCCCCACAGCTCCTGCACCAGCACTGCAGACAAACATCCCCCACAGCTCCTGCACTAGGGAGGTTGCTCCTTACCTCCACACCCTGCGTGCTACAGGATAAAAGGAATAGTGAGAGGAAA
>JAWWEW010000006.1:5964660-6081801 GCA_035583185.1 Anabacerthia variegaticeps | reverse complement strand
CAGCTCCTGCACTAGGGAGGTTGCTCCTTACCTCCACACCCTGCGTGCTACAGGATAAAAGGAATAGTGAGAGGAAAACTGGCCAGAATATTGCAGCTTCTACTTCTCTTTTTCACCACATCACTAGGCTACTTCTAGGCCACAGACCTGAAGCTGGTGTTACTGCACTCGACAAACACAAGATAAACTTAATTTTTGGGTTTTTTTAAAGTTCAATCAGCCCAAAAGGAACATGCAGGCGGTTATGACTGCTCTGTTTTGTATTCTTTCTGTAAAATAGTCAAGGAGACAGAAAGCAAGTAGACTTGATTGCAATGCATAACGCTAAATAAACATTTTGCCTGTGATTAGCCAGCAATGAAGGTAACTAAATCTAGATATTTAAAAAACACGAAAATAATGGAGCCCATTGCGACAGAAACGTGGTTGAATTTGAGCAAACACCATGCAGAACTTTACTACAGTGCAATGCAGGTATTTATTAGCTCCGTGCTGTTCATAAATCTTGGAGACAGGGATTGACTGGGCATGTTTTTAAAACAAAGTATTTGTTTTGGGTTTTTTTAACACCAGAAGCAAACCTAGATAGCATCTTTAAAAAATATTTTATGAAGACAAATCATTTAATTAAAACACTTGCCGGTACACGCTTTGCACATAATCTGCCACCAAAATGTATTTGCAGAACATAATGAGGAAAGAAGCAAGTTCATTTCTAGTCTGTTCAGGTTTCCCAATCTCGCTCATCAGTGACATTGCCAACCATTAACCACTTTCCTGTAGAGCAGTAAACAACATGACTCACCTCTTCTCCTCTTCCTCCCGGAGGAGGAACTGTGTTGAATGTGTTGCTTTGGTCATTTCATACACATTTGCTTTGCTGCTGTGTTTTTATGCTGGAGAAGGCAAAGAAAAGCATCTTGCAGGTGGAACTGGAGGCTGAGTGTTCAGTTTAAACTCATGGGAGTGCCTTTTGCATTCCGGGGCTGACCTAGGAAAGCCCTGTCTCCTACAGAAGAGCATTACTTGATGCTTCTGTTGGGCCAGAGGCACACAAGCTGCCCCAGCTGTCAGTCCATGAGCTTTCTGTAGTCTTGGACCTGGGCTGCAGAGAACTGGAAATGCTAAAGGCACTCAGTACAGAATTCAATGCCAAAACTGGTGTGAAAGGGGAAGAAATGTTTGATGTGATCCTGTTCTATGCTGCTGTATTTTACAAAACACAGTTTCCTAACCCAAGTTGTTAACATATACACAACCTGAGGGCAGGCACAGCCAGGAGAGGACAGTCTTTGAAGTGACCATCCAGGACAGCACGTGTTAATCGTAGATCACAACAGAACTGTGTGTCAGTAATCAAGGCAGGCTCCTGTGCTACCTGTTTAGTTGAGCAATCACAAGTGGGTGTTTCCAGTTGCTGCATCACATTTAAGACTTCATCAAAAGCTCTTCTAATCATCAAGAAAACCTGTGACCACGTCCAGCTCCAGCCCACTGTTCTTCATCCAACAGGTTGTAGCTCATCTCCTGTTACTTACAGGAGCTGGGACTTGATGCAGATGCACCTCACAGACCTCAATTGGAGCTGTTGGCTTTTCCACCCACCTCCCCTCCTCTCAGTTTAAGGAGGGACTCCACATAGAGGGATTCCATATAACACATGTAATCATAAAAAGGATGGTTGTTTCATTGCTTTTCCCTTCCTGCCCAGCACCACTTCCAGGTGGCAGCAACATCTCACAGGGCACCACAGCAGACATCCAGGAGCATTCTGGAATTTCTACTCCTCCTCAGTTACTGTCAGGAAACCACTTACCAGTGCAAATAAAAAATACATAACTAAAGAAATAGTTTGTAGGTTTTATGATAAAGGTCCTGCCAAGTGCAGAGAAGCCTTTTCTGGGGTATGAGTCAGTAATTTTTGTCTTTGGGTAACATCTCTGGCTTTGCTGAGGGCTGGGAAGAGCAGCTGATTGTGGTAGTTGTTGGCCAAAGCCTGGTACACAGAGAGGGTTTCTCAAGCATCACTCAGACAGTTCCATGTTTGAAAGCAGAAGGAAATGCTCCTTCTGCAATTGAGGTGTTGACAATATCCATCTGCAGCAGTACTTCCATTTCCTGAATCTCAGGCCACGCTCCAATCTCCAGTTGTGATTCCATTAGAATATCCACAGTTTTCTGCTAAGGGAACACAGTGAGGGCTGAGGCTGTTTGGGAAGTCACACCAACAGTGCTTTTTTCCCCTAATTCACCGCACTTGGAACTCCAGGCTGATGAAGCAATTTACTGGAGAGCTGCTCCAGGCAGAATGTAGCAGCTTCAGGAGGAGCAGTGGAGAAACATTCCCAGCATTGGCCTTCCAGCCCAGACTGACCCCACGGAGAAGCACCAAAATGAAGGGCCACTGATGAGCAAAGTCATGGTGGGCAATCCCAAATGAAACACGCTGAAAAACTTACACAGTGGGAACGTACCAGACCTTCCACCCATCCTTGGGCAAGCAAGGTGCTATTTTCCTTTAGTGAATTCATGCTATTACAGTCCATAAATCCTTGTGGCATAAGGAAGGTGATTATTTCCTATTGCTTGGGAGCCAAGGAGTCTGAAAGATCACAGTGAACCACAAAGTCCTCAAGTGAAGCTCCAGGTCAGGTGCACAGTGTGACTGGTGCTGGTGTTTAACCAAAACTGACTATGGAAATCTTTGGCTGCCCACGAAAACTTGAGGAAAATCTTGTGATTTTCATTGCTGCAAAGCACCAGAGGAGCTGACTCTGTTTTGCACAGTATGTCCTTTATGCAGTATATCTAAGATCAGGGGAAACTCAGTTGTGGGTGAAATTTCAAAGAGGTTTCAGTGGCCTTGAGAAATGAATCTACACTCAGAAGGATTGTTCACTTTCTGCAAAGTACAATTTATGCTAATTTTCACATGGCATTGCTTGCTTAAAAGAGGCTAAGGCTGCCAAAATATTTGGAAAGGACACAAGTGGAAGAAGAGGCGTTATATGCAATAATAGAACAAGAAACTTTTTTATTCTATACAAAGAATGACTGAATTTTTACGCTGAAGTTTCGATGTGCAGCATGTAAATAGCATAACTGTTTATAATGAATTTTATCTGACCTGAATTTATCCAAGAAAGTCACTTTTAAAAACACATTCCTCATCTATAATTTTGACTTGGAAAGACTTTTATAAAGGGTGTCTGTTTTTAAGACAATGCAAGTTCTCCTTGTTGAGGAATAGGTGGTTCATCTCCTTATGTATTAATTTGCAATTATAAAACATTGTCATTTCCTTAGAGGAGGTAAAAGCAGAGCTATAAACTGTCAATTTTCTGCTGGGAATAATCACTTTGGAAAGGACATTCACTGCGAGGTACATAGATATGAATCTTCCTGACAAACATCTCCATTGGAGAAAAAGGGCTGCCAGAAGACCTCCCATCTCCACCCATCAGAATGGGTCATGGGGAAGAAGCTCTTTCAAAAGGGAGGTAGAAGTGTGCCCCAAAAACCCACAGGCCTACAGACATGGGACTAGCCTGGAGAGTGATAAATATGAGTCAAAGCTGTGTTACAACTGACCTGGCCAGCATTGCAGCAAAGCAGGAATTCCACGGAAGCCAGTGCTGGAAAGCAGGCCCAGCTCATTGCTCTGTTCTCAAGCCCCTTCCACAGAAAATCTCCCAAAAGATTAAAGAGAGTGAAAAGACAAAAAGGCTCTCCTTGGTGCCAAGGGAACCTGCTCCAGCAGCAGCTTCTTCACACAGGAAGCATCAACCTCTTTCAACATGGACATCTCCAGCTGGGCAACCCTAAGAACACTCCTTTTACTGTCACAGTAACTCCTGTGTCGCTGTGCTGCCAGTGCAAAATTGCTGTTTCTTAAATGACCTTCAAGGATTTGTGCTTTAAATTTGATACAAACTTCAGATCATGTTCATTGTGGCAAAAACTTCCCTAAGAACTTCCCAATGGTCAAGGAAGAAAAGATGCAGTTTTATACTGTCATCACCTTTCCCCCCACAATCCTCAGTAAATCATTCAAGCTGCTACAAGCACCAGACTCGACAGGAAAACCAAATTCAAGTCAAGGTACTTGCATAAGGGAGACCATTCTTTTCACCAGCACGTTTCTTACATAAGCAAAATGTGACTGGTAAAAGCTGGCTTTAAAGAGAAGCTTTCCATGCACACCCAGAAATGCCCCAAATCCAGAGCTCCTCCCTGGTGTGTTTCACTAGACTTTCTCACACCATTCCAACTAAGCAGGTACTGGGGGAAAGCGATGCTTCCTTCTCAACTGCTGGCAGTCTGGATCCAAACAAACAGAGCTAACTGAGATTAAATCTGTGAAACTTAAAGTTTTGTGGTTTGGTGTTTCTGTCCAACCGTTCCCCTTTCACTAAGCAAGCTACAACATAAGGTTGCGAACGCAAGAAAAAGGCACACGATTGAGGAGTGAATGACACAGATGTAAGTATTCAAAAAGCCACTGCTGGAAAAACAATATTTTTCAGGGTTATATGGGTGGTTTGAGAGGGTTTTGGCCATGTTATTACACAAGATTAATGGTTTATGCATCACCTTTAAAATTTTAAGTTATTTGGTTTTTTCACTGACTTGAAAGAGAAGGAAAAATAATTCTAAAGTGTCAGTCATTTTCTGCACCAAAGTTTGCAACAAACAGGACATCAAAGGAGGAAACGTTACGACACTGCCGAGGCTCCAGAGTGCATTCCATTTTCTGGGGCGGATTTGGCTTGGTGCAGGGCAGCTTGAATCCTGAAATGTGTCCTTGTTTCCATGGAGTAATTCTTGTAGTTTTGTCTGAAACAAAAGCAGATCCACACTCTGATGAATATATATAAATTTAAAACATTTTCACGTTATCTTTGTATTAGCGTTTTAAGCGAGATAACTGTAGACAGTAAAAAAGCCTTTCTTCACAAGCTCCTTTGTTGCCTACTCTAAAATACAAGGCATGTGTTCCTGGCCAAACAATGCAGTTCTTTATTTGTAGTTCCACTGTCTGGCAATTACCAGAAAAATATAGCTTAATAAGAAATTGAATCTGGTCCACTCAATCAAAATATTGAGTCCGTATTAATTATCTGTAACATCCACTTAGTTTACATTCAGAAATTAGATTTTTTCCCCCTCCCTCTCAAAGTATAACTGGCAGATTTGAATACAAATATTTTCAGCATCAAAAAAAATAATAAAGCAGACACATCTTAATTCAGGAGACCCATTTGTAGAAAATAAATAAGAAGGGGAGGGAGGAAAGAAATAAGAGAAAGAGAAGCTGTCCTGACCCAGAAGAGGGAAACACCCCATCTCCATCCTATGGCTGCCAACAGTGTGTACTGTGTGTAGGAAATAAAACCACAATTTGCTGCCCCAGAAGCTTGGAAAGACAAAGTGGGCACACTGAGACTCTGCATCAGCTTTGGAGGAGCAATTCAGCAGTCCAGGGAAAGACTGGCAGGACTTCACCACACACATCTAGAGGCTGACTCGGCACTGTCATCTGCCTGTGGTCTCCAGCAGCTCTGCCATGCTCTAAAGAGTTACTGGAACATTCAAAGAATCTGTATTATTATGGAAAAGCTTATATAAAAAAGGAAAATTTGCCCCAGGACCACATGGAAAGTGCAGATCCTACTTAAGAGGAATTAACATGTCAGCTCCTGCAGGATGGATACAGAATCCAGACACCAAAGAGGATTAGACCATGCTAATTTTCTTTTAGAAGATATTTGTCATCTTTACAGAAACATAACCTTAAGTATTAAGCTCTGTGTACCTTAAAAGCATTTCAGTTCAAAATTCATAATTCAAACCAAGCATGGCAGTCTCTTGGTGAAAACCAACAATTCCACACCCATCCTACACCAGCTTACAACTTTATGCATGCAACACCCAAGAAGAGGAGGTGACCGTGCTCTGCTGTGTGCTGATCTAAAACCCTTTGGAATTTTTCCCTTCAATTAAGTAGCTTTTGTCATGCAGAGTTTGTGTTTCTCCTCAGCACGCTGATAGTCTTGTTTGTAGCTTACAGCCACACAAACAGAAACACTGCCATGCGTGACCAAGCCAAAACTGTTTATCATCTCATTCCACTCTTTCTCCCAGAGTCGAAAATTCGAGCCAGCAGCAGAATGTGGATTTAGGTCAAGCAAATCAAGCGTCCTGCACCAGCCAAGCCCTCTCCTGCCAGGAGAATTCCGCACTCCCGAAACCCACCGCGGCCAAGGCGCTTCTCCCTCTCGTGGCTGCCAAGACACTCGGTGTGTGGGGAGCTGAAAGCTCATAAACCAGAGCACTGAAATGCCACAGGTGGGCATGGAAGGACTTGCACCCTTTCCTGGGGCTGAATGAAATACCAGGGGGGGGTTTGTGGTGGTTTGTTGGGTTTGTGGGGGTTTTTATATCATCATAGTTTTCATGAGTTCTTTGAGCACAGCAAGTCTGAGTGTCAGCTTCCATACACTGGGCAACAAGAGATGTTTCAGAGCTGCTGTCTGCTGGTGCTCCCCTTGGACACCTCCCCTCGAGCAAACCTGAGACACCCAGAGCTGTCAGGGGAAGGCACAGCAAGAGGCAGAAGTGCCAGCTGGAAGGAGCAGCTCCAAGTCATTATTTTCTAGATCTCTTTTTAAGAGAGATTTGAACAAAGGAATTGAGGACAGGAGAGGCATATTTGAGGAATGTGAAGCCAACTGAAACACTTCCCATTGCACTTTGCTAATGCAGTTATTGCTGCTCATAGTATCTTCCATGAGGTTACAGGGACAACATTTTGGCTCAGCATAGAAGTAAAGGTTCAGACAGAGGCAAACCCTGTATTGTGTTAATTTTATGATAAAGAACACACATGATCAAGTCCAACTTCCTGATAAACTTACTTTGCTAAGAAAAACAGTCACACCAAATAGTAAAAGCAGGTGTTTTAGTTGCTTTTCAGATGCAGATGAAACACTACAAAGATACTAAATGCAACCTGAAGCATGATATCTTAAGGAAAGGAACAGGCCCTGCTAACCACCCCTTAAAGTAATGCTATTTTAGGATAACAAAGAGCTTTGGTTTCATTTAATACATCTTTTGTGAGTAAGTAAATAAACTACAAAGATTATTACATTTTGTCACACATGGAATATGTCTTATGGAAGCCTTTGACAGTCCAATTTACATAAAATTTTTTGTTTCTCTCAGAATGGATGGGTAAGACCCAGACTGAACAAGCACAACACCCACCACTGGAAAAGTCCACACAAAACTAAGGCATGCATGCTTCCTCTGAAAAAATGAAATGAGTTTCCATGCCATTAATGACTGCTAACCAAAAAAACCCAACAAGCTGACCCCTCAGACATCAACACAGCCTTTGCACTTACTTTGCTTTTTCCAGAAGTTTTATTGCTTCTTCTCTTCTGTCCTGGTCTAGATACAGTATTGCCAGCTCCAGCAAGGCATTTGGAATTAGATAATGGTCATACTTTATCTTCTTTTCACTGCATTGAAAAAGAAATAGCCTGGAGACCTTGAAAGGATATACTGGTTCCCTGATTTAACAGCTCCAAACACAAATAAACAGGAGATTAGCCAAGATCAGAAGGAGCAATCAATCTCTATTACGACACTTGTCATGTTCTCTATCCCAAGTTACCTTCTGGGTTATTAAATGTGTATTTTGCATAAGCATCCTACACAGTATGTATAATCTCAGGATTAGAAAATAATGCCTTTATTATCAGGGAAGTGTCAGAAAAGCTGACAATACTATGACAATACTGTAGTCATGTGAACTGACAGAGATGCTGTGCCCGATATACAGAAGTTCCAAGTGTAATCATGCTGCCACCTGTCTCTGCAAATTGCATTTGGTTTTTTGGGTACAGCTCCTTCAGGACTGGTAGGAGGAAGGGGGCAAACCCAAGTAAGTGGTATCTCAAAAAAATTTATGCATCTATAGCCCCCTAAAAGGGGAAAATACCTCAGTAAAAATTGAAGATGTGAAATTCTTCAATGCATGGCTAACAAGACTGGAAATTAAAATTGAAATTCCCTTAAATGAATACCAAAGGCTTTTCAGTCCTCTCCCTTCTATTCATATCAGGGTTGCAATCTCCTTTTACATGAAATGTGCCAGGTATGAAAACTTACTTTAAATAGATGTAATTAAAATGGTCTTCTGCTTCTGAGATCTTGCCCAAATGCTTGAGGCATAATCCCTTTAACAGCTTTATCACACACCGGTCATCTGCTAGTAATTCTGTAGCTGCAGGATGGAGCAAATTGCACATTTTAGAAAACTCTAGAACACAAGAGACTTTCCTACATGTAGGGAAACTTTTACAAAGGTAAGTGTGAGCACAATCCATTTACTGAAACTCAGGGCAGAAGGAACTAATTGGTGAATTTAAGGCAAACAAACATCAACATTTTCATAAATCAATCAAATTTTGCCCCAAAATTGTTGGGCTGTTTTTCCCTCCCTACTCCAAGTGAAAGGCTACCCCACAATCTTTCTGTTCTGACACCTGAAAACTAGTTTAAGGTGTCTATTTTGTAAATACTGAGGTCCAATTTATAATCTCACCCTTATGCCTTTACTGCCCTTTAGTATGTATAGCTCTTCTTCCTTGACTTGTAGTCACATGGCCTATTCACAGGCAAGTATTTTATCAATTGTCCACCTTTGTTGGACTAAACAAAAATATATGAAACTTTGCTACCTGCACCTCACATCTCCTCATTTTCCTACCACACCCTCTTTACACCTCTTTTGAGTTTATACTTCTGGGTGCCAGTCTTGCCAGCCTCACCAGTGCATAGTTCAAAGTCATTACCATCAACACTCTTTCTTCATCAGAACATTTCTGCACATTTCAAAGAAAACATCTGGTTTTTCCATAGCCAATCCATACAGGCAGCTTAATCTTAAAGTTTACAAGCAAAACCATCAGCCTGCTTACTCATTTCCAATTCATGAAATCCTGACTAAAAAGAATTTCTGCAGAATGTGTGATACTGCATCTCATGCTATTGAATGTCATCCTGTTTGCACTGTGCTTACCTGGTTCTTCATTTATCACTTCAGCTGATTAAATGCTGACATATAACTGCATGAAACAGCTGCTTCCCTTTGGACTGTGCAGTTGGAGACCTTGGTCCTACAATTGGAGTCACTTCCCCCAGAGGCCCCTACAAAGTCCCCAGAACAAATCCCAGGGAAGATGCCCAAAGACTGGGCAGCAAACTCACTTAGGAGAAACAGGGAAGAGGGCAAAGATTGACACACTAAAATATGTGCACAGTGAGATAACTCAATGCCACGGGTTATTTCATAAGAATTTTTTTTAAAAAAAAGAATTAGTTGCCTCTTCTGGACATCTGTCCCAAGAACACATCCACATGCACGTGCTTCCTCTGCTTGTATCCCACAAAGTGCCCTGGATTGTGCCAGCAGACATTTAGAGTCCCCTCCTAGATGCAAATCTGACATGTATAATTGTATTTCTAGATGTTACCTCCAGGAACAGCCTTCCTTTTACATCTTCTATGTATAATGCTGCTAGGAACACATCCTTTTTACTGGTAGACTCTCTTAACAGTAATACACAGAAAATACTTGAATACGTAATAGCTGAGCTCTGAACACTGTCAGGAAAGCTCAGGGAACACACAATGCCTGGAAACAGCAAGCCAATATTTGGAACAGGCAATAATTTAAATGGTTGGCATGTTTGAAACACATCCCACTTTTTGATTTCATGTCCTCACAGTGTTCTATAAACATAAATCAGCTACAAATCCCTGCAAAATCCAGCCTTATCCACAATTTATCAACTAGGAAAAAAGGGAACAGAGAAATAATTTGATTATTCAAAATAATGTGCAATAGGTAACAAAGAAGGTGCAAGGATCAAAGGCCTTTTTCTAAGATGTCACCTTCCCTGAAAATATCTTCCCATTCTCTTTTTCAATTAATTAAAAAGAAATAGGTTTATCCAGTCTTTCATGCAACTCTCTCAGACCTTGTGTAACAGACTGTGCACACCAAGACCAAGGCCCTAGAAAAGACTGCAATGCAGTGTTTTAGCCTATATTCCTTTGTCAATAGGGGCTTGAGCCTTTTGCAGGAAGGTGATATATAACAGAAAAAGATCGAATATTGAGCAAGGGAAAGCTTTGTGAGAAAAGATGTGCAGACTGGTTGTACCCCCACAGGAGCTGGGAAAGACTGACAACAAATAAACATCAATTCTACTTTCTCAGATACAGCTAATTAACAGAAAACGTGGTAGCAGAGCCTGTTTTGGTTCAATCCTACCTTATGCTCATTCACAGTGCACAGGAAGCCCATCCCTGATGTCCCAAATTTCTACAGTGTAATACTGGTGACACCAGACCATTCAACCCAAGGTCACACCATAAACTGGCAGCACTTTTCAAAGACCATTTGTCTCCTGTTTATTGTTCAAAATTGAAATACAGTATCTGAGGATAACAAAGCTTCATGATCCAAATAATCAAGCCAATGCATATGCTGATTTTGATCTATTAAAATAAACAGTCCTGTAATACATGTCATAAACCATTCCTAACACACACCTGTGGATGGAAAATCACTTGCTATTATCATAACTTATTGCTATATTAAAAATAAAATATATTCCTATCCGCATAAACAGTTTATGGTTTCACTATCTGTGTTCCTCCTATGATCCGATTAACTTTACTAATGGGTGTCTCTCTGCTCACAGATAATATCTTTAGCTATTGCACTGTAAAATAGCTGGTGAGACCCTATCCCTGATTACCTGGACTTCTTGCCAATGCTTCTTCTGCTTCAATTAAAGTCTCTAACATGCCTTCTGTTAAGTTGGGACATTTTCCAATTACAGCGTAGCCATTCCAGATATACATCATTTCCTAGGGTCAGGGAGAAATGACAGCATCATTAATTACAGCACTCGTTAAATGTACTTGTCAAGTGCTTCAGTTTATCTCTGCATGATGAAAAAGTTACAGGTTCCTTAAATAAAGTCATTTTGTCAAAATGTATTTCCATTGCAACTGAAACTTGTTACGCTGCTTTTCAGAACAAATTAAGCCTGGAAGACAACTTAATAGCCACTTACTACACACAGTGCAAGGGAGACTGCTTGGACAGAATGCAAACAATCTCACAGGTGAGGCAAGTACCAACAAAACAGATTTGAAACTTTCCCAGCACATAACTGTCCCTTCAATAAGGTCTCCTCTTGTTTTCCAGGTCTATCCTAGCCAAGGCAGTAATAGCCATAAATAACTGAAATGTATTGCTTCCACAGAAAAAAAATATGAAATCTCAGGACAGCAAAAGAAAAAGAAAACCAAACCACCTCATGTTTAAGTCAAACTTCAAACAAATTAAAATTTTAGAGATGAACTGGAAACCTCTTACATCTCTCAGGTTTGTTTGATGTTCCCACAGAAAGTAACTTCTTTCTTATTCAACTGTTCTAAAAGCACATTTTGTTAAAAACTACTGGTTTAATTCCTGTTTGTTATTGGGGTTCTCTTATTGTATGTCACCAGATCAAAAGTGCCCATTGCCACCAACAATCACAAAAATTTGGAAATATTATATAGACTTACGGCTGGCCCTCATGACAGGTTATTTAATCACAGAATCACAGAATATTTTGAGTTGGAAGAGACCCACAACAGGGATCAGAGCCCAGCTCCTGGCCCTGCACAAAAGCACCCAAAGAATCCCACCATGTGCATAAGAGTGTTGCCCAAGTGCTTCTTGAGCTCTGGCAGGTTTGGGGCCCACCCTTTGGGGAAGAAACTTTTCTGAATATCCAGCCTAAGCCTGGTCACAAGAGAGGAGATACCAGTGTCTGATCTATTTATTATTTTTATTTATACAACCTAGTCTGTGTTTGATAATTTAAAGCTTTCCAATAAAATTCCTATATAGAATAACTGAGTTATGTAACTATAGCACAAAAAGCTGTCAGGCTAGAATAGCTGAAACAGCATGTTAACCCCAGTCACTGCTGCTTTCACCATCTGGTCTCTATTGATTGGAAAACCTGTGCTGAGCTGACTGTACCTAGCGCAGATTCATTATGATGGTTTTGAAACAGAAACATTAAAACCACATTCATTCCAGGCTAAATCCCCAAGCTAAGAATTGCTTGAGAACTCGCTCTTCTCAGCAAGCCCCTTCGTAATGAAAAGAAAAATCCTGGAGATGAGATTCTGCCCCTAATTCCACATCCACAAAGTGTTTTTATCTGTTCAGCTGCGGCACCTGCTGCCTTGGAAATGCAACTGCACAGCAGCCAAGGACGTGGTGCCCGGCTGCTCCAAGGGGAGATCCTGGTACAGAAACCTGCCCTGCCAAAATCCCATCAGGATATCCCCAGCCAAACCCCAGGTGTGTGCGCTTCTTCCTCCCTGAAACCTGAAAGGCACATCAAAGTAACCTAATTATTTCTCTCATTTCAGCCTGATTAGCAGAACCTGGTCCCTGGTGGATACCAACAACTCTGTTCCTACAGGAGGCACAGTGCCACATCCCCACTGGTGGGCTGGGAAGTGGCTACTTGCTGGGGTCTCCAAGAGGCTCTCCTTGTTCTGGCATTTTCTTAAGGAGTATTTACTAATTATCCATCTGTTTCTCAAACACAACAGCTCAAAGAGCCACAAACGTTCACACCACTGCACTTTGGCAAACCCACGGACTCAGAACCCTTTCATGTTCTTCTGCCTGCCCTTTGTAGACAGATTTTTACAAGTGCACCATGAACAAGGCAATGGGTGCCTCGTGCAGCTGTTCTTGTCTGGCTACAGGGCACTACTCAGCATTACAGGGGGAAAAAAATGAAACCACCCAAATCTGCAGCCACAGTGGTTTTCTGAAGCAGCCAAAGGACTCGGTGGTTTCATCCCGGGAGCTGCTCTGGAGAGCACCAAACTGCAAACATTCAGGGGCACATTAAACAGATGCTTACATGCAGTCCCCACGTCGTGCATTGTTTCCTTGACACCCCCTCCTACTTGTACCTTAAAGTGCTCTGTTAGTAAATGACATGACAGAAGAGACCCAGGGCAAAGTTCCTCAAAAGGGACCCAAAAGAAAGCTGTTTGGAGCATGCTGGTCTATAGCTGGAATAATGAGTTACACATGCAGCACATTTACGTGTCACAAACAACTGGCTGAGTTCCCTGTGGCTGGTGCATGCCCCAGTTTTACAGCATTCCTCGCATTCATTTGGCTTTGCTTTGGGAACATTCCAGTCTCCTGCAGAGGTTTTACCTTAGAAACATGGAAATATACTATTCTAATTATCTCGGGCGTTATTTCTATAAATTAAAATGTTGAAATGGGTACGTGTGTGGATAATTCTAACTTACCAACGGTGGAACAGGCAAAGGAACAGGGTTTGAAGAAAGATATCGTCGTGCTTTCCGAATGGCAAACTTTTCTGTAGGCAGAGATTTCCCTGCAATTTTCAGTTTCAGAGTGGGAACAATCCTGAAAGTATAAAGGAAAATACAAGGAATTTTTCCCTCCGTGAACCTCTTGGAAAAAAACATTCAAATTAAAAATAAATTAAAAAAAAAAAAATGAAACCAAGGAGAACTTAAAAAAGCTCTTACACACTGGGCTATTGCTACCTCTGGGGAAGCTGAGCAATACATACTCACAAAAGCTGTCTTTATGCAGGGCACGTTTATCTCTAGGCTTCCTCTTTAATCAAGCAGGAGGAGAGGGACTCTTCCCCACTGAAAGATTAAATTAGATGATGCACCTAACTTATAAAGGGCTCATCTCCCTCCACAGACTAAGAAAGAAGCAAGCCAGCTTCTATGAGCCTTCCTCCCATCCTCCCAGAGGCTAAAACTATTCACTTCATAATGGATCTCAAATTCAGTAAAACCTGCTTGTAAAGACTATAAAGGACAGAGAAAACCCAGAAAGTATCATGTTGTAAACACATTAAAAGAATAAAGATATTTAGATTTTATGTAAAAACTGTAAACCCTAAGGAAATCAAATTTTCTTTGCCCCAGAAAGGTTTAGGCATTTTGGAGCTTAAACATGAATTTAACACAGTGAGGTTATCTCACTGTGTTAATAATGCACAGATTCACTTGCACATTGAACTGCTTTTCATTCCTCTCGGATTCAGAACCCAGGACTCAAGTAGTGCTGATATTCCCACTATGCTGCACACATCTTGCAGCATAATTCACTTCACAATGTGAAGGATTTCACATCTTACATGCCATTTTGATTAAAAGAAACAACGGAAAAAGAATGTGAGCATTACATGAAACAGCAGCAGCCCCTTGTATGGCTGATGGATCTCATACTCTATCCCTAAAGTATGCACAGACCAGGAGAAATCTGTTGTCTGAACTCAGGGTCCACTTTAGTCTAAAGGACATTTAACTCTGCAATTTCTTACCAATCCAATGTGCTTCAAATCTGCACAATGAATGTTTTCTCTCTCTTCCCCCAACACTGTGATGTGAAAAGATAGTGAACTGTTGTAACTGTGAGATTGCAAATTTTACCTAAATAATTCAACTTCGCTGTCTCCAAAAGGACTGCAGTCATCTGGTCCAAACATACTGAGATAAGCAGCTTTCATGTAAATATAAGTAGCCTGCAAATGCAATGAAGAATATCTATACAGAAAAATGAATTTACAGCATCACTGTTACTGACATAAAACACAAAGCAGCAACAAAGTGGAAGTTGCTGCTTTTGCTCACAATCTTACAAAAATTTAGTCAAGAGATAAGTATTTTAGAAAGTGAGTATATTGTTTTTAAATCATGTCTTTTTTTTACTTTGTATCAGCTTAGTTTCTGTCCAAATTCCAAGAACACATCTCATGCTTGTGCAAATAAGGTTTAAATACTCTTAAGAATACATGCAAGAAAACTTATGAAAAGGTCATGCTCAGAGAACAAATTAATGCTATACAGTCTATGTGTCCTATTACAATTGGTAACATATCCCAAATTCTAGGTTCTGGAAAACAGTTCCCTGGACTTCAGGAGAGCAGGGTTTGGGCTCTTCAGGAATCTGCTACCACAAGACAAAGCCCTGGAGGGAAGAGGACCCCTAGAAAACTGGTTAATATTCAAGGATCACCTCCCCCAAGCTTAGGAGTGATGCATCCCAACAAAGAGGAAGTCAGGCAAAATCACCAGGAGACCTGTGTGGATTGGACAAGGAGCTCCTGGACAAACTCAGACACTAAAAGGAAGCATACAGAGGATGGGAGCAAGGACAGGGAGCCTGGGAGGGATAGAGAGGAAATTGTTTGAGCAGCCAGGGATCAGGTTAGGAGATCTAAAGCCCTGATACCTGGCCAGGGACATCAAGAGCAAGAAGGAAAGATCTTATAGGTGTGCTGGTGATAAAAGGAAGATTAGAGAAAACATCAGGCCTCTCTAGGAGAAAAAGGGAGACCAGGTTACCCAGGAACTGGAGAAGGCTGAGGCACTCTATTTTGCCTCAGTGCCCAAGCCACAGAAGGCAGAGGGAGAAGGAAGAACTGTCTGGTGCAGGAGATCAGGCTGGAGAACATCTAAGGAACCTGAAGGTGCACAAGTCCATAGATCCCGAAGGAACTGGTGTTTGAAGTTGCTAAGCCACTGTCTATCACATTTCAGAAGTTGTGACAGTCCAGGGAAATTCCCACTGAGTGGAAAAGGGGAAATGTAACCTCATTTTAAAAAAGGCAAAAAGGGAAGATGAAGGGAAGAAAGCTACTGGGGTTCTGGATAGAAGAGCTTCTCCTTTCAGATGCACAGGGTTCTGCACCACTTCTAATTACACTAATTATCCTGGAGGCACCACCATGGCTCGCCCCTCCCGCCACAAAAGAGCTCATATCCATAATGTGATGAAAGAAATGGCAACCTCCACCATTAACTGCAATGTCTCCATGACACAACCAGTCAATACACAGCAGAATATCTTCAACAAGCTGTTCTTCATCTCCCAGTTGGGCCCAAAAGATTTCTCCTTGCCCACAGTCTGTTTGGATTTGAATGTGTTTCCCACTGTTCTCTAACAGCCACAGCAGGCCAGGGTTTACTTTACAATCTCTATATTTGAAGCTACAAAAAGTTGACTCAATTTGATTGAAAGTTCATAGATGATTCAGGCCTCCCACTCTCCTGTCCCCCTGGACTCACCTTTGACCAGGTGTTTTCTTTGCTCAGCAGGTCTGCATAGAAGAAAGCCATCTTCCACTGGCGCTTGTAGGTGAAGCACCACATGAGCTCCCAGTAGCACATGTGGTGGAACTGCTTCCAGTACTGCTGAGCTTCACAGCACTCCTCATACCTATTGACTGCCTGCATACAGAGATTTCCAAACACTGCCTTACCACGTGTAATGCACAAACACCAGTGCTGGAACAGACACTGGGGCTGCAGGATCTGCCTGCACAGCTCCTGCAGCTTCCAAATTATTAACAGTGCAGTATTCCCCAAATCACATCTGCTGGCTTCACACACTAGAGATTCTTGGCTGCACAGTCAGCCTGGTGGTAGCAAGTTTACCCCACCACAGAGCCACCCATTCCTGGAAGTTATAAAAATCCTAAGCAGGATCAAAATGAATGCTTGTGTCTAGAGAAGTTAGGAAACTGAAGGCAGAGAACATGCTCAGATGACATTTATTGCTGCAGTTCCACAGATTTCAAGGGAGCTGCTGCCCTGCACACCAGCTGATACTCTGTCTCTGAGTATTTTGGGCATGCACTCTTCATCTCCCTAATGCTTTCAAGTCTTGTATGACTCTCCACTCAGACTGAAGGCAAAGGATTACCACTGGGTCTTATTAAAGACACAACTTGCTTCAGGATAGGAAAGACAATGAGAAAACTGTGTCATTAATACTGGTGGACTACATTACCACCACAAATTGAGAAGGGTAGCAAAACGAGGTGGACAAACAAGTTAGTCAAAATAACTTTCAAAACCCCTATTTGTAATTCATAAACTACAAATTACATACAGGCCAAAGCTACAGGAAGCATTAGCCAAAAAGGAAACATTATTCCTGGAGGAATTTTTCTAAAGCTTTTGAAATTTACTTTCCCAAGAGCAAAAATGATTACTTACCGCATCAATATTACCCTTTAGTGTTTCTATCCTGCCTGCAAAAAACAGGAATATGGCTCCCTGGAATAAATAATAATAAAAATGCAAGTATTCTGTAACAGTTTTCAAGCTGACCATATGGTCTAGATATTTGTTATTTGGCAATAAAACATAAAATGATCATACCAAATAGATTATGATTCATTTTACCTTTGGATAGCGAGCCAAGTAAGGCTTAAGTAGTTTTTCTGCCTCCTCAACGTTCCCTTTTCCTGTCCCTAGAATGCATAAAAATGCGACTGATAAAAATAGGTAGGAAACAAAGGAGAAAAGAACAGGAATTCAAGGTTCTGGTTATCCATCCTTAACCAGCCCACATGGAGGTTCTGCTCTCTGCTAAGACAGACATAAATGTAGGTTGGTGCTGCACTAAGGCAGCAAACAGGACTTGAAAATCCATGTGTAGACAAACACATTTTGTACAACGTTTTAACAGGAGATAACAAAGAAATATGTGTCAGTGGAAAGCCACTGCCTCCCCAGAAAACTCAGGGATGATGCGCAAACATGAACACATCCATCACTTACAGCCATTATTTTAACCTCCCAGATAATGCGTCTGACTACTGTAGACAGATTTAGCTCTCACAGCTTCCTTGACTATCCCCATTATCTCCCTCTTTATGTGCTAAACCAACCTCCATCCTGAAAATTAAGACACATTCTTCAGTTATAATCACTACTGGAAAATGACCCACAAACGAGTTACATTAAGTCTGGTTACAAACAATTCACCAACAAACAGGTGATGGAATCATCTTTTTCCCCTTTGTATCCCCCAAGAACTAATCAAATCCAAGAGTTATTATAAACAATCTTACCTAACACAAAGGTCATGAAAGTATGATAGCAAAGCAACAGCATGGTACACAGCACCGACCTAAAGCTGTATGAGGACGCTCCTTCTTGAAGCTGCAGCAGACCATGTTCCTGGGCAAACAGAGAGAGGGGGACAGAGCATTGGAAAAGAGCCAGAGCTGTGTTTTGCTAATTTAACTTCTGCAGTGTCATCTACAGATTGCTCACTCACCAAATTTCCCCAAAAGGCACTGATATAACGCTGCTTAAACTCCAGTCACAGATTAAAATACTCATATTTATTTATCTAATAGTTTTTCATGGAGTTGCTGCTTAGCCTGGAAAATACCTGGTGATGGAGCAGCAACCTGGGATGTTCTACATAGCTAAGAGAATGAGAGACAACTTATCACCATCATCCAAGTGCTGCTAAACAGCATTCCAAAAAAACCCCTCAGGGTCTTGAAAAGGAAGACAAACCCCAAATATCACCATTGTGCAGTGTTATCCATGTTCGTTGTGCTTCACTGCACAAGCAAGTTAAAGGTATGAGAGAAAAAAAAACCTGCAACTAGCAGGGCTGAAGATGTCAGGGCAAAAAGATGGTTTTAAGCATGCCAAGAACAAAAGGAGCATTGCAATGATGTTGGCCTACTACCACCAGTGGAAAAACATGATGAAAAGAAGAGTGTTTGTGTTCCCTTTGGGAAGCACTAAAGCCATCAAGCATAACGCTGTATTCGAATTCCATGACAGCAGGATGGATAACCAACCTTAGGCATTCTGGCTCCTGAGGCAAGAGCATCTATCAGCCATTCTAGGACTGGCTCCATGACATCAACAGCAAGAATATAAACATGCAAATGTATCCAACATGAGATCTGCCTGCTAGTAAATATGCACGGTAAGGTGCCCACTGTGTGTGGGGAAAACTCTGTTTAAAAGTTACATGATCAAAACACAGATTTACATCTTTGTGTGTCCTTGCTGACTGAGGGGTGTTGCACCACCACACCTTTATCCCTTACTGCAGAAACACTGAGGCCTGTAATCATATTCTCATTTTCATCATACATGTATTTTTGCACTTAACTAGTGTAGCTAAGTGTTTTCACACTAATACACTTTTTTGTGTTTTTTTTTTAATCTTAATTTACTACATTAATTACTATTAAAAAATATGCCCCATATTTGTAGGTCAATTATAACATGTAGTTGGGACAAAATAATGAAAATACTGACTTGCATGTCACTACAGAAGAAATTAAAAGACAGCAAAGTCATTATTTAATGGAAATCAAGCAATTAGCAAAATAAAACCAACTTCATTTTCTTCTGAGAGCAGAAGTTTGATTGATACAAATAAGTGACCCAACATGAGGTGTCAAGCTTCTTCAAACTGCACGGATGAAAACCACAAATATTTGGATTTTTAAAAAAGCAGCACTGCAAGGTTGAAGACAAAACATTCCACAGAATGAATTCTGGCAGAAAAAAATCTGAAGTATATTTCCAAAGTACATTTTTTTGCAGTGAAAAGTCTTCTGGTTTGATTTATCACTGAGCTCTTACTGACATTGGCCTTACAGTATTTGGTATCTTCCACATAATAAAAAAATACATACAAAATGAATACAAATAGCACTAGGAATGACTCAGAAAAATTGTGTTAGTCATACAGAATAATTTAATCATTTGTCAAGTTGATTTCACTTTTGCATTTTCATCTCCGAACTCTATTTTAACAGAGCCAAATACCAAGTTATTATCTACATGGCTAAGGAATGAACCTACACCCAGCTTATGTGGGACTGCACCTGGGCAGTCAAACAAATTCTCCAACTCAGTAGTTACACAGGTGTGGGAAGCTCAGAGTGGGTCAGTTCACTCTGTATATATCCATAACCCTATTTGTCCAGAAGAGGTGTTAAAGAATGCTTACTTTTTACTCTGTCACTTGAACATCACAAATTTCTATATTAAAGTCACAACATAATCAGTAGGCACAGCCTGAATAGAGGAAATGTAGAAGCAGTTGTTATTAGTATTACAACATCTGCTTGTAGAAAATGCTGCAGCAGAGCTGCTTTTCCTCAAAAAACCTCTTGCTTCTGTTACAAGGGGATCCCAGGAAAGCAGCAACATGAAAGGTGTCACTGGGAAACATGTTGTGTGTCCCACACTCAGCTTGGCTCCCTCTGTGGCTGGCTGAGGCAGAGGTAACTCCAAGGCACACTTTGGGTCAGACAGGAGTCACCTTTTGAAGCACCCACCCTTTCTGCACACGGAGCCTAAGGAGATTAGCCAACAAACCTCAGCAGCCAAGGGAGGTGCCAGGAGCTGGGCCCTGTAATGCTCACCAGGATCCCCCTGAGGATCTGGGAACCAAAGCACAGGCAGCCCCTGCCTGAGCCTAAGGAGGAATTCTGTAAACAAACCACACTCAGTGACTGGCACCAGTGAGTACATTACATTTAATTGTCAGGACACACCTTCTAGCCATAAATAACCCATAACTACCTCCCACACCTATGTCACAATTGATATGAGCAATCCCAGAACACCGGGAATGAGCTTCCAAACAAAGTCTATTACAGGGTATGTTGCTCCAATATAAAACAGATGTCAAGGCAATAAGAGTTTGTAATTTCTCCAAAATGACATTTTTGTAATTTCTCTAAAATGACATTAATACATTTTGGTTTTGTTTTCACACAAAACAGAAGCTACTCTGAAGGGCATAAGGTATAATAACAACACAAAGCAGGGAGCAATGGCACTTCTTAGAGACAAATGTGATCCAGCACAGGGACTCTCACCTTTCTGTGCAAGTTCCTCATAACATCCCACAACCTGCTAGTTTCCAGGACTTTCACTGCATTATATTACATCAGCATCTTGTTGGTTTGATCCTTGTCCCAAGACACCCAATGCTCTGTAATTCAGGACTCCCCAAATGAACAGTGGGGAATCCCACAGTGGGTGCAGGATGAACAAGGACAATGCTCAAAATGATCAGACAGCATTGAGACTGATTCATGTTTATTTCAGCTCTTAATAACTAAAATCTCTCTACTCTCCTGAAGCAAAGGCTCTTGAATGTTATTTTTAAATCACTCTTTTTTAATTAGGGTTGTTGACAACAAAGGCAAAGCAAGGCATCATTCATGTCCCATGACCTGATCACATAACTTCAAGCTTAGCAAGGAGGATGGACACTACAAACAGTTTTACATAGAACTGACTAATTGAGCTGGTACATAAGGCATTTGAGTGCATGCCATGAAATAATCTTACATTTAACCTCCATTTAAAATTTGAAGAGACCAAAATGCAATTAAAAAAAAAAACCGCCCAGTGGGAAACTGGAATTTATTTCAAATTGACACATCAAATATATTCTTCAGTTCAGCTGCCTTGGGAAAAACGTCCTCCCACATAAAAGCAGCATAATTTGAAAGAAATTGGTTCTATCTGAAAGTTTTCCTGCCTTCCCCTGAAATCATGCTGTCATCTGACCCTCTGAGAAATTCCATTTAACATATGGTAGGCTCACGTCAAACTTTTCCACAGTTTAGCAGCACAGCATTTGTAACTGCCTATAAACCAAGAAGGGTAAATATTAGCCTGTGACCTGGCAGAGAAGTCAGAGAGAAAGGTTCAGTGCTTCCATGGCAGACAGTGCAAGGACTCTCCTGTTAGTCATCCTTCAACACAGAAGTCCAGGGAGGACACACACTCCACCTGCTGCCCAGCCAGAGCCTGCCTGCTGTGTGTGACACACATCTCTGCCCACAACACCTCCCTCACAAACCTGGGCAAAACTGCATCAAAACTCAATGCCCAAATGCAGGGCCTATGCTACTAAACACAAATAAGCCCATATTTGGGCTAATGATGCAAGGCAAAGCAGCCTGAACAGTGAGAAGGGCACAGTCTGGCGCGTCTTGGACTAGGAAGGGAACAAACACGGCCTCAGGCTACTGTTTATACTTTCTTGGTCTTACCCCACCTACTATTTTGAGGCTCCAGACTGCTGTTAAGTTGATCATGTTGTCCACAGTGCCCACAACTGGCTTAGGATGTATTGGAGCTTTAGGCGTGTCCTCATTTATTACCCAACATGACATGTCTGAGAGACAAGGGGAATCCCTTGGGGCAAATCTCCTGGCTTGGAGGCAGATCAGGATCATGGAAGATAACACAATGCCATTTTTTTTATCCAGTTTTAATAAACACATGACCCACACCAAAATCCAGCTGCCCTCCAGTGCCCTGCAGCTCCCTCAGGTAATCTGCAAGCAGCTCAAGGCACAAGCCATGACACTTGCACAACAGTGAGCATCTCATGGAAAAGACTGCCATATCAAACACAGGTGTATTCAAAACTCCTTTCTCCTGGATGGGTGCAGCACATGACACACAAACTTCCCTCTCCTCCTCTGTCACTGTTTCTTTCATCTCCTAGACTCTTGTCTACTGCTTCTTGCTGTAAGCTTTGGGAAAACCACCACTGGAAAGGATTGCACATGCAATTGCAATTCTGCATTTTGCTTTAGGCATCTGTTAAATGCAGAAAGACTTTTCAAATGACCACTAGTGAACTTTGATCAACATGCCTTACTCCTTTCTATGGTGAGCAGACAGCAGTTTTTTTGCTTAAATTTATGCTAATCTAGGTCATGCTTCAGTGAGTTATTAAAAACCTGTAATAGGAGTTGACTCATCAACACAAATATCAGCCCACTCAGAGCCATACAAGAAACTCCAAAAGCAACAACAGAAACTCAATTAGAGGGACAATTTTCCCCTGCAGTAGTCAGATGAATGTTCACCAGGTATTTTCAGAGCTCTGCTGGTACGTGAACTGCATTCACATTTCTAAGAGAATATTTTGCTTTAGATGCGTCTTTGTTGTAACTGAGAGGTAAAACTATTCGATTTTTGCCTTTCTGCTTGTGAGACAGCTCCTGGAAATAGTTCTAAGCTGTAATCCACACCCTGCTCCTTGCTTTTAAACAGGACATTTTATTTTCAGATACAAGATCCTCCCTGTAAACTAATAAAATGGTGATGACACTCATTCACCTGTCATGTAAGGCTGCAGCTCTGATAAAGAAACGTGGGGTTTTTTTTTACCTTGAAACTTGTTTTATAAATAGAAAGCATTATAAAAGGCAAAAAAAAAAAAAAAGCACTTACTCCTTTAGACAGGACAATTTAGGTGCCAGGCTAAAGTTACCAGCTGTTATTAAAGCAGAAATTAAATAGATTTTTTTTCCCCTCACAATCTTTGAAGTGCATTAGTTCAGACAAAAATATAAAGGAAAACTGAGCTGCACAAAATCATAATGTCACAGCATGCTCCTGTGATACCAGAGTGTTTCAGAGGGTTACAACCAATGTGAGGAAGGAGAAACTCCTGTCTCCATTTTTTAATTTAGGAAGGAGGGGAATGTACCAATAATATTTAGCTCACGTTTACCTTGTTTCCAGAAAATCCAACAAACTCCAGTAATCTCAGAATCCGTGCAGGGAACATGGACAACGTCTACAGAGAGAAATTCAACAATTATGCAGTAATAGACTTTCTGCCTCTCAGCTACCTCCTACAATTTTTCCAAACACAAGAAGAAATTAATAAAATCACTACAAACGTTTCCATATGACAATCTCCTGAGCAAGTGTATACACGTGCTCTATTTTCAAATCCAACTGGAGCAGAATTATCTCTTTAATACAGGCACCCTCTGTCCCTGGGATTCCCTGCAGTGCACATACCCAACTTAAACCACAGGATCAGTAACACTGGCGTCAGTGGGGCTTCTCAGGGTCACTTTCAGGAGGTGGCAGGACTTCAGCACAGGATAAGAACTCTTGGTACATACCAGATTAAATGCTCCAACTCCAAGTTTGACACCTCCCTCAAAATGAAGATGGTTCTCTCCTTTGACATAATGTGGGGACTGTATGAGACTGTCCAGCTCCCTGAAAAAGCACAATATTCTGTTACGCTGTCAGTAAATAACATGCATAATTACAATTCAGTAAGAAAGTAATCCCATTACCTTGAACTACCTAGGAGTCCAAAATTTCAATTTGTCATCTCACCCAGGTGAAAAACATCTACAACATTTTGCTGGATTTGTCAACAAATCATTTCTGTCACGTTACTATCAATTAAAAAATACGGAGTCCTGAAGATGAATTCCTGTCAATAGCCAATATTCAATGCCATTTAGGCCTGAAAATGTTTCAAAGAGGGCTGTTTGTGTCTGCCAGACACATGAGTTTACATGGCCACTATGAGTGCAAATTTAAGTACCTTAGATAAGTAAACCGTGATGCATGTTTAGCCTTTGTTTTTTAGAATTATTCATGGGTCTGTTTTACGTTCACATAAAAACTTTCCCTTTGTTAAAATACATATTTTTTTAATATGCAAGTTGTTGTTAGCATTTTTATTAGCATATTTTTGAAGAAGAGCTACTAGATTCATAACATTTTGTTTTTATATAACTAGAGCTGGTCTTAACTAACTGAGGCACAATTGGGTATGCTTCCCATAGTGTACATTTTAATGTCATTTTTAGATTTTACATCTGCACTTCAAAACCTCTGCACATGTTGAAAGTGGCTCTCCATTACTTCCTGGATGAAAAGAATTCTGCCTAAGCAGATGTTTTTGGCTTACAGGCACTAAGGAATGAGTATACTGCAAGTTCAGATAAGCAACCCTGCTTATCATTTGCAATAGCATGCACATTCTCCTTCTAGCGGAACTGTTGTACCTAACCAGATTAGAAGTCCACCTCACCAAATATGTCATTCAGACAGGGGCAAATGCTGGGAAAAGCATCCTCTAAGAATTGACTGCTCAGGGACTTCGTGATGTGGGGAGACTGCACTGTTTACTATGCTGAATAGACCCTATTTCCTATTTATTTGTTCACCGTCCTTATTTTAGTTATATGCACTTATTATGGAATTATTGTGCTTCAGCCACTGCTTTTAAATGTCCCAAAAAGCTGCAGCTGGAACTATAAGGAAAGGCCATTTCGATATGCCTAATGACTGTGCTGGAATATTTGACCAGCAGCACTTTTACTGACAGAGCACACTTAATCACATCATCACTCTAACTCACCTGTATGTTTGGTAACTGTTTCGGACTTTGATGCCTCCCTTTATGAAGCTAACCATATTCTCATCCTGTTGGAATGGAAACACATTAGCAATATGCATTTGTAAGCATTATAAAGGGTTTTTGTCTTCTTGAGATGAACACACACCTGGAACATAACCCGCTTGACACTGACAATATAAGCCTTTGAGACAAAATATGTGGATTTAGCATCTCCTTTTTATATTAAAGTATTTTTTCTCTCTGTTCAGACATAGGCACTTTATTCTGATGCCTTCTGTGATCAGTTTAGCCCCTGTCACTTTTGGGTCATCTGAATTTGCATTAGTGAACACAGAGACTAAGCTAATGAGTGCCATCTAAGGTGACAATGCAAGGACACGCATTTGTGGTTCTTTCAAAAAATAGCTTTCTCTCATTTGTCCTTCAGACATATCTGGTGCTGAGCCAGGAAATGTTCACAAGTAACTGCCTGTCCTCAGGAGTCTACAGAATATAGTTTCACATCCCAAAAAGGGAAGCAGGGTCACTAAAGTTATGCAGCATATGCTCTTTCTGGCCTGAATATTCATATATACATACGTGAGATCCACACTGGTATGGTAACATGTTACATTATAAGCCATAGCAAACAGAAAATACAGCAAAGTGTATCTGGGGGACCATTAGTTAGAGACTCTTTAGTCTCGCAGCTTCCTGGTGGCAGTTTCTGGCCTCACTCATCCTACACAGTCTGTCACTCTGGCTTGTTTTGATATCTGCTGTTACTCTGGGACAGAAAGTCTGCATGTGTTTTAACAGAAGATACCATCACAGAAAAACCATAAGTAGCTGTATGAAGCACTGAGGAGAAAGTAGCATGGATTAGATGAACTAATCCAAATCCAGCACACCAGGGGGGTACAGAATAACTAATGATGTGTAAAAGTTCAGTTATATTTTCCTTTGGATGGAAAAGGGAATAAGGAAAGAATATGGGTTTGAAATGTTTATATTCAGAATGCTCAATATCAACAATAGGGACAGCCAATGTGAGAACTGTCCAGTCCTTGACAAATGCTGAGACTAATTTTTATGTGTTTTCAACAGGATTTGGTATTGACATTGAGCATCAAAACTAACCCACTTCAATAGCTGTTGGAACCAAGTGCCTTTGTTTCATTTTTAAAACTAGTTCACGTGTTCATGAAAAATTAAACACAGAACAGAAGAGGAAGCAAACAGACCTTTGCAGGAAAGGACAAGAAATTATTTTCTTACTCTTAAATCCCCCATATATCCATGAACATTTTTAAAAACGGATATATGTGAAAATAGAGCTTAAAACCAAGAGTCATTGCTTTAAAGCACTCTTTTCCTACAGGTACAATAAAGAAGTTCTCAAAAGTCTTGCTTCCACAGTGCCAGATATTACCCAAACTGCCACCTGTGCTAGAGGCTACTCATCCAAAGGAAAATGAAAACAGGTAGCCACACCTTGGCCATTTCAAAGTCCATCATCAGCACTCTAGAAACTACTGGAAGCTGCTCTGATTGTGAATGTTACTATGAAGCAGTAGTTTCTATCAGAGGGACAGAGCAGATTGCTGAAAAGGGTTACCAGGTCCATAAACTGTCATGAGCAACACAAATCAGAGCCCACCTGGCAACTCCCAAGCTCTATAAAACCACCACCTGCATTCCATTTCCTACCAGCACCAGTGAGCCAAGAAGCATTTCTAACTGTGACTTTTATTATCCCCTCAGTGGATGAGGAGGCCCCACTTTCATACGGCAAGTACAGCCAAATCAAGAACAAAAACCAGTTATTGCAACTGTGATTAACAATTGAAATTGCATGCTGAAGCCCAAGTAAGTACTGCTAATGTCACTCCACCCAACAAATCAAGCTTCATTAGTGCAGACATGAAACTCAAAGAAGAGGGAGAGCTCCCCTCTTTAAAAGACAGGCAGCACTATTAACAAGAAAGCATGTGTGGAGTCTAATGGCTATGCAGACCATAATAGCTGTTCAGAAACACACCAGAGAGAAAGCAGTCTTGGGAAAGCAAACACCAGCCAGACTGAAGCAAAAATCCTGCTTGTATTCCAGCACAGCTTCAATAACCATCTCTTCTGCTTTGTTTCTTTTGTTTGTTTGGGTTTTTTAAATCTGATTTCTCCATACACAGTATTTGTAAATTGGTGCTTACTGGAGTTATATTTCACACATGAGAGAGAGTGGGGATGGGTGTCATGGGGCACCCAGCACTATATGGACTCAGATAAGCCTTTTTTGATAATCACGAGGGATAACAAAACATTCTAATATCTCATCAGCAGATAGTCCAGATAAAATCCAGACTTGACATGAAAGAGCCTCACACCAAACCAGAATCTTCTACCAGTTCATTAGTTTTAAGAAAAGAAACCTGTATGGTATTACTTTTTATCCCCACAAGACACACAGGAGTCCATACCTGGAGGAATGTGAGTGCTGCTCTCTGAAGTAAACACTCAGCATAGCAAATTTCTGCATGGATTTCCTCTAATGTCACACAGAGAGGAGAAGAAAACAAATCAATCAGTCAAAAAGTAATAAAAAACCACTTAGCCCCTTAATACAGGAATAAGATCATAAAGCTCAAACTGAGAGAAATATGCAAATTTGCTGTAGTGCTTCAGTTCCAGACTTCTGATGTAATTCCAAACAGAAATGAAACACAGTTACAGAAACTTTGCAGGAATTTATCTGGTGCTTTCTATGAATTCCTGGATCTAGAAGATTTGTAGCCATTTCAATACTTCTTTCTAGGTATTTCTTTAGCTGGCAATTTTTGGGAGCACTGAGTGAGCAGTCAACAAAACCAGGGATTTTGGATGTGGTTACACATTCAAATTCACAGACTGAGTGAGCACTTCTACATGATTCAAATGGCAGAAATAAAAAAAGGAAAACATTATGCATGTGAGAGCCAATGTTACCTTCAGTAAAGTGTTCAAGGCTTTGTCTATGTACAAGGTTGTTGATAGAATCAGCTACTGTGGATTTCTTCCTAAATCTGCAAAAAAAGTCAGTTTGGTCATTCTGAACATGAACCATCAACAACACAGAACAATATCTTTCAGCTGGCCATCCACATAGTCACTGACATACCTCTAGGGTTCACCACCCCTCTGGCACCTCTCCACATACACAAACTTCAGCATATTCCACAGAGAACTCAGTCACCATGGTCCTCCTGGGATCTACCTTTCACCCTTCAGGCATGCAAATACCTCTTGAGGAAGGAAGGGGATACAGGGTGGGGCCGATTTATTTTTGTGTGTCCATGAGAGCGCAAAAGTGGGAGTGCAGCTGACAAAGAGAACTGCAGCACAACTATCACTCAGGGAAATGTTCTGCAGTGCCTGTACATTGTAAATAAGAACTTCCAGACATTGCAGAAGTAGGGCTACACATAGGATAAAAGTCTAACTGACAAGAAAAATCAGATATTGCAGTAAGCTGAAGTTGTGGAGACCAGACTGCTGAAAAATCTCATTTATGTGCTGTAACCTTCTAAGTGACCCTCCTCTGAACACAATACTGGACTACATGACCCCCTGATGTTCCTTCCAATCTCAGTTTTCCCATCATTTCTAAGAGATTACATCCCTTTTTTAACCTGTATGTCTTTCAAAACTTTCCCAAGAAGGGACTATTTACTGACTGAATTGTTCCACACTTGCCTTTGACAGGTGGCTTGAGCTTCCTTCATTGTGTTTCCTGCATTCAGGATGTCCTGAGGATCAAATGTCATCATAGCTTGCATTTCCAGTATTGTGGCATAAGTCAGGGCATGATACATGCTGTCTTTAGTTCTGAAAGAAAACACAAGGTTCAATGAACAGCTGAAAAAACAAATACAAATCCAGTTCCAGAAATGCATCAGCCAGGTGGGATGGGGTCTAAATGAACTAGAAATCAAACACAAAAGACATGCAAAATAATTAATAGTAACAGACTCGGATTTGTACAGGAAATCATGTCTACAGCTCTAATTTCAACAACTCTCCTAAAATGCACCAATTCTGATCTGAGGGTAGGTACCTAACAAACAAAGCACAGGAATTAACCATGTGGTTCACCAGTCAAAGACGATAGGGCTTCTTCTTTTTTTAGAGAGTATCTAATAAATACTACAACACGTGACACGAAACCAGATGACTCTTCTAATTTGGGAGAGTTACTCAGGACAGACTCAAGGAGATAAGTAACACAATACCATAACCATGGCCAAAATAGAATCTTCTAGAAACAGATCTTCCCCTCGTAAGCATTAGAGTCTATGTCAAATATTACAGCTTTTTCCTCCTCTCCCCTTCTGCCAACCTTCCACCCCAACCTGATCAATTTTATTATCCTGTGGGGCCTCAGATGGTGCCTTTTTTGCAGAAAGTAAAAAACTCTGGCATTAGTGCAAGGAAAACAATTAACTCCTATGGGTAGTCATTGTTGGCACCTTTCCTCTGACAGGAAAGAGAGTTTATATATTGCATACATTGAGAGCATTCAGCCAGTACCTATGTCTTGTATAATCCTCTGCAAAGGAATCAAAATATCTCTGGGCACTGAGGTCTAATGAAGATGCCTTGAGAAATATGTTGAAGGGCAAGCACAGATAAATTCCTGCCACACAAACTCTGTAGACCTTGCTAATCCACCCCTGACAAACAGCATGACTTAAGACAAATACTGCTAAGGAGCAACAATTGCTGTTTCAATTGTTTACACTCCAGAACAGAGCAGATAGCTGTGTATGGCAGGGAACAGTCAAAAATACAGTCAAACAAGGATATCCTCCCAGCAAAACCTCCACCCTCAGCACACCTGTTCTCAATGCATGTACTTCAAGTGTTTCTCACAACCAGCCACCTCATTTTCTTTCCTTTCAAGGAGAAAGTGGTGCACCATCCATGTGCCCTGGGCAAAACCAGGGCTGCACTGAGAGGGGTGTTTCTGCCAGCAGGATGGGAGGGGGGCTCCTTGCCCTCTGCACAGCAGTGGTGAGGCCACACCAGGAGTGCTGTGCCCAGCTCTGCGCTCCTCAGTGCAAGGACACATCCAGGGCAGGGTGATGATGATCATTAAGTGACTGGAACATCTCTCCTATGAGGAAAGGCTGGGAAGAAGCAAAGAGGACAGAGCCAGGCTCTTTTCACTGGTGCCCAGGGACAGGATCAGAGGCAATGGGCACAGCCTGAAATACACTGAGCATTGGGAAAAACTCTTTTACTAGCATGGTGACCACACACTGGCACACATCATCTAGAGAGCTCACAGAGCTCTCTGTATTCTTGGAGACATTCAAAAGCTGTCTGGACACATCCTGGTCAACAGCGCATAGGTGGTCCTGCTTGAGTATGTGACCTTCCAACCTCAGCTTCCAATTCCAATTCTGTGTTTTTGTTTTAAGGAGAAAAGCCAGGCTTTAAAGACACCTCAAACCATTTAATTTCCCCCCTGGAAACACACTTGTTTCCCCAAGTTTTAATGCCTGGACTGAATTGAAAGACAACTTTAAGGATAACTTCAGATAACCCTACATTAACCAAAGAGCTAGTAACTCACCACTGTGACTTGGATCCCTTGAAGTGTACTAAAAATTCTTATATTATTATGCATTAATTACTTTGCTCCATGGAGTAAAACACCCTTAAGTATTCTTAGGAGTCCTTGATGTTTGGTTAGTGTTTTCCAGAACAAAAAATAAACCTTGTCTATGCTTAAAGCAACCCTCTCTCAATGACACTGAGCAATAAAATCACCAAAGAAAAATACAAGTGATGATAAATCCTGCTTTCCTTTGTATGTATATATTTTTAGATCTAGGGCTTAAAATAATACCCCATGTAGGTGCAGACAGCATTACACAGACAGCTGGTGCCTGAGGGGGAACTCAGGTATGATGAAGGGCTACTTTTTCCAATACACATGGCAAAGCCCAGGCTGGCTGCACTGGAGAATTTTGCAGTACACATCTTTAAACTTCACTGCAGCCTGTGCTCTGTGGCTGCCCTTAATTCCTACTTGCCCTCACCATCTAAACCAATCTAGCAGAAAAGCTGTTTTGGGAAATTACCTAAGAGCCATAAGTGCTATAAACCCCACACTATGCTCACATCCATCTCATTTGCAAGGTAAGAAGAACAGAGAGATAATAGAAAAATCAGTTTAAAATCCAGTGGGGCCAGGACAGCTCAGCCTTGGCCTCATACATCATGACTCTTTCAGTACACTGATAATGAAAAGTAGGAAAAAAAAAAACCAACCCACTATAAAATGCCAGCCTGATGAAGTGTTCCTGTTCATTTGGTTACTCATCAGCCTCAGTGCAGAGAAACACACACTTCATCTTCTATTTACTAAACTAAAACCCTTCCGGATGTTCAAATTCAAAGCACAGGGGAGCGACTGAAATAGCGCCCTTCCAAAATTATAGAAATTTGCTTTCAAAATCAAAGCAAATAAATATTCAATTCATTGCACTAAAAGGAAAATTGGTACTTTTCGCACAGACGTGAAGATTTCTCTATCCAGTAATTTGCTTCTGATACCAAAACACCCCTTCCCTAATCAATGGTTTCATCCATGTTGCTTCTAATATTTAAAGGAGATAGTAATTAATGTCTATCATTAGCCAACTGGTACTTATAAACATTCCAATTTCCTCAGGTTTTTTTTATTCTTTTTTTTTTCCCAGGGGTTGGGATACTGGTAGAAATGCAACCAAATGTAACTTATCTATGTTATTTCTACTAAGCATGCAATTAAAGTTGCCAGTTACATCCTGGCATACTGCCAGGTGTTTTAAGGCCTGGATTTTATATGGATGGATACAGAATGAAACTTGATAGCTTTTTATTTTCCTTCTTTTTATTCCTCAGCAGCGCTTTCCTCAGGACATTGTTGGAGTTAACAAGCCTGTATGACATAAATACAACTAATATTGTGATTAATGACTTATCCCAGTAGTTGGTATCACATGACTGAATAAGAGGATTATAAGTAATATCTTTAGGCATTTGTGGAGTTCTGCCACATGCCTCTTCTCCAACTTTGGTGCAGCACTGCCCTTTCTTGGACCTGCTAGAGAACACTTTCATTCCTGCTTGAAAACAAGTGCTTAAGTGAGGACAGTGACAACTCTCCAGCTGAAGTATGAAAAATCAAAAAGCTTGGCTCAGGTTGGCCTCAGAATTAACCTGGGATTAGTAATCTTCTGTGAAAAACACAGTGCCCAAAATCTTCTTTTGTAGGTCCTTTAACAGCAATCCAGCAGACAGGACATTCATTGACAGAACCCCCAGGTTCAAGTCCATGATTTAGGACCATGATGCTTCCAAGAATTGAAATAAATCCAGCAAAGACCAGCACAGACCATTCAAGTGTCCTCACTGAGGTATAGCCAAGATCAAGGCCCAAATCAAATCTAACTCAGGAGAAAGTGGTGCCAGGGGGCCAGAAGGCTTTCCTTGTCTTTGATCCCAAGTTGCACCCAATGTCCAAACAACCCACTAGACCTGCTGCATGGGTTTCTACAACAAATGTTCCCTTTTGATGAATCAATGAAAACCCTGTGTCCTGTGAACACTCCCCGCTAGCATGAAGTGAACAACTAGCAAAAGCCACTCTCATGAGCCACCAGCACAGCCTAAGCCAAAAAGCTGTGGCTCAACAAGAGAATCCCTGAGCCTCTTTGATCTAAGTTTTAAAAAAATTGGAATTTACTGAGTTCTTCCGGATAAGAGGAGAAACCATCAATTAAGGCAGGTTTGGGTAACAATTAATCTGTTTACAAAAGCTATGAAACTGGTGTTCTTCCAGACTCCAGGTATAAAAAGATAGAAAACCCTAGAAAAAGTGACCTTTCACATGTTCTTGACATGCTTTATAATAAACAGTTAACTCAAGCTTTCAGCAGAGCTGTGCAACCTATTTATCCAAACACTATCTAGAGCTTCATTTTCCCTCTGTGTGCTTCCCCTTATTCGTTCATCACTCTGTTTGACAATCACACCCTATCTTTGTGAGATCAGGTCCCAGAGAAAGTTCCTCCACCCCACTGAACAACCTCATGTTTGCTTTTGTTCTACAAGGGCAAGAACATTTCACCACACCATGAACAGGCATTACAAAAGGCTGCCATTCCTTGGTAACCTCCTTAAACTTTTGAAAGATCTGAATACACAAGGTAACATTTAATGTTGTCAAATGGGCTTATATTAAAAACCCCAGTGATAGTAAAAGATAGTAAGAGAACTCCACTATTCCAACAAGATTTTCACATCTAGCTGAGCAGGAACATAATCTCTTCACACCTACCTGAGATATTCCCACATCAAATGATTGAATTTGCCTTTCAAACACAGTCATTCTAGAATTAATATTCCATCAGACACCACCAAGTGCTTTTTAGAGTCTATTTGCAGAATAAAATCAACTGCCTGGAATGAGTCCTTGTCCTATTGTTCCTATAACATTGCAAGCAGCAACACACATGGTGAAGCTCGACGTGTCCAGATCACCCTGCCATGAATTTATCTTATTTACCATTCTCCCAGCTGATTTGACACCAACAAACTATCAGGTGATAATATCATGCTTCCCTTTAGGAAAATTATTAAACTATTAAGCATTTCTCTTAGGAAGGCAAGGGGACATCTCACCAGAATCAATTCTTTAATTTATGGCTATCCGTTTGCAGTTACAAGAGGGCTAAAACCCAGTCAGTGTTTAATCAATTTACTGTGGCTCAGAGTTAAGAAGGAAGAGATTTTTTTTTCCTACTCCAGTGGCCAGACAATTTCAGTGTTACTCATGGTTACAAGTTAACACATTAGATATTGAAAATCACTGCCGTGCTTGGGACTGAATTTAAGGTATTTCTTAAGAGTTCTTAGATGTGTGAGTGCTCCATATAAAAGATTAATTTAATTAAACTTACTGCAGAAAGCACAAGGTAGTCAGAACCCACTATTGTACAAAGATTGTTAATGATAATAAAGAATATTGATGCTAAAAGGTAGCTCAGGAAACAAGAAAAGTTATATAATGTGAAGCAAAACCACCAGATGTACTTTCCTATGAAATGAGATCTCTTCATTATGATGGATTTGCTTTTCTAACAGGAAAAACAGAGCTTTACCCCAACACAAGTCTAGACACCATCCTCAGATATTTATTTTTAAGCTGCTAGGAGAACTCTTCCGATTTTAACTCTCATACATTGCCAAATCTGCTGTCAGCTTCACATGGTACAAATTAGTTGAAGATACACTTATTGTGGAAGCCAAATATGAGTAATTTAGTGAATCTGCACTAGTGTAATACAGAGCAGTTATCTCCTACACCATAAGTGTTAAAGCTACAAAAAGCCATGATATGAAACTCTTCACAAGCATATAAAAACTGAAAAGTCTTTCTCTAAACAAAGGCAGTATGTTTATGGGCTGTGAAAACCAATCTCAAATCTCAGCACACCGAAAGGGAACACCAAGGAACTGATGGCACCTAAAGAAAATCCTCAGCACTACCATGTGTGCCCACTCTTCTCATTCCTTAAAGAGATGGACAGTGTCCATAATGGACATCATCTGAGGGGAAAATTAGCACGCTGTTTCTTCACTGCACTCACAAAGGTCATTAACTTTGTGTTTCCCTCACTCACAAAAGCAACAGGAATAAGGGCCTTCTCATAATAACAGACAAACATGAAAGATTAGTTTCAAAATGGGCTTGCACTGTGGAATACAGTCAGGTACAAAACCAGAGTATCAGCTCATGAAATATGCTCTGCAGAGCCCAACAAAATCTGAATGAAAAACATATGCAAGAGGAGAAAAATGGATTTACAGAAAAAAAAAGCAACCCACAGCCCCACTAGCTTTTGCAGTGTTTTGGAAACTCCCTTCAATAAAATATCGCCTTATTTTATGCTAAGCACTGAGTAAGCACTTCCAGATGGGCACAGGGGCTTTACTGTCAGAATTTAATGAAAACACAGTTATTCTTCTTACTGCTTTTATTAAATCATCTGATGATATATAAACACTAAACAGCACTGTGAATAAACCCAACATTATTAATACAGCTCACACTACAATTTATCGTTGATATCTCTCCCAGAATGTACTTACATGGTTAAGCTACAGATTATGGCATCAAATATGAGGCTGATACCTCAGCAAAGCAGATATGTATCCACTGTAGTTATCCCTGACACATAGCAATTACTGTGAATGTTCCTTGCTTCATATTCCAGTGTTCCAAAAGAAGGCATGATATAATTTGCTGATGTCTCAAAAATAAATGGACTAAACTGGGTGGATGGGTGTGTGGGGGGGGTGGATTTAAATTAACCCCAGACTGCCACAAGCCAAGAGCACAGGTAACTTCAGGACAGGGTATGACAGATCCCAGACATTGTAAGACACAACAAATTTTGGAAATGATTTTCTGGCCTCACGGCTTGCAGCTGAGCCACTCATTACATGTAGGCCTGCAACATAATTAGGAAACAGTGCATGACCACAACGCTGAATTGCAAAATAAGCTGTGAGAAGGTTTCTGCAAATGGTTATTAAAAAACAATGGCCAAAAAAAAGAGCTCATACCTAATGTGTCTCAAACCTTCAATTCACGGTCAGCTGCTTATTTAGACACAAAACTATACATTTTCAAATTCTCAGAATATGCAGAAAAATATGGGAAAGGAGACAAAAATAAAAGGTAACAGAGGATGGGGTTTATTGTTGCAGGAGCAAGAATCTCACACACTGCACTACAGCTGAGGGGTTACTTCTCTGGACATCAATTCCATACTCCTGGTAGATACTTCTGATCAATCTTGCTGTTTACACACCCAAGTGTAAAGCACTTATCTGTCTTCCCCAAAACTTAACGCATTAATTTACCATCCTCTTCTGAACCAAAACCATAAAGACTTATCAATTATTAACAGAGAACCAGCTGTCTAGTCAAAACCTCCTGAGAGATGGTGAAGCAAAGAAAAATAAAGAGAGGAAAACTAGTAAGACTTATCCACTTACTTTGCTTGTAAAGAAGCCAAAGCATCTGAGAACTTGTTGTTAAGAAATAAATCCAGAGCTGCCATACATTCACGCAATGCCACGTTGAGGTCTGACGTAGGTGACCTGCCAGAAGAGATAACAAACTCAGCACATCTGTTCTCCTGCCACCAGTGCATTGCTGCTACATTTGAACTCCCCTTCTCCAGTTCCAGCCTTATTCCCAAGCATAACCTGCTATTCCATTTCTAGTAATTGCAAAAAATGCAAGTGACTTCCATTAAGTTTGTGGATTTGGGCCTTTTTTTTTTTTTGAACTATGAGGAAGCAACATGTGAAAGGCAATTTTAAGTTTTCTATTTTCTGAAAATAAGATAAACCTGCAGGTACTTTCCACAAGAACCTGGATATGCAGAAGTTGCCATGTGGGAGCACAGCAATTTGACAAGCTCAGGTACACAAATGTGGGAGCACTGGGTGACAATGCACATCTCACTGTGAGGCTGACAGAGACAGACCACAGGCTGGTGACATCATGACCATGCTGTCACCTTAAGAATGGGACATTGTCAGTGTGAATCACATTATTACACCAACTGCTGCTGAAACACCTGCCTTAGGTCAGCTCATGTTCAGGATGGTCCCTGTGCAATAGAGCACTACAGACTCACAGATGCGTTAAAATGTCACATTGTGGTTGTTCCTGGGAACTTCATTGTCCCTAAGAAGTCACTCAAAGGAAAAAAACCAAACTGCTTCTGCCTCTCAAAGTCAGAAGACTCTCAGTGGCTTACTCTGGCTGTACTTTTCTCCTTCACAACATGCAGATGTCAGCCTGACCCGTCACAAGGGTTCTCAGCTGGTCTTTAAGTCACTGGCAACAGGATAATACAGACCAGCTGAGTGAGTTTGGCCCAAGTTCATCACCACCAGAACTGCTGGACCAAAAAAAAAACCACGGAAGAAACAATAAGGCCTTGCACTAACAAAGTTAAGGTCACCTGGCCAGCGTTAGGACAGTTAAAACATCTGCATTTAACGATCAAAAAGCTATACTGCACTAACATGTTGTATACAAGTCTGTACAAAACATCCTCCAACAAAATGCAAACAAATCCCCATCATGTTCCTGACTCTGAACAGCTCTAATGTGATCTATCTTGTGACTTAGAAACTGTGTTGGTTCCTTAAAAATGGCAAAACAGAGACTGCTGAAAGGAAAAACAGAAAGCAAAGTCCTGATTTCATCTCAAGGAAAAGGCAGGGGAGCACAGAACTTGCAGATAACATCAGTAATAACCACCCGCTGCAGCAGTGCTTTGGGTTTAATAATGACTGCAAAGAAATAAAGAGCATAACCATATATATGAAAAACTGGACTGTGAATTTGAGAGAAACATTATGTGATGCTGTTCACAGTGGCTGTTGTTATCACATCTCAGGTACACTGCAAATCCTTCTGCACCCAAGGCATTCTCCAAGTGCTCTGCAGGTATTGATTACCCAAACCCTGGCATCCGTCTCTTCCAATATGCAGTATCATATCCGCCCAACTATGCTGAGCCCTACTTAATTATTAAAACTTTGCCAATTATTGCTTACATGTACTCAAAGTCCTATCTTCCTTTTTTAAGTCTGTGTCCCTGAACCAAATAGCATATTTAACATGCTATAAAACACATTAACATCTGTTTCAAAATATTTAGACTAGTAACATTTTACCTGGGTTTTTTGTTTGCTTGTTGCTTGTCATGCAGGAAAATTACCTCATTCAATACAAATAAACCTTTTCAAAATATCCCTTTGAAACAGGAAGATGACAAAGGAAAAAAACCCACTGCTGAAGCTCAAAGCACAAATAAGATATTCATTATCTGGCATCTTTTCTGGAATAAGAATTAACAACACAGTGCCACCCACAGCAGCAGTACAAACACAAGCTGCACGTTTCCCTCATGCTCCAAGGAAACCTGCCATCGGATGTAGCTCCCAAATCAGGGGCTTTAGACCTGAACACAATACACACCTTACACCAATGCTGCAAACCAAAGGAGAAATACTTTAAACTCAGAGGGCGCTGAGCATTTCAGCAAAGTGATTAGTCACGCTCCGGTGGGCTGCAGGTCCCACCAGCAGCATCAGCACTGCCTCTGAGCCGGGGGGAAGATGCTGCGTGCTGCCACTTACCTCTCTGCCGTGTCTCCTGCGTTGTCTGACATAGTCATCGTAAGGCTGCCGAGCGCCCGGGCAGGACCATCCAGCAGCGCCCGCTGCGGCACCGCTTTGGCGGCCGGACCCCACGGGAGGTACCACGGCAGTGACGAGCAGCATCACCCACGGCTCACCCACAGCATCCCACAAGCCATTGGCTCAGGAGCCAGCCCTTGGCACGCGCCCGTGTAATCCCTGGATGCCGCCGATGTAGGAGGTGCTGGCAGCTGCCAGCGGATCTCTGAGCGACAGACCCGCCTGCGGCAGCATCACCACCTCCCGCCCGGGGCGAACCAGGCAGAGGCAGCCAAATATCCCTGTAATTACAGAGCTGGGACAACAAGGATGGCTGCATGTGGTAGTAATTGGAGCACATCGCAAACCGAGGCACCAGAACCGAGAGCCAAACCAGAGCAGCTGACACGCAGGGGAACTCAGGCAATAATTGCTGCAAATGTGAGAAGCACACAGGAGAGAGGGACAAGCAAGTGCTTCTTCCCAGCAAGGATTCTCTGCAAAACAGGCTTCAATACACCAGCCAAAATGCTGCTTTTTGTTAGTCCCTGTACCTTAGGGAGGAACTGAGACTTTACATGCTCTTTGTAAAAATCTCTCTCTATTACCACGGGAAATGAGGTGTGTTGGCATTAACAATTTAATCAGTGGAGTGAGCTTAACTGGCTGATTTTGCCCAAAATAAAACAGGGTATGCTCCTGAACTGCTTTGCTGCCTGTCAGCAGTTCTGGCCCTGTATGTAACTACAAGCAGCAGAAGCAGCTGGACTGTGGAAGTTGATCAGCTACAATCTACTTAGGTAAATTAGTTTCTCCAAGAGCATCTAATGTCAGAAATCATCCATTTGCTAGATTACACAAAGCAGTACCAATAATGAAGACACCCACTGCTGAAGGAAGACCCAAAAATGATAAGCCACAGGATAATTCCAGGAAGATACTCTGAATCTATTAACAGAGCTGATTAAATCTCTTGCTGGTTTTATGGCACATCCTGTACAGGAAAAGCCTGGGCTGCATTTGGGATAAAAATTATTGTAACAGATCCACAGGCTGCCCCATTAATGACTCTATTACATGTTCCTAACAACGGTGTGTACCTGGGTCACAGCAGGAGATAAAAGACATTACCAGGGCTTTTTCCACCCCACCCAGCTGGGAAGATGTACTGGTTACAATTTTAAATTAACTAGGTGCTTCCATGGCAGGATCATAAACCACTCTGAAAAGATCATTCATCATTCTCAGTACCTTATCATACAATTTCTAATTAATGCTGTATTCTCCAAATGGTCCTTAAAGGCCTGTATGGTGAAGGCTCTGGCTGTTTCTGCCAAGTTCTTCAAGACTGAAGTTGGCAGGTTTTTATTTGAATACCACTTCTCTAGAAAAAATAATATGCTCAGACAACCATCATCAAACTTCTCCTTTCCCACACATAGCTATGTCTTCTTTTAACTAAAGACAATAAATCTAAAAAAAGAAGATCTGAAATATTTCTAAATTTAAGCCATTTCCCATTTGAGTTTACAAGGTTCTTTGCTTTTTTTTTTTTTTTTTTTTTTTTTTTTTTTGGCAGCAGGTTTTGCAAGGACAGTCATGTGATTCCCCTTGTGGTTATGTTATTTATGAAATCTTTGTTCTCTGCCCCAAGGACCGTGACTGGGGGTGCTTCACAAATCATAACTACACTATCTCCTGTGAGTTACAGTAAGACCTGATCTCCTTACTCCACTGCATCCCCATTGCCTACAGTAGGAAGCAAAATTACTCGGGACATCTTAGGCAATGCCCCTTTTACTTAAACATCAAGTCCTTTTTATTTCAACAGCAACAAATTAACAAGCAGAAATAAGCAAAATTAAAATGAGCAGTAAAGCATTTTCAAAAGAAAATAATTATGTTTCCCGTGGTCAAAAGGAAGGGGACAGAAGACTTTTTGAGCATGGGACTTACTACATTTATACATAATTTTAATTCACTGTGTGCATGATGTTGACTGTTTTCTTACTATAAGTTTGCAGTATATAAGCTTTACGAATTGTCATTGGGTTTTACAGACTTCAATTAAAAAACACCTTCGATTGTGTAAAATGCTGTACTACTCACTCAATCTCAGTGATTATCAGAACTTTACAAAAAAAAGGTAAGTGTGAAGTTTGTGCCTTTATAGTAATGCTTTTAATAGTAATTCAAGAGCTCCTTCAGTACTGTGAAACACTGAAAGCAAGTTCAATCAGTCATATCCTAAAATATGAATGCATTTCTCTGCCAAATCTACCTTATCTGCATAAGTCAGCTGAGGTGGTGAGCATGGGTAACTTCATTTGCAGGAAGAGAATAAAATACAAAGTGTCAAGCAGCATTGAGCTGAACCAGTGCTGGGTGAGAAACCAGCACAGAGCAGCCCAGGCACTGGGGACTCCCTTCCCTCCACTATCAGGAGACTCTGGGAGTGGGGAGCAGGGGACACACACCCTGTTTCCCTACATACAGCTTAGTCCCAAACATGTACAGCAAATGAGATGCAAGATCAGAGAAAAGCATCGAATGAAATTCTATTCCTATCCCAAGGAAACTTCACAGGAAAATCTCTGTGATTACACCAGAGACCTTCCATCTCAGGGCCCTGAGCACCAGTCTGGCTCAGTAATGATGACACTGCTACTCTAGTTCATTCTGGGTTCATTGCTGCCATACCTCTACCTATACCACACAGCTGCCCTTCTGCTCCTGCTGTCTCACTGAAACACTTCTTTTTATTACTATAATTTCAGCTCAAAAGTTTCCTGATAAGTCATTCTGAGGTATTAGCTCATGATTCTATTTTATATTTAACAATGTGGACAACCAATTTGGTGGTTTGTCCCCCTTCACTGCCTTGATATTAAGGGTTCTCTTTGTAGCACAGTTTCAATTTCTGCCTGCTAATGTTATTATTATGTTATTAAAAGGCAACACAAACACTCGTAGAGCTGATAGAAACATTTCTGTGTCTTTTTTAAGCCACCGGCATCAACAGTGATTATACCTGGCAGCGTCACTTACTACTATGCTGAAGAGAGCTCAGTATGCACAAAGAAACAACAATTAGCATTAGATTATCTCTATCATAGAATCATTACAGTTGGAAGAGACCTCCAAGATCATCAAATCCAACCTGTGACCAAACACCCCCCTGGTCAACTAAACCACAGCACTAAATGCCACATCCAGTTTATCTTCACAAAGAAATTTAGAGAAGATTGCTTCTTGCCATGTGGTAAAAAAAAAGAAAAAAAAAAAGGCAATAAATTCTTAAACAACCTCTTTACAGAATATTAATTGGAACTGAAAAGAGATTAGCCTCACCCGCCAGCAGCTCCATTTCACACAAAGAGGAAGGAGCAGTAATAACACACTATTGCTCCCTACCAATGTTGTGCCACTCTGGCTACCAAAGCTTCACCAGCACTAACACTTCAAGCACCCACAGGCGTGAGGAGCCTCCCAGAGCACATTGCAAAGGTTTGCATTCCAGGGGCAAGGAACTTTCTGGCAACCACACCTGCCCCCCCTGAGCTGGCATGGGAGCTCCATCTCCCCCACACTCACAGGACCACCAGATCTCCTCACCGGCTCCACTCCTGCTTTCCCACAGCAGTCTCCATGTCCCGATCCTTAAAATGATTTAATCTGTCAATAAAATAACAGCTGGAGCCGGTGCCTCCGAGGAGGAGCCCACAAGGAAAGGGCTTTCCCACCCTCACAGCCCAAGCAGGCAGGTGTGGGGTGAGGGCTCCTGCCCTTCCCTCAGGGTCCCCCTGAGCTCCCCCCGGATCATTCCCCCACAGACACATCCAGCACAGGGACACGACCTGGCGGGCGGATCCACAGATGGGAGAGACCATCACTGACATCGGGATGTGCTTCCCCATCCCTTGTTTCCCAAAAGATCACCACAATGTAGAAACCCTTGCCGTGACACCCTTTAGTGCCCTCCTAATTGCTGGCTAATCACAGAGGCATTAGGAGATATCAGGATACAGCTGCGCTTATTTCCTTCAGCCTTTTCAAGTTTGCCAGGTCATTCCTAAATCAACTACTATTTTTCTAAACAGATGACTGCTTTTGAGCAACGTGCTGTAAATGCTTGGAGGATGAAAAAAGAAAAATCCCTACATTCAAAGCAAAATAAAAAGCACATCACTTGGGAAGAATTCTTTTCCTCTTCTGCAAACATTTCCAAACCCACAGGAGATCAGAAATGATCTTGGATGAAAAGAACAAGTAAGCAGTTCTCACAATAATTTGTTACTATTCAGTTTTCAGACAATACAGAAATTTCTTCCTAATTCAAAAGCAAATAAGTTAATGCAAGAAAATTAATTCTACCATACCCCTTCCTGTTCTATGTGCCAAGCTAGTAATACCTCAGCATTTATCTTTCTGTGTTCTTGAGCAGTTCTCTGGCCCACAACTAAGACTCCTCGGCACTGCAGAAATGTCATTACTTCAACAACAAAGCAACTGGAAAGGTTTCAATATTCATGTTCTCCAAATATTCTGCATAGAGACACAACAGTGATGCAATTCTGGAATTCAGGATATCTTAGTATTTCAAGTTGTACAGGGAGCATGACACCATTTATTCCTGAGGTTAACTCAGCTCTCAGACCACTGAGTTACTGATGCCTCAGCAATGTCAAAGGTCTTCTGCTAAGAAGATACTCAACCTTTTGGCCCTTCTGTTCCAGCAAAGGCTCACAAAACAAAGGGATGTGGCAGAGCAGGCAGGTGAGCTGCACAAAGACCAGGGAACTGGCAGACTTCTGTTGTGCCCTTGGTCCCACCATGTTTAACTTGGACCAAGCAGGATCTAGGCTGCATTACGTTCACAGTTCTCATCCTGTATTTGAACAGGCAAACAACGCAATAAATCCATTAAACAGGTTTGTTTAGACAAACAAAAACTATTGGTGCCATTTCTGCAGTTCCCTTTCCTTATTGTACTACCAGCACGGCTCACAGAGGGCTAAATGCACCCAGCATCTAACAGAATGAAAAAGACACACGATATAGTCTGGCAAAATACAAATTTTCAATCCAAGCATCCTGCACACTGCACTAACTTATTGGAATGTACAAATTAAAATTACCTCACACAGGGTCAGAAGCAAAATAAAACAAATATATGTGGCATTTCAGAAATTTACAGGATTGCTGCAATTAAATTTTAATAAGAAATAAGACCATATTAATACTCCGCAAGCTTTAATAGCTCTTCTTTTTCAACTCAAATGCTCTACAATCTTTGTCACTTTGAAGGTCACATGATATTCATATCATACCTTTTTGGGGTTTTAAAGGCCTTTAGACAACCTTGCTGTTTTCTCCAAGCCCTCTGACTTCTCACAGTATTATTGCCTTGGTCAATCTACACTTCTGACATAGTTACTCTCAATTTTTAATAGTTACTTTCATCCTATTAAAACTGATGAGGAATCAACAAGAGTTGCACCAGACCACTGTCATGCAAAGGTACTGAGCACATTGAGGTACCCAGCAAACAAACAAAAAAGCATGAGGGGAAATGGAAGCTCACCCTGCCATGCTCATGCTAAGAAGCCAGGAAAAAAGTCTCCTAAAAATTGTTTTTCTAAAGACTGCAAAATCAGGGGAGAGGTCTGTATTCCTTCAGAAATAAGACTCAGGGAGAATTTAGGGAGGGATGTTATGTAATTTCCCCTTTTAGCTGAATTCTCCATTACCTAGCAATGATAAAGGCTGACTGGTAGGTAACAAGATAGTTACCTGTGCATCTTCAGCAGTTTGTAAAGTCTGGTTTGTACTTGTTTATGCTGACTTAGACTTCATTTTGGCCCAAATGGTATTATCCTGTAACACTTAAACTGAGCTGAAATGCTTTTTGTTTGGTTTTTGGTTTTGTTTGTTTTTTTGTTAAATCTATGCAGAGCATTTTCAAAATAAATTAGTCAGTAACATTTTTTTTGCAACTTAAAAAAGAAAAAAATCATGCTTTTATTCCAAATCCACTGCTGAACAGTACCTTAGGCTCTCATAAAAATAATATATAGGAATGACACAAAATACTTGAACAAACAGGGAATTGTTGCTTTGCCTTTAATCATTGCTCTACATGACATTTCAGATTATGTTTCCCTGAGAGCTTCCAACAACTTGACTTTATACTTCAGAAGTCACCTGCAAAGCATACTTCACAGTACCTTGACCAATAACAATGCCACTTTCTCTCCAATTAAATAAAAATTCAAGCACAGCACTTCAATGCACCTTTATAACTCTCTTGAACATGCCAACTGAGTCAACACTCAAGAACAGGAAAAAAAAAATACTAGCAGCAAGTTGTCTTGGCACTCAGGACTGCTAAAGCCATTTTGAAGAGTTATTCTTTGGCACTATGACTTTGAGAAGAAAATAGTTATTATTCCCTCCATTTCAGAGCACAGAAACAACTAAGCAAGCTACTCGAGGATAAACCCCCAAGAAATAAAAACCAAAAGAAGCAAGGCTGATTTTGAACTCTGAATCAAAGCAGTCTGGGATCTTTCTGTCATTTTTTCCCTTTCTGACAGGAAACATGGATTGGTCAAAATTAAAAACTGATGCAGATGCAGAGAGATTTCATCAGCTCAGGATGGCAATTTTAGTTAGAGAGAAAGAAAAGTAAAATAACATTCTAGTTTGCTACTGCTCTGTTTGATTTGCATTTGAGTTTCCAGCCATTAATTCAAGTAAATCTGAATGACCATCCCAACACTCAGACTGCCTTCTGACAACTGCTTTTCACAAAAGATGACTGAAAGTTTTACTATCAAATTGAAGACAAAAGCTGAAAATCTACAAAATGGGAAGTCACTTTTCATCACCCCTACTCCAAAAATCTGGTGTTTACTTTTCAGTTCCAACCAGTCCACTAGATTATTGTGTCCTCTCACTATGATCTAACAAACTCAATCTGTTCTCAAAACATACCTGAAACCACAAGCTCAGCCCTACAAAAATACTGTATAAGAGCTTCACTAGGGGTTTTAAAGGAGCTTTTTAAGTAAAATGTGAAGTGCAATAGGGAAATAGTAATATTTTCCCACAAATTAGCCAAAATCCTGATACATAAATTTTCAACACTTTATAGCACATTTGAACCCCTTTAGATCCCAGTGCAGTCACCCTGGGATGGGTGAGCTGGTTCCAGTAGATGGAGCTCCAGAAAGGCAATGAGGACCCAGCACCAAGTTCTCCAGCAGCTTCAGCAACACAGACTTTCAGGACAACCTGCCCAATCTAACAAAGTTCACCAAACTCCTTCCTGCTTCTAAATGTTTTTGCAAACATTCTTCCCCACATTCAGAACCTCCTGAAGCCCAATGCAACCACAATCCCTCAGCCTGCTGCTACTTTCAGCCCCAACACAACACCTGGAGGCCATTTAATGATGTAATCTAAAATCATTATTGCAAACACATGGCCCACCTTTCCACCCTGGAGTTAAAAAACCCACATATTAAAAAAATTAGTGGTTTAGTAAAGAGTTATCAAGACAGAACATGGCAACAAAATTATATAAGGCTCTTAAAAAGTTACAGAATCACAGAATGGCCTGGGTTGGAAGGGACCTTAAAGATCATCTTGTTCCAAACCCCTGCCAAAGGCAGGGACACCTTCCATTAGAACAGGTTGCTCCAAGCCTCATCCAACCCGGCCTTAAACACTTTCAGGGTTGGGGTTATATATATAAATACTAATAGACACGTAATTTTTGATCATTAGCAGGGCTAACGGTCTGGATTTTCAAATCTTACAGGACTTTGCTGCTTTAAGTGCCACTACACCACATCCTTTGGCGTCTGTAACAACTCAAACCTTAATATCAATGCCACCAGAAATGAGCACAACTGTGTAACTTATATAACCTAAAGTTTTCTATCATGATTTCTGCAGAAGAACTAAAGTCTACAGTTGCTGTTTGATGTTTCCAACTTCAAGATAAAAGGAACATATGCAGGCAGAGACAGAGTTCACCACTCCAACACTTGAGGAGGAACCACTAACAGACCCATTACCGCCCTTTAAGAAGTGATTTGCTGACCCCTCCAACAACTGCACTCTTAAAAGCTTCTACTCCTGCATTGATTATAAAGCAGATTACTACAAAAGTCTGATGTCAAATAGAAGAATCCACAAAGAGACCTTTAACGCAGCCATGTCTAAAATTCAACACGCTGTCATCACCGGGGAAGAATGTTATTTGCAGACTGATTCAGCCTTGGCAGAAAGGACTCTCTCACACGCACGCCAGGGGAACTTTGCGTGTTTTGGGGGCAGTGGGAGCGCACACCTGGAGTGGGGAGAGTTATCCACCTGCAGCTGCTTCGGGAGGGCGAGCAAGGGGGTACTGAGTTCCCGAGTAATGCGGGTCAGCGCTGCAAGCTGTGCAAACAGGAGCTCGGGAGAAGGACCTGCTCCTCCTCAGGCACGACACGCTCGTCAACACCACTTTGAAGCCCGAAGCCAATTTGCATATAATTACCGAAGGTGTGTAATTAGCTCAAGCTACTGCGTTTGTCTAAGGAGAAGGGAGAAGCCCTTAAAGCGCAGAAAGCCGGAGAGGCTGCGGTCTGGGGTGGCTCTCAGGTGGTCCCAGCCCTCTGCTGGGTCAGCCCAGAGGGGCCAAACTCCACCGATGGGCTCCAGACCCCCAGGTACCCCCCGGGTACCCACTCATCCCTCCCGGCTCGGAGCATCCCCGCCCCATCCCAATTCCCATCCCCGTACCGGGCACCGGCGCTGCCGGCCGGGCGGGACTCCATGGAGGGGTGGCGATGGGCAGCGAGCAGGGAGGGAGGGCAGGGCTGGCTCTTCTTCTGCTTCCCCTTCTCCTGATGTTGGTGCCCGGCGGCCGCCGCAGCCGGCTCGCATGGTGTGTGCGGAGCGGCGGCTGCCGGAGCTCGGCGCATGTTCGGGATGGGATGGGATGGGCTGGGCTCGGGGGCCGCCCCACAGGTGAGAAGAGCCCGCCCCAAACCGGGGTGTGGGTAGGGTAGGACGGGGTGGGGTGGGATGGATGCCCCAGGTGATGGGGTGGTACCCGGGCTGCAGGCGGCTGCTCCGGCCCCGGGAAGGGCTGGGAGGAGGGCGGGCAGCTTTGCCGTGTGCTGGGATTACAGTCGTGGTTACAGTCGTTATTAGAGTCCTTAATTCCCCTCTACGAGAAAATATAATCGGTATTTGGTGAAGTTTAAAATGAGCCTGGCGCTCTGTAGCTGTTTGGGTGCAGCCCTCCCTCCATCCCTGCTGTACCAAGGGGTTAACACCCTTCACAGGGGCCAGGTCATGAACAAATAATTCAACTTATTTAAGTGATTTGATTTGCTTACGAACACAAAATTCATAAACAAAATAAATATTTCATTTAAAAATATAACTTGCCTCTCTTTAACTAAAGAAAAAACCCACTGGAAAAAGATACGCAATACTGGAAGAGTTGTTCTACTTTGGCCATTACAGACATTATAATGGTATCAATCACGCAGCTTCGGGGATAAGGGGATAACAGTCCAGAGGAGATTAACAAAAGAAAGGAGCCTGTGGAAGGAAATGAACAGGGCAGAGAAGGCAAAGGTATACACGGCCGAGGGAGTGGCAGGACAAACAGAAGGACTGCGTTGACATAAAGAAACAATGGGCACATTAAAGGGAACAGTGGGTGTAGAAAGTTAAAAAAAGAAGGAATTTATTAGCTGCACACCTACAATGTGGTTCGTGATGGGAGGAAGGAGAGGTAGGCGGCAGTTTTGCCCCACGCTCCAGTGCCCCGGGAGCTGCTGCTCCCAGAGCGGAGCCAGGACAGCTGATGGGAGCACATCCATCCCTGCTGACAACAGGCAAGAAGTCAGCATTGTCTCAGCTACAGCAAACATTTCAGCTCAGTGGGTGACGGTGGAAGGAGTGGTGACAAGCACCTTCGCAGAGCTACTTTGGTACACATGCAAGACCACATTTCTCAACATAAAATACCTGTTTATGTACACTCAGTTGCTTGAATTGCCAAGCTCGTACATTCCAGCTCACAGCTTTCAAGTGAAGCAAAACTTCCTGCGTAGTTCTGTGCTTCAGGCACGGCCCATTTTCATTAGCCACACACTGTTCACCTAAAGAACATTTTTATTAATAACCACCCCTGAATATACTCTAAATTGCTTTTTACAACTTTCAGAAATTCTGTGTTGAAGGGACAAAGCTAAAACAGAAGGACAAATGTGCATCATTAGCTTAACTGCAGTTTGAATAAGTTATTCCCTGAGGCATATTATTGTATGTTTTAGTTGTGCTTTAAATATCTGACAGTAAATAAATTAAATATTTTAAGATAAATGCACAGCATATTAAGGAAATTAGAGCATTTAACCATATGGGCCTAACACTCAGCAAGTACTTTCCATGCAGTTTTCAACATTCAGGGTCACTGGTTTGAACCTCAACTGAGTTATTTATTCAGTAAAAGTTATTACTGGGCCCAAAATGAGATACTCCAGACTCCACAGAACTGTTTGGAACTCAAAGACCCTAATCTATATTACAGAAGAGCATTTAGAAATTAGGTATTAATAGGGCTTCAGATAAGTATAAAAAATTCCACCAGAAGGATTTTACTTAAAAATCCATTGAGTGTTTCAAAATTAGGTTTTCTGTATAAATGACTGCACCTGCTCATGTAGCATCCCAGGAGAGACTGCATTCTATAGAAAACAATCCTAAAGACCTTTGGGCTTTGAATATAGGAAGTTCAATGCTACATAGTCTCAATGGAATACATAAAGTCTGGCCACATGGGAAACTCAGTCTGAGTCTGTCAGAAGCAAACCTGAGACAGCTGACAGGGTTACAGGACCTCTTGCTGGGACAGACCTCTGAAGACAAAAGTAAGAATTTCTCCCTGTATTAACAGCAAACTAAATCCTCAAGTAAATACCTTATTCAAAACAGCACTTCTGTTAAATTCTTAATATATATCCAGTTATTGTATAGTCCCAGAGTGCAATTGGCTGGTTATACCAAAGAAAACACCTTAAAACATCTCTCCTACTTATAGGACACCCACAAGTAAAATGGGATACATTTCCTTCTACTCTGCACCAGCTCTTCTTTCCAGATTACTGCAGTTGCATAATACACTCTCAGACCCATTATCACTTAGAAAACAGGAAATGGGTTGGCATTAAGTGGTTTGTCCAAACTCCTTTACTAAATCAGCAAGAGATAACTAGAAACAACATCCTGACCTCTTGAACACACATCCAAACAATGCAGCATTTTTCCCTCTATCAGCAACCTGATCACCTGCTCTGAAAACTAATGTTCTGTGTTTTCAGTTAATATCTAAGGTCCAGGCAGCTCCAGATCTCTCCATTTTAGCCCAGGAGGAATTCTGAAGTATTCTGGGCAAGGAACAGCAATGCAGCTGGTGTTACATATTTTTTTGCTATTCATGTTTCTTTGGAGATTGTGGATGACAATGACTGGTATTACTGACCTAGACTTGAGGGCCTCAACCTGACAAATTAAAAGTTCCTTCCCATCTTTCCTGGGGTAACAGTCACAGGCCAAAATTTAGTGTGAAGCTTCCCACAAAAACCCTCGGTGAGGGGTTCTCATACTCATCTGAGTCTATAAACACAGGAGGAAAATATTTTTACTTTCTTTTTTCCCCTCCCTGACTTTTCCCCCACGTAGGAAATTCCTTACCATTACAATGTCTTCCCTCCCTTCCTTTCCAGTTCTACAGCTTTCATTTTAGCTGCACAGCTCCCTGGAAACACAACTCTGCAGAGAATTTCAGAGTTCAGTAACACTCACATGGGCAACTAAAGCTCCACTCTAATCACCAGAAGTGCAAACTTGAAACTTGCATCAAGAAACATCTTCAGTTTGGGAAAACTGCTGTCTACTTTCAGTACAAACTGTCAACTCTCTGCTTTAAGTTGACATAGTCTTTTGTTTTATAATCACACAAGGCAAACAAATCCTCTTCCTTCTTATGAGAAAAATGGATGCATTCGAAAGTCAACATTTCTGCTCGCTCTAACAATGGAATTAAATTCAAGAGCACTCACTGACAGGATGCAGAATTCCATAAAAAGAAGACAGTGGGCTTTAGTTGCCAATGTTTTGAACAAATATTACTTTTCAAATCTTACCCTTTTATAAATGAATCCTATACACTCTGTCATAAACCAGTATTATCTATAAAATACCATTCTGTCAGTGTTGCAAAAACACGAGGTTGCACATGAAGATACAGGCTAAAGTGTGACTAAAACATTCCAATACTGAACTCGTAATTTGGCTAAATATTTAAATTCTGAAACAGCCAATTTAAACTTCAGTAGGTAAATGAAACTGTTGAGAAGTTACTGTGGAAGCAACATGAGGCCACATGGTTCTGACAGCTGGATGCTATTTCTGTGAAGAGGTGACCCACAGTGGGTGCATCAGGTGGCAAAGCCCAAAGAAACAGGTAAGTCCAACACAACAGCTTTTCAGTATCAAGCAGAAGGGTTGGCATTCACTGTCACATCAAATCTCCTGCCTTAAAGTCCCCTGTGCTGAAGCAGATGGCTTTCTAGACAATTCTGCTCAGCCCAGTACGTCAGAGCCTTCATTAAGCACCATGATTGCCATTTTATTCCTTGTCAATACTCAGTGATGCAACAGACTTAACATTAATCCCTTGTTCATTGCCCAATACACTCTCTAGTTTAGTGAATTCAGAAAACTTGCCTTGGCATTGTAACTGTCAAGTGTCCAGTGCACCTACTAGAATGAGATAGTATCTTCAGAGTTCAAAGGTGTCCTGTGAATGCAACAGAAACTTTTACATGACAGAACTTCATCACATAAGAAGTCACAGTGAAAAGAGGATATCAAGTTAGTCAAGACGATTAGCAACCATCCCCAATTTCATCATAAAGAGTGAAACAGACTGCACATAATTTGGAAGAGAAAGGGGGCTGAAAGCAGGAAAAGCAGAGGCAAAGTGCATCCAAGAAGCAAACTTGACAGGGGAATTAAAAAAAGAATGGACAGCCCACAGGTGGCTTCAAATCGCTTCAAGAATGTGTGTGAACCTGATAAAATTAATGTTGTCTAATCCAACTGGTGTCTCATTGAAAGAAAATAGGCAAAGAGATCTGGGTCCACTTAGATGAGCATAATAAAACCCAGCATTCCTGCAACAAAATGATCAAAGACACATGTAAATGGTTGTTGGAACTCCTAAACTCTGACCAAGCACTCTGTGCCTTCACATAAAGGAGACATTATGCTGACAGGCATATAAGAATCATACCTGCTGGGTCAAATTAAAGATCTCTTAAGTCCTGTATGCTGACAGCAGCCAGCAGAGGAATGCTTACATACCTTCACAGATAAACACTGAGTATCCAAACATTTGGGCTCTGCAACCCCTGTGCAGGCAGAAATTCTTGGGTGAGAGTAGCCTGAATTTTCTTGGAAGCTGCCACAACTCCTAATGAAGCAAGTGACAGCTGGGATTAGTGTGCACTTGAGCTAATCTCAAGATTCAGGCAACTTTTCCCTCTGAAAATTAACCCACTCCCCCCAGCCTGCAGTCAGAACACCTTATTCTGCATTACATTCACATATTGCTTTACAGTTCACAGCACCCTCTGGAAAAAACAGGCAAACAGTTCACATTTATGTACTTAAACTTTATTTCTTCATAATTACAGGCTATTGTTAGAATTTTTAAACAAAAGGGAAGTCTATAAATAGAGGCTAATCCCACCTGAACAAGTTGTTTAAAAAAACCAAACAGTTAAAACTTCATAAAGTAATGCCATTTAACTCACAGCAGTGGTTTGTTGGTAGTCTGAGTAAAAGTACTATAGTCAGAGTCAGTAACATGAAATGTAACATCAAATGACTCAAAACTTTAAATTCCGTAAAGGAAAGCAGGAATATATATATAATATATACATATAATATCATGTTGGTCCACTGAGTATACATTTTTAACAAAAGATAAGAAACTATGTAATCCAGTTAAGCATATGATTTGCAAGATTAGTGTACACTCATTACAAAGATGTATAAGATAAGTTATAACTATTTAATACTTGTAAAATTTTAAGTTACTTTTTGTGAGCAGGTGTTTAAATGCTCATCTCCCAGTGCAAAAGAAAAACCATCCCAGTCAGGTTACTCATTTTTCCTGAAAAACTGAAAACCCTCCAAGTCATGCAACAGCAGCACTGATAGGTAATGGGAAGAGCTTAAAGATAACTGAGGCATGGCTGAGTCCTCCCCGTCTGCCCTGGTGCTGTGTGTTGAAACACTTCAATTTCCTTTCCACAGGTTAAAAGTGCAAGAAAAATACCCCCTTTAGGTGTTTATGCTGCTGCCATTGATCTTTCTTAGATAGGGCACAAGATTATTCTTTTTGGACTTGTTTTAATGAAACTGATTTTCCAAATAGAATTCTTTCAAAATGAACAATAAGTTATTTTCATTAAGTTATTTTCATTAACATTCTATCAATTCTACTCTGACTCAGTGACCATTCAGAAATCATTCAGTTTAAGGTGCAACTATCAGTTGGCATTCAATAAATTACATATACAGAAAACAACTGTTGTTAAAAAAAATAGAAATCAGACTACCTGTTTTTTCTTCCTATTCTCAATCCTATTTCAAATGGAACTTACTAACTTGCCAGTTCAGCTGCATATTTAACAGGCAAAAGTGGCTCAAATAGCAGTGGGGTCTCACAATTTGACAGTCACCTTAGCCAAGAGCAAATGCACATGAATCTTCAGCTTAATTGCTTTATAAAACAAAATAACAGGTCTGTCTTAAAATCTATGACCATGCAAGAAAAGCAAAGAAGGTTTCAGAAAGACACACTCTTTCTGATGTAGACTCCATGAAGATTAAGTCAAACCCAATGTAAAATCTTCAATGAGGAGAAAAATCTCTATGTATACATGTAAAATAAAGCACTCCACAACTCTGGCATTACTAAAACCTCTTCAGAAGGATAAAAGGTTTCCAGTGACTAACTGCTTGATGGGAGACAGTCAGCCATGACAGAATAATTGCTGTGTTCGCTTTATGCTCAATTACCAACTGCTGATAGATCACAGTCAAACCACAATCTCTCTATCTGCATTTTAAACTGATTTGCTTTCAGCTGGGAAAGGTACTTTGTTCTCCTGAAAACTTGAGAGAAATTGAATGCTAAACTTAACAGTTATTCAAACAGTAACCAAAAGGATTAAATTTAGCAGAAACATTCACATCACTTTCAGAAATTTGAAACCTTTCATAATTTCTTGTATATATGCATTTTCTGATTAACGTTTAAATAGGTTAGGTATTCAGGAAAAGGGACAAAACAGTTTACATAAGATAAAATCTTATTCTAAACTTCATGCTTCTGATATTTCAGATTTACTGAGTGCAATAGCCAGTTCCAAGTCTTCTTGCTCTTGCTGTTTTAGTCTTGCCAATCTTTCTTTCTCTTCTCTCTCACTTTCCCTCTTAGCCCATTCAATCATGTCTTCCTCAGTAGAATACTGCATTTTAAAAAGACAAAATAAACCAGATTAATAACACAGTGATAACTATGACTGTCCAAGTCTTTGCTTTAAGGGACAATTACAGGTTTTCTATAATTGTATATATTCTAGTCTTCAAAATATTACTTTTTTTTAGTTGTAATACATTATTAAGATTGGCTTAGTCTAAGGTATAACTAGTAAGTTCTGCATTGAAGCCATCCAGCTGATGTATTTTAATGAAATATGCCATGTTTCAAAGTTCAGCATTAAGTTTACAAAAATGTTACTGAGCAGAAAGTGCCGTAATGCAAATACAGTTTTATTTTAGATAAAACCCAGTCTATACAAGAAAAACTGAATAAACCATGAGAACATTTTGCAAAACACCCCCCCTATTCACAGTATTAGGCTGGCCTGATTTACTCTGCTTTCTTTAGGGATGATTTTTTTCAGGTGAAAATGACTGCAAAAATTTAGCTGTAGACTGACTTTCTGAATGCAGAGATGAAAAATACAGCAAAATAATAAGGTAACTACAGTTAGAAGCTCATCAGTAATACAGAAAAAAAGGTCAGCATGATACAAGAGGGGAAAAAAAAAGAGAACAGATTATTTCCATGTATATTGATGTGAACAGAATGTGAACTAAATATCTGTGGTCCAATGATGATAAATTAGAGACAGTTAACCTTAAATGAAGTTTAAGTAACTTAAATAAGTTTATCTTAAATAAAATACAAAAGATTATGCTAAAGTCTGTTTCAAGTAACCGTGCAGAAAAACTAAGGGGTAGGGGAAAGCCATGTCTTCATGAATGTCCCAGCATCAACTCTGAGAGGGTTATTACATCATACTTCAGCTACTCTGCAGCTTCTTCTCTGGGAAATAAATGTAGAAACTCCTGAGTTTCCTCCATAGTTCACTCAGAATTTTCAGTAACTGCAGCTGGAAAAGAATACTTTTTCCTTCATGAGCACTTTTTGCTTTCTCCTCCCAACTGGCCGCTCAGTCCCTCTATCACAGACCAGTAACTACATTTCAGAAGTTACCATGCTACAAGACACAGCAACAAGTGCAAGTCTATTTTGAGAGTCTGACAATCCTCAGTTTACTTCAATCAAGCACACAGTTTATTAGGCCTGAACAGAAAAAAAAGCAGTATGGTCAAGATACTGTAAATGCAAATTGCATTTAACAGGTATCAGGCTTGAATGTGAGATGATGCCTTTCAAAACTCCTACTTGCAAAAGCTCAAAAGAAAAAAAAAGGATATATAGGCATGCACAAACCTTTAGATTTGCTTCTACTGCTTGGACACCACGACTTCTATGAAATGAATTCTGGTTATAAAGAGACACTTACTACTTTTTACTTCATTGTACACAAGTCTGGAATTTACTAGCCACTCAAAACTCGTCAAATTATATTTCATTAATATACACTGTTAAGAGGCTGTTTATCAGTATTTCAGTACATTAAAATTACAACCAAACAGTTCAGTGACAGCTAAACTAAAATCACATTTTGGTTGATTTTTAATTGTATAGTTAACAGTGTGCTTGTTATAGAGACATAACTTAAATTTGCTGCACACACTGATAAAATGGATAATCCCTAGAACATAGATATTTTTGAAGTCCTATTTTCTAAAATCTAGGAGGCCTCCATGAAAAAAAACCCATAAAAACAATGCAATTTAAACATTAACTACAACATTTTGCAGTATTTTGTTTTGTAAACAAAATATAAACACACTGTTTTAACTGGAAGCAATATCCCTTTTGTACACGGGATATATTTCAATATTTGAAATTAGACTGAAGACTTCAGTGTGAACAATTCAAAGCTGCCATTATACTGAAACAAACGTAAAAGGTGTTTACTCACAGTACTGAAGTTTGCAAAATTGTTGGGGTCAGCCTCTTTACTGATGCTGGTGGGAGCAAATGGATCACAGAATAGATCTGCTTCTTGTTCTTTGGGAATGTCTGGGGTGGGGAAAGGCTGAAATGGATCGCTCGGTTTAAAGGAATCTGAAGAGTCTATTTGATTGATAGGTCTTTTCCCTTAGATTAAAATGAATTTAAAATGAATTTAGGATAGCAGGTAATAACATGCCAAAACTAGTGAAAGAAAAAACAATTCAAAAGCTACTTGTAATGCAACCACTTCCTGTGAATTAGCGAGGTTGCAGTAATTTCAGAGGAAGGGTTGAGAGTTTTAAAAAATGGGGGGGTGGTCCACGGATTCTGAAAGGTAAGCAGGGAAAAAGGAACACATGTATGGCAATGTTTCAGGAACACAGTTATATTTCAATTAACTATTTTGGAAAGAGAATTTCTAACAGTTTTGAGCATTTCTTCTATCAGCACAGTATGTTTTTCTGCTCATCGGCTATCTGTGATCATTCCAGCAAGGCTCTTTTATTATTTGTTTGGATAAAATTGACACAGTTTCATTCAGAGACCAGAAGTATGTTATCATAAACATGTAAGTCCTCAAAACTCCATGTGCTCTCACTGTGCTAACACCAGGAATTTCTGTAGTATGGTAACAGGCAATCACAGCCTGAACTATTTTGTTAATTCTTGCCTAAGTAGCTGCAAATAAACAGAATCAGGGACAAGCCCCCACTTACGCTGTTCTTTTTTCAGCTTAACCCGAGTTTTCAACACCTTTGAGGACATTAACCCAAATACTTCCAAGAACAGTTGGGCTAATTTCATCCCACCATTCCCTCTGTACGTTCCTGTTTACAGAAAAGGTTTCAGTGCAGTTTCTTGAATTCTACTATCAGGTTCTACAAGTGGTTCCACACTTACAATGGTTGTATTTTAAAACTTGCTTCTGTTGCCATTTTTGATTAAAACTGCAGAACTGAACCAAAGTGCTCATTATTTTGCATACCACTATCTTAAGTTAGTCTAAAAATTCTTTCATAAGACCAAAAGAGATTCTAATTTGGCATGAATTTAGAGAATACCCCCTCAGGAATGTATGTTTTACTTAGACACTCCCCAGACAACCCTGCCATGACAGCTCTTACTCCCTGCTGATGTTCTGTCTAAAACTGATGATGGTTTGGTGGCTGCCCCATCCCTGGAAGTGTTCAGAGTCACGCTGGATGGGGCTTTGAAAAACCTGGTCTGCTGGAAGTTGTCGCTGCCCTTGGCAAGGGAGGGTGGGACAAGATGATTTTTAAGGACCCTCAATCCAAACCATTCTGTGAGTCTATGATTCTGTTACTGGTAAGAAATGCATCTTTCTCAAATGATGTGGGAGAAGCACTCCAAATGACATCCAGGGAATTTTATTTCTGCACAGGAAAGATTAATTTCTGTAATATAAAATATACAATCTCTAAATCCTCCCCAAAATCAAGAAGTGGAGGTGCTTACCAGTATCTAGATAGGCAACAGAATTCAGAAGCAACAGGCCTTATACACATTTTTTAAGTAGCACGAAGAATTAAGAGAAAGATTTTTGTGCATTTCCATGAGAAAGCATTCCCTTGTTTTGAATCAGACATGGGGAATAATTAAAAATAAATACACTTAAGCATCTTTGGGTTTTTTATTTCCATTAGGAAATGAATTTATTTCAAATGGTTATCAAGATAACCACATATTTAATTGTGCATATAAAACCAGACTACTTTTCTCTAGTCATCTTCTGTTCAGGATGTTGCTGTTCTGCCCCTAGAAGCTTGAATTCCAAAAGTGCACCATGTCACAGGCATTCCCATACGATGAAGGCAGAAACCCTTTTTAAATAAGGACCAACACCAAACATTCAAATATCATCACTTCCCATGGCAGCTGGTTTAATATTATTTACAAAGAAACTGGTTCCTTGCAAGGCATTAGCTTGAGCCACAGCAACTTTAGAAACTGAACACCTGAGTTAAACTTCAGTATTAACATTCCTGTATCTACTGTGTTCTCTTTTGAGGAAAGTTGAACACTTGTTTGCATTTTCATACTACGGTTTTCCAAAACACCTTAAAATTCATCCATATAGGGTAATAGCAGAAAAAAAATGATGCAGTAGAGTTTTTAAAGACAATGAAACAGAGGACAGAAACTTAAAAAGGAGTACTAATCATATATTTTCCTATCTTTGCAAAAAAACTGAGAGTGAGAAGTTTGTTGTAACATGAGCCTGTTGCAACCACAAGGTGTTGTTATCTTTGATAATGATGGCCTGTTCTGGAAAGCAGAGAGGTTTGTGCCATGGAGCATCCCAGAGGACTCTGCTATCACTGAAGAGAAAAGAGCCCAGGAAACTTGGGTTTATTACTGTTACTGCCACAGACCTCTGGCAAGGCCACCTGGAAAAAGGTAATTTGAAAACCTGAGCCAGTCATTTCACTCTATTTAATTAATTTTGCATTACACCCAGAGGTTTTGCAATGGATAGAACACAATAAATTCTCACTTTGAATATAATTTAATGCAAGATTCATAATATATCACTCTTGTAACCATTTAATTTGCAGCTATTCTGTGTTCTTGTACATACTTGTAATATGCCTTTTTTTCCTGGTTTTTAAATCCTTTGTTTCTTCAAACAAACACCACGCAAAATTTAACACTGAGGAAATGACCAACAGATCAGGAACGGACTTGTTCCACATCTTATTCATTCATTTTAAGTTCAGACCCTTCCCCATCCCCTCATAATTACTGTAATTACAGCTGATTGTCAACCCTTCTCACTGTCAGCTCTTACCAGGTGGAGGTGGACAGGGCCTGGTGGGAGTTCCTGTCTTAGGGGGCAGTGCAGGAGGAACATCCTCATTTTTAGCTTGTGGTTCCTCACATACGTTTTTAGTTATGATCACACTGCTGACAGAGCCAGACGTGGAAGAGCTAAAGGGATCCTCATTGTTGGCCTTCAACAAAGAAAACAGCAACATACACATTTTCAGTGCAATGCTACTATGCATTCTCTTTGATGATGCAATATTAATTCAGGACTGAAAGTTTGGACCAGGATGAAAGAGAACACTTTGTTTGTTTTTACATGTACTCCAGAAGGTTGAAAATAAAGAAAAATCAGCAATGGTTAAGTGTGTGTAGCAATATAAAGTTGAATGCAATTAAATGTGCAAAAGTAATACTTCTGCAGTTAAGCTCAAAAAAATTTAAAAATAAATACATAAATTATAGTATCACTTCAAAGAGATAAAGTAGTTAAAAAGCCACAAAGATTACATGGAATTCTTCACAGTGGAGATGCAGAACAATTTACTACCAAGACCTCTTTTTCAAGAAAGTCAGCCATTATAAATTTTCAGTTGTGGCAAAACTGCAATTAAGCTTTGGTAAAGAGTGCAAGCTCTGTCTTGGCACTGCAGTTTGCTGCCTTTTCTGTGAGCAGCAGCCTCACATTACCTTTGACAGCGTGCTGAAGTCAGCAAAGCCACCCTCAAAGGATTCGCTTCCAAACAGAGAGGCAAAGGGGTCTGTAGCTAAACACACACAAATCAAGCAAACAGAAGGAGATTAAAAGCTCAATATGAAAGACACTGAAAAAAAATCCCACTACAAGATAGCAACTGTTACATATTTTGCAGCATAGACTAATTCAAGTGAAGTTATGAAGTGAGCACTTAAAGTTATTAAGTAGCTTTTACAAAAACTCTGTCAACTTCTAATTAACGATAACAAACCCCCTGAACAGGGACTAATTCAAAAGAATTAGTGGTATTCTGTTTTCCTACATTAAAAAAAGTTAAATTCCACTGAAAGTATCAGATAACCACACTAGTGGATGTTCTGCTGAGATACATGTATGTATACACACAAAGGGATTGTTTTGTGTGCATCCACCCATAAATATACATATACAGACATATATATGTATATATAAGTATGTGAATATGAACTCCAAGTGCTATTGTGCTGCAGAGCAGGAGCTGCCACACTCGCTTCTGCATCTCTAGAAAACACCATTTTCCCCTACAATTAAACTGAACAGATTTACAATACAAAGATCACATGTGGATTCATGTTTTGGATTAGCACTTGTCAGTGCAGCTTGGGAAAATAGGAGACAAGAGTGTTCCCTACAGCATTTTTAGGCCCCAGATGAGAGAGGGTCATAGCAGAAGGAGCTTTAGCAGGAAAAATTGTCAATGAAGTAGTTACTCTATGCCACATCTCCTCTCATAGTACAAAGTTACCTTGTATGTTATTTAGAAAGTGCCAAGAAATCTGTGAAAAACTGGCACCTCATGTCACACATTATAGAAAATTCAGAAAACACAGAAAATCCCTAAAATCATCTGTTGCAAATGCAGTTAAAAGACTAGAAACAAAAGAAAGTAAAAGCAAAAAATAAAACCCCAAACCCAAGAAGTCTGATGTGTATAATCTACTTTTACCTAGATCATTTGATGTAGTAACAGTTGTTCCACCAGGAGCAAAAGGGTCATTCTTCTTTGATATCTCTGTCTAAAATAAAAAATTCCTTTGGAGGGAAATTTGTTTTTCAGCTTAAAAGATTCCTCACTCTAAGAATACAATCACGATTTATTTTAGCTTAGAAGTTTTAAGATAAAACATTTGGAAGTAGCTTTTGTCAGCATCAGAAAACAAGCCTGTTAACAGAAAGTCCTCCTCACTGCTTTGATTAATGCTTTCGAAGGATGGAAAAAAGGTACAATATGTGCAACATACTTGGTAATAACCAATTCAATAGTTAAGAATATCTACCACTCACTTTGGTCTCAGATTTCTACAACCTGAGTTATCTTCACGAAGATGTGTCTACAAGTTATCAACACTCCATTACGAATGCATAATTTCAGTTCAGAGATACAGATCTCAAGAATCCCCTGCTAATCCCACACCACAGCTCTGACCTCCTTTTTTTTTTTCTCTTTTGTACTTCTCTTCTTATCAGACTGTAATATGAGAAAGAATTGGTTATATTAGAATATCAAGACTTTGAAAATGATAGTGTGCCAGGTATTGAAGATGGAGAAACCTAATTTTCAAGGTTGGAGGTGTAGGCTGTGGTGTGTAGTATGATCTTGAGATCTGCATGACGTGTACACCATAGGGAGGGGCAGGACCATCACTGGCAGAGGCAGTGACTGCTCACTCTCATGGCTGCTGTGGGTGCACTCCTCTTGCTTCCTAAGCCACATGTATCTAAATTTGATGTATGTCTAAGCAGATTTTATACATGCACAAAGTTGGAAGTGAGGCATGACCAGAAACAGCAATGAGAAGGAAAGGAGATGGCAAAAGAATGGAGACAACAACATGAAGAATTTCAGTTGCTGAGATTGTTCATCTATCAGCTTTAAATATTACATATTTAACAAGTTCTAGTCTACACCACAGAGGGTTTTATGCTCAACTCTACCTTATTAAAGGCTGAAAACTATTCAATTATTGCTCAGCTATAATGAGAACAGCTCAAAGTACACCTGAAAGAGGTAATTCCAGTAAGAACCTCCACATTAAGAGAAGGCTTCAATGACTCTCACTAGAAAAACCCCAAAAAAACCCTCAACATACACCTATAGAACAATGTGACTTTTCTGAAGGGAAACCACACCAGATTTCAGACAAAAGACAGAACATACTTCTTGATCCTACAAGGTATGGAGGCAAAAATCAAGTGTCTCAACATGACACAGTGAGATTAATCTTGGGTTTCTTTCCATGTTTATTATGTTCCACCAACTACCACCAGAGCTTAATTCATTAGTTCAAATGCTCTTAGCTGTGGAGCAATGAAGCTCCCCACTGAAACACTTTTAAAATGTGCTTATTTTTACTTCTATTTCATCTGTGACTATTTCTAGAAAATAGGACACAAAAAAGACAAGACAGAAAACAGGGGATAAAAGATAACCTTTACCTATACGATTCCTGAATATCAATATTTTTAGGCATGTCTAAACGTACTAAATGGGTTATTTTGTCCAAATCACATATAGAAGGAAGTCAGAGGTATGATGCCAAACTTACTGTGGTATTATTACTGTTGTCTGCAGTGCTAAAGGGATCAGTGCCAGCAGTCACAAAAGGGTCAGTGGAGGATTGTTTGAAAAAAGAGTCAGCTGCAAAAGGGTCTGAGCCTTTGAAGGGATCACCACCGAAGGGATCTAAAAAGCAAACATCTCCTTAACATTTCTGCTTGCTTTTCCAAAAAATGAAACAACATATTGCTTTTTTTTCATACTGCTACAAAGTGACACGTTTAAGACCGAGGACCTTTGAAGTATGAAGTTCATCTGTGAATGATATTCAAAACATTAGGCAAGCCAACATTTTCTGCACATCATGAAAACAGTGGATCACTTTCCCAATCCTCTCAGCATATAGGTTCATTACCAAATCCCCTAAAGATAAGTCATTTTTACAAAACTTTTTTATCAGAACTCTCCTGCCCTCCTCTCCTTTATTTCCCAAAAACAATTGATGTTTTCTATTTGGCACTTGGTGCTCAATGCTGTTTTGTCCTCGCCTCCCCACTGGTTATTTTGCTTTTTTTGCCACCAATTCAGGTGGTAAAAAGCTCCATTCAGACCTGAGCAAACAATGCAACAACATTGCCTCTACAGTCAGTCTAAAGAGAGACTTCCCACCTTTTCAGTACTTAGTTCTAAAGCAAGTTGGTCTTTAAAAGAGCACAGTCCTACTTTTGTGCACACAAAACAGGCAGCAAGAGTTTGGGGCCTTTCACATTCTTAAATCCCAAATAAGGTACTCCCAACAACAAGTTCCCTGGCAATGGGCTTCTCTAGAAAGCTTTAACAAAGTGGTCAGCTGCTACTACCATATATATGCTATAGTGACTTTTTGTGACATTTCCACTCTTTTTTTCCCCCTCTGAAAGTGGTGACAGTTTCCCCCACATACTAGTAAGAACCATTTAGGTTTCATTCTATAAGGAACCATTTAGAAAAACAAACAGTTACAAAGTTATTTACCAATTTTTCCAAAAGGGTCATCTTTGAAGGGGTCACCTATATAAAAAAAAAAAAAAGGCAATATCATTAAGCAGCTTATTACCATCATAAAACACAAAAGCAGCCACCTCCAAGCTGCATTTCTCTTGGCTATTGGCCACAAACACCCACATTATGCAGTATTTACCAGTGCAGTCATCCAGGCTAACTACTGACAGGAGTCCCAGTTTTGATTAATTCTAACTGTGTAAGGCACTGTGGATGGTAGGTCCTGAGTGCTCCTTTCTCTACTGGATGCATGATTCCAATTACATAATTTCTACTTCCTCAGCTACATCTGAGAGACAGATACACTGCCTCTTGGCTGTAGGTATCTATCCTGAACATTCTGAGCACACATCCCAAAAGGTTGGCTCCTAACACATAACCCTTTCTCCTCTGCAGGAAAGGCCATGTCAAATTCCATAAGTAGGACCACTTCAATATAAACAAAGATCAAGCAGTATCTACACAGAAATATTCAAGCTGTTTTAAATTAGTTTAATTTATTCATTAAAAATATTAAGTTTACACTGACATTCTTTCAGAAGCCAAGTGATCTGAAACAAATTTAGCTTGTTTTCCCTTCAAAGCAATACAAGCTAAATTGATCAGACCGTGTTGATTCTGAAACCATGTAAAATCATATTAATGTGGCTGAAAACATCTGCTTCAGCAGTTAATTCAAATTAACTCCCCTTCTCTAACTGGCTCCATATAGGCAGATCATTTTTTCCATAAAAAAAATAAAAGCAGAGCAACGGCATTCGTCAGTGGCAAGTTCTTAAAATAAAGCCCAGCACTTCCCCAAGGAGAACAGATGGTGCAGTTCCACATTACCTTTTCCTGGGTGCCAAACCCACCACAAGTAGGCCACAGCCATTCATCTCAACCACCCCCAGCCTCCCCACACCACAGCTCAGGGAACCCTCCACTGACCTGGTTGTGGATTTGTGCTGTAAATTAGATTAGTGCCACCACGTGTATCACAGGTATGCCCACACCTGTAAGGCCAAAATGCCACCAGGGCAGGGGGAGGGTAAGAGAGGTACTCAGGAGGAGCAGTGAGGGAAAGGAGCAATTTTCACAGCTAATTAGAAAGCCCAAATGAAGGAAGGAGGAAACACCCTGGAACTCTCATTTCTATAATTTCTGGTTTTTGTAATGCTATGGACTCCACACTCCTGTCACCCACACATCTTCAGATTTATTCCATAAAGAACAGTTTCAAGGTGAGGATTAGTCTGATGTGTTCACACAAGAGCTGTTTCTGCAAAACTGCACTTAGAAACATTTACTTACTGCCAACAAAAGGGTCAGACTGGAAGAACTCTAAGTTGGCTTCAGAAACTAGATCAGGCAATGGATGAGATTCAGCATCAAATGGATCTTCCTGGGCAATGCAAAAGGAGAGAAAGGTATTAAATTTTTAAGACTTGCAGGACAGAAAACACTTATGTCATCTCTTGTTACCATTTAGTGGTTTCTCAAAGCTTCAAGCAAAGAGGCAGCTGGAATTCTACATAATTCATCAATGGAGATTCAAAATTTCTCAACAACCTGCCTGCTACACAAGATGAAATGTTTTCATGACACCAGTGTCTTAATAAAATCAAGTAAGAAGCGACAATTTTATTTCTCTATTGTTATATGACCGTGATGCAAGCCTGAGACAGTTTAACCAGGATTTTTTTAACTTCTTCCTCTCCCAAATCTGAACAAACTCACTTTTTTGGTAATAGCTGCAGATGGAGTCTCTTTCTCTTCTACAACAGAGGCTGCTGTTTCAGGACTATTCCTTATCTGTACAAGGATAAAAGCAATTCACCATAAATAATACAAGACTGCACAATAAAATTTTAAGTATTAAACAGAATCATAGAATATACTAAAGCATACTTCAAGAGGTTCATACTTATTATAGAACATACTGCAGTGTTCCATGAGCCCTGTGAAAGTTTCAAAAAAATAAATCAATCAAGAATCTACTGAGACATAAGGAGGAACATTTAAAGCAAGACAGTTTTAGATTTTCTGTACCATTCCTTATTTCATCCTTGTTGCACCAAATGGAGACAGCTGCTTTCCTTTAATGTTAGTTCTATTACTCAATTTATGATATTTGCTTTGGAAATAAATACAGAAAAAAATTATTGTCACATTCCAGGCAAGCTAAAATTGCCTGCTTTTCTGCCTATGAATGTAGAAATTATGAAAACACAGTCCCCTCAGAAAAACACTCTGAAATTTCCCTTGTGCAAGTGTTTAAAAACATAATCAATCTTGATATAGTCTTATTCCAGCTTCACAGCTGCATTGCATCATGATCAAGCAGGCAAAACACCACTCACTGGAGACACGCTGTTTGCTTGTTCCTCTTCTGCTAGACTTTCCCTTTCAGCAGTCTCGTTCAGGTTTGCAGTTTCACTGCTGCTGTTGCTAAGACTAGAATGATCCACAGTCCCATTGACAAGTGTACTATGTGGCTGAGAGTGCCAGCTAAATTGGTTATTTTCCAGTTCTTTCAGCTCAAGAAGTTTTGTCTGCACCTGCAAACAGAAATAAAAGTCTATGCATCAGGATGGCAGCACATGGCAGGCAGTATACAACCATTCCCTCTTAAACCTAACGTGGATGATAGGTCTGAAATTCTTGTTTTTAAAAGCAAATAGGATAAACTTCCTGTTCTTTCAATCAAAGTGTGAGACTTGAGGGATAAGCAGAAATCTGATTTAGCAGCAGTGCAACGTGGTTCAGGGACACACCTAAGAACCTTTTGCCAAGAAGCAGACTGCAGCACTGGTGATGTCAAGGCTAGTTGCTCTGCCTCTACTCAAACTCATAAGAGAAGTTGCAAAGCTTTCAAGAGCTTTTTGTTTGTTTAGTTTTAATAGGGGTTTTTGGTTGGGTTTGTTTGGTTTGGTTTGTTGGGGGTTTTTTGGTGGTTGGGTTTTTTTTTTTTTCCAATCATGTATTTACAACCAATTTAAAGCCTAAATTAAAAAGGTTGCTTTATGAGAACTCTCATTTTCCAAGAAGGGAAATTATGTATTTGTCATCTTCTCCCACATGACTTCTCAAGTACATCCTCCTAATCAGACACACTCACAATGTGATTATTTCAGTGACATGCTTAATGCAGTGCCTCGGTGCAAACATTTACAACCAACCTACCAGTTAGGAAGGAATTACTGGATTTGGCAGATTATGCAGAAGAATGACCATAGCTCAGATATTTAGGTGCCTAAACCCCACTGCCAGCTCAGTCACCTAACAGGGTTTCCATGGCCTTGCACGTGTCACAAGTTGGGTCACAACAAAGACAACGAGGGGTCTTTCAAATACACTGACTCAGACCAACCATTAGATAATCTTGCCTGAAGCACCAAGGCACCTCTTGTTGCTGTTTGTGAGCCAAGAGCAATAAAATGAGGAGTACTGATATAAAAACTATTAAAAAAAGGCCCGTAGTACAGTCAGGCATAACCACTTCTACAGGAGTCTCAGATCTGTTCATTTCAGCTCCTCTTGACAGCCTATAAACATTGAAATAGTACAACCTTTGCTCTACCTGTGAGGAAACAATGGAAAAATCCACTTGTTTACTTCTCAGTGTCTACAACTAAAAGCCAGTTTCAAAAACGATGAATGTTACAAGACTCTTCAACAGAAGAAAGTGGTCTTGCATGAACTCCAGCAGTTACAGACGTGAGTTGTGCAAAACTACCAACCCAAAGTCAGGCATTTCTAGGGTTCAAAGTTCACAGGTAGGCTTTGCCTTTTGTTTTCAACTTGATAACAGTGTGAGTGGCTAATCTATTAGACAGGTAGCAGCACAGGGGAGAACAATGAGGAAAGGGTGTGCAAGCAACCACTGAGGCAGTAACAAATCACTGATTACAGAGAGAAACTGGAAAGTCTTCCACACAACAGCAGACACTTCAAAGCACAGGGCTTAAAAACCAGTGCAGTGAGCTCTCTGCTGCTCAGTATCTGATCTCAACCCAGTTTACTCTTGCATTCGCTTTACTTTCCCCCTTCAACAATGCACTAAGTAAGTGTTGGCAGTAATTTTATACCGACTTCACATCAGTGAAAGAATAGTGAGAATGTGCCTCAGGTCATGGCTGAGGATGGACACACAGAATTTAAGTCTACATTATCCATTTTTCATTCATTACAATAAGACAAATTATTTATGAAGTATAATAAATGAATCCCTTTTATTAACAAAACTTGGAGGAAAATCATGAAGTATCTTGAGTGACTTCAGTCATCCCAACAACTACTACCACAGAACACATGTGCAAGTAACTAAAGACATGAGCAAGCAGTGAAGAAAAAAAGAAAACCACGCCTTCCCCTGAAGACAAACCACACTAAAGGTTGCCAGCTCAAAATATTTTTGGGGGGTGGGTCTCTCACACTGCCTTACTGAATTGATTTCCTGTTGTGAATCCTGCAGATGTTGCTGAAGAGGTCCCAGCTGTGCTTTCCCAGACTCAATGCAGTGCTCCAGCTCTGCAGTTTCTTGCTGCAGGCGACTCAGCTCCTCTTGGGCTTTGGTCAGTTCATCTTCATACGCTGAAATCTTTGATTCCTGGCTTGTTATTTCAGCCTTCAGCATGGCAATCTAAAGCATGAGCAGCATTTCAAGTCAAAAAAACCCCACCCCAAACACAAAAAACCCAAACACTTCCAAACACATCTAAATACTACCATTTATGACCAGAAAAAGTAAAAATCTGATAGCTAGTTCAGAGATTATAGATCCTAACTGAATGAATTGTCATACCTGATACAGTCTAATGTACACCATGCCTGAATGAACAGTTAATTCTCTATTGGTCTCAATAGCAGCAGTGTATTCTAGCTGTTTTTCTGACCAACACAAATATTTTTAACACTGAAAAGATAATTTCAGACCTTAAAGAAATACAACAGCTTTATGTTAGGAAAAAAAATTACACAGTACAGTACGGTAAATTTTAATCACTAAGACATCAGTCCCAGTAATTAGTGCTTCTAATTACATTTATAGTGTATTATAATTTTGCAGTATTTGTTTGCTCTTAACCTTATTTGTGTGCAAGTATATCTCAGTTTGCCGACACACTGATGCTGAATTAGGAGGTCACTGAAGTGAGTGATGTACTTTTTGCTCACAAAACCTTGACACCCAGGCTATTTATTTGTTACAGCTTTTTCTCCTGCCCCAACGACTGGAACCTTGAAAGGCTGAGTTCTTCAAAACAAGGCATTTACTCCTCCAAGGGCCTTGCCTCCCAGACCTTACCAAGTGGGCCTCCTCTGCACACTTCTGCCTGATGTCATTAAGCTGCTCTTCCAACTTGGCCTTCTGCTCATCAAGATCATTCAGGGTTTCCTGTGCTTCCTGTTTCTGAGCTTGCAGCTTTTGCAGGTTACTGCTCTCCCGCTTTACTTCATCTTGTAGATCCTGTAATAAGACAGATCAGCTTTACACTTGTTCCCTCTCTCCTCCTAACCACTAAATTCCACAGCACAAACTGCAGCACTAACTTAGATTTCAAAATATCAACAAATCATCTTTCAGAAGCCAGCAATGATAGCACATCAGACAAACAAGTATTCTCAGATTCTATGACATAAAAATAATCAGGTCTAGTGGAAGGTGTCCCTGCCCGCAGGAGGGGGTTGAAACAAGATGATCTTTGAGGTCCCTTCCAACCCAAACCGTTCTGGCATTCTATGGTAATAGAAATTCTTTATTCTGCTCCTTCCCCTTTCAAAAACACGTGGCCAAAAATAGGAAATGGCTTTAGGGACATAGTGAAAAATGCACTCCCTTCTAGGACATTCCTGCCTCTCATTTTGCAAAAATCAGCCAACAAATTATTTTCCATGTAACAGCACTGGGAAGAAATGGAAATTTCATACACAACAATATGGCATTTTTTGATTTATGAAGCAGCAGCAAGTATGTGTCTTGTGTTCTACATTAAGTAGCATCATATGATAATTAGTTCATTTCTGAGCAACAAGAATGGTTATATTTCCAGAAGATGCAGAGATAACACTGAAAAACATGTCAAGAAAAGAAATCAGGATGAAGAATCGTCAAAGTCAAGAGGAAGAGATAATACAGAGAGATCAAAAAGGATTAAGCATTAGATAAAAAGAGAAAATTGCAGCCTTTCTAGAAAATATGATGATAGAAGGAGGAATCATCAACAACAGTAAAAAAAATGAACAGAGACAAAAAAAAAAATTAAGGAGGATAGGAAAACAAGAGACACGAAACTCTGATTGGATCATACATTTGTGTGCTGCTCTAAGCTACAATCCTGCTGTCCTTTTTTAGGGGTGTCTTGTTTGGGTTCTTTTTGGTGAGGGGGTAGTTTATCCATGTGTGCTAACACCTTCACATAAGGAGGACAAAAAAGCCAGACAGAAATAGAAAGGCATATGGTGCAGCAGTCAGATGCTGGGGAATTAGGTAAGCTCAAGACAACTGGAAGACTAGCTGAAGAAACATCACAGATGCTTTTATGTTAAAAAAAAGAAACCTCAAACCAAGCAAAAAAACCCTAAAACAAAACAGAAAAAAACCCCACAAAACCACCCCAAATCAAATCTGAAGTTCAGTCAAGGGTATGTGACTGATGTACAGCAGCCAGACCAGGTGAATTCCTGGGTATTTCTAATCCATGAAAGGCAAACCAGCACACCAAGAGCTCTTACAGCAACGACTGACTTGGATAATTGGGACATTCTTGATCCATTCACTTTTTACATGAAAAGCAAGTATCAGCTGACACTGAACACAAGCAATGGAAAAAGTAACAACTTAAAGAGATTTCAGCCTCCTTTCTGTGAAAGGGAGCAAGAATTCACATACATATATAAGGTAAATATAGGTCATCTCCATTCTTGTCTGTCCTAGGCACAGCAGTAGAGAAGCAGTGAAGAGACCTGACTAAACCTGGTGGCTCTCAGAAGAGAAAAGAAGGAAAAAATCCCAACCAAACCCAAATCCCATGGTGGTTTTTTTTGCCCACATATGTTCAAATTAAAGAATGGGTACAATACTCAAAGATGCCTCTTCAAGAAGCAAACCAGGCTCCAATTAAGCTTCAGTTTCAAAGAACACCCTCAGCACAGAGGCAGCACTGAATGTTCAAGCACTGAATGAGATTTTATAGGAACACCATGAACATATTTGCAGTGGTACAAGCTGGCGTTCTGATGGTAACAGTAATCCTTGTATTAGATTTATGATCATTATAACTCTTCATGCTAATGCAGTGTAGGATAAGCTCAGGGATCTGTATTTCCACAGACATGTCAATGGATTTAACAGCCTGTCAGTCTGTATTTCCCAAAACAATTCATGTGCTAAGAACTGTTAAGCCTCAAAGAGGACACAAAAGTTAAACTTCATTGACTTTCTAATGGCATTGGTGCACTGCAACAAATAGAGAAAATCCAGGGCTGAGGGGGGTTCTTGGAGAATGTAACTTTGAGAAAACACCACCCCTTAGTCTTTGCCACTAAGGAGCTGACATTTTAATAGGCACATTAAAATGCATCAGCATGCTATGTTTTCCTTAAAACTCTTTTTCTGTCTCTGCTTTTTAGTACCTGTTTACATGGTATATAAATTATTTTATAGGAGAAAAAATCTAGAAGAAAAGAATTGTTATTCTTTCCCTCCTCCCACACAAATCAGTTTGATTCATCACTGACCATGCCTATATTTGACATTATAATTTGTGTCCATGGAAGGAATTCTGGTATCAGAAACCCAGGAGTCTGATGCCACAAAACTGGCTTGAACCAAGGTGGCAGGTTAGAGAGCACTGGTTTTGTACACCATCTTTGAAATGCCACCATTAGAATAAAACCAGAAGACAAAAAGCACGAGGTAAAGATACCTATCCTTAGTCTGACACATTATTTTCTGAAGTTCTAGAAAGTTTGCTGAAACATGCAGGTCCTCCAACATTCAGGAGCAAGAAAGAGACCAGCTGAAATAAATGCTGCAGCCATTTCCTGTTTGATGCTGAAGGTTTCTCTTTTTCCTCACAAGCCAATAATAGATTGCTCCTTCTCTGCAGGCTGACAGAACTCTGTAACTATAATTAACAAATAGCTTGTGTGATCACTAAGAGGTTAAAGAGCAGAACCAGTTGGTTCCAACATTACTGCTCAGGATGCAAAGACTTAAGTGATGCTGCTGACTGTCAGACACCCAGCACAGGGGTGACACTGTAACATTCCAGGTAAGGTTTTTATCTACCTCACATCCCTTTTGTGTAGCACAACCCTCCCAGGAACACACACAGGTTCCAGAACACACTCACAAAATCATCTTGTGTGCAAAAGCAGGACCAGCCCTGGGAATTTTCAGGTGTGAAAGGCAATCAGCAGGGTGGGGAGGGAACGACCGCGGCACACACGGGGACAGAATCACAGGCAGGGGCAACTTCTGCAGGAATTCCTGCCAGCACGACCAACAGGCCAGCACCTCATTATCTCCACAGAGGTCACACTATTAATTATCATCCAGGCTTTAAGGATATTAAATAGCCAAACACAAAATTCACAGCTGTTGGAACACATTAGCTCCTTTTCAGCCCGACTGAAATTAAAATGCAGAGATCTTGCACTGTTTGCTCTTAGCCAAATAAAGATTATTTCAAATAGTAGGTTCCTAAAATAAACTAAGAAATAAATATAAGTGGTCAGATATCACACTGAAGATTTTTTTTTTTAAAGAGCAACTTTAAATTTAATTGAAATATTGCTTTGCAGTATTTAATTCAGAGCTTGGCTCGACTGTCAGCACTCTAAACACTGATGCTGACAGTAGAAACACTTTCAAATTTGTATTGTAAATTCACATTTTCCAGTATTCTAGAAATTCAATATCATCCCTTTATATAAAAATCAACAGATTCTTTTTAAAATTCACTTATATTAGGCAAAATTAACTTGAGGCAACATTTCTCCCAAGCTGGTAATTATTGCAGCCCTATACACAAGCCCTTTTAATTCAACCACTTAAGTTTATTAATTAATTTACAGCGCTACAGTGTCCCCTTTACTTTTAATTATACAGTAGATAGTCTTGCTTAAAAAAAAGGAAAGGAAGAAAAAAATTCTATTCTTTTGTAATATTTTTCATTTAAAACTCCATGCAGACTACATATCCTATAGGAGCTCACACATTTATATAAATATACCCACCTACACCAACCCACAATCATATAGAAAATACACTTCAAAGTACATTCTTTTTCTTAGCCACAATTTTTTTTTCTTTTTACTGGATAAGTGACGTGATCTAAAGACTCAGTAATCCCACTGCCATTAAAGCAGCACATGGTGCAATATCAGGTGTCTGAACAATAACTGGGTGTTTTATTTACCTGGACCTCACTTGTCCTCTGCTTGATGGCATCTTCTTTCTCCTTCAGGTCTTGCTCTACATTATTCTTTTCCCTAGAAGACCAGCAAACAATGCAAGAATACTTAAGAACATCAGCTACAGCAGGTACAGTTATCCAGCCCCCTAAGCCTGTATCTCTCTTTAAATACATAGTGAAACATTAAACACAAAAGATGTAAGGGATTTCTGCTTTCCAAATTATTTACAAGACAGAAGCCCACACAAGGGCTCTGCATAAACCCCCCTGTCTTTCCACCAACTGCACTCCAGTGATAAGAATGGCTCAAAAATGGAAGGGGGCGGGAGGCAGAAATCAATGAAATACTGTCTCCAGTGATCTCACTGTTGCTATGGAGCACTTGTCTAATGAAAACTGCTAGGAAAAGTGGGAGGGATTGCATCAGATTCCATCTATTAACCCCTGCAAACACAGCAATGCCCATGCTCACAGCAGCTAGAAAACATTTCCAGCAGGCCACTTGAACTGATTGATGCCCTTTGCCTGTCAGATTTTAGATCCATCCCTTGGGAAGCTCGGGGAGAAGCAGGAAGGTTGGCTTGGCTTGCTGGAATCACGACCTGCTCAGAGACTCCACACGTAGTGATTTGCTGTGTCATATCAAGCCTGTCTCTACAGACATTTATTCAAGTTTAAAAGTGTCTCCTGATGACAGGGGAATTATCAACAGTAAATTCTTGGCAGTCAGACATAACAATAGTTTTAAGAAAGGGAAAAAAACAACATACAATTCACAAGTGTTACTATTATTAAAAAATCCTGAGTGTTTAGACAGCCCATAGAATCTTTTCTTCTTTCATAGATACAGAAAAACATTAAGCTCTACAGTTTTAACACTATCTTCTGTACATATTTACTTTCATAATGAATTTTGTTAATAAATTAGCACACACGTGAAAAGTTAGAATTTGAACGATAAATCTAACGTTTCTAAACAAAACACCACAGTGAAAGCCTATCAAATTTTACTACTGGTACATACTGAAATTAAGGTAATTTCGTATTTTAGTAGCAGCAGATTGTTAATCAATCTAAAACTATTTATTTTATTGTTTACTCTTATTTAATACAGAAGAAAGCGTTTCTGTCTCCAAAGTAGAGCAAGTCCACTGTGACTTCTTTTTGCTCAAGCTCAGGAGTTTTTGTCTACTGCTAAACCATGTACAATAGAAAATAAAAAGAATCCAGATGTCAGACCTTAAATGAACATTTGCTCTGACAAATAATTACTATATATTATGTTCTGCTATTACTTATCTCACTATCTGATTCAAGAGCAACTTCCTGATTATGCCCAAAGGGAATGTTTAAGTGGAAGAAAAAGGAAAGATGTGGAAAGAGGGACTTTGAAGAACAAGGCTAGTTATTTTGTTGACTGTGATCCTTCCAAGTTTCATAAAACTCCTCATTATCCATTCCTCAGAAAACAGAAATCCTATACAAATCTTCACCTCCTTGACCAAAGCTATAGCACACCCCTGTGCTACAGATAATAGTTTATTGGGCTAGAGTTGTACTTAGAGACTTAAAGCACTGAAACAAGATTGAAACAAGCTCTGTTGCTTTTGCTTCCATAACCTTCCATGAACAAAGGGGCTCAATAAGGCACTTCCACAGATCTACATACAAGTCAGGCTGAAAAACACCTCCATGCCCTCAAACACCCATTAAGCACAGCAAACACTCAGACATATTCTTCCTGATTGAAGATAAAAGAGAATAATCAACTAGGAAAAGAAATACTCGTTATTTTTCCTGCTTGGGTGTGAAAACCGAGCAAGAAGTGGCACAGCAAGCAGGTATGTCTGCTTATTATACAGCCTTTCCACATTTCTGTCACTGGTGTGCCCAAGAGGCTGTCAGAGATGCACATCATTTCTTCTTTATTTCAGCAGAAGCCAGGTACCTAAACCCTTCCAACCTGGACTAAGTAACAGGATACAACACCCCTCCACAGGCAGCTTACCCGAGCCAAACCAGAGCACAAACAATGAATTGGAAAGAATCAAGTGAAAGAAGTATTGTCAGGCAGAACAAGAAAAGCTTAGGCAGCAGACTCAGGCAAAGGAAAACAAGCTGAGTGTATGTAGTCCACACATAACACAACCCCTCCTCCCCCCACTAATGCCTCTTTGTTTCAAAGAAAAGACAACACAGACCTACTTAATTCACTAATTCTTCTGAATGCCTCCATTTCTTTTACAAACTATCTGGTATGCCCCTGTAGGAATGCTCAGCAACTGAAAGAACCAAAAACAAGTCACAACATTGACTTATTGGATATGACAGATTTCCTGGATCATTAAGTCCCTTAACACATCAGCACTTGGAAAAAAAAACCCAACAAACCAAAAACAAAAACCCCAAAGCAAAAACCAACCCAAAAAGAACTGTGGTCTTGCCAGTAAATGACACTTGTAACCAAGCCAGGAGAACCTCATATCAAGTAAAAGCAGTGACTGATGGTTTCTCCATGCAGATGCTTCATGATTTACAATCAAACAATCTTAGCAAATCCCTAAGTTTAATACTAATTTGTGAATGGAGCAAATTATAAATGGGAGCCAGCACAGTGCAAGTATTTGTCATAGCTGAGAACTGCAGTGCCCCTGTGTCAGCAGAGGCATTCAGGCCAAACACTCAACCCTGGCCAGGCTGACTGATGGCCAACACTTGGAACCACCTTAGTTCCAAAAGCAAAAAAAAATCATAGCTATTTTCCATAATAAGAGACAGCTGACTACTCTCTGAGCTGGTGGCATTATCTACACCCACAGGAGCCCATATTTATTATTTTCTCATGCATTTGTAATTTTGGGAATCCCTTATGTAGTAGTACTTCAGTTTGGCAATGCAAGAAAAAAACGCCAAGGGTTTGCTTTGTTTCTTCCACTCTTTGTTTCCCCCAACTTTTCAACTGCAACAGCTCAGTTACTTCCAAACCAGAGGTTAGAAGAAATGATCTCTCCCACATTAAAATTCTTTCCTTGCTTGGCTAAGATGCAGATCTGCAAACTTTGAAACAAAGGTCTGATGCCAGTGTACGGCAGCGAGAGGTGGTCGTGTTTTGCTGTTTCCTTGCTTGGAAGGGACCAGCTGACCAGCTCTATGGTCCTTTTGACCTGATTTATATTCAGGCCAATAGAACTGTTGCTCTCCAGCACATGTGAAGGATGGTATCTCTGGTGAGATATCCCAAGTTAAGCTCAGCTACTTCACTGCTTAGAGGGGAATGTATTATTGGTAAAGCTTGAAGAAATTCCACCGATTTGTGGGCAGTAGCTAGCTTTGAATGCATGATTGCAAAGCAGGGTTTGCTGAGGAAGAAAAAGGGTTTATGGCTCAAGAAAGAATATTAAGAACATCTGGTCGAGCCTCCCACAATGCTGATCAAAAAAAGCTTCAAATAGCTTTCTAAAAATATAGTGCAACTGAAAGAGAATTTAGAAACAGCAGTGCTAACAGGTTCAGAATTATGCAGATTCCACAAGGTCCCTAAGCAATGCATTCTCCCCATCAGAAGGGAATTATCCTCACTAGTAAGTGTTCTGCATTTTGTTCTTCGTCTGATCCTCAACCTCCACCTTCCTGATATTGTATTTATAAAATTAGATTACAAAGCTATTGGCTACCAGAAATCCTTCCCACACAAACTGCTGAGCCACAAAGATATTACCTCTGTATTCATTGCTCAGTCTCTCCAAAGGCTGTTTTCCACACATTGTCATTCTTTTGGCCATTTCCTCTCCTCCTTTTTTTTTGGGTTTTTTTGTGGTTTTTTCCCCCCCCGAAATGCACTTCAAAAATAGATTCAATTTCTATTACTGGGTCTGTGAAATGCAGCTCTCTTGGATACTTCTCAATGGAATCACAGACTAGAATTCTTATATACAATATATGTAATTCTTACATTCCAACAGTTGAACAATGTATCTTCTTTAATAATGAACAAAAATAACTTCAGTTTAAATTCGATTCTTATATAATAACTATCAAGTGTACTTCACCAGTTATAACACAAGTGTGGATTCACCAGAAATGAAGTTTCCTACCTTTACCACACTGTTAATCCAATTTTGGTCTGAACCTCTAAATCATATCACAGTAATTTTCGCCTTTCTAAAAATAAATATATACTAATACCTGCCCCTACAATACCCTCAACAATCTAATATCATTCACATGCATCTTAAATACTGTCAATGCATATTTGCCACTGCAGAAATGAAAGCAAGACTTTTCAAAGGCCATGGTTCCTTCACACCTCACAGTAAGAAAAGAAGAAAACAAGTCCTAAATAGCCTGGGTTGCATATTAGGCTGCAATCCCACCTACTGAAAACCAACCTCATCTAAAAATCTGTGCTAGTCAACAATTTATTTCCCTCTGAGATACTAACAGCAAATATACACAGTTGTACATCATATTTCAGGTTAATAAATGTAAGTGTTCAAAAATGGAACTAATATAACCTACAGAACAGCAGAGGAAGGCAGAACAGGGAGGAGTGAGGAGGCAGTGGGAGTAATAAGACAGAGAAGAAGCAGCTGAAGTGAAAAAACATTTATGCATTTAGGAAACAGACTGTGCTTTGACATATTGCCAAATTAAATCATTCCTGCAAGTGACATGAATTAGAGAGGCAGATTTCATCATGACAAAGCACCCTTACTTAAAAAATAGGAGTTTACTGTTCTTAATAGAATTTTCAGTAGATTTATGATAGTAACAAAAAAAAAACACTGAAGAAAAATACCTGCTATGTCTCAAGAGTATGATGAAGACTACAGAAAATATAGGAATTTGTTTCTCAGTCACTTGAATTAATGGAAATTAATGGAAACCAAGGGTCTGCTGACATCAATTTTTCTCAGTGGAACAGTTTATTTTACTAAACACAAGAGAAGCACCTCCACCTTTACCACCATCAAGACCTTAGCAGAGGTCCACTCCCCACCCTGAATACTTCTTGGTTTTTCCCCATCTCACTTCCTTCCTACTGCTAGAAAAAAAGTCCTCAGAATTCCTTCTACAAATCAAAGACAACTAATACCAATTCCTCCTAAAGATCTGCTCCACTCACATCTGCCAATGAAGATGAACAGAGAGTGTTTCCACCTCAGCTCTGGGAAACACACTCCAAGCCATGAGGACAGAGCCCTCACAGTCTGCTGTCCTCAGGTGCACTCATGTGAGTGAACAGAGAGCAACAAGTTACACAGCACTGCAGACTAACCATTTATTTCAGCAAAGCAGACTGTGACCACCCACTTTTCTCTCAGGCATTGAATTGGTTTTTAAAAACAGTAAATGGCACAGCTGAGTCTAAGGCAACTATGACTACTCCCCCTTTACACACCTCTGCAGGTCGACAATTTCATTGTTTAAGGTATCGAGTTCTTTAATTGCAGAAAAATCTGCTGCAGAATTCGGTCCTTGAGTACTCTGAAACATAAAAAATAAATACTGTTAGTCTATAGCTTATGCTGTCCAGCAACTATATTCACTTTACTTTTTGTGGCAACATGAGCTATCCTCTTGTAACACCTGTTGGTAGCATTGTATTTCAACCAGTCTTAGAAAGCCCAAAACAGTCCAGATGCTCAGTAACAGACCACAGCAATTCAAAGAGCGTGTCTCCTGCAAACCCTTGAAGACACCTTCCACAGAAGCACAGGACAACTTGGTCATAAAAAAACATACCATCTGGTTCTAAAATGAGATTTATCTTACAGTTAATGTTTAGCTGGCTTTCTAGCATTCATTTCAGAGAGGTTTATTTACTACTTTTGTATTTCTCTTTTTTCACCTCAGTGATCCTCATGCTGCAGAGTAGACACTGATTTTGAAATGCTTTAAGGATACAGAGCTAGTTTAAGATGAACCTCCGTAGTCCTGAATGGAACTTTGATAATACAAAGTCATAGGTAAGTTACACCTATGAGTTCTCATTTACTTAATGTCTTTACAAGACAATGACTGTAATACAAATTATTTGTTTCAAAAAAACCCACATAAATGGCTGGAGAACAAATGCTGAAGACACAAATTAGCAAATGCTGAAATTGTTCTACTGTGCCTTATTACAACATGAACATGTTTACAAAGACAGTCACTGTAAATACCTTCTATAAATACATCAGTTCCTTCAAGTCTTGAATAAAGTCATCCAAGATAAACACAAAATTCAGAGGCAAAATGTATACATATAATTGAAAAAGGCAAGCTATACTCTCAAAATAAAGCAAAATATTTTAAACACTGAAGTTTCTCTACAAGTAAATCCAGGTGCCATTAACTATGTGTTTATTCAAGCTTATACTCTGGGGAAAAAAATAACAAGAAACAAGACCTAAGCAGTAAATCTGAACACACAGTAGCTAAGAATATTATTCAGCAAAACTATAGGTTTTGTATGCACGTTTTACTAGAACAAATGGTATGAACTGTGAATAAAAAAAACAAAAACCCCAAACACAGCTATTCCTAAACTGGTTAGTTCAGCTTCTCAAATGGGCAAACTAGCTATGACATTCCATCCTGTTCCAAAGAACTTACACATGAGTTTTGCAGAGTGGCTCATGGCATGTCAATGAAAGTTTTTACTCCTAGGACAGGGCCAGGAGGAGGACAAGGAACCAGGAGCCACAAGTACAAATTTTTTCCAGGCCTCCTTTTCTCACCAGTTAAAAGGAATCCTGCACAGTAAAACCAGCATGAAACTTGAGCAAAATATAGTTCAGCACTATTTTCATTTTTTTTAGGAGAACTGGTGTGAAGTAGGAACATAAAAGCCAACATTTTTAGCTTTGACGTACAGGTTAACAAAGGCAAAAGTTAGAACTGTATGTTGCCATTTACTACTCTGCAACAGGCATGCAAACAACACTTTGAGTTTTTAACTCAAAATGGTAGTAACACTAAATTCCTGAAGAATTCTTTGGGATGACCTTGCATGGAAGTTTAATTTTTATGGCTTGTAATGCAAGTGATGATTAAAAACAGTTCTGGACAAAGAAACACAGCAACATACTGCTGTATCCCATTCATGGGATCTCCATCCAGGCCTCAAAACAGAAATAAAAGTAACACTACTGTGGTAATAAAATTCTGCAAGGGAATCAAACATTAGATAACAGTAGTATACATATACATGCATTTTTAGCATGTACCAAAGATCACAAGTTAACCCTTCCCTACTTCAAAACCACAAGGGAATTCATTTCACTTACTCATATTTCTGCTACCATCTTTATACTCAGCAATTCAGAAAACAAAGCCTAAATTGGTTTTTTTGGGTTTTTTTAAAATGTCAGCCATACCACATCAAGAAAACCAGCACAAAGCTTATCTCTGCCTACTGCTCTTATCATTTGAATTCAAATCTTGAGCAATAATCTTGGACAAAAAAGTTCTTTCTTATCAACAAGAGATGTCTTTTGATAAAGTTTAAAATGAGCTGAAGGCTCAGCTCAATTTAGAAAAAGAAATTCTGGTTAAGGATTTACAGATCTAACTGAAGGCTAACTTACCTTCTTTCACAACAGTCTTACAGTTTATGTTAGCAATGAAAAGTCAAATCACACTGATGTCCTTGAGAGTTTTATAAAATCAATGTACACAGAACGGGAATAACTAACACTGATCTCATCTAATGTGTTCTCATCACTAAATTTCCTGCAGTATCATCAGTAGGACCATGGTCATTAGTCCTGCTGATTAGTCCTACTGCTCTGCCACCACTTCCCCAGCAATCTCACCAATGTCAGACACAGCATTTTCTCTTTGCAGTTTAAGCAGCAGGTACTGCCAACAGGAACAGCCACAGAGGGCTGGGGTGAGGGAAGAACCTCAGGGCTCTTCCAGATGAACAACACTGGAAATCAGCAATAACCTGAGATTGGAACACACTGTGACACTTAGAGAAGTGTTGTGATATTTCAGTGACTATGAAGGGTCTTAGAAGGATGTTCATTATTCAACCAACAGACAGTAAATATTAGAAAAGCAAAGATTCTCTAACCTTGAGAAAGCAGAGTTAACAAACTGACAGAATAATAAGGATGAAAAGCAGAGTGGTGCAGAATGGAAAAAACAGTCCAAACTAGAAAAGAGACATAGAAAGGAAAGCAAACATACAAAAAAGATTAGTAGAGTTGCAAATAAAGCAATTACTTTTTAAAAACAGAATGTAAAAATGAATTAGATAACAGTTACAGAAACTCAAAAGCAGTGCCAAATTTTGAGTTTCGTCTTTTCAGGTGCAAATTTTTCATTCTGTTTAAGAAAGTTGTAGAATTAGGCCAATGTTTGCACAACCAAGAAAAGGTAACTCACGTCAGACTTCATGATGTGTAAGTCCTGTAAGAATTTGTGATGACCACTACCATTCCAATAACAATTTAAACTGCTGAGGTACAGTCTCCTGCTGGATTAAGATAGATGGCAACCTATGACTACAAAGACACCTGAACTATCTGTGAAGCATAAAATGGAGGAGCACTTACTTTTAAAATTTTAAATATATAATTCTAAACTTTTAGTTCACATTGTTTCCAAACTTATTTGAAAAGATCAATGTGAAAAAGGTAACTGAACACATTAGAAGAAAAACACTGCATTTGTGCATGTCATTTCATATGCAAACTGAAACTTCTTTAAATAGGCAGCAGGGTTATTCTTTCAAAAGAGAAAATGCTTTCTCCACACAAGATCTCTCTGCTTGTTTGGCAGGTGCAATAAATGATAGCTTCATTTTGAAACATGGATGGAAGTTTTTTGTCAATTCTTTGCACCTAAAAGTTCTTTTCTTCCTGATACTATGATAAAATTAATGGTATGTTGGTACTTGAGGTGTTTCTTGCGTAGCCTTCGAAATTAACATTATTTGTTTGAGATTTCATCAAAAAATGCCAAACACATCCTTACCTTCTGTAAACTGACACCCCTGTCTGAAGGTGGAATCATCTCTGGAGTCAGAACCTGAGGTGGATCAATGCCCTTTGTTAACTTCTGATTAATTAAATAGAAAGCCAAAGCAAACTGTTCCTTTGAGAGCTTTCCGCAGTCCTTGGTGTCACAGAGAGCCCTGTACAGAGAAGCACATGAAATAAATCAAATCCTCATTTCTCCAATTACAGCCCAGTTTATTGGACTTGCTGTCATTTAAAAATGTGGAAATTGTTAGTGCATATCTCCTCTTCTAAAATACAACAATATAGACCACATAAGACATGGTATAAACAGGAAATATCATTCAAACACACACAACCACTTTGTTTTCATGTTGAGGCCCACAGCTCTGGTCTTGTGAAAGGCACACACTAACAACACCCAAGTATCTAAGGTCCTCCTAAATTAAAGAACTTTCCACAGCCAACACAAATTGATCTAAATTTTCCTACAATGGAGGTTGTGTTAACCGCACCTTGGGAAAAAAAAAGGTTGTTCCTATGAGGGTGCCCTGCAATAGGTCACAGTAGGGAAAGAATTAAAAAAGCAGTGAGTGTAATGAATGCATTGCTGTGGAGAATGTAATGCTGTAATGGATGTATGGCTGTAAGGAAAAACAACAAGCTGTAGAATAGGATGGGACATAGATCTTGCATGTTAAGAATTTTATACAGATAATTCCCTTTACCAGTATAGGGGTAACATCAGTGATTAGATACACAGCAACACTGACTCCTAAATACACGGAGTAGCTGAATTGCAGTACTTGTAAAAATCTGTGTTCAGACACTTTCCCTCCTCCCCTAAGACATGGTGCATAGCATAAACCTGTTCCTCCTCCCATTTCTGTCCAAAAGCAGAAGCAATAAGTTACCACTGATTATATAAAGGCCATGCTATTCTATACAAAAAATAACTTTCAGTTCCAAAAAAGTCAGCATAACAAGATGCAAGACCCATGCCATCATCTGAACAGCTGTCATGGAAAAAAAACCTACCAGATATGTGCAAGGAGAGCAGAAGGCAGTCCTGTCTTCAGGAATAGTTCTCTGGCTTCCACACCTGACACAAATCCATCCATGTCCTTGTCAGTTTTCACAAAGATCTCATCATACTTAATTTTGTCTGCAGGCGATACAACCCACTGAAGGGGGGTGAGGACAGAAGGGGAAAAAACCCAAAAAACACTGCTAAGACAGAGGCAGTTCTGTTTTCAGAGGTACATTATTCAAGGACTACAGCACAGATTTAAGAAGTAATACAGGTGCCTAGTTCATGAACCAGTTTTTACCCTCCAAAACAGAGACACGCAGAGATCCACAAGCAACTCCAGAAGCAAAGCATTTAAATCAGTGAAGCAGCAAGGCTGGTTGGAACTGCTCTGCCTCTTTACCTATGAACTAAAAGCATTCCCTGGAGCCCAGGTCTCCTCTCAGCACTGGGCTGAGCCCTCATCACTGTGCTCAGGCAGAGTCCTGCTGACTGGCTGGCTCTAACAATTTTATCCCCCTTTACACAGCTGGAGAGCTTTAGCTGAAGGGACTGGAGAACTGCTCAAGTCCAGACTGTTAATAGTTGGCACATTCTAAATTGAGAAAATTTACCTCTGAACAAGGTAAAGATGGGAATTAGAGCCACTTCTGTTATTTGAGCAATTTTTCACGAGACTTAGCTACTATAAAGACGTTTGGGCTTTTTGAGTGAAAATGTCCTCCAGAGCATGTATGAATGCTAATTAATTTCAGCACACAGAGACACTCACCAGATGACTCCCAAATGGTGCTGTACACAAAACACACTGACACTCACCCAGAATGGCACTGCTGGGTAGTACATACAGCAACACCTACCATCAGTCAGGTAGACTGCCAGATGAAAACCTTGGCACCTCCAGAACTAAGAAGCCAGTTTCCTATTGATTACTCAAATATGGGCACCCCAGTGTTCAAGCAGCATCTGGTGCATTAAACACTACAGCTCTTACCATAGATCCCCTTATTATTTTTTTTTCCTTATTTTGAACATGACAAAGTATAATGTTGGAATGACAAAGTTGTAAGCTTCTTGGAAAGACATTTCCCACATTCTGAGGTCTAAAATTATGAGGATTAAATAAGATGCCTTGGGGGCTGGAAGGCATCAGGCTTCTTAATAATCACATTGAGAACAAGCACCAAGTCTCCTGTGTTTAGGTGGATATGCTGGACCTTTCATTTCTTTTTCCCCTTGCTTCCATCTAGCTATTCCATTTTCATGAATCTTCTCCCAGTTGCACTCATGCACACACACACACAGCTGCACATACAGGCCTGCCACAAGTTGTTTTAAGAACAATCAGGGTTCAGACAGAAGACTTTTGCTCTGCAGATGTGTACTGGACTCCTATTTCTTTCTTGAGCTTGATGCCTTGAAATAATTTATTTTAAAATATCTTCAAAATCTGTACTAAATAATCTCCTTTTATCCAACCCTTTATATCTGAAGCTATAGAGGAAAAGCAGAACAAGATAAATTTCACATCTCCCCATCTGGTCTTCCCAACAACCTCCTAAAATTCATCAACTGATCAACAGGGCAAGAAGCAAACCAAAAACCTGTATCAAGGCTCTTTATACAGGCAGTCTCCAAAGAACAGAAATCTTAAATTAAGAACAGAAATCTTCTAATCTCAAATAACTTCAGAACTCTACCTGTGTTAATGGTGTTTTGGCAGCTAAAATGCCTACAGGTGGCAAGGACTGATGAGACTCTTTGGTGGATGTTGAAGATGGAATTAATGGCATTGCTCCTGGAACACTAAGAGGTTTCCTCTTGGATGGTGGCACCAAAGCTGCAGGCAAGGACATTGGCACTGGTTCCTTCTCCAAAGCACAGTACACCAAAAACATGGCCTGAACAAGAAAACAAGGTGTGTGAATGTAAATATATAAGAAATAAATACAGAGAGAGACTAAAGAATTAGTTAACAAATAACTTTGTATCATTTTTTCATTATATTTCAGCTTCACAAGCCCCTCAACTAAACTGCAGCTTATTGCCTTCTGTGTGCCATTACTACTTTCATTTGAGATTCAGTGCTTAGCAAATGAAATTCAGTATTTTTTAGAACATTAAAATGATTCTCCTAAATATTACCAAGCTTGTACCATGACCTGGGGAATTTTATTTGAGAGAAGACTTCAAACAATTTTAATGTATCACTGTTTTATCCAGGAATTGCTCCACTTAGCATCTATTATTTTGTGTGGCCATCTCTTATTCACCACTTCTTACATTATTTCATCAGTCCTGGCAAAAATAGCGTTAAGTTCTAACTTGCTATGAACTTCTGAAGAATTTATATCTAATTCCTTTAAAAATTTTCCTCAAGGGTACCTTGAGGCATTCAAGTTCTATAAATACTGAAATTCTTACCAGTTAAGGTGTGAAACAATCAGTGTCTCATGGGACAGCAGATCTCAGGTGTAAGTTTTTAATGGCTCAGTTAGCCCACAAAGAAAGTTACTGCTGTATGCTGAGAGACATTCAACAGACTGATAGAAACATTAAACAGTACTAAAACTTGATTAAGGTCTCCAAATAAAGATAATAAATGAACCACACAGTCAAAAATTAGTACACAATGCATCTATTTTAAACCCTGCCTGTCATCAAGCTTTCAAAATCCCAGGAGGCAGAAGGTACTTACAACTGCAAACTCGTCTCGATCCAACATTCCATCGCGGTCAATGTCACTCAATTCCCACACCTGCCAATAAAAAGCAGAATATAGGCATGTTTGCCTGAACTGCAGCACTCTGCTATTTAAAACCTCATTAAAAACAAACATGAGAACAGCCTCCTTCCACCATATCCCAAAATCTGTTGAGATTAACAGCACTAGTTTTCAGTGAGCAACATAAATCCACCTAAACCATGCAAAAGCAGAGATTCTTAAGTTGGAGACAGAGGCACCTGCCCTGCTCCAGCTGTTAAAGACCACACACAGCTGACATACTGTAGTAAGAGGTGATCCATCCAAACAGCAAAATAAATTTTATTTCCTTTTTCAGTTTAACAATTGCACGTGTGTGGCCTCTCCATAAGATGGCATTTAATAGTTAGTTACTCATTACCACAAATCTTCATTTGCAAAGCACATGTTGCTGAGTGCAGCACCATTATTTGTGAAATAGCAATTAAGAAGATATTCTTACTCGTCCTAAGATATCCACTGGCAGTTTTGAATTAAGGAGTACAGGCTTCACCTTATCCCCTGACAACAGTCCATTCACTGGATTTAGGCTGTCAAAAATAGCATCATACTTGGCTTTGTCTTCTGGCTGCAGGGGCAGAAGAAAACTATTACTTAGGCAAATAGTCAGACCCGTAGTCTAAGAAGCAGTAACTATTTCAAAAGTACTTCTTTTTTTTTGTCATAAACACACATTGCAGTTCCTGATGCTTATCAGAAAATATGAAAAAAGATATTATTTTTAAGTTAGCTACAGACTTATCCAAAACCCACTGAGATTTCTTCTTCAATTATTTTCATAGCTTCAGGTAACTCCTTTTTTTTTCTTTATTACAAACTTCTAAACATGAAGAGATTTCCCAAGGGTCAAGTGTTCTTATAGTGCTACCAAATTAGGTCTACTAGCCCAATTACAGCTTTGACACGAATAGTAACCATCATACTTTATAAACTGTATCTACAACAGCATTAAATTTTTCTCAGAAAGACATGCTTTCTTGCAAACAAGATAACAGTTCTTGGTAACACCCTTTTATTTAGTTTACCTTAACAGCCCATGGTAGATCACTTGATGCTGTTCCACTGAGTAGCAAAGGACTGCTAGTATCAGTCTAAGGAAAAACAGGGGGGAAAAAAACACATCAAGAGACAGGATTCTGAATCTGCAAAACCACTCCCTCACCTGAAAAGGTGCTTCTCAAAGCCAGAATTGCATTTCAGTCACTCACACCAAATTTAGAGTGAAAATTTAACATGTTTCTTCTATTAAGGATAACACTAACAGAACAAATACCATATTTTTTTTTCCAATTACACATAATTTTATATTAAAATCCCAACTAAACATGTAGCATTCTATTCCACACGGCTTAATTTTCCCCTGCTGTAAGGCCCCATTGCCATAAAACTTCGCCCTCTGAAGTGTTTGATATTTATACCAAACCTTCCTAATTGTTCACTTAAAAGCAGTTCTTACTAATAAGTTCATATGTTCAATTAAAAGAGAAATCTTACAAATCTTGGTGGAGGAACAGGCAAGTTAAGACTATTCAGGGAAACATCCAATCCATTCTGTGCACACGCTACAAGTCGCAAAGCCACAAAAAATTCCTAAAGGGAAAAAAAGGAAATTTGGAAGGATGTATTATATGAAAATGCTGAAATTTCAGAAGGGTTAAGAGCTCTTCTAGTACTGCCGTACAATCAAGGGGTTGCAAGTGGCTCCAAAGGGGATCCTCTGTGATAGAACACTGAAAATTTGGAGTGTAATTACAGCTGTTTATTTTTGAGGTACTGAGCAGATCCCAAAGATCATTGATGAAAGGGGAGGAAAACAGAAATATGAACCAAAAGAAGCCCAACAAAATAAAACTGTTTGGTAGACATTACAACCTCCTCCTCCTACCATGGGATGAAGCATGGGCGGTTATTTAAGGAGTTATACTTAAAATCAAACAGCAACACGCACACATTGGAGCTTGTTGGTGCAAGTCTGCCTCCACACTGCTCACTGCCACCACTTGGGAAGGACAGCTCCAAACAGAATGTACTCATGGCAAGTCCAACAGAATTAGATAAATAAGAATTTTGAAGATTTTACTAGAATTTTACCTTCTGCATTGTTTAGTCCAAGATTAAGAGGGAAAAAGTCACCTTCTTAGTAAATACAGTACATTAAACCTTAAATTACTTCCCAGCATATTGTACTGCATATGTACACAGCAGCCCATTTTATGACCTGAAGAGGAGCTGATGAGGCAGCTGAAGGCTGGTTAATTTATAGTAGCTTTCACTCAAGTGGGAATTACACAGCTAGTTCCAACCAGAAAAATCTGGGGGGAAAATCAGTTGGAAAAACTGCTTTCCTGAACCAGAAATCTTAACTCTTATCTTGTTTCAAGGCTTGCTAATGGTTAGAGTAATCTCATATATCACATAAATAATCATACCTGTTTGTTCAGGATACCTTTGCCATCGGTATCAGCTAAGTCCCAAATCTAAAACATAAAAGTAACAGACACAGAGTGTTCACAGCACTGTGAGAAAGATGGCAAGTTCTCACTCCATTTAACAATGCATTCTTGGAGGAAAGTTCAGGTATAAACTTTCATGACAGCACTTACTTGTGATGACAAATTTAAAGATTGTTTTAATTTCCACCACAAGCTGCGTACATAGTAGAATAAACAAGGGGACTGAAGTTGGGAACTATTGGATAGAACAACATTAGGGAAGATCATGTAGCCTGCAGTACCATTAAGTATTTTAATATACACAGGATGCTAATTGAAGCGAGAGACAGGATAATTAAATAATTGCCATTAAATACCTTCCCAAGTACCAAATCTGTCAATCCAGACTTCTTCAAGAAAACAGCTGCATCAGAAGCTAACACTCTCCCAGCATTAGCAGAATCAACCTGGAGGAGAAAAACACCTCACATGACAAACTAGCTTTTGACTTGATGTCTCTACACCGGCTCCCAAAAAGCTAGCAAAGAGGAATGCTCAAGTTAACAGTCACTTTGAGAACAATCTTCAAGCTCTTTGTAAAAAAGAACTATTTTTCACTAAAAATCACGTTACATTGAAATTAAGACATTTTGAACTAGCTACTCCAGATTTATCATTAATAGGCAGGTTTTGGAAGTGAGTATCTAAAACACTGCCAAATTTAATATATATATCCAATCATCTTTCACACATGTTTTACAATGGTGCAGAAAAACACACTTTATCCCCACCTGTCTGTACACAACTAAGATACAGAGAATTTTGCTAGATGATCAGCTTGGGGCAGAAGCAAGGAAGGTAACCCAGGTCTCTAAAGTCATATGCCAACACCCCAACACAAGCATAATCTTACAGGTTATCAGTAAAGCCTTAGATTAATACCCCTTAAAAACTCATCAAAACACACCAATACATATGCAAGCAATCAAGTGTTCACTGCTTTAAGTTTCTAACCATTGATTATCTCTGAATTTCAAGGTGTTTCAAGTGGTAAGTTTAAAGAACAAGTCCCATGAATTTCTCAAGTTAGGCAGCAGATAGGGAAGGTTGCTCATATTAGACCATCATCTGGACCTATCTAATTACCCCTTCATAATCACAGGTTTCTCTTCTTGATTCCTGCAAAAAATTTGACTTGTAAGGAGAGAAAATTCCCAGAGTTTGATTACATTTCATTGTTCAGCTCTGCATTCATTACTGTTACAGTCTGGAAAAGAAAGCTCTGCTTGAAGACACCTTTACTACCCCAGCAGAGGGAAATGCCCCCTAAAGTGAAGCTTATTTAGAGAATGAAGAAGTTGGTGACAGTTTTGGCAGACTATCAACCAGCATGCATTTCTCCCTGCATCAATAGGGAGATCATTAAAATAGATAGTTATTCAAGTACCTAAGTGAAAACAGTCCCTAAGCTAAATCTTTTCATGTGAAAAAAGCAAGCAGGAAAACTTAGATCACCTACATGGTGATGTGAGGACAAGGGAAATAGAGGAAAAGCTATGAGTCTCTCAGAGCCTAAAGCAAAAAGATGCTTAAAAAGGGCACAGTATGGAAAACAGGACTGAAGGATACCTTCAGTCAATATAAACTGTCAGCTTTAATACATCACACAGGTAGCTGGAAGATGATGAGGCACTGCACCATTTACAGTCTTATAGCTTTGTGTTTAAACAAAGACTATCTTCAATATTATGTTTGGAATGTAGGACTGACAGTCCAAGTTCACAGGTGCAGCACTCACAAGGTGCTCAAAGCAAACAGCTTCCAAAGAGGGGATTAGACCTGGCTGGTGAAAGCCTGGAGAATTTATCACTTGGGAAGAATGCTGCAGCTGATCAAAGTCGGCTTTAGACACTTCTGAAAGGGAACAAAACACTCCAAAAGCGATCCCAAAAGAGCCATTTAATGCGAAAGTGAAAACATTTTGTTTTCAACATAAGTAGTGTGATTTTAATTAGGAGAGGGTTCTTCCTCTCACTGAGGATTCCCTGGTAAGGGTAATAAAATTACAAATTCTACAGCCCTGTAGTTAGGCTACTCCTCAGATTTTTAAAAAATCTAATTCAGTCTGTAAAGGAGAGCTGTTCATCTTATAGGCAAAAAGTTGCCAAGACACTGCATCAAACCCCCATTTCAAGTAGTGGAGTTGACCTTGCACGTAAGCACAGTGATCTTGGCATCCACTCAGAAAACCTCCAGCCTAGGACTTCTCTTTCAGGAAATTCACAAAACACCACAGTATCAGCTGTGTTTACTTTTTATTTCCCTACCTCCAACCCAGACGAAGGTGACTTTAAAGGATTTAAGCAGGATTCAGATTTAACTCAATATATAGTTTCTTTTTGTACAATTGATTACCTACATTTTAGTAACTATTTTTTTTAAAGGGCTGACTTCAATTTCTTTACAAATTACTGGTTCTTGACTGTTGGAATGGGGGTACTTATGTTGGAATATTGCACTGAGATGATTGCTAGTGTTTGCCAGTTATACACCAACTGGGCAGAGTTTTTTCCTTGATGTGCAAAAAGCAGTTTTCAGAGCTGTATCAGCCAACAACTCCCTTGTTGTCCCTGCCTTTTGTAGGGCCAGAAATTATTAAAAGTTACAAACATCTGATGTCATTAGCACACAAGGCTACAGTGAGAAGTATTTCAGGATTCATCAAGAATTCAGCAGCAGCTCAGGCACTGCTTTCCTGCTACACCGCACCATGTGATTGAGCAATCTCCTCATGCTTTATGACATGTGTTTAAATTTACCCTTTAACCTCACCCTATTTTGAGAGTCAGTCTAGAAAAGGTTAAACAGGAAAATAATTATTTGAAAGAAAAGTGTCCCTGTTGAAAGGGAAGAATGCTGCAGCTGATCTAATCTCATTCTAAGTACAAAGCCCAGGATTTACACCCACTGCACACCATGTTAGGCCAGATGAATTACTTCAAGTTTGTGACAGAGCTGGAAGTGTACTTGGCATCAGAACTATTTCAGGTGATGAATTCATTCTCACGTTGCATGGAATGCTCTGAAGTGCTTCTGGTAGAATAAACACACCCTACCAGCACCACAGGACAGAGTGGGAAATGTCTTTCTAGCATTCCTGTTCTGAAAGTTGGCATCTCCTTATCTGAGGAAGGGAAGGCAAAAGTGTGCTAATGCAACTGAAAGTCTTCAGACACAGTATGTTTGCAAGCTCCTCCTTAAGGTAAATGCTTGCAGAAAAGAGTTCAGCTGAGCAAGTCGGAAAATTAATCCTCTGGAAAACAAATCCACCGGCACAACTTCACCAACAGTAACATCATATTTAAGGAATCCCCATTCCTGTACACTGAGACTGCTAGACAACAAATAGTGCTCTAGTTTTGCTAGGCTGCCTATTCCAACTAATGCTAGATGGTAAGTGGCTTAGGAACCAGTATCACATTTGGGCTTCAATTCAGTTTCTTTATCCAGCTTTTTGCTTCACACTTCAGTGGTTAAACAACAGCAGCAGAATGAAGAGACAGGCACATGGCAAAGGTGGTACATGACAGTGAGAGTCAGCAGTATTGACTAGGAAACCCCCTGTGCAAAACAATTAGTTCCTTGCCTTTTCTTGTGCCCTTACAATGATCACCTTATAATGATATGGGATTCTCCTAAGGCTTTTAATCCAATGTCTAGAGATAAACACATAGTGGATTTGCCCATCAGACTGAAGGAAAACTTTGTGAGTGTGATACTATCTCCTTCAGCCACTAGGAGCCACTTGAACTTAGACTGAGGTAAACTCTCATCTTGTTTAGCAGTTTCAAACCTCCTACTCCTCTGTAGTGGAGAAAAACCCTTATTAAAGAACAATGGAAAGCTCAAACCTCTCAGGCATCATAGGATTTAACCGCTGTTTTATGCACTTGGGACTAATCCTCTAAGCACAATCCAAAAATAGAGCATGGATAGAAATCATGGTCTTGTCTCTTGCCCAGCAGATAAGCTTACATTCTGATGTTGACACCCAAAAGAAGTTGCTAAATAAAGAGGTCATATACACTATATTCTGCCTTAAGACAAACTAACAGGAACATTACCAGCTGAACAAAGTAAAAAAACTTCCTATAAGGTTGATTTTTTTATAGGGTTCATCAATTACTCATCAGATCTATTTAAAAAAATCTATTTTAAATTGTTTTATACAGTCATGTAGTTTACATTTCCTTAAAAGTTTTTATATTATATTTGTACAATAAAATATATTATGCACATGATAAAAAATATTGCTATTATAAAGTAGGTAAAACAGCTGTGTTTTTTTAAAAAGCTGTATTTATAGGAATAAAAACACCTTAGTATTGCTGGGCCAAAATATAACAGATAGGTGATAAATAAAATAAATATTATATTTTATTAATACATAATTTTTTTATTTTTAGATTACAAAGTCAAAATATTTGTATCTCTCGAGTGAAGCTGCAACAAGTACAGGCATTCTTTTTGCATTCAGTGCCTTCTGTCCAAATTTCACTCCTTACAACAAACATCCTGTGAGCACCTCTGGGGATACTGAGACAGATGCAAGTCTTACATGATGCTGCACTACAAACACAAGAAATTCAGCTTCCCTTGTAGAAAGGAACAAAGTACATATCAATACAGCACTTTGTAAGAATTTCCTCCACTCCAAGAGCTCACAGTCTGTTAAAACTGTAAAGGGATGTATGTCATAATACCTGGCAGTTCCCTGGCAAATTGACTAAGTCATCTTACACCCACTATTAAATTTATACCAATATAGCTCAGACCTAACTTAGTTACTACAAAATTACATTTTAAAGCAGAATAATTTTCTTTGAACTTTCACTGTGCACACACTGTTGCCCATGCTGGGTCCACAGCAAAAGAATATCAATGCTTTAAAATCAAAATGAGGTTTCCCTCAACAAGAACATACATACCTGTCGATAGAATTTCTCATACACAGGATTTGCACTCGATAGCTGTAAAAGAGATGAGAGAGAAAATTAACACTTAAGATCCACATTTCAATTTCCCTCTCCCTGGACAAGTAAAGATATAAACCACTTTCTACTGGTTTTCAAAGACGCATTAAGGCTTTGTATAATTCTATTTATTCTATGAAATGATGAGGACTATGGTAGCTCTTCATGCTGTAACTTTTAGAAGACTGACTTCTTGTTTTGCAGGCAGTGACACCAGCCCAGCTCAGATTACCATCACCAGGTGAGGCTCTGTGAAACAGGAACTCTTGGGCAACATCGCCCACAGGCAAGAGCAGAAACCTGAAATGACTCCAGTGAGGAAGTGCTCTCTAATATCAGAGTACAATAATTTTATTTTGCTCCCCACTGCATCATTCCCTAGAATTTGGTGTTGTATGCAACCAGTCTGTAAAATTTTCAGTTATCCAAATTAAGCCCTGAATTCACAACTAAATCCACAGCCAAGGTACCACATTAAAAGAGAGTAATATTTTAACATTGGTTTTTGTAACTTGAATCCTTGTCAGGGACAATTTGTGCCTTCATTCCACTGCCATCCACCAGACATTCAGTGTTCACCTAAACTTAAATGGACAAGCATAAAACGTCTTCCTTGGAAAAGTCTCTTTATGAATTTATTTTTGAATCATTCTTAGAAACTCTAAAACAGCCTAAGGCCTGAAACAACACAAGCCCTATTTGGCCTGCATCAAATACCCTTCCTCAGGGGATTCCCAAGAAAGAAAGTGTTAGGATTACCTCTCTTCCCCAACAGAAAAACAGGCAAAAATCAGACATTATTTTCATGAAATGAATGTTGCTTAAACCACAGATGCATGACTGGGTGCATTTATGCAGAGGAGAACCCTGGAATTACCATAATGTGTTGCCCTGACAAACCCTGTGTGAACAACTGAGCATAATACAAGGTAATTACACAATATCCACTAAAAAAGCCCAAAGCACGTAATTGCAGATATCATCCAAAACCAGAATTCTGCCCTTTAAGAGGAATATGATCTTAAACCCCAGGATTCACAGATGTTTGTACAAACTGAATCCAACAAAGTAGCTTCTTTGGATTTAAAACTTTGAAGTTTGAATGGAAATATGGAAACCAACAGTACTGTAGATGTTATCAATCATATAGTTGTGAAAAACACCTTACTACAGTCTGGATAAATGGTGACAGCTTAAATAAAACCTTATTCATTTTCCTACAGCAACAGCTAATACAGTTGCTCTTTTGGCTAAGTACTTAACATTCAGAGGGGTTAAAAGATTATTAAGAGACGAAATTTGGTAGAATCAGAGGTGTAATGCAATCCTGTTCAACTAGAGAATGTGTGCAGAATCCCCAGAATGTCCTGAAAGACAAACTACAGAGGACAGCTAGAAATAACAAGAGACCTTCCTTTCAGACCTCAGTATCTGCTTGTTCAGCAAGTACACTGCTCCAGAGGCACACAGTTTCTGATTTTCTAGTTGGTTTTTGGTTTTTTTTTGTTTGGTTTTTGATTTGTCTTTGGGGGGGTGGAGCTGGGGGTGTTATGACAGGGAGACACAACTGGTGAGGGTTTATTTGTTTATTGGGGGGTGGCTGGGAAATATCTCTCACATAGGCAGACAAGAAAAATTACATATGCTGGGCAACCATCATTGGTATTCACTGCAGTACCTCCAGTTTTACAGCTTAACCTTGCTGTGACTTTGCTCTGGTACCCAAAGACTTTCATTATTTCAGCCAACAACTAAGCATGCATTTACACATCCCTTAAAATAGCAGGAGAAAATATATTCAAGTTTTGACAGCCCTCAGACTTCCATAACACCAATACAACAAACAGCTTTCAATTGTTTTCCAGCACTCCAAAGCACGCTGTATTTTCTTACTTAAACCTCACGTGCTGTACTTACCAGCTAAGCTGCACTTTGCACAGCAACCTAGAGGGGTTAGTTCCCCTAAACATTCAGGTATTTGACGAAGTGTTATCCATCAGAATGTAAAAGGCACAGAACAGAATTAAAGCTCTGAGCAGAAAACGAGAACAGAGCTGGCCAGTGCATACACTGGAACCATCAGTTCTCATACATCACCCCTCTTGCCCAATATCACCCTTTGTTCTGCCAAATGTTTCATTATCACAGCCAAACTGATCATGGTCACTCCTGGACAGGAAACATCGTGTTGAAGTCCTGCAATGAAAACACTAAGTGTAAAATACTCTTTTCATCCAGTACTTAAGAGTACAAGCCAATAACTCTTATTTATGTCATTAGTGTTTATTTCGTTAGTGTAATATTGATTTTAACATCAGTATCGCTGCCGTAACTGGAATTTCCTGTGATGGCAAATGGAATAATAGCAGTAAAAAAGTTTCCCAGACTGTTTTACTAGTAACAGACTTGGTCTTCCTTCAAAGTACACCCCACAATACACCAACAGATGCAAACATAATCTAGGACATTCTTCTGGGATAAGAACAAAAATATTGTTCAATACCTTTCCAAGTTCTGCTGTAGAATTTCCCTAGCAAAATTCTTTTTATGGGGTTTGTAACAACCCATGGCAGTAAATTCAAGTTGTTTTCAATGCAAAAAGGAGGGAGGGAGAAAAGGTCAGATTCCACGGTGTACAAAAATAGAAAGACATTATTATGGCTCCATTTCAAAGTTGATCACCTCATAAGAGTAACGTGTGCTCTAGTAATTACAACCTTTGATACAAACCTATGAACTTTAGAATGCTAACCTAGGAAATAAAAAACACCTTCAGGGACACCTGTCTTTTTCATCTTCTGTTGTCAGTCAAGCCTTTATATCCCCATGTTTTCATCCCTCTGGCACACTTGCATTCAGTTGTAATAAGATACTATTACCAGTCTGTCCACCCCATCAAGCCACAACCTTCCTTCCTCACAAAGGTTTAAAAACAAACAGACAAATAAAACTTGCTATTGAGAAAAACAAAAATAACTTTCCCTTCCAACTGCAGTGAGACAGAAGGGGAGAAACAAGCTATTCTATCCTGATTAAAATCCAAAATACTGTACTCTATCACAATGCAGAGCTCTAGGACTCATTTTAAGAGTTTCCAGGACAAAGGACACAATCAGGCCATAAATGTTCTTCACTTAGCCAGCCAAAAAACCAGGAAAGTTTAAGGCAAGCTGGTTTTCTGACAATGCTGTCTGCAATTTCATGGTATAATGCTTTCTACCACCTTCAATTATATAACCATCTCCTACAGCAATAACAAAGGTAAAGATAAGAAAATATTTACTAAAAATTTTTATACAAATATTCCCAAGCACTTCAAAATTCAGCACTTTCCTTCCCATTGAACAGCTGAAGCATGCACAAGGACTGCTGTCTTATCTCTGCAGAGATGTCTGTCACTGCATAATTAGAAATGGTTCCATTTAATTTTCCAACTGCTACAGAAGATCTCCACCATCTTCTAATCAGTACTGAACAAAGCCTGTGTAACATGAAAAGAGTAGCTCCACTGCCTTTTCAGCTGCAGCTACTCTCCAGCATGGTGGGTGCAACACCAATCAGAAAAATTTAAATTCATCTGCTTCAGGAGCAGTCAGCCTCCTCTGTGTGCAGGTTTAAACACATATATGCATACTCTTGTTTCTTCATCTTTTGTGGAGGACAGAAAGAGGAACAGGACCCTCGTTCCACTAAAACCAATAAACTAAGATCTTAATGTGATCATTTTGCTGATTCCTTAAAAAAAATAAATCAGAAGTTTGCCAGAGACCTCAAAATCTTTGGCTCTACATTATACATAACACGTGCATTACTATGAAGGTATCATTCATACTGCAAGTATTTAGATCCTGTGTATTCCAGTAATAAGATGTTAATCCTGGCAATGTGTGCATGAGACAGGAATCCATCCAGCTCAGCCTCAGCTGTAACACTCCATGTTTCCCTTCAACAGCACAGCACAACATTCTGGACTCTGCAATGCAACACTGAAGTTAAAAATGAGACCTGCAGCTAATTAGGATACAAACTGATATTACACTATTTTTTCTTGTCTACCAAAGCAGCTCATAATGACTTTAAGACAACCACCACATTTTTCACAAAAAGCATTTCACGACATCAGGAGGACAAACATAAAAAGTTATCTTCCTGTTCCCCCTCTATATTTCTTTACAATCCTTCCCTGAACTCTGAATTTCCCCCTCGATCACACATAGGCAGTTTTTCAGAATAAACCACAAGTTCAGTTTTCAAGAGCAACAAGAAGTTTTTGAATGTCTGTATTAGAGCACCTTTCAACAACTACATCTTCCCCAATCTTAACATGCATTTTCTGCACCTTCAGTTTTCTGTTCTTCCTCCCTGAATTCCCCACATGAGAAGCAACCATTCTTGGAACGTCAAAAAAACACAACTCTTTATATCATCTCCAGCTTAATTTGAGTTTCCCAACAACAAATGACAACCTGTGAGATAGGACAGTTCCTTCTCATTGCTGGTGCTTGCTTGTTTCAAACTCAAGGCAATCACAACAAAACATTCACGTGGTGGAAGTTCCACATTAAAATCACAGTCATGCTCAGCCCATTACACTCACTGAGCAAACACAAGTGGCAACAAGATGTTGCAAAATGGGTTCAAAATGGGGAGATAAAAGACACTTCAGGTTACTATTAAATTGGAGAGAGGAGGAGGAGATAATCACCTTCAGTTTGCAACCCTGTTTCAAGCACACTTGGTGTAATAAATTTCACTACAGCTACATGGTCCTGAAGTATTTTCACTAATCAGCCAACAGAACACAATTAGCATCAAAAAGTTTCAAATTAGTGAAATTACAGCTTCACTATTCAAATAAAGGATGTGCAGCCCTCTCAGACACTGCAGCTGCAAAGTCATCTGAAAATACCCTCGTCTTGTTTGGAAATACCCAACGTCCCAGCCGTGCTAAAGCACTGTCAAACCAAACACAGAAAAGGGAACAGAAAACCAGGCATTACTGTGAGCCTGAGTGCAGGTTAATGTTGCTCTTACTCTGTCTGTGATGCACAGCAGAATGTACTGATCTGCACACTTTTATTGCTGGTGTCAGTAACTGATCCCAGTGCAGCCATCACTGCACTCCCCACCCCCATGCTGCCATTTTCACTTCCTCATGCTCATCTCAACAGATGCAGCACACTCACCATTTGTTAGGACTTCTTATAGCCCTAAAATTCCACAAGTTAGAACCCACGTTGAAAAAAAGTCATCTTCAGGCTTGCTCGAGTTTCTAAGATGATTCTTATGCAATGCAAGAAGAACAAACAAACAAACCAAAAAAAGAAATGCCTACACAAATGGTCAACACAGAAATAGCTTCCTCAGTTTAACCACTGATGCAATGGTTTTAAGGGTACTGCCGATTTTTCTGCTTCTGTCAACATTATCACGTTTGTATTTAGTCCCCCTTCCATGTGACCAAAAAAGTAAATAAATACTACAATGAAAGGATTACACAGCCTGTAAGCAATAAAGTCTTGCTGTAGAACACACTAAAGCAGACACCTCGCTCGTCTCCCCAAAACAGGAGCCAGAACAGCCCGTGCCTTTAGATCAGCAGAGTGAAGGCTGCTGGTCCGTGAAAACTTCTGTCTTCTTCAGGAGGCAGATGTTTTAAGTGTTTTTCTTTTGCTTGAAGACTGTTGAAAGAGAGACTCAGACAAGGCTAACTTAGCTATTTCAATACTAAAGAAAGCTCTCACAAAATGTACTATACTTTGTAAACTCTACCTTTAGACCCTTAAAGACACATTTTCTCCACATATTTGAAGTTCACCTTTTCACTGAACCATCCCCCTTTCTTTCTTTGAAATGGTTGATAATATTCTCAGAAGTCAACTTTGTAAGTCAGCAACTGCAAACTGAGCAGCCTTGCTGCCAACTTCCATGTCCTTAAGCAATTCATGCTTATTTACCAGGTTTCCTTTCTGTAAATGTCACAACTGATTATCAGATTGAACCATCCCAAGGCAGGAGGGTGCACCAACCTCAGGCTTGTGTCAGGTAGCAGGCTAAACTTCTCATGTCACTGCTCAATGACATAAAAAAGTGCCCAAAAGTGCAGTTCATTAGCGATGGCAGCTCTCGGGAACAAGGCACAGACCTAACGGTGTAGAATAACCCGTGTGAAGCGATTCTATTACCACGGGGAAAAACGCCCTCGCCAAAGATTGAGGCGATGTGAGATCACCTGAGCACGAAGCGCTGCCAAGAGCCTCTCCAAGTTTTAGGGTCACCACCTGCAAAGCCCTTTCAGCCTGAGACGCACCTGTGCGGGCACAAGGCTGTCCCCGCACCACAGACGCGTCCCGGGGGGCACCCTCGGGCACGCGTGTCACTGTCACAGGGATTCACAGGGATGCACCGGGCTCCGTCCGTGGCAGGCGGACCTGCCCGGGGCTCGGCGTGCTGGGGCTGCCCGGGACGGGACGGCGCTGCCTCACCCCTGGCACACACAGAAGGCGGAGCGCTCTGCCCACCCCGGGCCACCCCGGACGGCTGTCCCCCAGCCCGGGCACCTGCGGTGGGGCAGCCCCCGAGCCAGCCGCGGGGAGGGAGGCGCTGCCCCCGCTCCCTCCCGCACACACGGGCACACCCCCGCCCCGCCGCCACCTGACAGCGCGGGCGGACAAAGCGCCCTGTCCCCGTGCCGGGTGGTGTCCCCATTCCAGGCGCTGTCCCCATGCCATGTCCCCACGCCAGGCGATGCCCCCACCCCGTCGGCGTCCCCAACCCGCCGGTAACCCCATCCCAAGTGGTGCCTCCCTCCCCGTCTGTGCCCCCATCCCCGGCGGTGCCCCTACACCAAGCAGTCCCCCTACCCCGGCTGTGCCCCCCTCCCGTCGGTGCCCCATCCCAGGCGGTACCCCCATGCCATGTCCCCCCTCCCGTCGGTACCCCCTCCGGTCAGTACCCCCATCCCAGGCGGTGCCCCCATGCCATGTCCCCACACCAGACGGTGCCCCCCACCCGTGGGTGTCCCCACCCCAAGTGGTGTCCCCACCCCAAGCGGTGCCGCCCTCCCGTGGGTGCCCCCACCCCAGGCGGTACCCCCACCCCGGGCGGTGCCCCCCTCCCGCAGTGCCCCCACCCCGGGCGGTGCCCCCGGCGCACACCTGTGCCAGGCTCAGCCGCGCGGCCATGCTGCTCCATGCCCCGGCCGGGCCGCAGGAAGGACGCGCCACTCGCCGCACAACTTCGGCAACTTCCCCGCCCGGCCCCGCGCAAATCCCGGCGCCGGAGCCGCGCCCGCCCGCCGGACCCGGAGCCTGCTCGAGGCGGCGGCAGCGAAAACACGGAGCCGGACTCCCCGGCCTGGTACAGCGGCCAACACGGCTGCTCCTGCCCTCGCCTTACCGTCCCCGCTGGCCTTGCTTCTGCTGGAGATGCTCCCAGCATGTTGAACGGCTACAGCTCTCCAGTCCGGTCATGACACAGGTGGGGGAAGTCCCAAAACAGGAGGTGCACCAGGTCTGGGCTTGGTGTCAACAGGTTTGGGCACAGGGCCCAGGAGGAAGCGGCGCGTGAGCCCAGCAGGATGTCCTGACCCAACGCATCCTCTCCCGGCTCTGCAGCAGCGAGGAGCAGCCCTGGGCTCAGCCTCCTGCCTCCCTCCACTCAGAGGAAATTAGATGCCTGCCCAGGCAACTCTTGGTTATACACGTCCTTCTGTCCGACTGGTTGTACTCAGGGGAACAGTGGGTCTTCTGGGAGCGGGAAACCAGAAGAAAGGGATGAGCTAGCCTTATGACAGGAGAAAGTGTGAGACAACATAGGCAGAAAGAGAACGAGGAACAAGCTGGAGTGGGGAGCAAACTGCACCATGTTCTCCAAACCCATGAGAAACGATTGTGTAGTGACTGGCTGAAAACGATACTTCTGTCACCATTTGTTCCCCTGCTCCTCCTGTACCTGCTCACTCCCACACACTGGATATTTCAACTCCTACTCTGAGCTTTGCCCTACCACAGCACACATCAGTCACCGAGGGCGGAGGGAAAACGCTCCCATTTTTATACTTTGCCCCAAGATGGATTAAGCACAAACATAAACTTGAAATACACATTGGGACCAATTAGAGGAAATCACCTGAAGTCATACTTGATTATTGGAAACGTTTCCCAACATGCTTTGTTTTCTTTCTTTCTTCTTCATTCTCTACCACCGCTTTTTTTTGTTCTCCTCAGCTCAGTTGCATGTCCATGCCCCACCTCTGCATCCCGTCATTCCTCAGCTGGCAGTCATCCTGAGCTGCTGGTGCTCATCATCTGACATGAAACATGTGGAATCCCTCCTTCCCACCTATTCCCTAATAAAGGTTTTATAAAAGTTCTGCTTTACCGACCTGTCTCTCAGTCATTTTTTTAGTAAGAAGATATAATGGGGAAGAATATAAAAAGCAAACAGAATAGATATAAAAATATTCACACCATTTACATACTGTCACGCCTCTGCTCCACCTAATACTTATCCTCTCCTAAGTCAAATCCCCAGAAAATAGCAGTCTTTTATATTTCCAGGTTGATTTTTTTCTTCTTTGATTAAAACTGGAATACTATCCCACAATAATTAATACCTGGAAATTAAACTGGAAGGTTGTAAAACTACAGCTGTGTCTCCTGGGGACAGCAGTATTTGAGGCCATTTGGATTTGGGAGGGGACACCTCGGTAGGGCTTTGGAGGTCCTGGGTTTCTGTCAGCTGCTGTGATCTCATGTGGGTGCCCTTTGCTCCATTAGTTGTTTTCTCAGTCTCTCAATCTCCTCTCCTGACGAGGAGAACAGCTACAGCTTGGCAGGGACTGGTGGCCTCTCAGGAGAGAGGTTACACCCAGGCTGATTTGTTCTCTCTACAAATAGAAGGAAAATCTGAAACAGGGACTTGAGACCCAGCTCTGGAGTTAGAGGCTTGATGTCAAGAGCTGCTGTGAGCAGGATTTTGTGGGCAGGCTGTGTGGCTTAGCAGATGTGCTCTTGCTGCTGTTCCCTTTCTCTCTGCTGGGTATTGCATCAAGTATTTCCCATCCAGTCCAGGACTAGACCCTCAGCTGCAGCGAGGCTCTGAAGAAAGGGTGTTGAGTCAAGGAGGGACTTGTAGCAGTACTTGCTTCTCCCAGCAGGGCAGCCTCACCCAGAGCAGGATTAAATGCTCCGAGTGCCCCCTGAGCAGAACATTGGTCCAGGAGGTAGGTCTGCTCCAGCCAAATGAACGCTCCTGAGGGCCTGACCTTCCTGGAGCCTCTGGGTTAGAAAATACACACAACAAAAAAAAGCCACCATTTTGTCCCTCAAATCATGAAGTGTGTAGCAGTCCATTGCTCTGGAGAGCCTTTCCATACTGCTGCTGAGTTCTCCTAAGCAGCTGCACTTGCACCTGAGGAACCAGAAGGCAGTGCTGGGTGTGTGGTTACATACCTTCACCCTGGCTGTGCCTACAGCACACTTGGCTCCTCTGAGAGACTGCTGGACTTTCAATCATCTTTGTCCACAGTCAGAGGGCAAGAATCACTCACAGTAACCACTGCGGCCTCTGCAAATTAAAACAAAAATGAGTCCCATACAATCAACGCTGTGGTCATGTAGATCTCTGCTGTTGATCATTCTGTGCATCCCACAGACAAATTGTTCTGGATGCCTCCAACCACCTGAGTTAAAACAACCAGCTCAGAGCCTTGGATATCACTGTAACAACTACAACAGCACTTGTCAGCCTCCTGATGATAAATGATTGTACTGCACCTTTGCACGAATCTAGAATGACAGCTCCCAGAAGGAAAGAGTTCTCTGCTTCTAAGCTGGAGTTAAAATGTGATCACCTGATATTGGGTCATAAAACTGAACTTCATACTTATTTTCTGTTAAGAGAAAAATTATGGTTAGTAAAATTTACCCAGAACTGCTGGCAGGTTTGCAAAACAAAGCCCTCCAACTGCGTTCCTGGTTTAGCCATGAGCAGCTCATAAGGGCTTGGCTAGGGCAGAAGACCTCCTGAACTCTGGAACTTGGGGACTTTCTAAACGTACCTCTCCTCCCATTTGCTCCTCAGTGGAAATCCCGTTTTTCTGTCTCTCCCCATCTATCTCGACCTTTTGCAATATCTTCTGCACTGAGAATTGTGTAAGGAGTGGCAGGATTCTGTGCTGCATTTTTGGGAAAGCTTGTTAAGTATGTAAGAAAGTCAAAACGTCAATGAAGTGTGAGAACTTGAACTTATAGTTTCATTTTATATCTTCTCAGATTCAACATGAATTCTCTTGCAAGAAATGTGTTTATCTGTCATCTGCTCTGCAATAACTCCTATATGTTGATGCTTTGTTGTAAGATCCTCTATTACAGGACACTTGATACCAAAAGGACACGGACAAGAATATTAGCATGTTACTATCAGTAAATATAATAGGATTTTTTATGATTCTAAGTACTGATGTTTTGACAAATGGGTACCAGCTCTCAACACTCTGTACTGTTTCTTAAACAGCAGAATGCACAAGGTTAGTCCATGCTGCTCAGACAAGTGACTACTAGCAAATCAAAGCCAGCCAAATGGCTAATGAAGCCAGGGCCTTGCAGCATTTTAATCATATCCACTGGTTTCCCTGGAAATAATATCTTAAGTGTCCATCCCTTCCTTTCTTACAGCCTTGTTTACCCTACGGATGAACACACAGGAAGCCCAAAACACCACACAGGCATTTAGTGTGACTTGTTCTGCTCGTTCTAGGAAAAGTGTTGCTACAACCCCGGAGCACTCAGGAGGCTTCGAGGAGTGACTCACTCCCACCTCCTGCATACCTGGGCATGAAATGATGTACCCAGCCCTCTGGAATTCCAGGGCAAAGCAGATTAGTAGCTCCAGTACCGCATATACAGAATCAGGGATCTAAAGGTCAGAAGGATTAAAGTATTCTGAGCTTTCCAGAACAAAAGGAACCATGTGCATGAACACAAAAAGTCCTGGCCAAAAAAGACCCACTGTTCTATGACTGAAGAACACCATTCAAGGGAACCTGCTCACAGGTAAACAGAGACTGTCTTACACTGCACAGGGTTCAGAGAGCCAAGCAACACCCATTGCCCTGATCCCACCTGGATTACTGAAAGATCCCTCCTGAGAAATGAGGAAGATCATCACACAAAACTTTGATGACCTTTGGGCTGAAGGTACCTTTTATCAGAAATCTCAGGGTACTTTCCAGGAGTAGTGGCACAAGTTGGTTTAGGAAGTCACAACTGCAGGCGTGCCTTTAACTGGAAATACACCTCAGGTTATGCTTTCTGTGCTCTTTACATTTTATGCAGCTGCAAGTTTTCTAGACAGAGGGTTGCAGATAGGCTGGTATGTTTTAAGGCCACAAGAGAGCATTACAGTCACATAACCTGACTCTGTCTGACCTCCCATAGAATCTGTTAACTTATAGATTTTTTTTGCATAAAACCTGTAATATGTGAGTCCTACAGTGTGTCTCCCAGAAGACAGTGATCATTACAAAAACTGCTAATTCCTCCTGTGCTATGCTCTTGGCTTCTTAAGGTGGTTTGCAGACTTTCAGTTTTAGCTGCCTTGAAAGTGATTCAAAGTGGGTTGTGGGATGATGAAATTTATACAAAACTGTAGCAGTATTAAAAAAGCATAAACTAGGATATTAAGATAACCAAATTTTTCATCTCTAAAATGTTTTCAGTTCAGATGTTCAAAAATACTTGAATAGATCTGAATTTAACTGCTTCATCTGGCAGAAACAGAGTACAGTATGGAATAATTGTACCTCTTTGTTTACATAAAATTATGTGATTCATACTACAAATATTCAAAATCCCAAAGGCTAAAATGATTTTTGAACTGTGACAATCAGAACAAACAATCTTGAATTTCTATTAAGAGACTGGAACGTTACAGTTGAATATAACCTGAATAGGGCTTGAGTGAATCTCTTCAAGACAATTCTATTTGATGGAAGAGATAGCTAATCTAAAATGCAGAAGTACAAACCCATCTATGCCATTTTAAAACACACACAATTTATCTTTTCATCAAGGCTGTAAGCGTATTTTCTCAAACTAATTTATATGAGCCAATTTCATGGGGCTACACCTCATGCTGCAAAAGAATAAAAAATGTCGATATACACAAGAGGTCAGCTTGACCTCTATATAATCAGCTGTACAACAGACAGCAGAGTGACATTTTTAATTCAAGACCATATCTGAAACCCAGAAAAATCTTCAATAGGCATTAATTAGACATGATGCTAGTGCAACAGTTAGAGATTTCGCTGTTCCTCCAACAGCTTAATACATGTCCTGACAGAAGCAGAACAAGCAATACCACAGCTGAAACAGCATCAGTCTTCATTATAAATTAAACACATCAATATTGTACTGTGTACTGTGTATTAAACCAAAATGAGGGTTGAAAGCTAATATGTTCACAAAGTAGCAGGCAGGAAGGCTTCTACCAGCAGTTTCTTCTGCTCCCTGTTTCCTTAGGCACGTTGTCTATAATATAAACCCAGGGAATGCATGGCTTGCCTTTCTGAAACAATTACAAGATTATTATCTTTTAAGTAAACAAAAAAATATTTACAAATGGAATCTACATAGTGAATTCCCAACATTCCCCTAACCTAGAACTAGTTCACTCTGCACTTAGCAAAGATCATTAATTTCAGAATTATAAGATACAAGAAATAATTAGGTAAAAGAGCATATTGTTGACCATTTGATAATTTTTCTTCTCATTAAATAATTTGTCTGTAAGACAAACTCATGACTATTTATGACATGATGCCATTTTTATGGCGTTACTGCAAATCTTGATACTAGCATGTATTTCTTCTTGAGATTTCCCTTTTTGGTCCTTTTAATTATTTTTATCTTCTTATATATCCTTATCTTCTCAATTTTCTTTCATATTCATCCAGTCTTTATTACAATCATAACAATGTAAATGGTTTGGGAAATATTAAAATAACACTGGTGTAATAATGTTGGTCATAAGACAAAAAAATAACTCTCCCAAATCACAGTAACCTACTACCTGCAACCCAGTTTTCAAGCTGAGCAACAATTCAGGCACTAAGAGCAAAACACTTAAAACACACGTTCAAGACAACAAAATATTTGTGTTTAATTTTACACTAGTAGTTATAAATTTTCCTAAACTTAAATCATACAAGGGAGACTGCAGGTTGCACTTTGTGAAATCTATCAAATACCATATTGCAATGTTCTTTCTGCAGGCAGAAGGAATTTGGTGTGAGTCTGAAGGAATCTCCACAGACACTCTTTCTGCTGCACTTCCCCTTCTCAGAACCACAATCCTGCTGCATGTCCATAAATGAGAAACCACCACGTGGGATTAGTATGATTTACAGCTCTGTAGCAGGGAGAGGAATCTCTTCTGTTACTTGGCCAACTACTGCACAACACCAGCAGGCAAATGTTCCTTTAAGTGCAAAACACATAATCCCACTGGTATCAGCATGTAAGAACAAGGAATATTGCCTTAAAACCTCTCTTTGTTTTCTGGACTACTGAGGAATTGATGTGTCATTATATTTTTTCATTCTTCTACATCAATTTGGTCCTATAAATAGGAGAATGTAACTTTACTGATGAGATAGCAACTAAAATATTTTCCTTTATGAAAATGTTTTAAACACATACAATAAATATGAACACTAGATATCAAAGACTGAATATTCTTTTCTTGCTGTAAAGTACAAGTGCAGTAAATAATTCACAATTCAACATATGTTCTCACTTGGCTGCACACACAATGTTATTGAAACACAAAATACCCTTAAAGATCACCAAATGATTTTTTTAAAGACTGATTTGTTTGATTAGTTGGTTTTATTTGCTTTTTTTATGATTGAGTTGCTGAAGTAATGCAGCAGTGATTCAGTCTTAAAGGAAATGTTTAAGGTGTGCACGTGCCTTGTCAGATGCAAAGGGGCATTAACGGAATTTGAACTCCACCAGCTCACAAGGACTTCCTTACCCCTGTGTCACCTTATGTTCCTGTCCTGTTAACTGTAATAGAAGATATTTCATCAACTTCCCCTGTTAAACAAGTAAAGCTGATTTATCAAATAAACAGATGCAGCTACACGGCAGCTACAGCTATGAAAATCTGGTGACCATTCATAAAAAAAAGTTTCTTTAAATGAGTTTTAGTAGCACTTTATAAAGCCATGGAAAATACTTCCAGTGTAATAATTACTGTGACTGTGAAAACTACCTCATGGATTCAGTAATTTCACAACAGTTTTGCAGTCAAACATGCTCAGTTTACAAATAAAATTACATTTAAATATATTCTGGTCTTAAAAATGCACTGCAGAATCTGAAAGAATCTGTAAACTCCCACTGTTATTGGTAATATTCATTTAAATGAGATGCACAAAAGCTGAGAAGCCACTGAAGAATGTACAGCTATCTACAACAGATTACCAAATTATTGAGGATGATGCACAAGTATCAAACCACCCAGACTCTTCAGATTCCTGTATCAGTTTAATTTGTCAAATCAGTTCAATGAGAAAGAAATTTGACCTTCTTTAGAAGGACAACTTCCCCACAGTGCTCACAAGACAAAGAGGTATGAGGTATAACAATGACACAGAGATTGCTGGGGTCCAAAGGAGATAAGTATCAAGGTTTTAGGTATAAGGCAGAGGAAGAAGGCATATAAGGAATATCAGGTCAGATGGTTGGATGAATTTTGCACAAACAGAGGATCTATTCTTCCTAAAAGAATATCTGTGATTCAAAAGGCATTCAAATTACATCCAAAACTAAAACATTCTTGATTGTCTGCCTCTTCCTGTTTACTGAAGATACCTAAGTTGTTCCTGTTTAAAGCAAATTTACCCTAATGATTTTCCTTACAGAAACATCTGTACAAAATGATTTTGTGAATTTCTGTCTCCTTTGCTTGTGATAGCATTAATGATGGTAAATTACAGACATACAGATGAGCATAAGAAAAAAAAAGACCTCCAAAATCATCAATAGAGCTATTCAGTTAACTGTAAAATGAATATATAGATGAGTTACTTAATTAATTCAACTCCAATTCTTCTATGTAGGGAACAAATCCCAGACTAAAAATTAGCTGTGGGTCTCCTGCACAGGATTACAGAACAAATCCATTACCTAGATGGCACAACTGCCAGCCCACAAATACAAACCATACAGGCACCTTGTAGAGATCAAGGTGAAGAAAATCTACATTGTTGCATTTATAAATACAGCTATTTAGTTATTAATTAAAAGAATGAAACAGAAGATCTTGGGTGGGGGAGGGACGGGGAGGTTTTTTGTGTGTTTTAACTATATTTATCATGTGCATTGGACAACAAATTGGAGCAGATCCTACAGCCAGGAGTCTTTCCTGCCAGTGAGGCTTGAAAGGCAAAAAGTACTCAAAGATTGCTTCAGGACATGGATGGGAAACTTCTGATAAAAGCATAGAAGCTTGGATTGCCTCCTTGGGTTTCTAAGTCACTTCATGGATATGTTTTCTGTCAGGTAACAGGCAATTACTGTATTTTTAATCCAATTCTTATTTCAAGAAATGTGGTTGAGGCAGGACAGGCAGCTTGGCCTATAAAACAACTGGCACAGACAAAAGCATCCAGATGGCATTAGGCTAAAAGAGTTCTCTTGCCCAAAACAGCACCTACGTCCTTGGCAGATTATAGAAAACGATTCTGCCTCTCTCTCCCCCTTACCATTATCCTACAGCTTGACTTTTATACATATCTGCAGTTCTGTCCCCTGCCCTTACAGCTTTGGAATCACTTCACAAATTGCTCATATGGGAAAAGCATTTATTCTAACAGGTTTCAAAAAGGCTAAATTTTCATTAGACTTCTTTTTTCTTTCAGATTCCTCAATTTTGTAACATTGATGGAATAACATTCATCAATTCCTCTTGCTCTTTTGGGATTACTAATTTAAAAAGTAATAGAACTTAATGCTTGAGTAAGCAATGCAATATAAAGATCTATCTTTGATGAGATGAGCAGATTAAATATATTACAAAAAGTAAAATTCATAAAATTTTAGATGTTGCACACCTAACTGCACATATGCAATTATCTGATTAAATGAACCCTGTGTGCTACTTCAAGCAGGAAGAAGTATTTCCAAGCACCTCGCTCAATCTAATGTCATAATTAAGACTCTTCATGCAAATTGAATAAGATCTGCCCAAACTATACTGTGTCTACATTTGGTCAATGGTCTATTCACAATTTATTATAAACTATATTGGTTAAGTCTGATCCTCATCACCAGAGGACTCAAACTTTGCTGATAATGCAAACAGTCTGGGGGGTTTGGCTAATGTGAAAACCGATTAAAAAAAGAAATAAAATTATCTAGAAGGAGAATTTGTGACAAAATTAATTTATCCCTCCAGTCTCCTGGCTGGTTCTAGATTGACCAATTCTTCTATCACCACCAAGTTTTCTTCTCATACACAACTGCTACCCAAGTCCAAAGTTTCAGTGAATTCCATGAAGAGCAGATGGCCTTTTGTCAGTATCTACTGCTTGCAAAGAAATCTCCTCCATCTCCAGCCAGCCTGAGATTCAGCAGCTGCAGTGGAGCTGCACAATGCTCAGGAGAGGGAAGTAAAGTGTGTTCCCCTGAAAACTGGACAAGGAAATGCCTAAAACTGCAAGCTGACTGAAAAAGGAATTGAGTCAGCATTTTGGGGAAAGGAAGGAAAAGGGAGTGGTGGAATGACCAGTATATTCTTTTTAAAAAAAAGTATGTTCAAAGCAGATAACATATGATAAAGATAAGTGCTACTAGTATGCTATAAATAATCTCAAATTTACCTAATGCACCATTAAAGTTTATGGATCAGATCCTTTTTCCTGGCCAAGAAGTACTTAGGCATGACAAAGGCTCTCCAAGAGTTGGTTAGAGTGTTGATTCACTACCTCGTTCACCTCTGGCACTGATGGGACTGGAGAAGAGTCATTAATGGAGGGAGTCAGATTACAGCTTCTCTACCCTACAGTCACTGTTTAAGTGGGATGTAAAACTGGTTAATACATTAGCTCTCAGGCCATTAAGAACTCCTAGGTCCAGAAGAGAATTTCCTGAACCTTGGATGGTTTTCTCTTGTTTTGCTTGGCCTGAGCATTGACAGGGGGCACAGGACAGTGAATATGGGCTAAGGTTTTGCACTTCTAACCATCCTCAGGCTTCTCCAGCTCTATGAATGCTTCAATTTGTCCCAAATAAACAGTTTATTTAGATGTGTCATGTACATGCACGTCCATGTTTAAAGATCACTAAACTGCAAATCCAAATTTCTTGTGTTCAGGGGAACTGTAGCCCTGGGTGCAACGTGCCCTCCGAGCATTCATAATCTGAAACAGACGGCTCAGCAGATGAGCTGCCAAACACACAAGGCTAATTCAAATACCATTCAAAAGTAAAAATGAAGTAGAATAAAAGTTTTTTTTGTCCCATTTTAAACTGATAAGGCCTATCTGCTTGGAAGATGCTCCTTTCTCATTTTCTACCTACTTGCTTTAGAAAACAAATTCAGTTTTACTGACTACCAAGATTTTATAAAACATTTTCCAACTTTTTGTTTGGCTTTTAAAATAAAGTTCCAGACTCTGGAGTTAGGAGTTGCATGGGTTATTTGAGCTTTGATTAAAAAAACAAAAAGCCAACAAGAAAACAGCAAAATATAGGACCTTGCTGGCCTTCAAGGTTGCCAAGAAAAGGTTGAAAATGAAGGTTGAAATGAACCCTGAAGGTTCAGAAACCAAAATTTCTTTTTAACTTATGCTTTGGTTGGAAGACCTTAAGCATAGATAAATAACTTTAAATGCCTGGGATATAACGTGTACTGATTTCCCATTTAAACAATCTCATACATGGTACCAGACAGCTCTCCCCAGCATATAATACTTCCTGTCCTTTCCACAGGAGTCCCAGCCCAGCATTTGGTCCACAGCTTGCCTAAGTGGAGGCATTGTTCCTGCTGGCATTATGCTTTAGGCAATGTCTTCAACTGTAAAGTAAACCTGATCTAAAGCTACCATATGTCTTGATTTTCCTGTACATGCCAGTTTTTTCCATCTGGATTTTTTCCATGAGGGCACACACAAACATACATCTATGTACATACATATATATATGTCTGTTAATCTGTCCATCTCCCCAATCTCTGTAACTAGGAATCTGAATTTCTCTAGTATCAGGAATCCTGACACAGGATTATTAAGTACATACAAAAACCCCAGAGAATGACAGATTTCATACTGCAGAGTTTCTCTGTGCATGAAAAAAATCGAACCTTTCCAAAAAGTAATTACACAGTCTGAGCACTCACGGCACAGAATATGCCCATGGTGCTGTTGGGAACAGAAATGGCAGCCATCACTTCAGTCAGCCAAGCACTACTAAAAGAAGTCACACTGCAGAGTATTACCTATGCTTCACACTGCACCAGCTGACACCACACTGATTATCCCATGAAATGTTCAAAGTACTGCAAAACTACAGTTAAGGATTTGTGAGTAGAAAGAAGTAAAGCTAAAAACCACACAGAAATTGTCAGTTAAGTCCACAGTCAAGATTGGTTCACCACCTACAAGAAAAAGAACATTATCCTCCTTGTGTTTTAGAAATTCAGTGCAATTCAGAGCATATTTAATGCAGTCACTCTGCAGCAATTAAATGTATGAGACATCACCCCTGATATTTAACAGATTAAACTCCCATCTAAAAGTGCAAAGCCAAGTAGATGTAGCATTTCACAGAAGGAATGGGTTAATGTTATCAATATGTAAGTGACAGTTGGATCAGGGAAAACTGTGGGTAGGATTTTGTTTTATCTAAAGTTGTCAGATACGGAAGCCAAAATCTGAAAGACTGACAACAGCTCATTGGCTACTGGTTTTGCTGTATTCAGAAGAGCTGCATCTTTTCTCTAGCTGGCAGACTAGGATCAGCATAATTAAAACTGGCCAACATAAACCAAAGAGTGCAATACTAATGAAGCATTCAGATCCTTCTCTTTGCTTATGCAATAAGAATCACAGAGCTTACCTGTGGGCATTTACATGCTTTAATCTCTAAGTCAATTTGATAAATTTTGCTCTTGATTATGTACATATAATTGCATCCACACCAAAGGAACACACAAGTATGAACAACTTTTGTCCTGTTAGGCCTGAACTGGAAACACCCAACTAAACTCGTGCTTTCCTTTGTTGGTAACTTATTTCCAAAAGCTTAAGGCTGATCTACAAACTATATTGCACACCTGACCAATAAATTAAAACAAACTATTTATTGTGTATACCTCAATTAAACACACAACTTTAAGAAATTACAACATTACAAACACTACCAACTTTAGCTTATTTGTGGAAACCGAAGTTTCACTGTACACTTCAGACTATTTTTATAGTTAGACTTCCTTGTAAGTACATTCCTCACAAGTTTATTTTCAAAAACTAAATCTCTTGGGCAATGGAAAGCAAATGATGTAACTCTCCATTTTGTCAGCAGTCCAGAGAATTCAGTTAACTCCAGTAGCATTTAGAGAGTTTAATATGAATGTTACTGTAGCATTTGCTTAGAAGATGTGTTGCAGTCACTGTTCAAATTAAATAGTTTATCAGGGCATGGTGAAGTTCACAAACTGAACTTTTGAAACTTGGAAGCAACAGATGCAAGAAGGCCTGGATTTTCTTGGCTTACCAAGTGAGGAATGGAGCTGCCCTGTGTGTGCTGCTGCCTAAGAGCTGAGTAGGATTTCCTTTGTTTCAGTCTGTGACATCTGAATGTATTTCAACAGTTCTGAGCAACTTCAGCTTCAGTGAAAGTCAGCAAAACTGTTCATGCTAGAGAATGGGCTAAATAAGGTCTGACTACTGAAATGTGAAATTAGGCTATGATATCATTAAAGATTTCCACAGAAATCCCACTATTTTACTAGAAAAAAAAATGCTAGAACCCAAAACCTTCCTTGAAAGTTATAGAGTCCCTTAGTGAAAATAAGTCCCTTAATGAAAATAAAAGCATAATATAAAAATAGGAGTAGTGGCTCAGCACAAAGGTCTAAAACCAAAATCTAAACAGCCCAGTGTCCTGTCTCCAGCAGTGGCAATAGCTGGTACCTATGGAAAATGGTGAGAGTGGAAAATGTAGTGAGACTGCCATTGTGTACTTCCCAAACGTCCAATGATTTACAGCTCAGAAGTCACCTGAGCTGGAGTTAATTGTTGTGAGTGGTTGTTTCAGTCCAGAGAGCAGCTTAATGTGTCCTGTAATATGTCCCCGGCTTTTGTCTTCATACTGCTAAGGCTGGAATTCCAGCCAGGGCGTGCTAACCCTGATCCTTGAACCTGGGTTTTGTTCCTACTGACACCAAGCTGCAGGAGGTGCTGCTGTGAAGTGATTCTCACTTCATCTAGAAATCAGATGTAACTGCATTCTGTATGAGGCTGCTCTGTTCACACATAGAGGGAAGAGTCTCCTGACAGCTCCTGAGAGCTGTCACAGTAGCAAAGCACCCATCTGCTTTCTAAATCGAGGTCCAAGAGCAGACAAGGATTTCTGGAGAGCAATCCGAGTTTATTCTACCAATTCTGGTGGCTACTTATTTTTCTCCTACTAAATCAATTCTCCCTTTCTTTCTTCGTTTCTCATGGAAGAGAGAGAGATAGAATTGAGTAGGATTAAAAAGAAAAAAAATAAAATCTGCATTTTTGCTTTCATCAGAACAAGGAGGAAGCAAATCCTTTAAGGTGGGCCCAAAAAGGATATTTTAATTCTCAGATAAGAAAAAAACATTCTCCAATTTTTGGTAGGGTAAACCCTGCCACTTTTGTCTCTCACCCTTATACAAAAAAACAGTAACCTTGAAGAAAAATCTTTTTGGCATCCCAAAATCAGGGCAGTTTTATATGAAGGCTTATACTGTATAGAGGGCTCCTCCTATGTACAAATTACAGGGAATGATACAGACCTAAAGAAAAATTATTTGATCATAAATTCCAGAGCAGAATGCAAAAGGAGACACAAACTGACTCTAAATTGACACAAGGGAAACTTAGTTTTAACAGATATCCTTTAATACTTTCAGCTGTGGAGATAAAATGAGCACTAGAGACACACATTCTATATACTTGTGTTTTATGATTGACTGCTCAGCTCTAGGTCTCCTTGACTTTACTCCTATCCTTCCTTTTATCTCCTTAAATTTCCCACCTAGTACCTTAAAAATTGCTATAGTCAGATTTCTGTTATTTACCTGGACAAAAAAAAGCCCAAAAAAAAAAGAAGATATTTTTCTTCCAGATTTCAATATGTCTTTGTACCAGAGAGCAGTGATACTGTTCACAACAGCCTAATAATACACATACATTTTCAGACCCATTGTGTATGTATATACACTAGCTTTAAATACTACCCTTTTGTTCTACCTGTTAATAATAAATCAATAAAATATATAAAGAAAAATAAACACAGGATATAATCCTTATGATTAGGGACAACACTCTAAAGTACTAATTGAGTTCTTACTTTCTCCCTTGCTGAATTTGCTACACATCAAGCTCTGCCGTAAAAGTCTAATTTTCATGAGAAGATGATGACGTATGTATTGATTACAAAGAGCAAGTAACCTTATTTGAAACATTATTTGAAACCCTAACCCTAACCCTAATAGGCCAATCATTATGAAAAAAGGGAAAGCTTTGGGAAAAGAGATTATGCTTATTTGCCTTTTTGTACCAGTGGGCTGCATACCACAGCTGCAGTGGAGGAAACATTCCAGTCGAGTAGCATTCCTCCATATCTTTTCAGAGTCTCTGTGGAGGCTAAAGTAGAAATCACTTATTTGCGGTTGAGCAAATAGCAGGGACTTCTGCATTAAATTTTAAATAAATTCTGCCCAGAGGATGGTAAGATGCTTAAATCAAATGATGAGACATTACCCATCTCAGCAGTGCATTAGGAGTATAAAATGGCATTCAGCAGGCTGTGAATCCTCAACTCCTGTGCTCAGCAAAGAATCATAGACTCATACAATACACCAGCATGGAAGGGACCTCAAGGATCATCTGGTCCAATCTTTCTTGGCAAAAGCACACCCTAGACAAGATGGCCCAGCACCATGTCCGGCTGAATCTTAAAAGTGTCCAAGGTTTGCCAATCTCAAGAGTAAATGATGATGTTTTAAATTTTATAATAAAATAACACAAAGATTACAGCGAATCACTCACCATACAAAATTCATTCCAGCATTTTTCTAGTTGCTATATTGATATACAGATGACCAGAGCTCAGCTAAAAAAACTGTTTCTTCAGTATAAAGGCTGGGTAATTTTTGAAATTATTTTGGACTAGATTTATATATATTTAAATTACAGGATTTGTTAGAAGATGCTTTTCCCATTAATTTTTTATTGCTGTTAATGGCTTCAGCTTGGAACATCGAGAGATCCCAAGCGTGACCAGGACATGTGGGAGGAATTCTCTGCCCTGTGTGTAAAGTGAGTGCAGGAAATACCCACGTTTCTTAATGGCAACGCCCCTCAGAAAATTCAGAAATGTACTTCTTAGAGAAATGCTGAGTCCCAAAATGTCAGTTTACACCTCCTGCAACTCCCAGATAACATTATGTCAAACTGAGTTTAACCTGAATTACTACTTGACTTTACAGTGTCCTTAAAATGTGTTTCCCCGTAGAGCTTGTAACAGGATTTGGTCATCCAGTGAGTCACTGGAGTGGCTCAGGCGAGCACCTTCACGCCCTGCTTTGAACACACACTGCACCATCTGACAAACTCCTCCCAGGCCTGGCAAGCAGCGGTGCCAGCGAGGTGAGTCAGCTGTGTCTTTGCTGCATCATCCCCCTGACACACAGCACTACTAGGGGGGATTAAACAACTACAGACTAAGTAAATCTTAGTTTCACAATCATCCCTATCTATTTCAAATGCAAGAGAGAGTCTTCATCCCTTTCTTAAATGTTGTCATGTTTTGGCTGAACATATTCCATGGGTTTTGGGGAAATGGCTCCAATATTCTAACACTTTCCAGTGCAGCTCTAAACACACCATGAAAGGATGAGAATCTGAACACTAATAAGGCAGATATTTATAATGTTCAAAAAGAAAAGTCCCTCCTCTCGTGAACTTACACCAAACACAGCAACAAGCAAAAACAGGACAGGAGTTCTGAGACCTGATGGCTTTAATTTCATCCCACCTGGAGTAATTTGATTTTTCACAGTGTATGCTAATATGGAGTAATTTAGAAGACTCAGAAAGGTCTGCTTAGCCCTCAAGGAAGTTGCTCATCCCTGACCTAGAGGAATTTATGACAATTCATTAGGATCAGCAAAAACTAGATGAAAATGGAAAGAATTGGGAAAATTCATTGCTAATGGCTTTTATTTCACAGAATCATACAGGAATTGGCAAGAAAGACCCAAGAGAATTATTTGCTTGTTTCAGAAAACAACTGTCTTTCTTCCACTGTCTTGCTGATTTTTTTTCATAAATATTTGTATTAAAACCAGTGACAGTATAATAAATCTATTCAGAAAATCTACTTACAATGGCACTTACTGTCATAGTTGATTTAATTACCCTCTTTGAAGAATGACTGCTTGTAGGGTGAAGGTGAGTCTCTCCCATCTATCTTCTCCATAGCCCCCTAAACCAAACATAATTCTGAAGAAATGAAATAAAAAATGTTTAGGCTCTGACATTGTTCTTATTCTAAGTGCAGTCAGGATGTGCACAGAGGGACTAGAAAATACCTTTAAAAGACAATAGCAGGAGACTGAAGACGACCCAGAATGCTCCATCTTCTACTTGATTGTACTTGTTTAGTGGCTTTGTTACCCATAAAAAATAAAATTGAAGAAATCTTTACCTGAAGGAAAAAATAAAAGACATTACTTGCTACCAACAAGAAGAAAAAGAAACATCCATTATCAGGCTAAAACATAATTTCTTAATTATGATTATTATGTTGACAGTAGTTGACACACAGTCACCTGATAGGACAAGGAACACAAAATTAAACTACCAGCATATTTCTGCAGTGGGAAAAGAAAATGAACCAAAATGTTATTTGTTCTCTTCTCAAATGGCTTCCTTATGTTCCTCAAAACCCCAAGCAATTGCAGCTGCTGGGAGAACCTAAAGCCACTTTCACTGCTGCCAGTCACACTCCCAGACACCCTTAAGGAAACCCACAAGCCACAGCTTCATCAGAGTTAGTTCAGCTATAATGTCAGGAAAATTTACAGCACAAAAGCATTTCCCTCTTAAAGAATTAGACTTCCAGTATATGCCTGCTTCCCATTCCCTCCACCCTGGTCCCTCACTGGTATTTAATCAGCAGTATCTTCCTTTTGGCTAGAAACCATATAGATTTACATTGTAATGGCCAAAAAATTGTAACTTATTGGACAA